>JAQFVV010006198.1:7274741-7990560 GCA_028023455.1 Epiperipatus broadwayi
TATAGCATCGATGGGAAGCAAACCCGTGAACCCGGGACAACTCCTTGCAAGGCAGCTGTGCCAATCTCCCGACCACCAACGCTTGAATCAGAATTGGCCAAAAAAAATATGCTAATGTTATTAACAAATTTGCTAATAAAACATTCAAGCAAATATGACATTTTTTGTATTATATGTATTTTATTTTGTATTCTCAAATATTTATTCAATAAAATTGCACAAAGCCCTATTTATAACTTATAAATAAATAATTATTTCTACATTATAAATATTAATTTATGCAATTTTATTTTGAGTAAACAAAATGAAACAATGTAATACAAAAAATTATATTTTATTTTCTTGAACGAATTCTCATTCAAAATGAATAAAAAAATTTAATGAAGAGAATCGTTCTTTATTTATAATAATTATAAAGCAATATAACTATATCTGTAAATAAGTTATTTTTTTAAAAAATATTTAAGTATTTTTATTATGAATAAAAGACCCCTCCCCCCTCTGCCGAAAAAAAAAAAACATTGTTCTCGGCCTTGCTTTTTCTCAGACCAGCTCTGAAATGTATCTTAGGGGATCATTAGCCTTTTTACATGATTTTTTTTTTTTGTGATTAGAATATACATAGTAAAATTTCAAGTTATAAATATATAATAGGTAAAAAATATATATAAAACAGTTTAAACAGCCATAATAAAACAGACTTTTCTAATATTCCTCCATAAAAAAAACACGAAGAAAAAGGCAGTATTAATCAAACTTTTTATTTTCTTGATAAGGAAAATTTGAGAAGTTTTCCATCCTTGTTTATTTTTTCAATAAAGATAGGTAGATATTTATTTTAATGTCAATATTGAATGATTTATCTGATTTGATTAGAAAACCAAAATAGTGGGTGTGTTCACATATGTATGTGTGCGTATTTGTACATACAGGTACCCCAAAATTTTGCATATAATTTTTCTTACAACTTACATTTTATGCACTAAACAATCATATTTATTTTCACTACTTATGATATATAATGAGGTAAATAGATAAATTCTAGAGTTTTAGGTTAAGTCTTAAAGCGGAGCTAAAGTAATAGTGTAGGCTAGAGGCAAAGCAAGTAGGGTTGGATATTAACATTGTGCTATTATGTAAAATGTAATATTTCTGAAATAAGATAGAAGAAAAAGATAGTAATAATGTTTTATTTATTTTTTTATGTATGCAATGTGCATCTAGAGAAGAAAGAAGAAAAGTAGGTTCTAAATTTTTTTTATAAATTTTAGCAATAATTGTGATGATATTAAAAGTAATCTAGTATAATATTATAAAATTCAATTTTATAAATATAATTAATATAGCTTCTTCTTTTTTTGAGCGAAGAAAAGAGTCCATGATTTTTAAAAAAGAAAAAGAAAAAAGCAAAACAGATAATTAGATAATTCTTATCTTTAAACTTGAACCATGTGGGATGTTGATTAAAAGGAATATTAAGAAATGTTATTTAAAAAAAGGGGAAAAAATGTTTGAAACGAAGAAGATAATTTATCAGGAAAAAAAGTTTAATTTAATATATTATAGATAAGGTATACTATTATTAGTGTAATTTTATGTGGCAGTTGTAAATATTAAAAAAAAGATCAACCTCCCTCGTTTTTTGCTTTGAGTTTCTTTCCAATAAATATGTAAGTGAATATGTAGCTTGTAAGAGTATAGCAGCCTAAAAAGTTCAAGTTTATAATTAGCCAAAAAAAAAATTCTTTTAGATGGAAAACCAAGAAATGCAACTTAGTGATAGGATAGAAAACCAAGATGAACAGAATTTTTAAGGAATGAAAGTCTAGAACCACATATAGCACTAAAAAGTGAAAACTAAGAACAGCAATCACTATGTATACTGAAGAATGAATGATTGATTGATGGTAAAAATGCTTCAAAAAATGAATAAAACTATTTTAGACTTGGGTGAAGTGAGACTGATTGAAGTAAAAAAGAATTTACTCAAAATATTGAAGTAATAAATGAAAACCTATGACAATAAAATGAAAAAATTGACAAAATTTGAGAAATTATTCAACTGATTAAACAGGTGAAGATGAAAAAACAGGAAAAAAGGATGTATAAGTTATCATTCAGTATATGTAATGAATAAAAGAAGTGGTTAAAGAAATTAGTAAGGTGCTTCAGGAAAATCAAGAATTTATTGCAAAGGTAATAGAAGTTGAGAAAACTGTAAAAAAATACAATGAAGAAAGAGCAAGGAAAGTCATAAAAAGAAATACAAGAATCTAGGGAGGAAATTAAAAAATAAATCGAAAATAATTGTTAATGATAAATTGCCAGTAACCCAAGAAAAGATAATTGAAAGAAATTAAAAAATTAGAGGTTGACCAGAAGATAATAAATAGATATGTCAATTAGTCAAATCAAGTAGTAGAAGATATAAAAAGAAAGGCAACAAGTATTTAATTAAAGCTATTGAGTAAGAAAATATTAAACCTAAGCACATTCTTGGTTAAATAAAACCAAACATAACTTCTGGCCATTCTGAACTTGGCTCTGGAGTGGTAAATCAGTTCTTGAAAATAAAATTAAGGAGCAATGAAGAGAAACCTCTATAAAACCCTAAAATAGCTTGAAACAGTATTTCATTTTAAATGATATCAGTAAAAAAGGAAAATTGACCAATAGCATACAGCTATTTGCAAGGTGTTTTGCATGAATGATGGAATTTCTTGATTGACAGACTAAACAACTTTCAACAATATAAGAATCCTTTTTAAAAAGTTGTTGGGCTAAGAACTACCAGGATGAAATCTTATATCTAGTGTCTGAAAAAAAGTATAGAGAAAAGTATAAAAATAGATTAAATGAATTATATACAACCTTCTCTAAATGACAATTGGCAAAGTTGAGAGCATTGATGGTAGTGCCTTTGACTGAGAGTCATACATTAATGATTATAAAGCACAATTTACCTAAATAAATAAAAGAAATGGATGATGGTTGGTAGAGATTAAGAAATCATTATAGAAATTGTTCAAATTCATGAACATAGTGGCACTAAGTGAATATTTGTCTGGAAGTCCTGTTAAGAGAGAGAGTTTTTGACATACCATATAAAACTATTGGTGAAATCCAAGAAAGAACCTTAGGTCAATAATATAAATATACAAAAATTAATAGAAGAATTCTACTATGAATAAATAGAAAAAGGAGAAAAAGTTTTGGCAATCCTGAAAAGAACTTCATAATTAAATTAAGTGGAATTGAGGCCAACATTCTATGTAGCATTTATAGAGCCATCTGACTTGCCATTCATCATCTGGAAATGACCTGGCATCAAAAATATACATTTAAACGACATGTTTCTCATTATGGCAGATCTTATTGATGAAGTCATTTTGTATTTTATTTTATGCATAAAACAAAATGTGCTCTGGATTTTAATATGGCTTGAATTACATGTGAAAAAGAAAATATGATTTTTTGCAACCTAAACTTGAAATATCTGCATAGCAGGGGGAAATCATCGGGAGATAATAGAAAAGATACAAGAGTACAAAATGATGACTACCCTGTAGCAAAATAAGTTTGAATCTTTACTTAGCAAGTACAAAATTAATTTTTTCTAAAATCTTTGGTGATATTGGCTATGAGTGTAGAATCAAAATATCTCAATACCAACTTTACCAAGCCAGGTCATATCTCACACCCACCCATGCAGATAAGAAATTGAAAGAAAACGTAGCCAAATATTGGAATGGTTCCTTAGATAAAAATGCTCAACAAAATATAACACCTGGTAGTTGTTCTTTTAAAAAAGCATAGATTAGTGAGACTATGTTTATATGTCAGGAAGATGAATAATATAACAATACCAAATAGTAATATATGACTCTATATCAATGATTTGTTAATAAATTTTAGGGGGAAAGGAACTTCATGACAATTAAACTCACTACATGTTATTGAAAATATTTGAAAACCGGGCACTCTTCACAAACCTGGAACTTAATTGTAAATATAGGGATTTGAACTCAGACTTTCAAGCACTCACCAACTATCCACACTATCTCATACAACTGATACACATGACCACACACATGTAAAAAAAATCACCAATATATGTATTTCATGCTATACCAGAACTTATCAGTTGGTCCAGATTATCATCTCCCACACATATATATAATCAAATCAGTGCTCAGTTTATATTAAGATAGCAAATCTTCACACTTTAATGGACAGCCTTCCATCTACTCCAACCTCCAACTTTTCAGCCATCCATATTATTGAAAATCTGATTATTTCAAATCCCTATATTTACAATTAAGTTCCAGGTTTGCGAAGAGTGCCTGGTTTTCAAATATTTACATATAAGCTTGTATCCTGCCCATCTCTCTTCTATGTATTTAAATGGAGGCATCAGAATGACTTCAGGTCAACATGGGCTTGGCAATAATGTTGGCATAAGCATGGTATTTGGCTTTCCATCATCAGATTTCAATAATATGGATGGCTGAAAAGTTGGAGATTGGAGTAGATTGAAGCCTGTCCATTAAAGTGTGAAGATTTGCTATCTTAATATAAACTGAGTGCTGATTATATATATGTATGGGGATGATAATCTGGACCAACTGATAAGTGCTAGTTTAGCATGAAATACATATATTGGTGATTATTTATCTTTTCTACATATGTATGGTCATGTGTATCAGTTGTATGAGATAGTGTGGGTAGTTAGTGGATGTTTGAAAGTCTGAGTTCAAATCCTTATATTTACTTGTTATTGAATAATGTCACACACCCCAAAAAAACAGCCAATTCAATATGTTACTTTCAGATATAAAAGTTATTTTTGCCAATTTAAGAATATGCTATTCAGATTAATGAATGGTGATGCAGGATTGTTCAGTTGCATTGAACATATTCTTTCCTCTGAGATTAAGCACATTAGTAATGTAGATTGATGTATTCATTACTTCAGCAGATATTGAAGGAACATATAATATATTTGAAACAAATTTTTTTAAGCTGACCATCAAAGTTAAATCAGTAATAAACTATATTAATTGGATCATTAATATGTATGCACTGTACTCTGCATTTGCTCCCATTTGCTTACATTTTGACAAACAAAACTTGATTCTGATTAAATGACTCTTCTAATTATTCAGGAGAAAATAGACTCAAAAGAAGACCAAGCCAAAACCTTATCAAATCTTTTAGATGAAGAAGAAAAAGCAAATGTCATGTATTCAATATCAGTGGTAGTTTTTATCAAAATCTCACAAATAAGCCACCCCACACTAAATATTTATAAAAAAAGGTTCATATAAGAATCATTGAGTAAAGAGAACAAATGTATTTTTAATTGGAGACAGGGAGGAACTCAAAAGTACATATAATGATCATATCATGAGACATGTCATAAAAAGGAAATGGAAGTATATATAAGATGTGAATCATTAAGTTTCAAGGTGAATAGTAAGTCAAAAGCATAATGAAATCAAAATAAAGAAAGAAATGGATTGAAATTAGAATATATCTTTGATAGGGAATTAAGTTCAATAATATGACTAATTTTGTTTTTGAAAAGATAATGAAGTACATTGATATAATCTAGCGTCATGGGTTAAATATTTAAACTGAGCTAAAGTAGTAATATAGAGACTATTTAAAGGCAAGGCAAATTGGATTGGTTGTTAACATTATAATATTACATAAATTGTAATGTTCCTAAAAAATAAATGAAGAAAAGAGACAATATTTGTTTCATTTATATACATATGCAATATGCATATGGAAAGAGTAAAAAAGAAAAAGTGGGCTTTTTTATTCTTTAAAAAAAAGAGAGGAAAAAATCCAAATAATTAGAAAATCTTTATCTCTAAACAATGTTTGGAAAAAAGAGATTTGTCAAAAATAAAAGTTTTAGTTAATTAAATTATACATCCAGGTGTACAGGTCATGACAATTTTATTTGGCACATATAAAAATTAAAAAGAAATCTTTTTTTCTCTCTCTCTTGCCTTGTAATTTTTCAGGGAAGCACAGTTTATGGGAGCGTTGCAGTGTAATATGTTTCTGTCCAAGTTTATAACTATTTTGATGGATATATGGTACTTATGCTGTGTTAATGCAACTGAATTTGAATTGATACTTGAATTGTCATCATGTGATCTGGGAAAGGGAATGGATGTTCTTGCTGAATTAGTAATAAAATTAGAGCCTGGTTAAACTTCTGCCTGATAAAACTGTCACTATTTGTTAAACCTAAAATGTCAGCCTATGAAAGATGTTAATTGTTGTTCTGGGAAATAAAACATTACGAGCATCTGTAGAGCCAACTTAGTTTAAAGAAATTTTGTATAATACAGAAATAGATTTATCTCGAGCTAGCTATACCAAAATATGATATAATAATTAAACTGATAAAAAGTCTTATTTTATTTAATAGCAAATGACTTAAACAAATGATTTCAATGATGGAAACATAAAAGAAGAAAAAAATGTGAATGCATATATATGTATACACGCATGTCTAAATCTTTGTGACTTAATCATAATAATATTTTATGATAATATTTTTATATAGATTTTATTTATTTATTCTCGTAAGTTGTTTTTTTTTTATGTTAATAAGAGTTATCAGTGTATGTGTTTTCTTTGCATAACATCTTTTGAATAAGGGAAATTTGATATATACATATATATTTTTTTTGCATTCAAATGACAAATTATGGATTTTTATATATATACATAGTGAATTAATTCGTAAGAATGATATGTATGGTGATGATATTTTGTCATATTTGCCCTTACATTTTTAGAAAAGCATTTTTTTATTTTTAGCATTAAAACCTATTCCTAGAGTATATGAGCTATTGTAAGAAATGATTGCATATGTGATCATAATTTCATTTTCTCTGTACTTGATATTTAACTGATCAATCTGGCTATGATAATCGAACATATATGATTCACTGCTAAGTGATGGTTTATAGAGATTGCCCTCTCTTTAGAGGTAGCTTATTTTTTTTTTTTTTTGAATTGGGATATATATATAGTTAAAATGAAACTTTTTGATTGATTATCTAGTAATAAAAATCCACAATATGGTTATTACCAAACTAATGTTACTAAAGTCCATCAGCTGCCCATTTGTTCTATCATTATGGTTTGAAGTGCATACCAGAATAGAATACTTCAGAATTACATTAAAATGTTTAAATTTTACACAGAAAAGTAATGCTTTAAGGTAGCCACCCTGCTATAGCAAATTATGTGAGCAGATTAATCTGTTACAACATATAATATCCCTTTCTGTATGTTTATTTTACTGCATTAGCTATACCAGACATATATAAGAATTAACAGAATGAATAAATTTGCAAATAAAAATAAAACTCTTTACAATCCAGATTCATCTTTGTTTGCAAACTTACAGGAGCTGTTAATTCCATTATACATCTGTGAAAAACAAATGCAAACGATCATTTTGCATTAAATAAACAATTAAGTAAGTAAAAGGTTGTTAACAAGTCAAGACTAAAAGTTATGTATAATTTTGAGAGAAAAAAATGAACATATATCAACATGAAAATAGTTTTAGATTAATGTTTGGGAAATATCTAAGTATTCTATATAATTATATCTAAGGGAAATCTTTTGAAATTTGCATGCAAACTAAAAAACACATTTTGTATTCATTAACTCTCTGCAATGTCTTAGCTTAGAAATAATTGAAGTTTTGATTCCATTTGTATTTGCAACCAAGATATCTAACTAGGTGTTGATTAAATATTTTATATAATGAAAAATAAGAAAAGCTAACAATTCTAATTTTGGTAATAATTTTTAGTTTTATAATACATATATTAATATGGTAAAATAAAACAGTAATATCAAAGTAATTTCAAATAGAGGATCCATTCTGAATTGATTCTTAGTTTAATAAAATAAATATTTCTATGTTTGGTCAACTGAAAGAATATACTGTGTTTAAAGTATATCTTTGTTACTTAAACATTAAGCAACTAATCATGCGAGATTATTTATTTACTGAATAGACTGATTAATAATAATTTAAAAACATTTTTAATTTAGGAACATTTTTGCTTAATTATTTTTAATATTTCTTTTATTTTTATTTTGTGTACATTATATTTTTATCGCGGTTAATATTGTTTATAATTTTCATCTTTAAAATAAATAAATTTGTATAAAATTTTAAATTAAAATTTGAGCATATTTGTACATATTTCTTTTTTAAAAAAAAATTTGTTGTATTTTATAAAACTGAAATAAGACGTAATTGATGTTTTTTATATATATTTTAATTGGTTTCTATGTAAACAGTAAATCAAATTAGAAATTAGTTTCTGATAAATAACAAATTTTCTTATGTAAACAATATGCTTTATATTAAATTATATCTGCAATTCATTAATTTGACTGCAAATTGAAAATTTGTAGGTTTTCACTTAAAATGTGCAAAAAAGAAAAATGATTTTTAAAGCATTGTTTCAGTAGGAGAGATTCTGCAGAACTATTTAATTACTATTAATTATTATCTCTGTTGCTATTAACTATTTGTGAAATCTTCATTTTTAATCATTATTGACTGTCTGCAATCCAATTTCTTTAATCCATAGCTTCTCTTTTTCATCTCACTTCAACAAACTTTTTTATCTCTTCTATTCATCTCATATGTGGACTTATTTTTATGGTTTTTTAATATAAACTTTTGGGATCTAAATTAAGATTTTAATTAAACATCTATTATCATATTTTGTTATGCACATGCCCAACTGATATATCATGGATAAAATAGTCATCTTTAAATAGCACTATTTTTTCTTGTTACAAAATGTATGTTTTCTCCAGCAAGGACACTAAAGTGCATTTATATAAAATTCCATTTTATTTTACACCAGTCTTTATATGCACATTCTATTATCATTACTTATGGCAGTAATATTGGATTATATCCCAACAAGTACATTATTATGCATTTAATATGAAATTAATTTTGTTTTACCAATCTTTATATGAACAGTCCATTGTTTACTTATCTCATTTCTGGTAACAATATGGAATTACATTATATAATATTCTTAGCTTTTGTCAAATAATAATTAACTATTTATTGATGAATTATCTTCAGTCTTAGATCTAAACACTAATGAATTATCAAGATCCAATAGGTCATCATTACTTTTATGTGTTACCATGTAGCAGACTTGATCAATTGTTGATCATTTGTCTGCAATTTGGAAAAAGAGAAGTTTACAATACTGAAACTATCTAGTCTGAGATGAGAGATAAATAAAACAAAATAATTCAAGCATTAAAATGTTTAAGTTGGAAACCTGATTTAAGAGAAAGTGTTTTCAAACTATTTCAGAGTTAATACATGCATTCATGATTAGATATAATAATTATTACTGATTTTAACATTTCCGTCTAGTACTTGCAAAAAACTAAACATTTTTCATAAATCAAAAGTGACAGATATTTGGCCTAATGTTGTAATTTTCTACATGGGTTACCTAAG
This sequence comes from Epiperipatus broadwayi, assembly GCA_028023455.1. Taxonomy (NCBI): domain Eukaryota; kingdom Metazoa; phylum Onychophora; class Udeonychophora; order Euonychophora; family Peripatidae; genus Epiperipatus; species Epiperipatus broadwayi. Next base: position 7,284,289 of record JAQFVV010006198.1, read on the forward strand.
TGATTGTAATATTTAAATGGTTATAAAATAAAGGTTCATAATTAGGTCTATTCATTGAATTAACCTATATATAATAATTGTATGTTTCTAAAATTTATGACTGAATATGCTTATTTTAAGTATTGATGTTTAGTGCAGGTTGTTAGATCAATACATCCTTGAAGAGAATATCAATCTATTTAAATATATGTGTATATATATATATTCTTTAAAAAGATAAAAAATGATAGAAAGTTATTACCATTACAATTTTGAGTCAGCATGATTTTCTATTGATCTCACAATTCTTTTAATTTCAATTTTTTAGTGGCACCTTTTTAAAACCATGATTGACAGTTTTGTTTTCAAATTTATATTCTCTCTTTATGTGTCAATTCTGTGTGCTAGTGGAATAATTTTTAACATATAAAATAAAGATTTACAAATCGTTATTTGCAATGAATTAATAATAAACATGAAAATATTACATAATTAACCAGTTAATTATATATGGACAATGTTCATCCAGAAATAAAAGTTCTCATTAATGGAAATTTAACAGGGATCTTTAGTTACCAGACTATAAACTAATTATGCGAATGATTAACTATCATGTCAAAATAAATGTTTTAATAATTGTATTTGCAGTGTTTGTTATTACATTTATCAAGAGTGGATCATTGTTCATAACTATATTAATAGGATTGGCTACTATGATATAATTTGGTTTAAATTATTTGGTTATCATTGGATAACTGAATTATGGAATTGATGTGATTATCAAAGTTGATGATGATAATGAATATTCTGAGCTTGTGCTCTAATTTAACTACAGGACATAGATTGCAGATGCAAATAGGTTCTGTTACAATTGGATGAGAATATCATTGGCTACTTTAAATTTAAGTTGCTAAGAGGATTTGTTAAAAAGATAATTAGTTATGATAGTTTCAACTTTAAATTCAAGATTTATGATTGGTTAGAAAATTTTGCTTAACAATATTGTTCTTCAACATTTTTAATGAATCCCATTCCACTTGAACTTTCAATATTTGCATCTTTTTTTAGTAAAGTAAATATTAATCTTTTTAAAAGAACAATTATTTTTTCATTTTTTATTTCATTTCATAAAGCTTACCAATGCTTCATTTAATTAATGAAAATTCTTCTTTCAAATCATTTAATACTCTTTAAAAGAAACCTATAGTTATAGAAAGGCAAATATAAATTTATTCTTAAATGGAGCTGAGGTTTAAAATCTGTAGATTTTGAGAATTCTCCTGCTTGCATCACGTATGCTGCCTTAGATGTAGACAATACAACCTATTCCCATTCATATCTAATGAATGTGTCAATCAACAACTAACAAACTTCAGAAAAAATATGACAATTATATTGTTGGTTCCAAGTTCAAAAGTGAAAGAAATTAAATTCATCACTCGGATCCATGGATATTAGTGAGAAGTATATGTCATATCAACATTTATATGGTAATAATTGTGCAATGATAAATATTTATACTATTGTATTACCATTACTAATGTTATTGGTGCTATTACTACTACTTTATTTATTTTTTAAATTATGCACATCATTAAAGATAACTCTAATCATATGTGAAATGCAAATGATATAAAAACTAAATAAATTTGAGTACAACAATCTGCTAGATTATATTTTGTGTTAAATGTAACAATTATTAAATAAAGTAATAAATCAAACAGTTCATTGTTTTACAGTGTAGAACTAAGAATGTGTAGATCTCATCTCCAAATTCACATCATAGAATTATGCCCCTACATTAATCATGATGCACATTTAGTATAGATGAAAGTAGTGCATCACTAACTTCATAGACATATTGATGCAGCCATTTAGATATCATATTAAACAAATTAGAACATTTATTATAAAGCAGTAGCTGACTAACAGTTATAATAATGACCATCAATGACAAAAACATATACATTATGAATCAAATATTGAATCAATGACTGATACACCTGGTCTTTCAGATGCCAATGTGGAGTCTGATTAAGACTAAGCACTACAAATAAAAGGGTAACAGATCTTCATGCATACAATAATAGTACTGCATAATATTTACAATTAAACAATAATTAAGTTTTTATCTAATTGTGATATTGTTATATAACTAATTCTGAAGTTATCTCTATTAGTTGCACTGTATTTATTTATCATGTACTCTACTATATTACTATATGTATTAGCTAAATAAGTGTCATTGTATTTATTTAGAAAAAAAATAGGATTGTAATATGGTGTTCGATGTCAATGTATTATAAGCAGTGAACCAATTATTTTTTTTAAAAGATGGGCACTTGTTTTCTTTTTACAAATCACTTTAAACACAAAAAAATTGAAATCTTTCTAATTGTTTTGATATTATAATATATTTTTATTAAATATATACATTAAACAGTGCTTTTACTATAAAATAATCAGTCCAGTTAAAGCAATGAGAAAAATTTCATTTGATATTCACTATATTGGATACTTACAGATCACTTAATAATACAAAAATTGAAATATTATCTACTAAACTTTTGTTATATATATAATGTACATCATACAATATTTTTCTGTATTAAGTTAAAATAAGTAATTTTATTTGATATTCATTAAAACCTGAAATATCAACATGAATGTATTTTACTCTCATTAAAATACTTAAATTTAATCCTTAAATCGTGTTACATTTAAAACATATCTTTCTAAGGTGACTTATTTTTTTCTTCATTATTTTACTGACTTAATTCTGGGCCATTATTTCTGAATACACGGAAATAAGATGAATAATTAAATATATGACTTTAATGACAATCTAAAAAATAATAATAAAATATCCATATAATTTCTTTTAATTGAATATGATAAGAAGATATAATAAACAGTGTTTGAGATCATTATTATAAATCATATAGTTTACAATTCACACCCCATCCCCATTTTCATTTTGATGATGATAAGAATTTATTTTATCACCATCATTTTTCATAATTTTGATCCATTGCAGGGTCAAGGTCTATCCAAATTTAATCAGTTTTTTTGATACCCAACCTATCTTCTCCACATTACATCAGAAAACTTTTTTGTTTCATACATCCATATCATATGTGGTCTCTTTTTAAGTCTTATACAATCTTTTGGAGATCTACTTTAAAACATCAACTGTCAATACATTATCATCTCTTTTAGCATTATATTCAATTCTTTTCTGTTCCAATCTCTTAATTCATTTAATGATGTCAGTAATATCTGTTTGTTCTCTTATGCATGAATTTTTGTTTGTGATCTTCTCTTGTTAGTCCCAATATGTATTACTCTATACTTTATTGAGTTGTCTGAAAGCACATTTATTAAAATCCTTCCTTTAAAACATAAAGACATATTTTCTTTTAATATTAAGTTACTTCTATCAAAAGCATTTTGTCTATTTGTCTATGTTTAATTCTGTGATTAATTTTATTCATTATGTTTTTATCTGTGTTATAATTCATCATTACCCATCTATATTTTCTTTTTGTGAGAAATCCCATTGAACATTACTTTAGTTTTTTTAGCATTTATTTTTAGTTCTACTTTCTTACTTTATTGATAACTCTAGAAATATTTCCTGAAACTCTGAAGCATTGTTTTCAAAAACATCTGGATAATCTGCAAAATTTAGATAACTTAAATAATCTCCATTTACCTTTACTTCCTTAGCTTCTCATTCTAATTCACAAAATACTTTTTGCAAAACTGCAGTAAATTGTTTTGAAGATTGTAAACCACTCTGTCATACATCTTTCTCAACATTAATTTTTTATTCTTCAGAATATGACAATATCCCAGGTTTATAACTTGATAATCCGATGCATTGTAGAAAGGCTTATAAAATCAAATGCTTTTTTATAATCTACAAGCATAATAGCAATTCATATTTATTACTCATTTTAATAACTATACAAGTCCACTGATCTAAAATCACTTTTAAATAAAATTTGTTTTTTCATTGATTAAAATCCAAAGTTTACTCAGGTTTTAATACCATCTTTATCACCTTTCTTGAATATTAATATTACTATTGTATATTTCCAAACATCTGGTACATCTTTATCATTTTGATATATAAACTTATCAATTTTTTTATTTTTCACCTGCTTTTTTTAAGATATTGATTATTATATCATTATTTCCTAGAGCTTTTCCCGTTTTCATTGATTTAATGGCATTTCTTACTTCTTCTTTTAAAATGCTAGTCAATTCAATAGATGTAGTAAATTGTGATTCCTGACCTTCTTATTCTTTATTATTGTACAAACCTTTATAGAATTCCTCTATACATCATGATGTCAAATTTTTTTTAGCAATAGGAGCAAATTTTTTTTACTGCAGAAATAATTTTTCTTCCAATACCAAGACAATGTTTTATACTTTTGAGACTTTTATTTTCTTCTCTAGCTTTCTTTGTTAAATTAAAATTATAATTTTTATATTGTTATTAACTTTTTTTTTTAACCATTTTACAAAATTCTAGATATTGAATTCTTCATAATGGATTATTTTTTATATATTTTCATATTTTTTTTATTTTCTTTATACATTATCTTATTTTAATGGAAAATTTACTGATAAAATTGATGATTTTTTGTACCAACTCTTTTTATTGCAATTGTTAATAGTAAATCTTTCTATTGATGTCAACCAAATTTAAACTACTAATATTTTAAAATGATTTGTAAGTTCTAAATTAAATTCATTGGACCATATTTGAAAATTAGGCACTTCAACTATTAATACTGTTTTTATCCCAATAAACATCACCTGATCACCATTTCTGGCATCCATTGATTACTCTGGCTTGCACTGAGTGACAATAGTGTATGGAGAGTTTTGCCTGTTTTAATACTGTTTTTTTAATAAATTTTATTTCTCTAGTTTTACATAATACATATCTTACATCTCATTAATCAGTGATTACTTCCTGTGTTAAATCTATTAAGAATATTATAATCATGAAATACATGTTTTTTGTTAATCAAAATATAATTCTGTTTTACCTCCATTTGGTTGCTTCCATATCTGTTAGTATTTTTCTCAAAGAAAAATTCATAATACACAGTTTTTTGCTTTCTGTGAATTCTACAAGTTTGCGCTCTGTGTGGTTTGGTGCAGTTGGTAGAGCATTTGGGATTAAGAGGTCTCAGGATTGATTTTGGACTCTTAGTTCTGGTTCTTGAATATCTTATAAACTCCTGAGCAATAACTCCATATGTCTTTTTTACAAGTCTGTGTCAGATTTCATTTATATCAACATAAGCAAATTTAAACATAGCACTTTCATATTTCATTTATTTTCCAAGTCTAACATTAAAATCTTCCATGAAAATTAAAATATTGTTTGGTATAATCTAAAGTATTTTTTATATTTATATAAAAATTCTCTAATTATTCATCATAATGATTATTTGTTTGAGCAAAAACTTGAATTATTGGCATTTGATATCTTCCATTAAGTTGAATCACTAACCTTGCCACTCTAATATACCATCAATCTCCATAATGTTGTTTTTCTACTCTTTATCTATAATGTAATGCACTCCACTTATGCTTTCAATATTTGTGCTTTTGTAGTAAAATACATAACCATTTTTTTAATTGTCACTTCACTTTTTCTTTTAACTTCTCAAAGTCTAACAGTTTTCCATTTAATATTACACTACTCTTTCTTCTAATTTATGTATTCTTTCTTTACTAAAAGTGGTATGCAGTTGTAAATATCTAAGTAAAAAATCATTATCAAATGGTAACCTTGGACTATATTCAGGAGATTCTTAGTATGCTCTGCCAACTGCTGCCTTGGCTCAAAACTTTATAGCTTCCTGAAAATAACTATTTAAGAGTTTATTTATGTTACATACAATTTAATATTTTATTCTCAGTATATTTCAATAAAAGAAAATACTTAAACTTATTTGAATAATTGATTTATCAGAGTTAGTTGGATGATTAAAAATCCTTATATTTCTTCTTAACTATTTACAGTGTGTGTGTGTTTAGTTGTAGGAATGAAATTTTCATATATGTGAACACAAGAACAGTGACATTAAAATATTTACATACATTTTCAATTTTAGATGCATAGAGAATTTTAATGACAGGAACAATTTTATAAATCCATGCTTTGAGATTAATCTATAAAATTAAACTGTATCATCAAACATTTTAATGGATAGAACAATAATCAATATATGGATGCATTTAGGATAAGTATTAATCTATATTAACAAAATGATTTTAAGAGTAAAAATCGACTTAAATGTTCATTATGCATAAAGAATATTTGTTAAGATATTTTATTAGTATTTATTATAAATACCACTCATTTTATGTGATTATTACATGTCAGGATTATCTGAACATTGAAGAACTATTTATTTTTTATTCAGTGATCTAATCAGATTAATAGATCATCACTGTTACTTTAATATAAGTTCAAACAGACATGTAGATCTACATTAATCCACATCATCCTGTAGTAACAAAATTTTTAAATATATATATATATAAATACAATGTTGAAATAAGGATCCTACCTAAATGTATAATTTGTTTTCATTATCTGATTGTAATTCATACCATTCTTTAACAAACACTAATACATATATAAAGTAAAGTATAATTTCAATTATAAATGTGATCCTCAACTGATTATGCATTCATCATCAAACTTGTCCAATTTTTATTCTAGGCTCATGTATTTAATATTATTCAAGTACCTCATGAAAATACAAAATTAAAGAATAAGATTTATAACATTCATGTCCACATATATATTTTAATTTATGACATCTATTGGTAGTGATAACAATAACGATAACTAATGCTCATTTCAAGCATATTGACTTTTTCACATACATGTAAACTGATTGCTTAAATGGTTTAAATCTCTCTAAGTGTATTTAAATTACTTTGAATTAATTTTTAATCTATCCAATTCATTTCAACAAAAATTTTATTAACAATAAATAGTGATTACATACTATCCAATTGTTCATCAGGATTTAAATTATTATTGATATAAAGTAATTAAATATCCCTGGATAAATAAATACAATAAGCTTGTAATTTTCATTTTTAATTTAATAATTTCTATATATTCAGATATTTGGTAAAATGAAAATACTCCATTGAATATTCAGATATTATACTTGTTTAAAGTTTTTAAATATCATGGGAGGCAAACAGAGTTGGAAACATTGGAATATGTATAATTTACAGTAGTTAAACAATCGATGTCATCATTATATGTCGTTAAAAAATATTTTTAAATACTTTTTATGCATTTAAGGATTAATATATATTTATATATTTTTTCATTGGCCAATCAAAATAATATAAACGTATTAATTATACAATTAATAAAGTATATTAGGTATATAAGATGTCTGAGTGCAAATAAAGTAAATAATAAAAAAGAGCTCTTTTATTATTAGTCTCCTTTTTAAATAAATAACAATGATAACAATTTTTTAGAATGATATGTCTTTAGCTTAAATTTTCAGAAAGCTATTACTCCAAATTTATTGGAATAATAATATTAATACAATATTTAATTCATCAAATTCCTAGTGTCCACTTGATATCTTCTTGTCAATACATCTATTATTTGTATATGATTATTCATATACTAATAAAAATGGATGACCTGTTTACCAGCATGCATCAGCAGAGTGATAAGTTTATTGGCTTTTTATCCCTGAGTTTAAGATCAAAAAGCATGTGTTTTTCTTCTCAGTTGTCTGATAGTTCACAACTGGCATATGACTTTAATTTTTTTTAATGCAGAATGAATGTATGTGTAAATGATTTTTTTAAAAATATATATTTGCAATTATGACAAACAAGTTCTTATTTCATGAAGATGCAAAATTGCCAAACAATGGTTGTCAAATATAGTTAGTGCTAAGAATCCCCTAATTATGGATCCAGGCTTCCATTTGATTATATTTTATTAGAATCTTACAATTAAAAATTAATTTCAAGTGAAGGAAGATTGCACAAATTGGAAGACCTATCTAATATTAAATGAGGCATTGTTGAACTTTGTGAGGGTAGAAGAAAAAGTGAAAAGATGATTTAAAAATTGGACATGTAGTTTACTACAAAGGCACAAATGCTGGAAGCATGAGTTAAATTGAATTAATTATTAAATAAAAATTGGAGAAATAACATTGTAAGACTGATAGCTTATCAGACAGAGTGGCAAGATTAATTGTTCACTTCAATGGAAAATGCAAATAATTTAGATATATGCTTGAATAAGCTTTTATCGTAATGAAAATAGAGGATTTTTATATAAATGTACAAAATGCTTTTGATCAGACCAAACAACATTTTAAAATTATCATGAGAAATTTTAATACCAGAATTGGTAAACAATTGAAAGATCAAAATGCTTTGGGTAAATTTGGTTATAGTGACAGAAATAGATATGACACGAATTTGTAGAATTCACAGGGAAAAAACTGTGCATTGTGATTTTTTTTCTTTAAGAAAAATACTAAATAGACATGAAAGCATCCAAATGAAGATGCAACAGAATTGTTTTATATTTTGACTAACACAGGAAGAGATCATTAGTTAGCAACATGTAAAATATGTATTTAAACAAATCACTGTATATAGAAAAGAAGCAACATGAAAATATATAAAAATGATCCATTCAGAAGACTCCAGTATTTAGAGTTTTATAAAAATATATGAAAGAGATTTAATAATAATATAAATGAATATATTACCTGATCACCATTCTTTATGATTACACAAGCTGTAAGAACTAGATAGGAATTTTATGCTCAAACGTTCGTGCATCCATTGATTACTCTGGCTTTCACTGAGTGGCACTACTGTATGGAGAGTTTAGCCTCAGTGTTAACAACTTGTGTGAGCATAAAAAGTGGTGACCAATCCTTCACAATAGGATTATGATGAATGTGGTTATTAAAGAGCCAAAGACTCTAAAAAGTATGGATGCTGAATTGAGTTCAGATCTATATGACTATACAAGCTAATGAGCTTATATTGAAAATATTGTATTTTCATTTTGGATTCAAAGCTTTATAGATAGTGAATAAGATAAAAGATGGCTGCTGAATGGTTGCATTAGATCCTAAGACATAGGTGCAATGCTCTCAAATCCAAGATTCCTCACTGATCAAAGCCACAAGTTATGAACTAGTCTTTGGATATTGGATGGTTAGGAATTAGATAGGGATTTCATGCACAAACTTTCTGGTATCCATTGATTACTCTGGCTTGCACTGAGTGGCAATACATATAGAGAATTTTGCCTGTTTAGATTTTAGTTTTTCTTTGATTTGTAATTAAGAATTAAGATTTGGACCTAAAACTTGAATAAACAAGTAATTAAATGTAGTAGTTTTTAATTTGTGTGAATATTTGAAAAAAAAATACATTAAACTTTCTACCCAAAGATAATCTCAATAGTATAGTATCTACTCAATCAGTGTTCATGGAATTTTTTATTGCCTGCCTTTCCTTAAATATAATTTGAATTCATAAACATTTCACAACATAGTGCTTCTGCCTGCCATTCCCATGGCTTAGGATTTGAATCTGATAAATCTTGAAATTTTTACAAATCACAATTACCCTCAGAATTATTATTTAAGATAGATGGGTATTCTTTACACATGCATATTACAAACAGATAAATGTATTACATAACAGATAGTGTCATCAAATTTATAATAAAAATGCTAATTGATAACATTAATAATTCAAGTAAAAAAATTGTTACTATGCATTATAATTTTTAAAACAAACAATTTGTTTTCAAAAAAAACAATTTTAAATATTTCACTAAAATTTGTTGAAATATTTCTTTTCAAAATATAGCAGCATTTGGCAAGTTTGGACAAACAAACCAATTGATATCATATTTTCATAATTTTTAGTCTCTGCATTGTAATTTAGATATGAACAACAATTAAACACTGTATGTTACTTCATAAAAAACCTCCTGTTGTCAAAAAACTGATGTTTTGCTTTTGTGTGTAGTATTGATAATATGTTCATGTGATTTTTAGATGGCTTTGCATTATTCTCATTGATAATTGAATTTCAGTTACTGCCATGCTTCTTAGAGTTTTATTGGTACTTAATTTCCAGTGATAATAAGCATTAGCCTTTTTTGAGATGGCATGATCTTCTGAATAACAATAATCAAAAAATATTTGTGTCAGATTTAGGTCAGCTTTACAAGAAAAATGCAGAAAGAATTCCAAGAGTGAATATTTACACATTTTGCATTCCCACCTTGAAGTTAAGAGATAATTAGTTTTTCCACTACACTGATTTGAATAGCAGAGTAAACAGCAAACTGTGTTTGAAACTGACATTCTAAAGTTCATATTCTTCATCATGAAGTAATCTCTATTGACAGACAAAAAGTATACTACCAAAGTTTGTAACATGATTATGATTGGTTCAACTTTTATTATAAAGTTTATTCACATATTATGTCAGCTAAAGTTAGAAGGCACATTAAGTTCCCATCCAAACAAATAAAGTGTGATTCACTAGTCATTGAAAATACAATTACAGAAGTATGCTTATCCAAATTATCAACCAGAAAAAAAACTAGAGCAGAGTGAACTAAACATAAATATTCTGATTGAAGAGAAAATCTGATTGCAAATATTTCTGTGTATTGTATTGGTTGAAAGAAATGTGTACCTGCTTATCAATCCAATGAATGGCTATCTTATGCAAGTATAAATACCTAGATATTGCAACACATTTAATTATGAACCACCAACAATATCATTGAACTACAGATAAGAGCTCTCATATAGGCTACAGACTGTTTTGGGCTGAAATCAAATGCAAAACTGGGGGGGGGGGGATGAGAGGCATGTCTTCAAAACTTTTACAATCCTATCTTAATTCTAGAATAATTTGTTTACCCTATTTCTCTACATTAATTGTAATGGTTCAAAATATGTTAAAATCTTTTTAACAAAAAAAAACAGGTTTGAATTTGTAATAAAGAAAATTTATTTAAAGCTGAGCATTTTCAATACTGACTAGTATGATAATTATAGCATTATGTGACTAAAAGAAGTTGAGATATTAATTTAAAGTTACCTTTGAATATTAAATAATAGATTATCACAAAATTGAATTGAATTTTTAGAAGTAGATTTATAAACTAATGATGAAAGTAGGTCGCTTACAAGTACCAAATTCAAGGCTGATCAGAAAAGAAACATTGACATATACACTAATGATCTAATAAACATTGGGTACAATTCTAAAACAACAACTGCAATTATCATGAATTTTTATAACAAAATCTTGCACCATACAAATATTCAACCTGATGCTAAAAAATGGTCTAGTCTCTCTTATATTTTGAAACTTGCAAACAAATGAAAAAAACTTTTGTACCAATAAATACAATATCAATTTTCACTTGCTTTCATCTTTAAATAAATTATTAAAATTTCAAAAGACAAAATAACTAGAGAGGCTTTACATCACATTGTGTACAAAATTAATTGCAAAGAACCTAATTGCTTGAAGTCTTGCTATGATGAAACCCAAGCTAACTTATCTACAAGACTTGCCCAGTATGCAACGAATACTCTTCCATTTTCTTGGATCATGAGTTGCAATCAGACAATGACTTTGATCTCTCTACAACTGACATTGCAAATTCTGAGAGAGATGACATAAAGAAAAAGATGAAGATGTGGTCAATAGCTAAAGATTATCATACCATCAATAAAAAGGATTCTAGCATCCCTCTTTCTAAAAAAATGCATATGTAGCAACCACTTTCACCATTAGTATGTAAATCTACTTCTAAAAATTCAATTTTATGACAAAAGTAATTTTTGAATCTAGATCTCAACTTCCTTTAGTCACATAATCCTATGATTATGATACTACTCAGTATCGAAAGCACTCAGCTTTAAATAATTTTTTTTATTACAAATTAAAACATGTTTTGATGTTAAAAATGTTTTAACATTTTTTGAATCATTACAATCCTATTTTAAATTATATCTGTTGGAATTTTTTTTTCTACAGAATAACAATCAAGTCTTCTTCATAGCATTTCTCAAAGACAATCATGCAAATTTTTACTGGATTTTTTTTAAATATAAAATTGCATTGATTGTCTTCAGTAATTTATACTGTTTTCATATAAAATTATCTTAAATTTTCAAATTACATTTTGGTTTCAGTTAGTTTGCATTACTTTTTTATGAAATTAGATGAATTAATAAATTTTAAAATTAGATTTATCTTAGTTTGCATTAATTATATATATATATTCATAAAAGATATTTCTAATCTTCAGAAACATGGTAATGAATTTAAATTAGAACTTGCAAATTGTTTTCAAATATTAGAAAATTTTGAACATGATTCAGCTTTGAATGAAATCAATGGGAAAATAACTGATACATTTTTAAAAACTGCAATAAAGATAGCTGATAGAAAAAAGCAGCAATTGACCAATAAAATTTATACCAAGACTAGAGAATTTATGAAGAAAAGAAGGAATATGAAATATATAAAAATGATGCATTAAGAAGGATTGAATATTTTGAAGTATGAGAAAGAGTAGATAATGATGTTAGAAAGTAGAAGAGAATAAATGTTTCAAGAGTGTAAAACAACATTTTGGTATTGGTGGGAAACTTATATCTACAATAAGAAAAAAAGATGGAACTATTACTAAAAAGAGAGATGTTATCATGAAATGTGTAGAAGAGTTCTATAAATAATTATATATTAATAAAGTACAAGAACCTCCTACAACTTATATTTTCTGGATTGCCCAAGATTTTAAATGAAGAAGTAAGACATGTAATTAAATTTATGAAGAAGGATAAAGCTCCAGATAATGGTGGAATTATAATTGATATCTTAAAAGAAGCAGGTGATAAAATAGAAAAATAATTACCAAAATTATATACCAAATGTCTAACTGATAAATATGTACCAGATGATTGAATCAATGCAATATTAATATTTTGAAAAGGTGATAAAGAAGATACTAGAAATTACAGACTTATCAATCTTTTATCAGTTTTATATACAACTTTTACCAAAATAATTACAACTTGTCTATTTAGAACTTTGGATTTCAACCAACCAAAAGAATAGGCAGGATTTAAAAGTGGCTTAGCACAATGAATCATGTCCAAGTATTGAGACAAGTTATGCAAAGGACCAATGTATATGAGTTACCTTATGCTTTGGATTTGTAGATTATGAAAAGGTATTTCATTCTATAAGCATGTCTTCAGTGATTAAAGTATTAGATCATTAAGGTACAGACCCAGAATATTATCATATTCTAAAGAATATTTATAAAAATGCAACAGAAACAACTAGATTACATAATGATATTAGGAAGGCTTAACATTAAGAAGGGTATAAGACAGGGTGACTCAATATCTTCAAAACGTTTTGCAGCAGTGCCGCAATAAATATTTTGTGAATTAAAATAAGAAGTTAAAGGAATAAAAGTAATTCAAAATAATTTAGGTTATTTAGATTTTGCAGATGATATAGTTCTTTTTTGCATGTTGCAAGAGTTATCAGACGAAAATAAAAAAGTAAGACTAAAAGTAAATGTCAAAAAGACTAAAGTAATGCTCAATGCATTTTCTCAAAAGATGAAAATAAAGATTGATGATAACTTAGAAGAAATTAACAACTACATGTACCTTTGTCAGATTATTACTACAGATGGGAATATAATGTATGGAATCAAAGATAGAATTAAACTTAATTAAACTTGGGTGGAGTACTTTTGGTAAAAATAACTTAATATTAAAAGGAAATATGCCCTACATGTTTAAATGGAAGGTTTTTAATACATATGTTTTACCTGTTCTTAGTTATCAATCTGAGACTTGGATACTTAACAGAAGAGTAATACAAAGACTTTGGACCACTCAAAGAACTATGGAGAGATGTATGTTAGGAATAACAAGAAGAGATCAAAAACAAAATACCTGGGTAAAAGAACAAACAGATATTACTGACATTGTTAAAAAAATTAAGAGACTGAAGTAGAGTTGTGATGGACATATTGCTGGAAGAGATGACAATAGATGGACAATTGAAATCTTAAAGTGATTCCAAGAGATTGTAAAGACCTAGAAGGAGACTACATGTAAGATGGATGAAACAACAAAGTGCACAGGTGTGATATGGAGAAAAGAGACTAGAGATCAAAAAAGATGGATTGAACTTGAAGAGACCTTCACCCTGCAATGGATTGATAATAGTTGATGATGATGAAAATTAATGATAAATATCTTTAGTATTGGTTTGATGGCTTTATCTAGTATATCATATATATCTACTATGTGATACACATATATTAACAGTACCATTAACAATCCCATAGCCAATTTAATTAAGCATGCAATAATTGTTAGTGAGTAGCTATTATTAGTAACAGGGTAAAATTCAGGTTGAGGAGCCGCCTTTGGTATGTAACTCATTTTTTATTTGAAAAGTATATTGCATGTATATAGTAGTTAAATGCCATTGTAATAATTTGCCAGTTTATCTATCACCTGTGAATTGTTTTCTTTGTTTTGCTCATCATATTTCAATTTGAAATAGTTCATTGATTAAAACATTATGTAAGTTGAATTAACAATGGAAGTCATTCATTGATGCTAAGTTTTATAAATCTAATAATACTGAATTATAAAAGAAAATCCTTAAACTATAAATAGAAAACAAAATTCACAATAGCTTCTAATCAATAATAATCTAAATCATTATTCTCTTTTTTAATTGGACATTTTTCATTTTAAAATTTAAAAAAGTTAAATTTAAAAAATAGTGTTAAAGAAAGTCCAAATGTTTAAAATAAATCTTAAAGTATGTACTCTTTAATCATTTGAATCACTAATATAATCGATATATATCCAAAAAATAAATTTAATAAGATATTTCCTTCTGTTAAGATTAAGATGAAATGAATCAAGATACTTGTCAAATGAAATAAGTTATTTAATATATAATAAATTGTAAACTTATGTTACTTTTTATATTAAATTCAAATGAATAATTTTTTTAAGTGTCAAATTATTTTGACAGTCTTTCTTGTCATCTCATTTATATAGGGGAAACCTGATTGATGAGTAACTTGTATTTCAATCATACAGTAAAAAATAAAAGATAATTTGAATAAAAAAAATAAAAAAAATTGTATATACATTACCAAAAACAGGTTTAATAATCATTTTAACAGTGTGTTATGAGAAATTATTTGGTATCATTTGTGATAGTTTATCTTTCAATGAATATTATTAAACAAGGCAAAAGTCTATACAGCAGTGCCACCCTGTGCCAACCAGAGTAATCAATGGATGCCAGAAGGCTTGTGCATAAAATCCCTATCTAGTACCTACTCATCCAATATCCTCAGACTAGTTTCTGGCTTGTGGCCTTCATCAGTGAGGAGCCTTGGATCTGAGAGCACTGCACCTAGATCTTAGGATCTAATGCAACCCTCCAGCAGTCACCTTTTAATTCTACTTAACTACAAAACTATGAGAATGAAATTGAAAACACAATAATATTTTCAATCAAAGCTCAACAATTATGTGCTAGTATGAGAGATGGTGATCATGTGGTGCTTTGTGGTTTAATGAATATTGTTCTTATATTTCCTGTGCAATTAACCCAACAATAAAAGTTTTTGGCTGACAAATGATTATGAATTATTTCTTAATTGAGGAAATTGAAAAGCAAATCTCAGCTTGACCAAATGAAATGTCTTTGATATTTTAATGTTTAAGTCTTTTTTTTTCTATACAACTAATTATATAATAGACAGATGAGTAAATAGACAATTATATTTTAAACTTTTGTCAGTTAATATTTAGATACCTGAATTGCAAATAATGAAATGATCATTTTGCATTGATTTAGGAATAAAATAAATACAAAGCTACTGAAAAATATTTGATTAATGTTAAAAAATGTTGTAGATATATTAAAATGAAGATTTCAGATGCAAAATAGTTTTCAGATTTTTCCATAATATTTGGTTTCTTGTTATTCCTATTGTAGTATTGTGGTTTGTTTGATTTTTATTTCCATTAATAGGGTAATATAGATGGCTCAGTAACTGTTGCTAGAGATATTATAATGGCAATAGACTGAACATTTCCTGTCATGTCACATGACTGGTTGATTATTTTATTCAATAATAAATTTAGATTGTTAGATTAAAAGATGTGTAATGTTGCAAATGATTAATTTATTTTTTTATTTTTTTTTTATTTTTTATTTGCCATTTCATCAAGTTTATTAATGCAGTTGTAAAGCAATTTAAGAAACCACTAAAATTCTAGAAAGTCCTCTGAATGTATTAATAAATGTAGTGAAATAGTAAATGTTTTTTTATTTATATGAAAGAATTTATAAAACATTTTAATCAAAATAAACAATAACAGTATTATGTTAATTACCTGCCAATTTCAACTTTTATTTTAACCTTAATCTAAATTTGATTTTGAATAAAATGATTAATTTAGTCATGTAACAAGTGCTGTATGTTTTTCCATTATCAATCTGAGCTTGTGGTTAATACCTGTAGAGGTCTCTAACTTCACATTTTCAACTGCACATGCTTTAGGTTTATTGCCTTAGTAAATATTAATTACCTGTATATAAAATCCAATGCAATAATAGCAGTAACAAAAAACCACATATTTAAAATAATATAAAAGCTATTTTTATATATATGATGGGTATTTGTGTGTCATCTCTATCTACTTGGGAAATAAAAAACTTTAGAATAGGTCATTTGTGAAAATTTTCTTATTGAAGATAGATTATACATGCTTTCACTAAAATCATGACACAAAAATTATTGCTTAGTAATTATTATAGTTACTTTAGATATGAATAAAGATTTTGTTTGTAAATGTTATTACATGCAGTTCTTCCAAAGTCTGTTTCAGCATTTGAATAGTGCTTAGAGTTGTTTGTTATTGTTTTTCAATTTTTTCTAGTATCTCTATATATAATTTTTGTGTCTCATATTTATATGCATCATGAAATTTAATCATTTTTATTTTTTAAAGCTTTTTATAGAATTAATAAAGTCTCATCTAATATTTAACAAATAACTATGTCATCGAGATTCAGATTTTTTTTAAAAAGGTGAAGATAAAGACAGTATTAGAATAACTTTGTAGAATACGACATGCAAGATGTAAATGCTTATGAGTCAACAACCTCACAATTTAGATAATTGATATATGTATTAAAATGTCATAATTTTTAATACATACAAAGTTGAGAAATGAAACTATTGTTAATCATTCAAGTGGAAAAAACATTGCAAAAAAAATATATTTGTTTTTTATTTTTCACATGAAAGAATTTATGGGGGGGGGGGCTGTAATTAATATTTTAAAAGATTATGAGAGGTAGTTCAGAATTACTTGTGTGTGGAATTTTGAAAATGAGAAAGAAATTTTAAACCTTGCAAGTATAATTTAAATGTTTTTAAAACATACTTTATGTGATTTCTTAATAATAATAAAAAATTCTCCAAGGCCAATTAGAAAGCAGAAATTTTAATGAAATAATCATTATCTATATATTATTGTTTTAGCTTCACAAAAGAGATTCTTTTCAGAAATAGAAGTCTCACTATAAAGATATAAAAAGTTTGAAAATCTTTTTCAAAGACTGAATCTTGAACCTAATTAACAAAAAACTGTATATTCAATTTTTCATCTAAATAGGAAATTGTCTTGTAATATGAATATAATCATTTGCAACAATAGTCTGAAACATAATCATATTCCATACTATATAGGAGTAACTTTGAACCTTGACCTTACTTATTTTCTTCATCTAGCTAACATTAGATAAAAAATGATACTGGTTTGTGATATAAAAGTAATTTGTATACAATTTCCTTAGCATTAGTATATTGTAATAATGACTGTTATCTCCCTGTTTGGAGAAAAACTATTCCCACTACCATGAGAAATACTAGTAGCACAATCAAATCTATTTTTTTACTATGACTTTCTCCTCTTTCACATATTCTTCCACCAGATATCAGAGAAGAAATTTCCTCACAGAAAATTTATAAAAACATTAAGTATGATCATTTTACTAATAATTTGCAATATACTTTTATTATATAAGATCTTAAATCATGATTTTTTTTCTGAATTTTCAATTAAAAAATCTTAGGGAACAAAATCCATTCATAAAATTATCTGGATTTGAACTTCTAATTATTACTGAACCTTCTTTAACAAATTTAGAACAACCCATAATCATTGTGCTCATATTCTTCTTAAATAAAATTTAACAACTACTGATTATTGTAGATGTGGTCAAATACAAATTATGAAACACATCCTAATAATTGTCAAATCTGTAGATACAGTATCAAAATTGAAGAACTTAATAAAGCCACTAGTAAATATGTCTCCTGGTTTCCTGGCTGGAATTTCTGCAGATTCTTTTGTGATATTTTGCTAATAGGTAAAGCTGTTTGAAATAATCCATATGCTAATTAAAATAATTTACACATATGAAGCATTAATTAGTAAAATGAAGTTAAGACCGTAATTCTCTTAGTACTCCAAATATATTTCTATTTCCAAATCCAATCATAAAACTATTTAGATTTGAACCTTCTAGCTATTATTAGATTGCCTTTAACAGATTCAGAACAACCCATGATCATTGTGATTATCTCTTTTATGAATGAAATTTAATAGTTTACGGATCATTCTTGATATGAACAAAAACAAACTATGAAACATATTCTAATGACTGTTATTTGTATTAAATGTAGGATTTTATGAAATTAAACCATAGTTTTAAGATAATAATAATGGATATTTTGAAGTGAATAGTTTCTTATGGATCCCATTACTATAAAGTTCTAAAGAAGATAGTTTAATAAACCCATTTATTGTTAATGATAAATTCAATATAAGACTGAAAAAAGCCAAGTAAATATAAAAGAAAAGTATATGCTCAACACATTAAAAACATGTATGGAATATAATAGAGTAAATATAGGAAAATTAAAGAAAAATATAAAATAGAATCATGTATGGTAAACAGATAATGGATCATCATATGGAACAGAAGTTTAAATGTATGGATCAGGGAAAATCATAAAACAGGATCAAATGAATTTTTACACAAAATTTGAAAGTATGAAGAATAAGATAGAAAAAAGATTAAAGGATAGCAAAAATAATTATATGCTGTAAAATAAATTTAGAAATGAAAATAGGAAGGAGTCAAAAGTATATGAGAGTAAGCTGTAAAATTTAAATGTAAAATCTAAAAAGATAGAAGTCATCATAAATAAAATCTCCACTATGTAGATTTGAAATTAAAAAATATCTAGAAAAAAAATGCTAATGACAGAACAAAATAATCAACAAGATACTTAAAAATAGAAAGCCAAGATAAAAATGATAAAGAAATAGCTGTTTCATAAAGAAGCACTAGAATGAAAAAGGGAATGGTATTAAAAAGGAAATTGAGAATCAGCATCATAAGAAGATAAATATCAGTAAGCAGTCAATAAAGTTATTGAAGATAAAAGTTGAATGGATGAAGGAATTCTGTATCATAAAATAAGATCTTTTTATTTCAAATTTGAATAAAAAAGGCATGGAAAAAAACAAAGGAAAATCTTAACTATGTTAATCAAATAGAAAACAACGCATTATTGGTCTACTGATAATGAATATAATGGATAAAATTGGAGAAGTTATTATAGAAATATTAAATGCTGTGTTCAGTCTATCAAAAGTGTTGATAACTTGTGGATAATGAAATGACTCTCAGATAGGAGAGTTAACATTTTCACAATCATTTTTTCATCACTAGAAGGAAGCTATTTTTATTTTCAAATAAAATAATTATCTTGCATTAATTTTTTTTATAGTTTATTGAAAACAGAAGTTTAAAAAAACAAATGAAATCTAAAATCTAAATTATCAAATTTTCAAATTAATATAAGAAAGAGTAAAGTAGACCAAACTACAACTTTCCTTAATGATAAAGAATAAGAAAGTGTTTGACAAGAAATGCTGTTGTTCAACATCATGTAAACATTTATTTGAATAATTTCTGCAAAAAAATATTGAATTGAAATAAAACTGCAATGTAAATGTTAAATAACTAAAGAGCAATAATTATTAATAATTAATAATTTTACAAAAAAAATAATAAAATGTTTGTCTGTAAATTCATTTACAGACTAATAAAAGACACTGCCAGACAGATACAGTAACAATTTTGATCTTGTTTGAAAAGACCTTTTTTTTTATTCTTTAATTTTTTTACTAAAGATAATGACATCTGTCAAATCAAAATGAAACTAAAATCTGTATTTTTAATAAAGTCAAAAATATCTTTTTAGTACCTTTCTTAATTTATTTTTTGCCATTAATAAATGCAATGGGTAAAATGATAACACCATTCTGTGATATGCAGGCTCATTGTGAAAATAGTAAAAAGTTAATTGTAACTAACTGAAAAATGCTGCCTGACTACAAATACTTCTTTCTACTTTATAAAATGTGATGTTGGCCCATTGTTTTTTTTATATCTTTTTTTTTACTATTTTCCATCACTTTAGATAATGTAGACCTAGTCATCATAAGACTAATGCGATCATTTACACAAAATATAACAGTTAAATTGTGCATTTCCATCACTTAACTACATGACCACAATTCTGATTCCATTTTCCTTTGACGTATTTTTAGTTTAAGTCTTCAAGAATTAAAAAAATGTTAGGAATATCTTTGTTAACTGGAACTTTTTAGTAAATAACAATTTAAGTAATCTTATTAGTATTATTTTGTTTTCAATTTATGGGATATTTAATATCTAAGTTAAAGCTAAAAATGATTTATTTGCAATGAGGATGTTATTTTTTTAAATTCAAATTATATATCCTTTTTTACTGATATGAGTTCAGAGTTTTGTGTGATCCAAGAAGTTATCTCAAACATAATAAAATTTGGGGTATGTGTGTGTGTGGACATATGCATAATTCTCTTTAGAATTATTAGATGGAGCTATGATATTAAAAATTATTTTTAAAGTTCATATACTTTATTATACATTTCTTGATAACAATAACCAATTTATTTAAAGCCATGGACTCAAATGTTCCTGAGAATTAATGATGATCAGCATTATTATAATGTCACCAAAACTTGATGAAGTATGCTTAGTTTTATAGTTATTTTCACACTTATATATGTTTACGCAGCAAAAAAATATATTTTATATTTTGCTTTATGATAATTAGTTTAAGCTTTTATAGTATGCTTCTTTTAAATCCAATCATAAAGCAGGAATACTGATAATTATTGTCACTAATGCGTATTACTTATATTTAGTTATATTTGCTTCTGGACATGATCTTTTCATTCTTTGTTTTTATTATTATATTATATACAAAATAACTGCTGATTATTCTTTATTAATTGTGCACAGACCTATATAATCCATATCTCTCATATTATAATATATATATATTGTACTGATATAAATGACAGCAGTGGGAATGACAGTGTTATTTACCCAAATTAAGATATTGTCCAATTGCATAAACAAAATTAAATGAAATAAAAGAAAAACTCTTTGATCAGTTTTATAAATTGAGGTGACAAATTAACAATGCAGAATATCCAAGAGATATAAACTCTACTAAAATCAAATCAAAATTTAAAATATATATTGTTAAAAAAAAATATTGAAGCAAATAAAATGAAAACTTTATTTAATGTTCTAGCTTCAAATTGCCAATTCATACTAATACAATTTAAATGAACTAAAATAATAAAGAATGGCAGCTCTTGGGTATGTCTTATAATTGAAAAATAAGGTCTCAAATAATAACATTTGATTAAAATGAATATGTAATAATGTTTAAATTACTCATTCATTGAAATTTGTTTATCCCTTTTATTTTTAAATATAAACTTTGGTTATGATACTTAAATTGTTAAAATAAATGACATTCAAAAACTTCCAATTTAATAAAATAAATAAATAATAATAGACAAATAAAATTAGGATATACTATGAAAATATGTTATAATTATGTTGCATGCTTATACTAAGAAGTGGTCCCAAACAAAATCCTTGCTACCCCAAAATCAGAGGAAAACATGTTTGAATTAAATATTGTTAAGCAAATATAAAATTACAAAATAAATCTAATGTGTTGTGTCTTATTCACTATAATGATATTAAGAAAATTTTAAACAAGTTATTAGATAAAGCATATTTAATTATTATTTGATAAAAAAAAATGAAGTCAGATGTCACATGACCTAATTTTAATAAAGCTCGTGTTACAAATGTTATATATAGAGTTCACAAAACAAACTCTTAACAAGCTTTGAGAATACCCTCAACCCCAGACCAGTTTCTGCATTTAGCATCGTCAGTGAGGTGTTAGGATATTCATTAGATTAAAAATACTAGGACTAGCCCAGCACTTTATCTAATGTATAACTATTGAGAAGAAAATCTGAAACTTTCAGACATCTATATGTCTAAAAATCCAGCTATCTAACTCAAATAGCCATATGGGACTGAACTAAGTTCAGATACACCATATATTAATAGTTCTAGCAATATAAAATCACCAAAGCCTTAGTAACAAAAAATAGATTGATAAAAAAAATCAAGTCAGATGTCACATGATCTAATTTTAATAAAGCTCGTGTTACAAATGTTATATATAGAGTTCGCAAAACAAACTCTTAACAAGTTTTGAGAATACCCTCAACCCCATATGGCTATTTGAGTTAGATAGCTGGATTTTTAGACATATAGATGTCTGAAAGTTTCAGATTTTCTTCTCAATAGTTATACATTAGATAAAGTGCTGGGCTAGTCCTAGTATTTTTAATCTAATGAATATCCTAACACCTCACTGATGACGCTAGATGCAGAAACCGGTCTGGGGTTGAGGGTATTATCAAAGCTTGTTAAGAGTTTGCTTTGCTAACTCTATATATAACATTTGTAACACGAGCTTTATTAAAATTAGGTCATG
Organism: Epiperipatus broadwayi; assembly: GCA_028023455.1. Lineage (NCBI taxonomy): Eukaryota > Metazoa > Onychophora > Udeonychophora > Euonychophora > Peripatidae > Epiperipatus > Epiperipatus broadwayi. The sequence continues at coordinate 7,307,429 of JAQFVV010006198.1, forward strand.
TGACATCTGACTTGATTTTTTTTTATCGATTTTTTTTTTGTTACTAAGGCTTTGGCGATTTTATATTGCTAGAGCTATTAATATATGGTGTATCTGGACTTAGTTCAGTCCAATATGGCTATTTGAGTTAGATAGCTGGATTTTTAGACATATAGATGTCTGAAAGTTTCAGATTTTCTTCTCAATAGTTATACATTAGATAAAGCGCTGGGCTAGTCCTAGTATTTTTAATCTAATGAATATCCTAACACCTCACTGACGACACTAGATGCAGACACCGGTCTGGGGTTGAGAGTATTCTCAAAGCTTGTTAAGAGTTTGTTTTGCGAACTCTATATATAACATTATTATTTATAAATTCTAAATAATTGCTGTAATTTTCTTCAGATTAAGGATATGTATAAACATTTGCTCACATAAACACATTGAATTAATCAATGAAAATAAACAATCTGCATGTAATGATAAAATATTTGTTATCCAAGGTGCTATTATATTTTAGAGCTTTCATGAAATTTAAATAGAACCCATTAAAATATTCATTGAATATAAAGTAGCAGCCACACAACACAAAAATAATGCTTGATGTTTGTTTTATTGGATTATCAAAAATTGATTTTCAGAAGAGCATTTTAGGCACATTAATCCCTTTTAAAGTGATTTTACTGAACTATATATTATCCTGTAGTTTAAGTTTATTAAGGTACACACATATAAAGCATCATATATCAATAGGTGCTAACTTCCATAGGTGGTTTATAATTATAAATTTTTTAAACGCACATTGATTACGTAAGTAATATTTACTAAGGCTGTAAATCTTAAAAATATGCGCGGGAAAATGCGAAGGTAGGGACCTCTACAGGTCTTAATCACAAGCTTACGCTTTATCCAATATTTCTGTTATTATAATTTATTTGAAGATACTTATCTTATACTCAGAGCATTAGATAGTCTGTAGATATTGTAATATATATATTTAATAAAGACTTTGTCAACATTTCGTAATTATAAACCGATTCCAATAGATGATGTTATGGATGTAATAACACAAATATAGAAGATCAAAACTTCAGCATTTCTTAATAAAATAATCATTCTAGTTTAGTAAATTATTATTATATTTTAAATACTCGACAAAAATTATTAATTTTATTCATAGACATTTGCATTATATTTTAGTCACAAGCATTTAAGAAATGTCTCGTAAAACTTTTTAGAACACTATGGCAAGCTCAGTTTTGTTGTTCTTAGGAGCAAATGTCAAACCTCCTTTTTAGTTATCCATATTATATAATTTTGCTGCTGACATCTTTAGAAATATGTACGTTGCAATTTTGTGAAAAAAATGTTTATCAAGAATATAGCTTCTATGGAATTAAGCAAATTGTATATATAAAATTAGAAGAAACAAAGAGTTTTAATTTGATAACATGAATTTATATATATTTTGTTAGAATTACATAATATTTAAGTCATAGTTACTATTTGACACACTTGAGTTTAAAATATCAAATATATACTCATACATATGAGAATGTAATCTGTTATATATTTATTAAAGTCTCTTACTGAAATATATATAAAAATAAGGAATGTTATTTTGACAAAGAAAATGTCTTTAAAATTGACGTGTTTTAATTTGATTAGTGATGTCTTTAACAAAATGCTAAGCTTCCTGTATATTGTTTTGTCTTAAAATAAAATAGAACAAAACAAACTGCTTTTTTATTGTCTTAAATAAAATAAAAAGGTCACAAATTGTTATTTTGACTTTTAAAAAAATATGTTTTAAAATCTAAACATCTATATAGTGAGATTTTAATTTGATCAATAACTTTTAAAATGAGGCATTAAAACAGATCATGTCTGATTTTTAAAATAAAAAAAAAGATCTGACCAAATATCTTTTTCTAATAAAGTAAGAAAAGACATCAATTGGCAATTTTAATAAGTAATCCTATAAAATGATTTAAATTAAAAAAAGTTTTTTTATAGCATATATGTGCGACAATACGTGGTCAGTGTGTACTGACATGATACAATATATATAACTATATTTTGTTACTTTGCCATTATAACTATTAATGTAAAAGAAATACCAAATCAGAGTTTAAATTTAGTAAAATTTATTGCACCAAATCAAGAGGGGGAGGAAGAGAGATTTTAATCTTAGTTATTTTAAAGAGTAAAATAAAGATAAAAAAACAGTCAAATGTTCACCATTCACGATTGGGGGGGGGGGGGCAGGCTGAATCTAGCAGATATATAGATAAATAAATAGATAGATAGTTAGAAAGACAAACAAAGGTATTATAAATGATTGTGAAATTATTTTTGCATTTTCCAGTATCCTGAAAATGTAATGTCAATAGTTATTTGTTTATTGAGTAATAAAGTATGTAAAACCTGACAGTTTAAATTCAGTTTAGGAATCAAACATATTTCATTAAAAAATGAGTATTACATTTGAATTATTAGCTCTGAGCCATTTTCATTATTTTAAAATACCACAAATAAAAATCATGTTTTAGATGTTTTAATATTGATAAAAAAATTGAATATGTAATCTTCATTATCAACCAATAAGAACAAATGCTTCTCCATTATTTATTCACAAAATACTTTCACAAGTGCTTTTGTTTGACAGTGATGCTTCAAACTTCTTATCATTGATTTATCTCATGCTTTTTCTGAAGATTTCTCTCATAATACTTGATTGAGAATTACTCTAATGTAAAAGTGTTCAATCTTTATTGATATGCAAACTACTTTTTTGATATCTATAGCCACTGTAATCTACTGCTGATACAAATTTAATAAAAATTTTATCTATACAGAATTCCTGTAAAGAGTGTTAAGACATATTTATATAAAAAATGTAAAAAAAATTTTTAGAGAAAATTTTAAAAGAATAATGTCCAGTGTCACATTAAACATTATCATTCTACTGTTTCAATCTATTTTTCCATTAGTACTTTTTAATCTTATATCAGTAATGCTTATTTGAATTTGATCTTCAGATTGTAACTAATCCACATTTATCCAGAAATGACTAGGATGGTACAAGCTTTAGAAAGGGCTTTCACTCACAAATGATTATATGTCACATGATCACCACTTCTCATGCTTGCACATAACTGTTATTAAAACAGGCAAAACTCTCCATACAGTAATGTCACTCAGTGCCAGCTAGAGTAATCCTCAGATCTAGATGCAGTGCTCTCAGATCCAAGGCCCCTCACTGACAAAGGCTACAAACCAGAAACTAGTCTGGGGATATTGGATAAGTAAGCACTAGATGGGGATTTTATGCACAAGCCTTCTGGCAACCATTGATTACTCTGGCTGGCACTGAGTGGCACTACTGCATGGAGAGTTTGCCTGTTTAAATGATCATATGGTGGGAAATCATGTTACATTCAAGAAGTCAAATAGTGGAGAACTTTTTTTTTACTCAGGTATGAGTTGATCTAGAAATCTTTAACTCCCATAATGCACCATTTTATCTCTACATTAAATGGAGCAGATTCTTTTTTACTTTTTTTTTTTTTTAAATTAAGTGAGGAATGAAGAATTGGCAGGATGTGGTTAGTTACATCACTTAATTATCTCAGTTATTTAAATTTGAATTCCTTTATTTCTGTCACTTTTTTTTAAATGCATTTGTTTTTGTTTTTCTATTACATTGTTAAATTAATTTATTTTTTCTAAAATAATAAATTTAAAAGAATCGTTCCACAACACCGTAATCATCATTTATCAAACTTATTGTCGCACATCATACAGTTTTTCAAACAATTTTTTTAATAATACATTGAATAAAACTGACTTTTTTTAAAGATAATAAATAATCCATATGTTAATAAAATTTATATTAATTGTACTATCCTATACATTTTAACTTTTTTATGACATTTCTCTATAAATTATCATTCATTTAACATATTCTATATTAATAGATTTTAAAATTGCTATGTTTAAAATTATTATACATTTGACATATATATTAGATTAATTAAAAATAAATATGTTATGATGTGAAAGCGAACATTAAATATTTGTAAGCATTTAATCTTTCATCAGAATTATGATAATGAATATTGTTACTTCAGTATTTTTTCTATTATACATTGTAATGTTACAACTAATCCAGCTCTAGTCAAGTTGAGCATCACAAGCCTCCTTAATCAATTAAGATTAAAATGTGAGATAAACCAAATAATCTTGAATACAATGGAAAATAAAATTAATGCAATAAAAACATTCACTCAAATGATAGCTTATATCTATCTGAATATATATATATAGTTTAAATTACATTCATAGTTATAAATTGATTGTGAATTGCTTTTTATGTCTGCAATGTGAAATTATTTTTTCTTTTGCAACTTAGACACGGCTGAGAGCACTTTCAGAGGTCCACCAGATTAAGGCTGCTGCTCTCTTTAATTAGTGAGATGATTATATAGGCCCTTCATTTAAATTTAAAATGTATATATTCCATTTTCATGACAACTGTATGCTGTTTTCTTTCTTATTAATCATATTCTTATGTTTTGCTATATACCACACCTCCCTAACCTTTTTTTTCCTGTCATCCCACTCCATATTCACAAGGTTATGGATCTAATACATGTCCAAATACTGTGCATGCTGCCAAATGATGGATCTTTATTCTGAATTATTTATAGCATTATGGTATAGGTATGTGTGCTGTGACATTTTTGTGGGGATATTAGCTCTTGATACCCCATAATATTGCTAAAAGATTGGCATATCACAAATACCTATACTATCATGCTAAAGATAATATTGAATATAGATCCAGATTCTGGAAGCACAAATAGCATTTTGGACATGTATTTGACTGACAGACCATTCACTTTGTGTGCATGGAGTGAGATGACAAAAAAAAAGAAAAATTAGGGATGAGTGGTATATAGCCAATCATAATAATGTGATTAATAAGAAAAAAAGCAGTGTACAGTTATCAAAAAAGTGGAATATATAATTTTTTCATTTGAATAAAGCATCTACATAATCATATCACTGTTTAAATAAAGCAACAGATCTAATCAATATACAAGAGCTATGATTTGGGGGGCTCTCACCAAAAGTACACTCAGTCATGTCTGAATTTCAAAAGAAAAAAAAACCATTTTATGTTACACACATGAAAAACATTTCTCAATCAAATAAAAATATAAAAACTTATATTACATTTATAGTTATATAAATATGAAAAATTGTTATATAAATGTGATAAAATATGTATTCATAAAGAAAGATTCATAAAATTTATAAAACTTTTTTGTAAAAGTTTGCATATGTCTAATGCACTAAGTTATAAAACAAAATATATTTTATAATCATGTGAAAATTAAAATCTAAAAGAAGACAAAACAAAAAACAAAACTTAATTAGTTGATTTATTTCAATGTTTTGATAATAGTTTTAACAAGGCTGTAAACCTTAGCAATGAGCGTCTGAAAAAATCGTCACTAGAAGATATTTTATTCAGTATATATATGTAGTAAAGGTTGAATGCACTTTCAGCCAATAAAGCCAGATTCTTAACAATAATGATAAAGCTTAATCAAGATTAAATTTAATCAAGAGTATAATTAAATGTAATTAAAGAATTAAGAAAAAATATATTAGTGACAAATCACTACAAAAGAAAATACAGGGTTTAAAGATAAAAACAAAATCAAGCAAAGGTCCTCAGAAAGACTTGTTATTGCTTGAGCAAATGCTATTAAAGATGAAGAGAATATATATACAAAATCTAGGGAAAGTCAAAATTCAAATCATCTACATGAAATAGCTAAAAAAAGATTTCACTTTTAGTTATGGAATCATTATACATTGGCTAAGAAATTCACTGTTATAGTACTTTTCAGTACTGACCCAAAACCTAGTTCGACTGCTAAAATAAAGAAAAACAAACACGATTAGCTAAACTCACTGAAAGTATTCCAGTCAGTGTCTGAGTGTATAACCTTTCTAAGTTTGAATAAATGCATGCTAAAGCACGTCTTTTCCCAAGAAAACTGTTGTCAATAGTCTGTATTAATATTACCTATATTTAAACAACAGACTAATCAAATTAAATAATGTTCAACAAAAATCAAACAAAAGAGACTATCTCATAACTTAGACATACTGTAGCATCACATAAGCATCATTTTTTATGCTTACATGATCTGTTAACACTATAAATGATTCTCCATATAATATTGCTACCTAGTGCAAGTCTTGATAATCATTGGATGCTAGAAGATTAGTGCATCAAAGTCAATATCTAGTGACAACTTGTCCAATATCCTCAGACTAGTTTTTAGCTTATGGCTTTTATCAATAAAGAGAACAGCACTCAAATCTTTGGATCTAATGCATCCTTCTAGTAGCTGTCTTTCATCTTTTCAGTTAACTTTAAAGTTATGAGCCCAAATCAAAAACATAATAATGTTTAATCCAAGTTATTCTGCTTGTAAAGTTACACAGATTTGAACACATTTTTGGTAATATGTTTTAGTGTTTTTGGTTCCTAGCCAAAGATTGTTGGTGACTTTGCTTGTTAAAAACCAAAGACATTAAAATATACAGATACTGAATTACATCTATATAATGATACAAGTGAATTAATTTGGATTGAAAGCATTATTTTTTTTCATTTTGGCAAATAGCTGTATAGTTTAGGAAAAAGATGAAAGGTGGCTTCTGGGGGGATGCATTAGATGAAAAGATCTAGGTCCAGTGCTTTCAGATCCTAGACTCCTCATTAATGAATCCATAAGGTAGAAACTAGTTTGGGAATATTGAATGAATAGGCATTATAGAGGGATTTTGATTCACTAACTTTCTAGCATCTACTAATTACAATGGCTTGCACTAGATAGCAATGTTGCTGTTGTGTTAATTTATCCACTGATGGTAAAATTACTAAACTGTCTAGAAAAACTGCAGTAAGAATTTAAAGTTATATGTACTTATAAGAGGCCTTCTTAATATAATACATATATTTTAATAACTTTTTTAGAATACGTACATTATTTAGATTGTCTAATTTTTTTTCTGCATATCATTAACAAATTTTATTAATATACCAAAAAGATATATGTTAATTAATGTGTTTATATATTCATAACAAATTTTTGATATTTCTTTTATATGATGTTTATTAATTTATTATTTTTAATCATCAAATAGTGATGTCTGTAGGTAATTTTTAAAATCAATCAAGAAGATATAAAATTAATAAATAATATTTTTTGACTTATTTATTTGTCTTTATGTCATTCTCTCAATAGTCACATCAGTCTTTTTTAGATGAAAGTCACACTCTGAATATGGGCTAATGAAGTTCAAATACATTAAAAAGTAAATCCTTATGAATAAATGTAATTCTAAAGCACTCATTAACTTAAGAGTTTAGATGAAAAGCTGATTCTGGCATTGTTTTTCCAAAAGCCCAATCACTGCAATTAATTAGTTTATGTTAATTGTTTATATCTTTTCATTTGAACTCTAAGTCAATGAGTGCTTTAGAATTACATGTTTTCATGAAAAGAATTAATACATTGATAGGATTTGGTAGTGATGACTAGGAAATACAACCTGGGTACTTAACATAAGTATATATATAATGGACTGAAGGTTTGACCATCATTATCAAGGATACAAATTAATTAAATGTCAATTGAAGTTCAAATATCAATTAACCTTTGGGGAAATTGATGAGATACAAATATTGCTGTGGATCAATTCATATTTACATCAGAAGTTTTATCTGTGTGTGGATAAATGCATTGAAATGTGAGTCATCAGTATAAATATCATCATCAGTCAGCAAAGTTCCAAGTACAATTTATGTGTGTCATATCATAGGAATGATATTTACATGTTAGTAGCAAAAATAATACAAAAATGTTCCCTATTGCAGTAAATTATCTCTCATTCCATTGGTGAATTCCTATATTAGTGATACTGTCTTCATGTTAGGATCCAGAGGACTCACCAAACACTGCTATTAAGATCATAAAAAGTACATTGAAAATAAAATATTTTTACAGATTGTTACAATGAATTATTTACAGTGAGATTTTTTTACGTCTTATTATTTAGATACCTTATATCATTTCTATTTTCTGTTTTTTCCATGATTAGCTGAAAATATTTACATTTTTATGACATTGTTTTTATATTGTAATCTTGCAACTTATAAAGATTCCTAATGGCCATATTTTGTTTACTATATTGAATAATCTTCTCATATATTGTGAAGCATAAATTGTTTTTTTCAATGCTTTACATGTTTTAATCAAATAAATAAGGAACATTGAGTTAATCACTAATATTGATGCATTATTAGGATCAAAATTCTTGATGGTCTTTTAGCTCTTAAAGTGACAAAATAAGTTTATGACTGAAAAAGTTAAATAAGTCCTCCAGATGTTTCCTACAGCAACTACATGCTGCATCAATGGTGAATCGATGAGTTATTGTTTAGTTGGAATTGTACTTTTAAATAGATTTAATAAGAACTTTACCAGGCATTCAGATGCATATAAGTTTTGAAAGTTAGCTTCTTAGCTATATTTAGTGTTATCCAAAAAGATTTTGGTTGGTATATATTTTAGGCTCTTGTATGAAATTGTGTCAAATGAGCCTACATTTAGTTGATCTATCAAATCAGCATGCTGGATGGTATAATCTGTTGTGAAGGTTTTTACAAAATATGGCAACATATTTAAACAGTTAATCAGTGATGTTTTTGCATTGATTAAATTATTTCTTAAAGCTGCTATATAAATGTCAGTTTTATGTATGAGGAGAACGTTTCGGGGCAAATTAAATTTAATCCACTTGTTGATATTGGATAACAGACTGATTGTATTTTGTGAAAATGATCTACAAACATGTTTTAATTATTCATTTTATTTATTGTGGCATTTAATAAGTTTATCCATGGGCTATATTTGCCAGAATGTCTCCCAAAAGAACATTAATTATTTTTACTTTATTGTGTATAATAATTTTGACAAGAATGTGAATTTGCTAAGTATGAGTTGATTTAACTGGTTACTCATTTTAACTTCAGTTAGATCTATTGGAATACTGAGAAATTGCAATGAAATGGGCCTAGTGTAGAGAGTTGCCAATTGGATGATTTTAATAATTGTAGTATAATCTAGCTTTTGTTTGATAATTATTCAATATTCTTAGAACCAGCAAAATATTATCAATATCGTAAAAATTATTTAATGTCATTTGCAAATGATACAGAGTTTACTGTGACTTCAAATGAGGCTTGCTCTATTTGTCTAATCAGTGGATCTATATAAATGGCTTACAACAATGATGCTAATGGTAATTCTTGTGGTATCCCTCTATTAGGTTTGAATATTTTTGAGAGGGGCACATAGTTTTTAAATTCAATGGATCTATTAGTAAAATAGTTTTGAATGCTATTACTAGATACTGATGCTATCAAAAAAATCATCTTAGTGTCAAACCAATATTTCCAATTGATAACATCAAATTCTGCCTTAAAATACATATGGCAAGCTATATACATATTCTGTGTATTTACAAGATTTTGCATATATAATAGCCTCCTGGACTAACAGTATGGTATAAAAAGCCCAACATTTTTTAACATGATAGTGATTTATATATTTCAGATAGTACTAGATCATTAATATTTTTTAATATTATAGGTCATTGATTATAAAACTTTTATTTTTCTATTTTTAGTACAAAATATATTATTTAATAGATTAAGTAGATGAATTTTATCTGTGTACAGCTGATTGCAACAATTATGTAATCTGTGTAATCTAAATTTTTGTATACCTCTGCTGATATTTATTTTCACTAAATCTTGTATTTTTTAGTCTACTTAAGTAATTTCACTTCTAGTTATGAATTCTTTCTGATGTAATACTCTAATATATCAGTTTGTAGGTGGATGTAATTGACATTGAGGAGTTTTTTTATATATCATCAAATATCTCTTTATTTGCATGGACACCAGTTATTGTTTCATTGTCAATAAACATCACGTGATCACTATTTCTTATGCTTGCTTTTAACTGTTATTTAAACAGGCAAAACTCTCCACACAGTAGTGCCACCTAGTGCAAGTGAGAGTAATCAACGAATGCCAGAAGGCTTGTGCATAAAATCCCTATCTAGTGCCTACTCATCCAATATCCCCAGACTAGTTTCTGGCTTGTGACTTGCACTGAGTGGCAATATGTATAGAGAGTTTTTCCTGTTTTAATAATAGTTTCATTGTCTTGGATTAGAAGAATACCACTGACATTAATAACAGTTGTTTTGGCATAGTTTATAATTGATTTTACTCAATATATTTGGTATTATTTTATTAGTTTATATAACATTGTATTCTGATTATATAGAGTACACAATTGATCAGCTCCTTTCTTTAATTTGTGAACCAAGTATATTTCTTATTTGTTTATTATTATATTTAGTGTAGTATTAATGTAATCCAAGTGTTACTTTCGTAGAACTCTTGAGTGAAATTTATTAATGGCATAGCAACACATATTCAATATGCTTTTAAAATTTAACTAAGATTTTAATGATGAGGTATGTTCTGCTTTTAAAAATTACTTAGCAGTTATAATGGTTTTATGAGTAGTTAATTTTAGATTTTAGGAAATAACCTGTGGTATGATTATTCTCAATGTAACACAAACATGGTCAGAAAATTATACACATATCATGTTCATCATATACTTTTTGTCTGATAGTGTTACAAAGAAAAGATCAATTAATGATGGTTTATGTACTCCTATGAGTGTTTCAAGTCTTGGAGAATATAATGATATTAATATTCTCAGTGCAAGCCTACTTGTCTCAACATTTAATGATTTGAAGACATAAATGCAGTTTAAAAAATTACAGAGAAATGGCAGTGCCTGGGTTGTATAAAATTCTCCTAAATCTGATAGGCAGAGTTGCAAAAGATCTTTTGCTCTGTTGCAGGAATATATAGTAATAAGATAATATTTCTTTGACAACTATTAAAAAAGTATTACAGTTGCATTGATTGACAGATGTTCTTACAATAAATTTTCTCAATGGTATCTTTGTACTTATTAATACTGCCACTTCTCATGCTGGACATATGCTTGGCTTGTGAATAAATTTGTTTTAGGACTTTGATTGGTGAAAGTAATGTTAGGTTGTGAGATTTTTGGTTTTATGAACACAATTATATGTTCTTAATATAGTTTCAAGAATTATTTTAGTTATTCTTTAATATGCATTAATACCATGTACTTTAATTGTCAAAATTTGCAAGCTTCATATGTCAATGTAAAGATAATTGTAGCTTCATTTTTTATTGATATGCTTATCATTGAGAGCAATGATTAAAGATTTTACATGTGGTTTCTTAATCTAATACTAAGTTATTTAGTATCATCACTATTTGCTTGTGTTTTTTCTATAACTATTAAATTGATTTTGACTAGCTTGGCTACTGCATTGTTACTGGAATGATTTTGTAAAGTTTTTATCTAATCAGAAGACTTAGTGGTACTATGATTTTTACATGTTTGTTTGCCTTTAACTGTGAGAAATTCTATTTTAATATTTACATCAATATTATTTAACTGATTTAATCCCTGCTGTACTACATCATCAGAGTTTTTATTCGTCGTGCTTTGCTTAATATCTCTGTTTGTATATTTACATTATTATTTTTATTGTTTTCTTTTATACAATAATCAATACTTGTCATATTAACTTCTGTTTATTATTATTTAATGATTGGCTTTCTAGATTTGTAATTGCTTCTAATCCTGAGTTATTCAGATTGGCAATCATGTGGTTTGCTTTATCTATTTTATCACAGTTTATATAATTATCAGTTTTGCAATGTTTGGCACCTTTGTATTCTGACAATAAAAGGTATCAACCGTATGAATATTCAATGAGATAGCTCTTTAGGCTAATGATCTTTTTTCATTTTAATTACTATTCACCAAGTATTTGTTGGTATTTCACAGGGTATATTTGGAGTTAGCACTCTAATTGTGTTAATAAGTTGTGCTATATTTTTAATGCTTTTTTGAAATATTTCGCCTTTGAAGTCTGGTAGTGCATGCATTATGTGCCCATATAATATGGGATATGCTTCCTTGGTAACAGGATACTTTTTTTGAATTTAAATTTGTATTTTCTTTTTAGTTTGTTCTCATTGCTGCTTTGTATAATATTCAAGTACTATGAGTGACTAACAGTTAATGTAGCAACAAATTTTATTAAGTCATGTTTGTACAACTCTGTGAAATATTCAGAGATGGCTGGTCAAGACAATATTAGTTGGTCAATGATCTATCATTATCTTCTATTATGATAAAATTACAATAATATGACACCAATATCCATTTATTTTGCTTATTAATTAATATGCTATATTACTGGTTTTTCACTTAGACTAGGCCCAAATGTAATTTTAATTTGACATTTTATTTTATTTTTGTGTTTAACCCCCCCCCCCCATTTTCTAGCCTTTGTGAATGTTTTTCATAGCTTAATTCATTAAGCATCTTATATTTTCATTAGTTTGTATTCTTTTTTTCATTTCATTTTTTAAAATCTTTGTCATCTGCTAAAAATCTGCCCAAGATTCAGGATCGTCCAACAAAAATATTTTAATCATTTGGACTTTGACTATTAAATTATTTATAATTTTTTCTAATATAATTACTTCATTTTTGGATGCATTATTTAGATCTAGTTTTTCTTCTTTGGTTATGTTTTTATCTTCTAATTTAGTATACATTTGCATGTTATTATCTAAATTACACTTTTCCACTTACCTGAACCATTTTTTGCATTTCTATCTCCTTCCAAGGCTATGGAGTTTACACTAACTTCATGAAAAGGCCATCATTCTTCAGCATCTTAATTCTCTTGAACTTTGATAAAATCTTATCAAAACTTATAGATAATAATTCATCTACTAATAAGAATATCTCTATAATCACAGTGAATAAAACATCAAGGATGCTTAAAGAAGAAATAAATAATTTTTAATTTCTCATTAAAATAGAATATTAATCTGAGTGAAAATATTATTAGTACTTCCAGGTAAAAGATGACATTTGTTAAAAGTTTTAAACTTTAAACATCTTAAGATTAATAATTCTCATAACAAAATAAAAGTAATAATAATATAAATAAATATAAGAAAAACAAAATCATGATGCATTTGAGGACAATTAAAGATGCTACTTTCATCTAGTATGATTTTTTAATATGACCTTTGCTTTGTGTTTGATATATAATCTAAATTCTATAACATTTATATAAAACACACTATGTGACAATATTTGAAAGTTTGTCTCAACTATAAAATAATATGTAATTAATAAAAAAAATATTTTCAATTCTCTTTGAAAAATTCCTATTGTTCTTCATATATTATCCTTATCATTTCAACTGTTTATGCTAGGTGATTATTTATACGAGAGAATTGCTAATCTATATATATATATCACCCAGAATAATAAATTTACTAGCTTTTCACCTCTAAGTTGAATTCCAATTCTCTTTTATATTTAGTGTTAAATCAGACAAAAATAACCATGACCCTTATTTTACGGGGAAGTTATCCTTCAATGTAATAATTGGTGACTAAAGGTGATAAGAGTCTTGATTGTGTTTCAAAGCTGATATCTGATTATGACCATACATTATATCTTTCTTTAATGAAGGAGATTTAGAAAAAATTGAAGAACTGTTTATTATTAAATGAGATATTATCCAAGTTTTTGAAAGTAGAAAAAAAATAAAGAGACAATAGATATTAGACATGTATCTTACATTAATTGCACTGCTATTAGAAACACATGTGCAGTGATATTCATTACAATACTGTGTAAGATTGATGATTTTTCAGAATTATTATTCATTTTAATATAAGAACCTAAATACATATAGTTCAGGTTCGTATCATAATAAATCATCACTATTGTAAAGAAGTAGAAGATTTATATAGATGAATAGAATGCTGTTTTTTAGATTGAACATTTTAAAATTTTCACAAAAATTTTAATGCTACAATTATAAACATTTGCAGAAGAAAGTTTTGGATATGAAAACAAAAATTAAAGAGGACATTGACTTGTGCAATTTTCAGATAAAAACCTATGGATTATTAATTATTTCTTGACAAATGTTAAAATGAATGTGGAAGCATTCAAATGAAGATATAGCAAATTGGATTATATTTTGACTAACAAATAACATGTATTTGAAAACTATAATGGCTTAATAGATTCATCACCAAAAGTATTAATACAAAGCTAAAGTGACAGTAGCTATTAAGAAAGAAAGTATCAATATTTAAATGTCTCTCTAATCATCAGAAATACTCCAGTGAATTTAATCTAGAACTTGCAACTTGTTTTAAAATATTAACAGATTTTTGAATATAGTTCAGACTTGACTAAGATGAATAAAAAGATAGTGAATTCTTAATTCATTAGTCACACATACATCAATTTTATACATCTATTGTTTTTAATTTAATCCCTGAAATTATTATCTTGGATGGCTTCATAATTTTTGAACTTTTGTTAATAAATCATGGTTCTTTACGGGAGATATTTATTTACTAGTGAAAATATTTAGGAGGTTATAATATTTCTACTTTTTTACACAAATAAAATATATCTGATTTATATTTCTTATATAAGCAAAGATAATAAAATGAAAATGGTTTCATATTTCATTAAAATGTAGGTTGACACTATGATTTTCACTTTGCAATAATTTTTTAATTATTTGGCTGCCTGGTTACATTATACATTAAACTTTTCTAAAAAATATATAAAAAATCTTGTTAAAACTTTCAATAGTTATATATAAATATTTGAAAACCAGGCACTCTTCACAAACCTGGGAGCTTAATTGTAAGTATAGAGGATTTGAACTCAGATTTTCAAGCACCCTTCAACTATCCACACTATCTCATACAACTGATACACGTGACCACATACATGATTATATATGTGTGTGGGAGATGATAATCTGGACCAACTGATGAGTGCTGGTTTAGCATGAAATACGTATATTGGTGATTATTTATCTTTTCTACATGTGTGTGGTCATGTGTATCAGTTGTATGAGATAGTGTGGATAGTTGAAGGTGTTTGAAAATCTGAGTTCAAATCCTCTATAATAGTTATATATATATATCAATAAAAAATAGATAGGTGAATGGATGAATAGATATGTTTAAATTGTATAAATATTATTACAAAATTAAAACTAAATAAAAACAAAAATCTATTTATATAAAGTTATCATTAGTTGTACCCCAAACTCATTTGTTCAAAAATATGATGAGATATATTGATCTGCCACTCAAAAAGTATAGAATTTTGTCTTAAAACACAGTTTTTATTATGATAATCAGATAAATAAAAAGAAATGAAAATAAAATGTTACTATGATATTGTTTTATATACAAGATAATAAAACTGATTGTTTAGTTGAGGATAACTAGAAATTATCTGGTGATATAATTAGATAGTAATATTCTTATTGTCTTCATATTGAAAGTACCTCCAGCAGAGAACATATAATAAAAATATAGTAGAGTAAATACAAAAAAAAAATTAAAATGTGAATTTCAAAACTGAGTAGAAAAAAGGCTATTTATTGTATGAGTTAAAAGAAGTGAATATATTTTTGATTGAACAGAATCTTAAAAGATTAAAAATAGATAATAAAAAAAATGACTGGAAGCTCATGGATTGTGAATAGATAAGGTTGGAAACATAAAAAATATAATGAAAGAAAAACATCACACCATGCATGTTAAGGCATGGAGCCTTTTAAAAAAGAAACATGTTAGACATATTATTAGAAAATAGAATGATTGTCAATATTTGCCTATTTTAAGCAGATGTAACTGATAGATGTAAAACAGAAATAAGATTTTTTTAGGGTGATTAATTATTTATATTTGTGAATAGACAGCATAGTCTGAGATATGCTTTTTGATATTCTATCTGATGAAAATGTTATTACACATTTTAATTAGAATATCTTGTACATTAAATTTTAGTTTAGATATTTATATTTTTAACTGAAAGCAATTATAAATTTCATGTCCTTCACCAACATCTGTTGTTTTAATTAAATTTTCTATATTTTACCACTTCAGACATATATTTCAAAAACTATCAACTTTTAAAATCAGAAATGTTTGATTTTGCATTTATCTATTTATTTATTTAGTTATTTGCATTTTAAATAAATTGTTTTATAATATATTTTTTATTATAATTGATCATTTAATTTTTAAATTATGAAACTTACCAGATGTCAAGTAAAAAAATTTTGTTGATGTTTATTTTCAATTGTTCATGACCTGCCAGCATTTTCAATCCTTTGATAGAGCTTTGCATAAGTAAAGATTAATTAAAATTAATCCTAACTAGAATGCTGATTATAATAATCCTACAAACATTTTTTGAATTAATGAATAGAGAAAAGAAACCATTTTGAATAATTTTATATTATGATTTAAATAGAATTTTAATAATATAATATTGAAATGTTACCAGTCTCTATTTTTTTCTTCACATATATATATAGTATAACAAAATGATTTTTTGACATAGTGGTTAATGCATTTACTTGACATATCATAAACTAAAGTTTGAATTTAGATCAGGTGAAGATTGAAAATTGCTTTTTCACATTTTTTATTCAGATAGCTGGCTCATAGCCAACAGCCACCCATCCAATATTGGTTAGTAAATGGGTATCTAGTTATCATGTAAAGCATAATGGTTAATCTTGATTAGGCAGCTATTTGTCAATTCATTACCATAAAAACAAAAGCATCATTTCTAATATGAAATAGTCTGGTTCTGCATCATAGATTACCATTATTTTTATATATAAACAGTCTTCAGTGGTTGTTCTAACATTTCCATAATTTATTAAAAACTTTTGAATTATTAATAATACCAAAAAATTAATAGATTTTGATTTAAGACCTAGGTGACTATCTAAATAAGTTGGGTTGATTTCAAAACTTCAACATATTCTAACTTTTGTCATTATCTTGAATAGCATGTAAAAAATAAGATTAAGATTTGATAAAGTAATGCAACTACTATATTTACTTATTAAATAGGAAGTCAATCCAAACTAATTATGAAACCATTATCGCCATCTAATGTCTTGGTTAATCCAGATTAATACAGCAGTTTAAAATGAAGATGAATTTGCATAGCCTAATGCAAATAGAAATAATATTATGAATCAGGTGACATTTAGTTTTAGTATTAGATCTTATTTTTTGTACTGTTAGATTAAAAAAATAAATTCCAAAGTAATAAAAAAACATGAGTAATTTTAAAAAATTATATTATACTGATATACATTATATCTCTTTCTGTTATGAATTTGATAATTTTTGAAACCTTAGCATTGATAAACCATTTCCATAAATTAATAATATCAAGATTGATGATATCTAATTATTTATATATAGTGGAGTTGAGCTGGATATATTGCTAGAAGAGATGATAATAGATGAACAATTGAAATCTTAAGCCGGATTCCAAAAGATTGTAAAAGACCCAGAAAGAGACTACATGTGAGATGGATGGATGAAATAAGAAAGTGTGCAGGGGTGATGTTGATAAGAGAAACTAAAGATCAGAATAGATGTATTGAACTTGAAGAGACCTTCATCCTGCAGTGGATTGATAATGGTTGATGATTGTGATGATTAATTATATATATAGCTTAGTATAAAAAAATTCATAATAAGTGAAACTTAAATATAGTAAAAGTTGATATTTGTTGCAACTTTGAATTGCTTCATTTATTAGAAATAAATTATTCACCATAAAAAATTGACTGAAATATTTTGCTTGCTTACTTGGATAAGCATGATCAAATTTTAATTATAGCCTTCTGAATAAAACTTAAATAAAATAGTTGTAAATGATTAATATTAGGTTACTTGGTCTGTGATTATTTTGTAACACTACATAAAAAACTGATATATATATAGTTCTCTATTATATTTTTATATAATAGTAGTGGTCATTAATTGTTTGTAGAAAAGTTATTTGATGCATCTTGCAATAGTGTTTTCATCAGCTTTACCAGCTTTTGACTATTAAAGCATCTTCCTATATTCGTCATATCTGAAAGCAATTTCAGAAATTTTATAAAAAAAATTAATTGCCAGTTTTATTTATAAATCTATAACTTTTATATAATGAAGTTTAATAAAAACTTTTTAAATTGTATATATACAACAAAGTCCTTTTTTTATAAATGCATACATTTACAAGTAATTGGAATATTTATATTTTGGATTGTGGGTGATGGGTGGAAAGTGTTCTTTTTGAAAAAATATGCATTCTAATTACCCACCATCATAATAATAAAGTGTTAACTATATGCTCTGAAACAATATTATTTAATTTTTTTTATTAGATGTTCTATTCCATGAACTTCTTTCTGATCTTAACTTTTGCTTCTACTTCTAACCGTATTTAGTAAAACATGGAAAAACATATTGAAGTAACATGTTTTTATTTTACATACAACTTTTAAAAGTATGGTAAGGATATCTAATAGAAAACTATCTAATATCTAATAGAAAACTATTATCATTCTTAAGACAGCTGTTTAAAATCTGATTGGCTGTCTGAGAGATAATCGCGCATGTGAAAGACTAGCAAACTTTCAATTATTACCAATTTATTAACAACAAGCGATTTAGACAAATATTATTTACATACGTTGCTGATAAATTATATTAACATCTAGAAAATTGTGGTGTAGTAAATTTGAGATTTCGTGCCATAATATCTTAAATTAATAACACAATAAATGATAAGTGTATATGTTTATATATTCAAGCTTTCAGGCCAAGATGCTTGAGACTGGCTTATATATATATAAAGTTAAGTTGAGAAAAGGTTGGTATCATCCTTTTCTTGTCAAAATCTCTGTCATGTATTGAAGCCTGATTGTTCTTAAGACAGCTGTTTAAAATCTGATTCGCTGTCTGAGAGATAATCGCGCATGTGAAAGGCTAGCAAACTTTCAATTATTACCAATTTATTAACAACATGCAATTTAGACAAATATTATTATCTATTTCATAATTCTATGAGAAGAAATTGGCTGTTTAAAGTTAAAAAGAAGTAAAATTATTAGGGTCCATTTAATTAGACTATTAGTAACCAAAATGCTATACAGATTCAATGATGTGGTAAATTTAATATAAATGAAAGAACAAAATCTTTTAAAAACAGATGTCAGAAATCAGTGATTATTGAGAGAAAACAATGGAAATTTTAAAAATGTTTAGGCAAAAATACAAAACCATTTAAATCATATTACTATAACAATCAACATTTTTGAGAATATTCCAGCATCTACAAAAATAATTTAGCCAGAGTTTCACAAATCAACTATTTCAATCTACTAATGAGTGCTATAAATACAGAATCAGAAATTGCACAAACATAGGGATAGATGTCTGAAAACATATATGTCAAATAATTTAAATTTGTAAGCCTATCAATTAGATTATTTTCTTTCAGTTGTGAAACATGCTGGTTGAAATGTCACAATTTTAATAACTTTATCATTGCATTTTTTTGAATTCATTTATTATGCTTCATCTCCCTGCAAATTTATTTGAGTGTTTAATAATACTAACTTCACCTCATAGTGAAAAAATTCTTTTTAGACACTGTTATCTTTCAAGATAATATTTCCAATTTATCACATGATCACCATTTCTTATGCTAGCACATAACTGTTATTAAAACAGGCAAAACTCTCCATACAGTAGTGCCACTCAGTGCCAACTAGAGTAATCAATGGATGCCAGAAGGCTTGTGCATAAAATCCCCATCTAGTGGCCACAAGCCAGAAACTAGTCTGAGAATATTGGATGAGTAGGCACTAGATGGGGATTTTATGCACAAGCCTTCTGGTATCCATTGATTATTCTGGTTGGCACTGAGTGGCACTACTGTATGGAGAGTTTTGTCTGTTTTCATTTCCAGTTTATGTATCTCATGCTTGATTTATTCAAGAAAAGTCACATGCTGTTCAAATTTATGAACAATATTAATAATTACTATGATTACAATCCAACTGAAATATTTACTTTTATATACTGATATAAAATACAATTAAATGTATAAATAGAACATTATACTGTATACATATTTACTTACAAACATAAATAAAAATCTGACTAAATAAAATAAAAATTCAAGTTTTAAGTAAATAATAATAACAATAATATAATACATTATATATTAAAAAATATAAAAGTAATGTTTATTTTCCTTTTTTCTGTTAATTTTTAATTGAATATCATCTTTTCCCTTTTTCTTCCACTCTCTCATTAATAATTTATTTTCAAATTTAAATAATAAAGGATGTCTTTTTTTTATTTTTTATTAATTTCTAAAAAAATTAATAATGAATGTTTGATAACATTTTTTAGGATTTTCTTATTTATAAATATAAAATATTTTATCTTTTAATACTTTGACACTAACAAAAAAAAAATTTTCTTTAGTTTTCATTTTGTAATCAATATTTATTTAATTTAGATACACTTATGTTGAATTTTTATTTTCATTATGCTTTTTATTTTATCATCTTAAATGTAGTTTTTAGGTGATTGTTGATATTTCTTATCATAAGTTCTAATAGTAATATTATGTATGATATATTATTTTCAAATAACAGACTACATTTACATCTCATTCATTTTTGATAACTTATTTTACATTTAGGTTTTAAACACATTTTTTTATAGTTTAGATTATATTAGCATCATACTTTAATATAAAAAATGACTAATGCCATACTGTTTTAAATGGCTATCAGATTTTAAAATCACTTAAACATTCTTTTTGAACATAAAATATTATGAAAGCATTTTATTTGTAATTTTCTAATCTATGATGCTTCTGTTAATGAATCAAAAATAGTTTTAAATACATTATTCAACAATTCATCATCATCATCATCATCAACCATTATCATTCTACTGCAGGATGAAGGTCTCTCCAAGTTCAATCCATCTTCTCCAATCTTTAGCTTCTTCTCCACATCACCCCTACACACTTTCTCATCTCATCCATCCATCTCATATGTGGTCTCTTTCTGGGTCTTTTACAATCTCTTGGAATCCAGTTTAAGACTTCAATTGTCCATCTATTATCATCTCATTCAACAATTACTTAACATAATTATATAAATTTACATTCTGCTAAAATAAAGAACAAAAATATATGTGAGAATTCTCTTTCTCAATGAGGATGCCTAAAAAACAGAAACTACTCCGGAGATTGTGATAACCATTATCATAATGTCCATTGTTGACTCGCATCTACAATAGATAGTTCTAGAATAAATTAATAGAATGCATTACTGTTCCTAATGAAAAAGTTAAAGAAACCTGAAGATGATATTACATATCTTTCATTAAACCTCTACAACATTTGTCAAAGAATGTGTTTTTCCCCAAGGGAAAATATTCTGTAATTCAATTTTAATAATGACTTATCCACTTTAATGAATTTTACTATCATTTCATAATTTTTTTTAAAAATGTTTATATATAATAAACTGGGAATGGAAGAGAATAGTATGAATATATCATATACATATGTAATGTGTTTATTTTTAAATATTAAATTTATAGTTTCTAAATAAAATAAAATTACATTTAAATTAGAAAAATCTTTAATAGTTAAGATATGATGTAATGCTATACACTAAATTTTTTATTTATTTGGTAGTGCTAAAAATCATGTAATCTGAATAAATTATTATAAATAATGAAATTCAGAGATGGTATAGAAAACTCTTAGAAATTACCACCCTATACATAGACTAAAATAAACTAAAGATCAGCCTTTCAAGCTAATGCACATGTGCTTTTTATGAATATTAATACTAATAAATGAATACTTTCACTTCCAACACAAGATAAAGTCTTTGCAAAAGAATAGAATGAATCCATCTATTCTTTCAACCCAAACGCTTAAGTATGGGAAAATCTTAAGCACTGGAAATGAAAGGTAAAGATAATAGAAAATTTCATGGGCATCATTCATTCAGACATAGTAAAAAGTAATTTAAAGTGATTGGTTTATCTTCATGCTTTCATTTCCAGTGCTTAAGATTTGTCCATACTTAAGCGTTTGGGTTGAAAGAATAGGTGGATTCATTCTATTCTTTCACAAAGACTTTATCTTGTGTTGGAAGTGAAAGTATTTATTAGTATTAATATTCATAAAAAACACATGTGCATTAGCTTGAAAGGCTGATCTTTAGTTTATTAAAATTCATAACCATAGCGCTATATAAAATAAATGTCTCATTTATATAGACTAAAATATTATAAATAATGTTCAATTCTCTGAAATGAAATATAGTAGTTTATGACTATAATAAAAAAAAATTATAATAATTTCTAATGAAATAGATTTGTAGTTGTATTAAATACCAATAAAATATAAAAGAGTTAAAAATAAATTTAAAAAACAAAACAAAAGAAAGTTGCAATAAAATAATGAAATTAAATCAGAAGTCACTGAAACCCTCTGTGAGCTATATATAAACTAATACTAATCGGTCTCTGTCAATAAATGAAAAAATACAAAGTGAGTCACCTGTACTTTATCTTGGATTTTATATAAACATTCAATTTAATATGTTACAACACAGAATGAATTCAATATATTAATGCAATCTCAATACAACCATATTTTAGTCATTGGTGTGAAGGAGTAATGGATTTTGTTGCATCACTTACATTTTGCATTATCACTGCTTATTGTTTTGTATTCATATTACATGTAATCATTGTGGTTTTATTCTGTGAATAAATAATAACAGTATACTATCTTAGTCCAAAATTTTGATAGGCTTAGATGATCAATGTGGTTGTGAATCCATATATTGAAGTCATAAATGTCTCCACAGATTGTTATTGGCATGTCTTTGAGATAAATTGGTTGAAGATTTAAAACATTATAAAAAGGTTCAGTGAGTTTGTTGAAGATGTTTATATTGGCTATTATGTTTTGCCTGTTTTGATTGACTGTGATTAGAAAGTAATCCTTGAGTGCAATGACTTTCTTTTTGAAATGGGTGTAATTCCTGAGAGTAATGTCTTTCCTTTTGGAGTAGTTTTTCTGTTCTGTGTCAAAAAGTTTAAGGACAGTATATCTGTAGTTTTAATTATCAGTGATATGCAATAAGATTTCCCTTGAATTTTTTTACATTTAATGTATCATAAGCAATTCTTTGGGAAATGTAAAGAGTGAGCAGTTAAGATTGGTAACGGCCATTGTTAATAAATGATTAGTGAAAAACAATTTAAAGTTGTTTAATGATCATTAAACTTCTCATTTATGGTTTGCAGGTCCTCTTCATTCGGTTTTACAAAAGTCTCTATATTTTTTTATTATGGTGGTAAAAAGATTAAGCTTTGAAATATTGTTTGCTATTGCTTTGTGAAATATTGATGTTAAATTTTGTTTTTATTTCTGGATTGAGTTGCATTGTGTATATTTGAAGTTTTGTTTGACAAACTTTTGACTTTATCAATGTAATTAGTTATTTCCACACAGGTTTCATTCATGAATAGAGTTATATTTGATGGCTTCACTGTTGGATAATAAAGAATAAAATTTCTAACAAGATTTATGCTTGATATTTAAAGAACTAAACTTTATAAATTAATTTTGTATGCCTTTTTCAATTAGCAAAATATAGTATGTATAAATCTATTGATCGATTTGGAGAATACTTTAGAAAAACTACAAAAACTTATCTCCATGTATGTAAACCAATAAAGATCTGACCATGGCCCCTCTTGTTACTTATCATTTTATTTGATAATGCCTGTTTTTCTAATTTTGTTGAAAGAAAATATGCATCACTAGAAATCATTTAAGAAACAGGAAAATCCTAAAAATAAATTAAATTACTTAATTAATGGCCTAATTAGCTGATAGAATATTCTTCATTTTAGGAATGACTTTTTCTGTTGTCCAGATATATCATAACTGGATTTGTGAACTACTATAAGTAGAAATCTGATTATATTAAAGAGATCAAATTATTCCAAATTCTATGTATTAGGAATTGTGATCTGGTCAATGTGACAGTTTAAAATTTTATACATTTGTGGTGAATTCTCACTGAAATATAAATATTCATGAATTATTTTAAATATTTTAACATTGATAAACCACCATTAACTGGTATAGTAGTTTCTAGTATTCTAAAAGAGAGAAGTATGTTGAAGTATATTTCAAGTAAAAGATTGATTTGTTAATCTTTATTCTTTGTATTATTTTTATGCCACAACATGGATTGAAAAATTTTAGGTTTAATTTATAATTGTATTTGTAATTTTGTTTTTCTTCCTAAATAAAGTTTATAGAAATAAAGATATTATTAATACTTTATTACATTTTTTTTTTTCATTGTGACTTCATTTATTAATATGCTTGTTTTAATAAATATTTTAATTGATCTGCCAAGAAAGTTAGTGAGAAAATCAATAAATATTGATAGTAATAAAATGACTCAGTTGTTTAGAGCATTACCTTGAAATTCAATACTCAAGAATATAAGGATCCAGGTTTGATTCCCATACTAGTACTGTCACTGGTCAGGCCAGCAATACCTTAAGTAAAGAGGAGAATAATATCTTTCAAACCTTTGTGCATATACTAACCTGGGTAATATTACAAACAGTTGAATGTATTTAGAATATTTAAATAAAGTAACAAGACATTCAATATTCATATTAGATTATTGAAATATTAAATTTTATTCCACTTCTTATTTGCATTGCTTAATTATATATACTACAATACACCATATACTCCTTAAATTACACTGTACAATGCAGTTAACATATGATTTATTTTATTTCCTTCCTTACAGTTTCAACTGTCCAGCAGTCATCATCAGAGCTTTTATCTGATGATGACTGCTGGACAGTTGAAACTGTAAGGAAGGAAATAAAATAAATCATATGTTAACTGCATTGTACAGTGTAATTTAAGGAGTATATGGTGTATTATTGAAATAGTCGAATATATAAATATAATTAAAACACCATCATCACAAACCTTCAGAAAAACACAATAGTAATAATCTCTTTTCAGAAATTAATAAATATCTTATTTGTGCAAAACTGAGAAATTGGTTGACTGAAAAAATTTAGGGAATAAAATTTTCTCATTTGCAGGTTCATTATATCACTATTAGTGATTGGAATAATGATAATACATGCAATGGCTATGATTTACATCCATGAGAAGTAATATTAATTTCTACTATGGTTATGATTAAATTTCTAAGAAAGGCATTAATATATATATATTTAAATATAGACCTAGTGCATATGACTAGCTGAAAATTCAAATATAAAATGTTCATCATTTCCCAGTTCTTTAAAAATGCTACCTTAAAAGATAAAGTCTGCATTTAACAGCATGACCAAGAAATTACCTCTTGATTATATACCCCGAAGTTATTGTGTATATATTGAAATTGCATAAAATTTAAATTAGCAAAGATCTTAAATTATTCATAAACAAACATGATTAAATTACATATACAAAAAAAAGACTAATATATTAGTCATTATTCATAATGAATTAGTAGAAACAAATTAAGTTATAAATTGTGCTTTACACAAACAAGTGAAGCTCAATATTATAAGAATTATTAATTGAGCACTTTCAGGGAACTTTAATCCCGCATATTCATAGCCTATCTTGGGAGTATCAGCTTATGTTGAGATTTTAAACTGAAAACTGGATAATAATTTATGCAAATTTATTCAATATTTTCATATAGTCCACTTTCTGGAGATTGAGCAGCACAATTCCTTCCAGTTTATTGCATCATCATCATTTGCAATAAAACACTTCCTTTATTTTTTGTTTAATCTCATTACGCTCCATGCACAGCATCTTTGCTGAAGTGGGTTCAAATATATGGCCCGTAGTTCTTTGTTGTTTGAGGAATTCAGTATTGTTTAGTGATCTCCTATATAAGTAGTGATGTTGAGAAGTTCTGGTATTAATGTTGGTGTGGGTCTGTCCATAATATGCTGCTTTACAACCACTGGTTGGGGATGCAATTTTGTAAACTGCTTGTGATATTTGATCAGAGGGTATTTGATCTTTGGTATTGTTTATTAGTCTATTTCTAGATGGTGGTGTGTAGAATCCTAATTCAAAGAACTCAGCAAATATTTTATAACATTTTCTGGAAATTGATGGTATGTAAGGTAGCAGCATTCTTTGTTTATTATTATTTGCATAAACCACAATTTATAACTTACTACTCGAAGGTGAAATAAAACCAAAGATTTAAAAAAATATGGTAGTTATTTAGATATTTTATATTGCATTATTGTTTTTGGAGATGATATTGGCAGTACAAAATACATATAAAATAACTAAGAACTATTGGATTAAGCTTTTGCAATAATAATTCTTGAAAAGATTTTTAGCATGGATATTTAGAAATATAGCTTTTAATACATCCAAATCTAGTTTTGATTGATCTTTGTCATTAATTAAAAATGCAATTTAATTATATATATATTGTAACAATATTTATAACTTAATATAAATATGTATTTGTAACTATTAAATTAATATAAAAGATATGTATTTGTAACTATAATAAATATTTAGATAGAGGAAATTATTAATTATTAGATATATGCCTATCCAATTTGTACCATTTGTAACTATATTAATTCATCATAGCATAGATAAAGAAATTATAGAATCACTGTGCCACTTGAAAATATCAGCATTAAAGATTCTTGGTATTTATTTATATATTGGGGCAGTCATCTGAACAATAAAACATACTGGCCATTGTCATCTAATAAAAATAATATTAAATATAGCAACTGAATAAAAGTACCCACTGTGAGATTCCTGGAGTGCCTTATGCTTATCTCCAATACTAGGTTCTTCTAACAAAGAATCCTTCCTATCCTTCTTTCCAAATATATAAGACCATTCATGGTCATATGCACACATGTGTGCTATTCATGACAACTTATAAAAAAAATATATTTTATAAAACTAATATTATGAAGTTGGAAAGGGATGATATCACTCTTTATTCAGTTTAGCTAAGTACATGTGTTTTCCCATGAGCGCCACTAGATTGTTTTCAATCTAGATAAGTATCTATTTATAGTGTACTTGAGTTCAAACTCATTCAGTACATATTTATTACACATGACTTGGATGACTATTGAACAAAAATGACATTCTTACATTTTATCTATATTGATAAAATTACAAGATCTCAATATTACCAAAGTTTATACTATAGATCAAAGATTCTTATAGACATTGCTAGCTCATTAGCGTATATTGATGAACAGACATGTATAATCCTATTAATGGCTTCCAAACAAGCATGTGAAGACCATTATTGATATTGATGGCCATTTAACTAGATTATTTATCACAATAAATAATAATGATGATGATGATAATGATATCATAATAATGATTATAATAGTGATATCATAATAATGATTATAATAGTGATGATGATACCAGCCATGGCTTATCAATAAACTCACAACAATAAATTCATCTTTATAAACTTATAGGCATCTATTAAAATTATCCTATTTCATACTGGGATTTAATAATACTAATGGTGATGATTGATCATCATGAATCTCTTTGCATAATATTCAATTTTCTATAAACCCCTATTTACTAAAATATATTCATTACTCTAAACATTAAATTTAATGATTATAATTTATTAATGATGATTGATGGCGATCATAACTTTTATATAGTATTATTTGAAACATTTTTTTTAACTATCTTTGACGAGGATGATCTAAATTCATGGACACAACACAATTTTAGCTTTCTATGTTGAACTATAATTATCAAAACTTGGCTATTCTCAAGCATAATCCTTAAATACTTAAATATCAACATTCTAGTTTACCTATTATTTTGCGGACGCTTAATATTTGCAAGTGATTGCTCAATATATACGAATGGTAATACTTAATAACTGCGAGCAATGATGATGAATTAAAATGATAGAATTAAGACAAAAAAAAAAAAACAACAAAACACAATATTCTTAATAATAACTCGGAAACCAATTAAGATATATAATTATATTTTATTAACACTACTACTCTTTCTTTCCTTCTTTAAAGTCAAATCGACAATTAAATAAATGGCTTATTAATATAAAAATTCATATAAGTATAAGCAAATAAACTTAATATATAGGTTTGTCACTTCTTGATATCTCAAAATAAGCTGACTTAAATCAATATTAAAAAAAAAAAAATACATATTCTATAAATGCTTATTTAAGACTTTTCTTACTCATCATATCATAAAATAAATTTCAGGTGAAACTTGTATATGTTATTTCACTTCCATTCAAATGTAATGCCCTACTTTTTAATTTACCATTTTAAACTAATCATATATAACCTATTCTTTGATGTGTTTGGGTAAGCAGTTACACATTCACGCATTCGGTAATGTTAACATATATGTTTAAAATGTATACCCATAAATTACATATATAAAAATATCTTTTTCTTTTGCAACCTTATAGCAAAAGAAAATAAAATACATATATTAATTTTTAATATGCAACAAGATAAAATAAAAATAAAAAACATTATAAATGCATATATCTATAGGTTGCTCATTATCATTAACAACTGAAGAACAATTAAAAAAAAACATTTCAACATTACAATATATAATAAAAAAAAAACAAAAAAAAATAATGAAAAATTTAAGTTTAAAGATTTAAACTATGTTTGTGCTATGTTGTGAGATATTGCAAATAACTATAGATAAACAAGTCTTTAATGTTTCTGTATCAAAAAAGAAAATTGCTTTGACCAGTAAATTAAGGTTTACTTTTAATAAGTAAAAGAATAAAATCGGTTAAAGAAAGTTCATATTTACCCGTCTACTTTTTACTTCTTATTAATGTCCTGAATTTGAATTTTCAGACTGCTTTTCTTTGCTCACCAACAACAACAACAAAAAAAAAGAAAGTTATTGCAGATACTTTTAAGATAATGCTGAATCAATTGACTTTGCTTGTTTCTTCAATTCTATTACTATTCATTGTTGATTGGCTTCCTTCTACCATTTAAAAAAAAAGTTATTATAAGTACTTTGAATAAGTAGGTACCGGTGGATTTGCTTGTCTCTCTCCTTTAAAAAAATAATTGCTGTTGACACTTTAGATGATTGAGGTAAATCAACAAAAATTTGATTTATGGCTTCAAACTTGGTTCTACATGGACGTTATAAATTTTCTTTTCCTCCTATTTTCTCTTCTCCATTCATTCGAAGGTAATGAGCTTTTAATAAGCCAGGAACTAGAAACAAAGCATTCCATATAGCTTGTGTGGTTGGCTTCAAAATCTATCATTTTGTTGGTTATTACTGGATACATGACTTCTTAGACAGATCAGCGATTTTGACTCATTTTATAATAAATTCAATCTTGTTCCATTTCTCTCCTTTTCTTTAATATTGCTGGCAATTGCTTTATATAAACGCACATTTCATTTGCTCTTTTTTTCAACTTTCAAAGAGTGAGAAAAAAAAATTAAAGCGTTCACTCTCTTTTTAAAAAAAAAATCCTCAGAGCTTACATTTCTGCTGAAGAATAATAACAAGGAAGGACCGACTGAGTTGAGTCTCAAAATAATAATCTGAGTGACTCTCTCTCTAAAAAAATTAATGACTAACTCATCATCTCTTTAAAAAAAATTTAAGACTAACTGATCATCTCTCTAAAAAATTTATGACTAACTGATCATCTCTCTAAAAAAATTTAAGACTAACTGATCATCTCTCTAAAAAAATTTATCACTGACTGATTAAAAAAATTGTTTCAATCATTTATATCGCGAATTTCAACCAAAGAAAAAAAAACATCTGGAAATCTTTATCTTAAAAAAAAAAATCAAAGCTTCACAAGTTTGACGTCGGTCACAATCAATAAAGACTTAAAATTGATCGCTATCGTTATCTACATCAAAGCACCTCTTTTGTAAAAATAATCTTAAGATACAGATAACAACAAACCTGGAATCTATAGCCATCAGGAATAAGTGTAAAAGCATCTTTGTGTTTGTACAGATCTATTCATTGTTTCACACGTGTACAATTTTTATCTTCTAATCTAACAATTTTAGTTGCCTTATTTCACACTTTTCTGATTTACTCTATTTTAACAAAATGAAAGTTAAATAAATTTAACACATATTATTTAATAAAAAAAATATTATATAATAAATCACAAAAAGAACTGCTTATTCATAATAATAAATCTATACATATAAATCTCTGTATGTATAAAAGAATAAAAAAAAATTTTTTTTTTTAAATAATTGAATACTATATATATATCTACAATATATAATGTATGTATTATTGAAATAAGATGTAAATGTGTTCTTTAACTTTTTATATAAATTAACAGAAATATTATTAAACACTATTGTTGCAGTAGCAAATTTCCATATTTGATCAGCCAAAATAATAAAAGAATTATCAGATTTTGTAGAACTTGACCAGCATCCAATTTTTAACTGTTTTCAGCAAATAAAATATGAATTTCTTCAATATAACAGCATGAAAAGTTGCCCTGTAATGCTGAATGACCTTAGATCAGCAAACTAATAAAAGTTTTAAATGATCTAAAATCCAATTTGATTTTCTCTATTTATTCAAAGAATTGACAAGTTGAAAAATAACTCAAACAGGAAATAGTAGAATACTGTAATTGTTCCAGGTAAAATATTTAAAATCAATGTTATTTGATGTTTTATTGTTTAAATCAAGAATAATTTTTCAAATAGTCACTATTTTATTAAACGATTCAACTTAGTTTTATAGTTGTTATTTTAATTTTGTTAATCATATCAAATAGGGAATATATGTAAAATTTATTAATTTATCAACTTATTTTCCATGTTTTAAATCCATTATTTGTCAAGCATTGGTGGCCTAGTGGTTAGCATAGCTGCCTTCCGAGAAACTGGCCTGGGTTCACTTCCTGGCCGCATTTAACATATGAAAAATATATATATAATCATTATTTTGTTCTCTGAAACACTTACCTGCTATTCTTTCTATTAGGTTTTAACTTTAAACCATACATTTATTTTGTTAAATTAATTATCTTATTCATATATTTATAATAATTGAATTCTGCCTTCCTTTTACTTCTCTTTTGTGAATGTAAATTCTTGTCTTCATTAAATGATTTCATTTCTATTTCATTTCTATATTAACATTATCATCTATACAAAATTCCTATATTTTTTATAACTTCTGAAATTTCAACTAGATGATATATCTTCATCTAATTTATTTATAGCAACCCATTTTTAAAATTTGTTGATTTAAATTCTTCTGCCGTACTCACATTATGTAACAGTTAATTCTGGATGTATTTTTATAATATGTTTCTTGATTATGATTTTTATTTATAATTATTTGAGACTGAAAACATCTTACATGAAAAATATATATTTTGTATTCTGTCAAAGTGATGACATGTATTCACATACAGCATACCCAGATCTATAACATTTAAAATAACTCATTTGTTTTTCATTGAGTATCTTCTCAACAATTTTTGACAAATTTATTTTATCCTAAACTCAAAGCTATTTATTTTCATTATTTCTGATCCCTCTTTTGAATGGTTGTTGTTCTTAGCACCAAAACTTAATTAAATAGTGTTTTTCAAAGCAACAGAAAATAATTAAACTTGATAAGTGTAATATGATCCACTCAACATCTTTTGATAGAATGATTTTTTACATGTTAATTGCCTGGATTTTTTTTCTTTATGTTTTGATAAACTGTATATACACCTACCAAAAAAAAAAAAGCCTTTAGCCAACATTAAAGAAACATAACCATTGAAGAGATTCAGACTGTTATTTTAATATTCAGTAGCTAATGTATGAAGAAATAAAAACTTAGTGAATTTATTGAAGCAGTGAATCTGTGATTCAGATTCATGCTTCATGCACCATTGCTTAACTGATCTCCAAATGGGGTTAAAATCCATTTGTTCACGTGCCTAGATCATATAGAGAGCAACCACACACTTCCATGTAACTCTACCCAATCCTAAACAACCATTTAATCAAGGGATTATAAATATTTTGCTTTTTGTAATTTAAATTATGGTTAAATTTCCCAAATAATTGTTGTTATAACATGTAGAGTTGGGTATATACGTTTACATATATGTGGTAGATAGATATATGTAATGTAAATATTTTAATATATTTTATATTTTTGGTTACATTATTTTATATTCATAAAATAGTGTGATTCAATATTTCGAAGGTTCTCTAAGTTGCCTCAAGATAGGAAATTTAAAAACAATAGCAAAACCAATTAATTAATTTAGAGAAATCGTGCTATTGAAATAAATTCATTTAAATATTTCAAAACAATTAAAAGTCATCTAGATTCAGAACAATAGCTTAGAGGATTTATCAGTCTATTGCATCTTGTATTGCACAAAAGTAAAATATTTTTATTGTTGATTATCTGCATTGCCTCAGGTGATTTTCTTAAAAACATTTCTAGAAAATTCCAGCTGAGATACGGCTTATTTTGACATCAGAAAGTCAGAAAAATTCAAATTCTGTTGTTAAACCAAATCCATGCCAGTTTAAATTTGAATAGTATGACTAATGAGTTAGAAACTCCATCCACCTTTCCCTGATCTTTCCAGTATCACCTCCATGCTATGATGCCATGCTTTTGCTACTAACAAATGGACTGCCTTATAATGTTTTTTTGAAATAATTTGAAAATAAAATGCTACCTCCATTTTTCATGAACCAAGGATCGCCCATGCTCTAGTATAAATTGTTTATGGAAGAATGGATCTTTCAAGTCAGCATGCTATCACAGAGAAAGGTAACTTTTCTCTATTGCCTTATGGATTCAATTAATCTTTTATAATTACTAAGCTCTATGTAACTCTACAACTGTATAATTTCACATGTCTTAAATTTTTTATCTTTTAAATACTAGCCATGTAATTGTAATCATATTCTTATGATGTTTTCCTGAAGATTTGTGATGATAGTGTTCTAGTTGTATTTTTATATTGGACTATTTTTATCATCTAATATATGAAACAAAGTTACAAGCATTACTCAGAAAGCATCACAAGTACTTCACTAATTCAGAAAAAAGTAAAATAACCATATTTCAGCAAAATTCCTCATCTTTACGGTATACCTAAAATCCATAAGGAATATGTTCCATTAAGACCTATTGTTAGTTCTAGAGATTTACCTTGCCAAAATATGGCAATATTTCTTCTCAAAGTTCTAAATCCTTTGACATACAAGACCCAGTCCTTTGTCAGGGGTTCTAGATACTTTGTAGAATTAAACAAAACATGAAAATTGAAAGAACTGACTTACTGGTAAGCTTTGATGTGGAAAGTTTGTTCACAATTGTACAATATGAAGAAGCATTGTCTATTATAAGGAAAAGATTAAATGGTGATAATAGTTTACAAACCAGAACAGCTCTTCCTGATGATAGTATAATGGAACTATTAACATTTTGCATAAAAATAAACTACTTTCAATACAACACAGAATTCTTCCAACAAAATCAAGGAATGACTATGGACTCACCATTGTCTCCCCATATCCAACTAAAGTTTGGATTTGCTATGTGGATGATATATTTGTTAAATGGCCATATGGTGAAGCACTGCTTTTTGGAAACACATCAACAATATATCCCCTTCAATTAAATTCACAATGGAATCAGAATAAGAACAAAAATTGGCATTCTTAGATGTTCTTGTGACAAGACTCCTTCAAGGCCAAATCAAAACTACAGTTTACCAAAAACCTACACCTACAGGAAAATACTTAGCCTATACATCCAATCACACCAGAAACACAAAACATGGAGTTATACTATCACTATGGAACAGAGCAAAAGAAGTTTGTTCAGAAACCAGCGATTTGGAAAAAGAAAGATCTATATAAAACAAACTCTTATGTAAAATGGTTATGCATCATATGTTATTAAGAAAACAATATATAGACAACCAAAAGAACCATCAAGAGAAAAGACAATTATTGGTATTGTAGTGTACCCATACATTCCAAAAATAGCAGATAAATTAAGAAAAATCTTCAATCAGTATAACATCAGAAAGAGCCATACCATCCTAGGAATTCTAACATCTACAAAGCTTGAAATTGAAATGATGAAAAGAAAAAACTGCATCTATGAAATACCATGTGAATGTGGAAGAATATATATTGGTGAGACCAGCCATCCCATTGAAAAGCACTTTCAAGAACACAAACTGATGATTAAAAGAGAGAAAATAGATGTGTCTAAGGTAGCAGAACATGTATGTGTCAATGAACATGTGTTCAATTGGGAAAATACAAAAATATTGGATAGAGAAGGAAAGGTACAAAGAAGAAAATTTAAAGAAGCTCTTCACATAACAATGGCAAAAAGTCCCATAAGCCAATCTAATGTGACTATACATAATGTATGGAAACCACTAATCAACTTTGCTCTCAGTATATGAAATTACTACAGATTGTTGTCTTTGGCAGGATGGCTTAGTTGATTAGAGCATTACCTTAAAAAAAATCAAAACTCGAGAATAAGGACCTTGGTTCAAATCCCATGCTAATACTGTCACTAGACAGGCCAGCAACACCTGAAGAAGAGGAGAGACTAATACCTTTTGAAACATTGTGCATATACTAACCTGTTTGATGTGCTATTACTAACAGTTGAATGTATTTGGAATATTTAAATAAAGTTAAATTTTTCTAAAGACATTCAGTACATATATTAGATGATGGAAATAGTCCAATATAAAAATACAAACATATTATTATGACTCTCTATAATTCTATCAAATATGTATGTAAATGCTCACATCTCTCTCATGCTTTAAATTCTATATTTTATTTTAGTGTGGTAGAATTTTATTATTATAATTATTTGCTGTTTACTTCTATTAAATATGTAATTTATATGCCAAATCAACTCAACTCTGTGAGCCTATATTTTATATTAGTCTTTTAAATCCCCAAGCGCTTCAGGGATATTTTAATTACTTCAAATTATTTGTTTTAATGTCCTTGCTCGCTGGGTTGGGAACTAATTAAATGATGTCACTTCTGTTTTCAGGCAGATTATTATTATAATACTGCCATACATATATTTATTGAGTATAAATTTAATGTTATTTAAGAATGCCATTACTTAAATTTTAGTTAAGATATTTTAAATAATAATGACTGATACTCTTCTTAAATGTAATAATCATTTATATGTAGCGCCTTGAGCATGATAGTATTAAAAAATGCTTATTGATTTCAAATGCATATGGGACCTGTTTAATGAAAGGAAATGTAATTGTGTGTTATTAAGACATTCATATAGTTTTATATTTAAGTTATTTAATTTGGTTTAGTATAAAAGTCATGCCATTATACCTGATTAAAATTTTATATTTAGGCCATTAATCATTTATACATTGTTAAAGACGTATGGTAGTTTCTTAGCATTGCTAGCAAAGGTTAATTATCATCGTTATCTATTTGCTTTATCATATTTTGGGGATCATCGGGAACTCTGAATCCTCCATTTTCATTTTTATATGTTTTAGCTGGCATTGTAAGTGCCCTAGGACACCTTTGGAAAGAGTAGCAGAAGCTCTGTGTGGAATGACCCCAGGATAGCTGGCCCATCACATCTCCCTATCTTTGCCCCTCTCCAGGTATAGCACCACCAGAAGAATGGGCATACCCTCTTTTCTCACATAAATGATGAGGCATCTCCTCAGTCAAAAATGGATTGAATCTTATATTTTGCTGCCTCATGCTCACACCACCATTTATTATAGTATTTTAGAATTATGTCCAAAACTGAGCTGTAATGCTGTGATATAACTAAACCATTTTGTTGTATTTAGAATGTCATAAAAAGCTTGCTTTAAGTTATTTCCCTTAAATGAGTGTTTCCCAGATGCATAAATGAATTCTCTTTATTTTATAATTTGTAAATTTAACATTAATATATCACATTTGTTATATTGAATATGAAAACATTCCTGTATTCAGAATTATTATTTTATAATTTTGTTGTTTAATATTTAATAAATTTACCTGGCATCACGGTTATATACATGTAGATTTCTTATGTGATCGAAGTGGCATCGATCATATTTTGCTTATATATACATGGTATTAATTTAGTCAGACATCAAAGTATCTCTTGTTGTAAATTCATTTGTGAAGGTCATTAGTTAATCATATGTTAAAATAGTGTTTCTCTTCTTAAGCCCATTACATAAACTTTTAACTAAACATTGGCATATAAACAAACTGATTCTATGTATTAGCATGACATCCCATAATGATCACCAATGTAAGCTTAAGGAAACTGTTCTAGTGTGAACTCTATAAATAATGTATGTTTAGAATAATCTTTTATATATAATCATTAAATATATTTATTTATATATTATCCAAGTGTTTGAATTCATTATTTGCTATCAAATTAGTTTTTTATTGGAAACAGTATAATATTCTATAATCAATATGTCTTATATTGGGTCACTTGAGGTTTCACACATATACTAGCAGGTTCATCATCACTATCTTTAAGATATCATGCTTCTCCACTGTGTCCCTGGGACTGGAATGAATTAAATTTATCTGTATCACCAGAGATGTTTATAGTGTTATAGATTTGGGGAATGAGCAAATAGGTTAGAATCCATGATTGCTCCTGACCTGTGCATCTCGAGCATGGCTGGATTCGAGGTACTTTTGCTCAGATTCTGAGTCTTATTTGATGGACATACGTTTTTGACTGGTATATTATTAAATGAGTTTCAAAGAAAAAACATTGATATTTATAGAGTTCTAGCTAGCAAAAAAAAAAATGCTTCTTTCCAAGTAATTCTTCAATTTTACAAAAATATAATCTTTTCTGTCTTGAAAATGTTATGATCAGTCGTTTATCAAAAATTATAATTTCTAAAATTATCAATTCAGATAGCATTAAATGGTGATTTATGAAAATCTATTATAATGAATTAATATCATGACTACTTAGTTTTTATTTTTTTTAAAAGATTATTTTTGCACTGAAGGTTTTTATTTTCAGATGAATAATTTGGCTTTTTAAATAATTTTATTTTAATTACTAAATTATTTTTTTACCCACAATATTGAGTTTGCATTGATACACCTAAAATCATTAGTTAGGTGATTATCAATAGAATACCTTTTTTAAACATAACTTACATTTCAATGTATGTTTTTTTCCATGCATACTATCAAGTTATTTCTTTCTATACTACTTGCAGAAGAGTGATTTTAAAAAGTAGTTTTTCATTAATTCAAAATGGGAACCTTATTGGATTTTTTGCAGAAACTATATTACTTATGCTATTGTTTTCAAATAATTATTTAGATTTGATAACTTTTGTAGTTGGATAATGTCAAAATTATTGAAAATTAATAAAATATTTTTAGTTTAGAAATAATTTTATTCAAGCTGGTGGATAAAGTTATTATTTATTAAATATGAACAATCTAAAAACAGGATGAAATTATTTATGTTTGACAAATAATTAATGGGATATAATATTATCATCATCATCATTCGACCATTATCAATCCACTGCAGGATGAAGGTCTCTCCAAGTTTAATCCATCTTCTCCAATCTTTAGCTTCTCTTCTCCACATCACCTCTGCACACTTTCTTATTTCATCCATCCATCTCACATGTGGTCTCTTTCTGGGTCTTTTATAATTTCTTGGAATCTGGTTTAAGATTTCAATTGTCCATCTATTATCATCTCTTCTAGCAATATGTCCAGCCCAACTCCACTTCGATCTTTTAATTTTTTCAATGAGGTCAGTAACAGCTGTTTGTTCTCTTACCCATACATTGCGTTTTCGATCTCTTCTTGTTACTCCCAGCATGCATCTCTCCATACTTCTTTGGGTGGTCTGGAGTCTCCGTATTGCTCTTCTATTAAGTGTCCAAGTCTCAGATCCATAAGTAAGAACTGGTAAAACACATTTGTTAAAACCTTTCCTTTTCAAACACATAGGCATATTTCCTTTTAGTATCAAGTTATTTCTACCAAAAGCACTCCAACCAACATTATACAATACACTATCAGAATTTAAATTCAATTGATATAATTGTAAATAACATCATCCTCATCAAGAAAGACAAAAGTTACATTTTAAAACCAATCAATTTGGAGGAAAAAGTTAGTCATTGAGTCAAAAATCAGTGCTATAAATTTTTCTCCAATTAATAACAATTTTATGTATTTTGATTGAAAATAAAATTCCAGAACATGATTGTATTAGCTATTTCTTATGTTCTTTAAGAATATATATATATCCTTTTTTGTTTGTTTTAGATTTTAATGCAATACATAACAAATAGAAAACATTGTTTGTCTCAACATTTTCTTGAATTATGTGCTGTTCATTATCTGATTGCTTATTTTCAATTATTTATTAATCTTTCACATATAAACATAATATCTTCCTAATAAATTCTCATTTTTAAAAACCTTATTGCTCAACTCAAATGACCAAAATTGTAAAAAAATTAGATTCCTTAATGTTTGTGCTCTTTGTTTTTGAAATTATCTGTTAATAAGAAAATTACAAAAAAATTTAAAATAATTTTTAATTAAATTTGCTAATGGGAAAGTTTTATTTTACTTACATTTATAAAAATATTTTCAATAATTTAAAAAAGTAAGTATAATAACATTTTGAATTAAAAACATTTTGATTAAATATTTATTTTTTAAGTAATATTTTAAACTTTTTAATAATGTGGATATGTAGACATTTTTAAGGGGTCTGTAAACTTTACTAGCAGAGACCGCAGCTGGACTAATTAGTCATGGAGTAGTATTTCAGACAACAATTGTTCAATAAATTGTTGTCTATAAATTAAGTTTATCCAATTTACATAAATAAATATATAGCAGAGGCACATTATTATTGACCAAATTGGGAATGATTTTACCTATCTGATAAATTAATTTTTATCGAAATGCATTTAGAAACTATTTAGACATTTTTCCCCACCGTTTGCAACCATGTTTAAAATTAATTTATTTAAATTTAGTTAATTTGAAAATTAGCCTGCTTATACTGATATATCTCCCTTTTTTTTTAATTAATCAACTGGTCTTTCAGATGGTTATATATATAATGAAAACTTTTTATCTCTAATGAAATAATTATTGTATTGTTAATATAGAAAAAGAAAATTAATTTTTCCTATAGAATTTCTATATGTTAATTTCTACAGAATAAGATTTAATAGAGGAATGAAGTAGTATATTTTGTAAAGGAGAAATTATAATATAGGAATGTCTTTAAGATTTTTTTCCTTTTGGAAGAGCAAATCAAAAATATTACATATATTACATTTGGAATAAGATATAATTTAGCATCTTTAGTTTTTAAATTTTTAAATGCATCAGTGATGACAAATGATATTCCAAACTACAGTATCTTGCACAATGATGTTTCAGCCAACATTTCTAATGTTTATGTTCTGAAAACTCAGAAAATGACAATTTTTTATTTCTTAAAGAATAGTGTTATTTTAATATCATTAAAAGTTCATTTTTGCCTTAAAGATTTTAATGTGCATAATAATAGAAATAATAACCTTTAGTACAAAATTATTGGAAATAATGGCAGTGGCTCTGTGAAATTAAATGATTTTACTTTTATTGTGTTTTTGCGCAAAAAATTTGGATGCATCCATACTCAAAACAAGAGTATCCACATATTGAATCAGCATTGAAAGTCATTTATCTTTTTCCCATGTGTGTGGCCATGTGTGTCAGTCATATGAGATATAGTTGACAGTTAAAGGGAGCTTGACATTCTGTATTCAAATCCCTTATAATTACAACTAAACTCCAAGTATATAAAAGTTTATATTTCATAAGCACTTAAAGTATAGATTGCCAAACAGATCATATGTTCCAAAATTAAAATGATAATTTCAATTCAAAAAAAGTTTTTATTTCAGATTGGTCCAGCATTTGATGCACCAAATTTTAACAGATACTAAAATGATAAATTTTGATTTTTAAATTTATTTTGTTAAAATTCTCTTCACAGATGAATTATTATAATTGTTCTTTCACTTTATGCATTAATTAATTCTTATGCAACAATTAAACAATTATTCTCTTTTATATATACTTTTCATGCTGCAATAATATATTAAACTTGAAAAAATAGTTTTAGCTGTTCAGCAACATTCTTCAGAGCTATAACATATAGATATATATGTAAAGGAATAAGCAGAGCAAATTCCTAATGTCCACTTCATATGTTCTTGTCATTGCAGCTATTATTACTATGTGATTATTCATATAGTATATAAACATGGATGGTCTGCTCACCAACAGACATTAACCAGCATGACAAGTTTATTGGCTTTTTACCTCTGAGTTTAAGATCAAAAAACACCATTGTCTTTCCTATCATTTGTCTGATAAGCAGAATGAATGTATGTATGAATGAAAATTTTTTTAATAGATACATACAATTATGATGGACAAAATAAATCATGATCTTTATTTCCAGGAGACTGTAAAGTTGTCAGCCAAGACAATGGTTGGTGTCTGAAAGCTGACAGTACTGAGAATTCCCTAATTGTGGACCCAGGATGCCATTTGATGATGACTTTTTTAGTTAGTTATTTACAACTGCAGTATACTTTCAAGCGAAGGAAGATTGCAAAGAATTGGAAGAACTGACTCTTTTAAATGAGACATTATTGGATTTTATGAAGTTAGAAGAAAAGGTGAAGAGACAATTGATTTAGAAAGTGGACATGTACTCTACTACAAAGGCACAAACATTGAAAGTACAAATGGAGTAGGATTAATTTTTAGTGGAAGAACAATATTGTGGAGATTGATGTTATATTGGACAGAATGGAAAGATTAATTATTCAACTTATAGCAAATACCAAATGCAGTTAATTCACATTTATGCCCACAAGTTCTCATAGTGATGAAGTAATAGATTTTTATATGGATGTACAAAAGACTTTTAATTAGACTAAACAACATTTTAAAATTGTTATGGGAGACTTTAATGCTAGAATTTGTAAACAAATGAAAGATGAAAGTGCTGTAGGTAAATTTGGTTATGGTAATAGTAATAAAAGAGGACATAGACTTGTGGAGTTTGCAGAAAAAGAAAAACTTTATATTATGACTTCTTTTTTTTTTTTTAGAAAAATGTTAAAAGGAAATGGGCATGAAGGCATCCAAATGAAGGTACAACAGAATACAATTATATTTTGATTAACAGAAAATACATATTTCAAGATTTTAATGTTCTTAATAAATTCAACACAGAAAATGATCATCAATTAGTAAGATGTAAGATATACATTAATGCAAAACTAGAAAACAATATTTACAGTTGATATTCCTAATCTTAAGAAACATTCTAATAAATTTAAATTAGAACTTGCAAATCATTTTCAAGTACTAGTAGATTTTGAATATGATTCAGACGTGAATGAAATTAATAAATCTGATACAGTTTTAAAAACTGCAACAAAGATAAATGGTAAAAAAAAAAGCAGCAATTGATCAATAAAATTTCTACTGAGACTAGAGAATTAATGAAGAAAAGAAGGAATATGAAGATATATAAAAATGATGCATTAAGAAGGATTGTCTATCTCGAATTTTTTAAAATGGTTCAAAATAATGATATAAGAAAGTATAATTGTGACCTATCAAGAAAAGCTGTAGAAGAGATTAAAAGTTTCAAGAGTGTAAATCAACATTTAGGTATTGATAAGAAACATATTTGCAATAAGAAAAAAAATGGAACTATTACTAAAAAGAAAGATGATATCATGAAATGAATAGTAGACTTTTATCAAGAATTATATAGTAATAAAGAACAAGTACCTCCTACATCTTTTATATCTTCTGAATTGCCCAGGATTTTAAATGAAGTGAGTCATGCAATTAAATTTATGAAGAAGGGTAAAGCTTCATGTAATGACAGAATTATAATCGATACATTAAAAGAAACAGGTGTAGAAATTGAAAAAATTTGGCAAATTATATACCAAATGTCTAAATGATGAAAGTGTACCAGATGATTGTAAGAATACAGTATTAATATTAATATTTAAAAAAAGTGATGAAGAAGATAGACCTATCAGCCTTTTATCAGTTTTATTCAGAATTTTTAGCAAGGTAATTACAACTTGTCTACAGAGAATATATTCAATTTCAACCAACCAAAAGAACAAGCTGGATTTAAAAGTAGTTTTAGTATAGTAAAAGCATTGAGGGAAGTTGTAGAAAGAACCAGTGAATATGAGTTCCCATTATGCTTTGGGTTTGTAGATTATCAAAAGGCATTTGATTCTATAAATATTTTTTCAGTGATTAAAGCATTGGATCATCAAGATATAGACTCAGGATATTGTCAAATTCTGACAAATATTTGTAAAAATGCAATAGCAATAATTAGATTACATAATGATACTAGGAAGACAGGGTGATGCCATATCTCCAAAACTTTTTACAGTAGTGCTGCAAGAGGTATTTTGTGGATTAAAATGGAAAGCCAAATGAGTAGAAGTAAATGGAGATTATTTAAATCATTTATATTTTGCAGATGAAGTAGTTGTTTTTGCAAATAATGCTTCAGACTTTCAGCAAATGTTACAAGAGTTATCAGATGAAAGTAAGAAAGTAGGACTAAAGGTAAATGTTAATAAGACTAAAATAATGTTCAATAGATTTTCTCAAAAGATGAAAATAAAGATTGATTATGATGAGTTAGAAGAAGTTAACAACTACAAATATCTTGGTCAGATTATTACTACATCTGGAAACATATTGGATGAAATTAAATCATAGAATTAAATTTGTTTGGAGTGCTTTTGGTAGAAATAATTTAATATTAGAAAGAAATATGCCTATATGTTTTAAAAGGAAAGTTTTTAACAAATGTGTTTTATCAGTTTTTACTTATGGATTTGAGACTTGGACACTTCAAAGAAGTATGGAGAGGTGCATGTTAGGAATTACAAGAAGAGATCAAAAATGAAATACATGGATAAGAGAAAAAGTGTTATTGATATTGTTGATTAAAGATTGAAGTGGAGTTGGGCTGGACATATTGCTAGAAGAAATGATAATAAGTAGACAATTAAAATCTTAAACTGGATTCCAAGAAATCGTAAAAGTTGAGTTTTATCTCTAACATTGCACCAAATCATTTTTTAAAATATTATTACTTATTTGCCTCTAAATCATAAGATCAAGGCATTTTATACATCCAAATGTATTACCAATGCAGACTAGTCACTAAGTCTTAATGAAGCATGACTTAAGTGTGCAATGGAACTTTAGTTCTTTATGTATATTAGCCTTTAAGTTTCTAAGATTACTCATTGAGCAAGGATGATATATTGACATGCACTTTCTTTGTTGTTTGAGTTGGTGTTGTTTATTGTGTTAAAATTGAGATAACTCTAATGCAGGAGTCCCCAACCCTATGCCCGCGGGCACCATGGTGCCCGCAGACCATTTTACGTGTGCCCGCCGCTATCCAAACATGATAAAAAATTATTTATCTGATACAGATAAATTTAATTTTTAAAATTTCTTATAAATTATTGTATTATATTGTAATCAAATTGTAGGATATACTA
Organism: Epiperipatus broadwayi; assembly: GCA_028023455.1. Lineage (NCBI taxonomy): Eukaryota > Metazoa > Onychophora > Udeonychophora > Euonychophora > Peripatidae > Epiperipatus > Epiperipatus broadwayi. The sequence goes on from JAQFVV010006198.1 coordinate 7,351,382, forward strand.
TACTTTTACAGCGTAAAAATATAAACATTAATTATATGTTAAAATTTTATTTTTGAAATAACTTTTTTTTGTACATTACGTGTATTATTAACAATATCCAACTATAAATTTACATTGAAAAAATAAATGGTGCCCATCACCTGGTTGAAAAAATAAATGATGCCCGCCACCTGGCCGGTATTGTAGAATGTGCTCTTAAGTGCAAAAAGGTTGGGGACCCCTGCTCTAATGGGTCTCATCCTTGCATTATATATCTTAAGATCAGTGGTTGGTTTTTATATATTTTAGAATTAGAGGCCAAGATTCTTTCTCTTGATAGACAAATACTGGCCTGATTTGTCAAAAAAAGAGGTTTAAATAGAGAAATGCATTTTTTTAATTATTATTATTGTAAGATATATAAAACAATGCAGTGTTAACTAGAAGATATACAGCTAGAACAAGGTGTAAATATAACAATCAGAAATGGAAATGTGTACTACAATTTCATTATTTCATGTCTTTGATTGCAATGATATTGTATCAGTTCAGACATTTTTTAGAAGTAAAGCTGGTATGACCTTACTAGTTTTTTTCAACCATACTCTAAATAAATATTTTTTTAAAGAAGAAAGAATAGAATGTGATTGTTTTTTATTTGTTTAAATTAATGTATAATAATAAATAAAAAGTTTGCAGTTTCACTGCATGTAATCTTATTGTTCATGAAAAAAAAAAGTGAGACATTCTATTTTTTTTTTTTTTTTGTATTTAAAAATAAAACTTTAGAAGAAAGTTTTTTGTTTTAAGATAACTTTAATATCCTTATTGTGAAGGATTTTGGAATCATTTTAACCATAACTCTGCATAATTGCATTATAAAATTAAACTTATTAGAATGATAGGCCTAAATTGATAATTATCCACACAGCTAAGATGGAAAACTATGCAATAGCTGAAAATCTCACAATCATGGGATAAAAATCTGTTAGTCAAACCTGAAATTATGTAGTGTCTTGCAACTTCTAGTTTTAGAAAATGTTTCCTTTTGTCTGTACTAACCATTGAGTGTAAAGTATTATTACTATCTATCATTTTTATGCAATGTTTTCCTGTCTATTCTGGAGAATAATTCAACAAAGTACTTCTAGAAAAACCTTAAAACTATATTACAGATCAATTTTTTTTAAACAGTGTTTGAATTTATACATTAATAAAGTATAAAATTAGAATTCTAATGGTATGATAAGAAAAAATTATTGAAATTAATAGGCTTTTAATAAAAGAAATTATAATATTACCAAACAACAACATTGATAGCAAATATTAACATAATTTTTTTTATCCCTTTTTAAAATAATATTTTTTTTCTTTATGAACACCAAAGCAAATATGTAAAATTGATTTCTTGTTCAATTAATAATTTATATTTTTTATAACTTTGACATATATTTATTGATTGATTAAATAATATTTTCTTAATCTTCATTTATATTATTATAATTAAATAATAGTAATTATATAATTGTTTTAAATTGGACATAAGCATATTGGAGCTCATAAGTTAAATACAATATAATCAAATGAATGATATGGGTACATACTTGCTCAAATGCATATAATATATTTATTTTTTTATGTATATATATATCACATACATATGTAAATATTGAAAATAAATTTTGTTTTATTATATTTATATTAAGTATTGTTTCTCTCTCTCATTCCAAACCCAAGTAAACATAGCTATCACACATACCATGTAACACATTGAGTAGTAGTGGGTAAACAGAGGAGCTAATATTTAAGAAGTTAGGGAGGGGTTTGAACCAATCTATAGATGTTTTTTTAGATGATTCTTTAATCTGCAGTATGGCAGGTACATTTAACCCTCCTGTACTCTGCTAATTTTTTTTTCTCACTTGCTATAAGTTTTTAACTTTCATTTTAATATTAAATCATTAATATATATCAGAATATAATAAATTTGACTTCATTTAATAAATATTTTTATGCACAAATTAAATAGATTTTAAAAAATCACATTTGATTTTTATAATTATTTTAAAAATTATATTTTAAAATTAAAACAAAGCACTGTTTCATCATTGAACTTTGGAAGGAGCAGATTGAATTTGCAAAATGAACATAATCTTCTTTATTTAATGTTTGTTTTTAAAATGTGAATGAATAATTACTAATATCTAGTAAATCTACCAACTTATGCTTTAAAAGTTAAAAAAAAAAAAAAGGTAATTTTTATGATATTGCTATATTTTCTTCAATTTAATCTTTAAAAGTTTAATTTTTTTATTATTTGGATTTACATTGTAAACAGTTTATAAAATGAGCATAAATATTATAGTTTATGCAAGAAAAAAGTTTTAACTTTTTTAGAATTAAATTTTTTTAGTAATTATTATGATAGTGCTATATTTTCCTAACAGAATGTTAGTGTTAACATTTTCTAGACATCATCTTTACCACCACTATAATTTCCATAATAACATTAATCAGAAAAAAATATATTCTTTTATATTTAAAAATGAAACACTTCTCTAGAAAATAAATATGTAATATATATTCTTGAGTCCTAATAATTCCTAATAATTTACAATTATTATGTAAAAATAATAATAAACTTTCCAAAAAATCAAATTTTTACTCATTTATAATATTGTTTTGAAGTAATATTGCTTGAGTTCTAGTAAACTATTAACTGTGCAGCCTTTGGTGGCGCTGTTTCTGTATAAAAACACAGAATTATACCGCTTTCGCGGCCGAACCTACGGCTAATATACGAGTGGTCATTAATATTCGAGTAGATCGTATGTAGTGGTTATAATATGTGGCCAATTCTTCCGCGTTCAATAACACTACATCTACTAACAATACTATGATCGTATAGTTTGCCGTTGATTTCATTGTGGGTTGAATTCCTATGCATATTGACAGAATTTGTATTGTCGCTAGAATTTAAGATGAGAGTGTGAGCATTGTCATCTTTTTCAAGTGTTTATTTGTTGATGTTTATGATTTTCTGTATTTCCCAACTGAAAGATTTTTGCGTACTAGTAATTTTCAGCGTATTATTGAAAGTGAGGCAGTTGCATTTTTGCAAGCCCAAAACATCCTGCCATTCGTTACAGTTGATTTAGTTCAGTCATATGTGGTTAATAAATTTATTTTCTGGAAAGAATTTGTGTTTTGTTTGCGATTATTTTTATCTGTAAATCATGTAATTAACATTCAGAATGACAGGGTTAGGTGGCGTAGTTTGTTGGGCATCTCTTGATTGATTGATTTTTTTTTTAAAAAAAAAAAATACTTCTTCTTTTGACATACCTATTCGTTCTGTTTAGAAGCAAAAAGAGGTTTTTTGTTGTTGTTGTTGTTTTAAATCAATAAACAGCACATTAAGTAGATTTTTAAAATGAACCCGAGCTTAATTTTTGTTGTTAAAAAAAGAATCAAAATACCGGACGTTTTATTTGTTATGAAAACAAAAAATCTTTAACAAACTTGTACGACTCTTAAAAAAGATAAATAAATAAATCCTTCAGAATGTAACAAAACCGGTTAACATACATATTTTTTGTGTTAAAAAAACAATACCGCGATTGACTTTTTGGTTTTTGTTTTGGACGTTTTATTTGTTATTATTAAAAAAAGCAAAAAAAATCAAAACCCGCTGACACAAAAAAAAAACCCCCGTATTTATAAATCTAAGAGAAAAAAGAAGTCCCGTTTTAGTTGTTATTATTAAAAAAAAATCAAAACACACCGACCAAAAAAAAATCCGTATTTATAAATGTAAGATAAAATACCAAACAATTCTTTTCATTTAATGGACTCTGATTCGGATGGAATTATGACAACAAATTATTCTTATACTCGTCAAAAATCCAAAAGAAAGGCAGGAGGAGGTAATCGGAATTTTATTGAAAAATCACATTCAATGACTTCTGAGGATTTGTCAGACTCAAATAAAAGTTCTTCTGGAAATGAATTGTGCAAAACAAATGTCAAGAGCAAAAAACTTAAAGCTGACAATCTGAAATTAACATTAATTAAATCTCAGATGTCTGACATCACTTCTAAAGGGAATTCAAACATGGACAAGATTTCTACAAAAAAAGTCACTCCTCAAAAACTTATGGATATTGAACATAATATTAATATTACAGATAACCTTGATAAAAAACATGATAAGATTGAAGAATCATCACTCATACTCTAAATGTTTTTTTTTTTTAAAAAATTTACAAAATATCTAGACTCAAGCTAATTCTTTAAACTTTTTTTTCTTTATATATATTGAATGAAATGAAAAATATCTGGCTTAAATGTCCATGGGCTTAACTCTGATAAAAGAGTTGATGCTCTTGCTCACTGGACAAAGAAGTTTTTGCCTCATTTAGTTTGTTTGGGAGAGACAAAATTACATATTAATTCAAATCAAAAGATAATTGACAAATTGCACAGATTAGGCTACTTTGATTATTCTACATCTAATAGCCCATCATCTGGAGTTGCTCTTCTTATTCCTTTCCAATCTCTGATACAAAATTTCAGAATTAGCTTTTTAAACTCTAATTTAATCTTTATAACCATTTGTATAAACTCTTTCAAATTCAATGTAGTTTTTCTCTACTTAAACAAAGATATTGGGCTCATTCATAATCAAATACATCTCATTAATTTAGGACTTATCTCAAATCCTTTTCCTACAATTCTTCTTGGAGACTTCAACTCTACCTATGACTGTTTCAATTCAAAATTTTTACACCTTCTAAATTCTCATTTCATGTGTGCACAGGGTTTTTTCCCACATGATGCATGTTCATTTTATATAAAGAAATTTTCTTCTCTTATAGACCTATTATATTACTCTCCGGAACTGCACTTCTTCATCAATCGATCTTTACAACCATTACCTTTCTCTGATCATCATGCTATTATGCTTGATCTGACATTAGACTTACCCAATCAAACCTATGTACACCTTAAATCTACAATAAGAATTTTGCTAAAATCTGCTACACCAGAGGCGATTATCTCTGAAGCTTATATTTTTTTCAAGAAAATAGGCATCCTAGCTCTTCCACCAGATGAATCTTGGTTTGCTCTTGTAAATATTCTTAGTTCTTTGATTTCTCATTACACCAGAAAGAATAAAGGGCCGATTGGGTTACTTAAGAAAGCAGATAGCTTAATTACAACATTGAAAGATATACCTCCAACACCAGCATCTGTACAGGTTATTATTGACCTGAAGCAACAATATGTAGAGACGCACCAAATCCTAATAAACTATCTGGCTACTAAAAAGGTGAGGCTTTACCTCTCTAAACCTCATAACTTCTCAAGGGGATATATAAGGTGGGCTATGGGTTTTCAAAGTAAGTCTAAAATTCCATCAGCAATCACAGTGAATAATATAATTTTCTCAGGTAATAGCATGATTTTACAAATTTTAAATCATTATAAATGCAAGCTAGTAGATGTTTCACAGAATTTGGTGCTTGATACATCTATATATTCTTGTGAGACAATTCAGGGTATATGTAATGATGATATTAGAGCTAAACTCTCATCCATGCCTGATAGAATACACCCTGGAATCCATGGAATACCAAAATTCATGTTCAAACATCTTGAAGTCTTCACAGTACCAATAGTGAGTAGAATGATTGATCTACTTGCCTCAGGTCCTCTTACAATTGATCAACTCTATTCCATTGCGATGGTCCCATTTCTTAAGAGTGCTATTATCCCATCGCCTCTGGAGAACCTTAGACCAATCTCGATGACTCCATTGATTATTAAACTGATTGAAGCAATTATCAAAGATAAAATTCAAAATCTCATTCTGCCTTTTATCTCTATTTGCAAAGAAAGGTAGTTCCACAGCTGAGGCACTCTGCCTATTCAGGTTAATTACGGATTATACAAGAAAAAATAAAAAGTCAAAGCCAATAGTTGTCCAACTTGATATTTCAGCTGCTTTTGACTCAGTCAGAATTCCTCAACTAATACATCTTCTAAGTGGTCTGAACATTCCCACAGGTATAATGAACATAATTACTAACCTTCTATTAAACAGACATATTGCAATTTCATTAAATGGAAAAATTTCAAACTCATTCACACCTACCAAGTCAATTCCACAGGGTTATCCTCTTAGTCCCTTACTCTTCATTCTATATATAAATCCATTCCTTAAATCTTTAGAGATGAATCTTCCTGGATTGTACATTCCTGGTATCAATAAATCCATTCAGCACATATCCTACATGGATGATGTGGCAGTGTTCTTACCATCTAGAAAATTCATACCGAAACTAATTCAAATTATGGACAATTTCACCATAGAGTCAGGTCTTGCGTTTAACCTTAGAAAATCTGCTATATGGAGACTTTCATCTGGAAAATCCATTCCATCCCTTTTCACAGCTATGCCACAAAAAATTTTGGGCTTACCAATGAGTCTCTCTCATGCAGCAATGAGGAAATTAATACAAGACACTATCATGAATTCTGCAAGAAAAATAATTGATTCACTTTCAAAAGTTTATACATCATTATTTGCAAAAGCAGCCCTACTCAACATGTTACTGTTCCCCAGAATTGCTTACTACATGCCATTCATTAAATTCTCATCAAAATTTATCCAGAATATAAACTCTCTTTGCTCTAGATTAATGTGGAAGGGTAAAACTGTTGCTATTAGCTTAAGAAGAGTGCAGAGACCAACAAGACTTAATGGCTTGTCACTGCATTCACTTCATGTTCTTTGTCTACAGAAATCAAATAACCTCATTACAAGACTTAATGGGATTTTTCCTGATGACTCACCTTTTCTATCTATTCATCCTACAGATACTCCACCTCCAATTAATGATGGTTGGCTGACACAAGTCTTAATTGACATTGCAAAAATTCTCACACCTTTAACTCAAATAAAACCAATGAAACTTCGTTATTGGGATGTCTATCTTCTTTTTTTTTCAACAATTATCCCAGATCATAGCACTCTCACCTGTACAAACTTTGTCATTATAAAGAAATATAAAAGATGTAATCTAGAGCCAAAATATTTGGACTTTCTTCTAAAGCTAAATCTCAATGCCTTTCCAACAAGCCACTTTCTTGTGATGTATAGAGGTTTTTCATCTTTGGACCCTGTTTGCTCACTCTGCCATAGGGAGGATGATACCATATTTCACATTTTCAATGATTGTTCCTCTCTTCGGGGCTGTAGAATATTGATTAATAAAATTTATACACCAAAACATCCAATTATCAACACACTCATAAAAGGTTTTGCTTATGGGGATTTTGCAATTATAAGAAGTGCAACTTTCATCACTTTCTGTCTATGGTTTGTCAGATGCTTCCTAATCTTCAAGTCTGTTATACCTGATCCAACATTAATTTTTTTACAAAAATTAAAAGATATCAAAGAAAGCGATTTGAAGTTAGCTCCTCACTTAATAGTAAATTCCACATGGAATCTTATTAATATTGGACATTAAGTAATTTAATGGTTTATAAATGTATTGCCAAATTTAATGTTATTTTTTAATTTTTTTCTTTATTGTAAACATAGTTGAATAAACCTGTTTTTGATACTACAACATCATCTTCTACATTAGAGTGAAAAAAAAAATTCTTTTCGTTTATAAGCAAATACGGAAATCTAAGGCGGAGTTTGTCGGACAGGTTTGAATTTTTTGTTGCTAAATCAATCAACAGCAAACCCCCTCATTTTTAACATAATTCAAAAAGAAAGTGTCGATTCTAATTTTAAATAACAACAACAACAAAAAAAGAAAGTCGTATGTAAAGCAAATTGTGTATATTTGAGATATTCCAAAAAAAAGTTAAAACTGTCCCTTATTACTTTGAAATGTATCGAATCCAAAACAAAAAAATAAAAGACATCTGTAAAAAAGAAACAGTAGATTTAGAATGGAAATCTCCCCCCCAAATAAAGGCGTATGTCAAAAATTATGTACTTTTGAGATTTAAAAAAAAAGGTCAAAGTCTCCTTTATAGTTTGAAATTTATCAAATGAAAACCAAAAAAATAATTATGTCCAAAACAAACAACAATAATATATTAAAAAAAATAATAATTATGTCCAAAACAAACAACAACAATATATTAAATATTAAAAAAAAAAATTACAGCCGTATGTCAAAATACGATCTATTAGATCAAAAAAATCTAGCGGCCCGGTAATGTTATAACGCTCTGTTTTTAACTAGAAACAGCGCCACCAAAGGCTGCACAGTTAATAGTTTACTAGAACCTTGCAAAGTTATCACAAAGTTCGAGACCACCAAGAATACAAAAGCTGCTCATTATTGTGGAGCTTACCAAACTTTGAAATTCCCACTTTTTTGATTATCCTGACATCTTCAGAAATTTTTTTGCAATTAAAATATTAGAAAAAAAAATGTGTGAATTTAAAAATTTGAAAAAAAAAGTTAGCAAAATCTCTCAATAGAGGGCCAAAGACACAAATTGAATTTCTTGACTTCCAGCCCAAATGAGATTCAGAATTTAATAGTGATAATTAAAATAATAAATATCTACAATAGCAATGCATAGTCTTCCTCTATACTTAGATATGTTTAATGGGAATGATGGTTAGAAAATATACCTGGATACTCAGTCTGACCATCATTAGTCAGGATGTTAAGTTTTAAAAAATAATCTATTGTTATTCTTAACACTCATTAATACCCCAGATTTTCAATCTTCTTTTATTCTGATAACGAATTGTATATATGTAAAAGAGGAATAAAACTGTAGGCCCATTTCAATATATATATAAACATTGTGTAGGTTATTTATCAACACAAATTATAATTCATTCTATTATTGAAATATTCAATCTTGTTATTTCAATTAGCAATGTTTCAGTTTCTTATAATATTATTTTCAAATGCAAAATATTTATTAAATTTTATATTGTGAATTTATATTAAATGTCCTTTCAAATTACAAATATACAATTATGGTTATGTGTAAATTTATAGTATGTGATATAACATTTAAAGATATACATATGTTTTCATTTATGTATTAAATATTTTTAATTCTTAATTTTTGTTTGTTAAGTGTGTGTATGTTATATGTTAACACATAAATAATAGTAAATATATATGTGTAGATATATATAAAATGAAATTAATGTATGTTAATATGAATAATGTAATATAATTTTTTAAAGATTTAAAAACTTCTACATAATCAAAAATGCCAGCAATTAAATAAAAGTATTGTGGAAAAATGCATCAAGTATTTTTGTTTTAAAATTTAGTTATTTCATTCATTCACCTTGTAATCAATTTAAGACTTCAGATTCCCATTTATTGCCATTTTTTCGAGCCAGTTCAACTCTATTTCAGTCTCTTATTTTTTTTTATATATATGTCAAAGCGTTGACCGGGAAGCGAACCCGGGTCAGCTGCTTGGAAGGCAGCTGTGCTAACCACTAGGCCACTAACGCTTGTGATTTTGGTTGTTCTCTCACCTATTTATTTCACTTTTGATTTCTTCCTGTTAATGTAATAATACATTTCTATACTCCACTGTGAATTTTGAAGTCCTTTTGAGCATTAAAAACAGTTATTTTTTTTTCTTTTTGAAGCATGTAATCTTTTTTTTTTTTTTTAATAGTAATTTTTTTTAACTAAATCACTCCATTCATATTTAATTCTTTGATTAACTTCATTCATTATATTTCTAGCTTCATTAAAAAACTGACCAATCGACTTCTTCTAATTCGCTACCATCAATAACAGCCATTGAACATTCTTTTTTAGTATTTATTTTTAGTCCTACTTTCTTACTTTGATCCTACATTTCCTGAAGCTCTGAAGCATTATTTTGAAATGGGAGTAGCCTAATTACGAAATAAAATATGAAAGAATGAATATCATCTATTTAATTATTCTTGTAATAATTAATAATTAACTGAATTTTCCTGTTTAGTTGAATATAATTTGAGTTATTTATTATTTACAAATAATTAGTAATCTAAAATTAAATTAAATTAATTGGATTTACAAAAAAACATTACAAAAAATAAATATAGAGGGAGTAATAGACTAGAGAAAATGTAATTTTTTTATTTTTTTTTTAATAATTTACATATGTTTGATTTTAAGCAATAGAAAAAAGAAAATATTAAATAATTTAAATATTATAACGTACATTTATAATTTGTTATGATTTAACTAATATATATGTAGTTTAATAATAAATATAATTGTAGTCAATTCATCTTACGTTTATCCTCAACAATAGACTCGTCCAAAGAGTTATTTGAATGAGATTTATTTTACAATACAGTTGGTCAATGAAACAACAATAATCTTAAAAAATAACCAATAGCATAAACAGTCTAGTCATGTAACTAGATAAGTAAATTAATTGTTCACTATCAAGTTGTGCAACTGTCTATAAAACGGTTCATTTGAAAGAGGACGAGACAAAACAAGGTAACGAGTGCCTTTCATAATAATAATTCGTGGTTTGGAATGGTTCTGACATTATTATATCTACTATTTGCTAGAATACTATGACATGCTCAAGCTGAGAGGAAAACTTAGTGAAAAATATGTCTTTCACACAGCAAGCCGGCATGGCTGGAAATGTAAGCTTTACTAGGAATCACATCATTTCTCAAACTCACTGATTATTACTGCTAATTACACATTTGTGTTGCTGCTGACTTTTTCGGGTAGCAACAAATTTTAATTAACTATTGTAAATATATTTTTTAAGATAAAAAATAGAATAAATGTTTTAATTTTTTATTTGTATCTTATATAATTAACAACCAGATTCTGACAGTCAACATAATTTATTTAAAACAAAGCAAAACTCTCCATATAGTAGTGCCATCTTGTGCTAACAAGAGCAATCAATGGATGCCAGAAGGCTTGTGCATAAAATCCCTATCTAGTGCCTACTCATCCAATATCCCCAGACTAGTTTATGGCTTGTGGCCTTCATCAGTGAGAAGCCTTGGATCTGAGAGCACTGCACCTAGATCTTAGGATCTAATGCAACCCTCCAGCACCCACAAGCCAGAAACTAGTCTGGGGATATTGAATGAGTAGGCACTAGATAGGGATTTTATGCACAAGCCTTCTGGCATCCATTGATTGCTCTTGTTAGCACAAGATGGCACTACTATATGGAGAGTTTTGCTTTGTTTTGAATTGTTTAATAACAATTATGTGCTAGTATGAGATAGTGATGATGTGATGTTTAATAGTTTAATAATTTATTTAAGTGGGTTATTTAGATTTTCATCATCATTCAAGAATTGAAAATATCTAACATTAATATGAAAGTCCTTTAAAAAGGGAAATAGAAGAAGCAAACACTAAAGATTGCTTCATACCATGAAAAAATTGTAGGAAATTTGTTTTTTCCTCACTGTTGATAAAAAAAAAAACAACAGTTGTCAAAATGGTGAAAATTGGACTTCTGGAAAAGTTTGGTAACCAATTTACATTGATTAAACTTTTTTTTTTTCAAAGTAAACTAAGTCAAAAACTCTTACTTTTATTACATTTTTTTTTTTTATTACTTAAGATTAAAAAGATTTATTTTGTATGTGTGGCTCTCTCACAAATGTCTATATTTTCAGTCAACCTTTATACTTACATCAGAATTAGATTTTGACAAAGAAAGATCTCTCTGGTAACTTATTTTTGTCTAAAATCCTTAACTATATTACACAAGTATGATTTAATCTCTGCATTCAGGGCAACAAAGAAAAACAAAATTCAGGAAGCTAACATTGATTGGCAATGCCAATTATTTCTTAAATGAGATACTGAATTTTTTTTAAAGCAGAAGATATTCAATCCTTTATACATGCACTGTACTGCTATAATAAGTCAACATTGTTTTTGTTGAATGTGAGGAAATTATCAATTCAAAGCACAAGATAGAGACTTTGAAAAAATAAGAGCAGCCTCTTATCTAAGTGACTTTTAATTGGGATGAGGAATCACAGACATATTGACAAACTGTTAATTGACTTAACTACCATATTTGACTCTGCCAATCCCCAGACAACCCTAGCTAAAACTACAGCAAATCAGAAACCTTCATTAAAAAAAGCTGGAATCTTATTAAAGTTATGTCAGAAATCTGGGTCAAATAAGCAACTGATCAAAATAGCAAGGAAGGATCTTCAATTAAAAATATTATTGAAGACTCAAAATAAAGTATTGATAAGTTTTGCTAAAAAAGCTTTCTATAGATGGACTAAGCAGCAGATTCACATACTTAATATCTATAAAGATATATGATTTTCAGATTTTGCAAACATCAGCATGTTGGAGCAGCCTACTTAAAAAAGAAAGCAAGGGCAAGCCCATTCCGAAGAAGACAAAGGATAAAACAAGTCAATATAAGCAATGTGAAGGATATTAATTCAGCCTTCAAAACCTAGATTGCTACTATTAATGGCATGGCAATATTAATAAAATTGAATACTGGATTTTCAGCTTGCATTGCATCAAAAAATAGTTGAGCTATCATTAATTTAAAAATCAATCTAACTATCAAATTAATCTATTAAATCATGATTGATTTAATTCTTCAGGCTAAATCAGATCACAGATATAATAAAGTTAAAAAAGAACTACCCAAATGTATTACTTGATCATTGAGTCAATACCCACAAACAAATGAATAAAGTGATACAATTGAAAATAATCAATCTATTAACAAAATAGATTTTGAAATAAAAGTACCCATAAGCAGCATATTGCCAAATGAACTAATGGTGATTTCATATTCCACAAATTAATTGATTCTATCTGGTTTAGCCAAATAAAAAAAAATAGACGAATTGCATCCAGACTACTGAATGTGTAGGTTTGAACTTGATTCCTCCAGGTAACTGTCTTAAGTACTAATAGATTTGCATATCAGAAGAATGAAAAACTTCATCAGATCCTATATCTGGTAGCACTATCTTAGACTTTGACATCAAGTTTAAGGCCCATCAATGCTATTTATAAAATAAATGAAACATGATAACAAAGGATAAGACCCAACATATTCTTGACAAGTATGTGGAAAACAATAAAATCAAAGTGATAAAAGATGAATATGTTCTTTTGTTCTATTCTATATAACCAGCAAAACCATCAAATAATTTTTCAACAATTAGATACACAATGAGCTTGCATATGATGTGGATCCAAATAATCAGTGAACGTTACATAGAAACATGACCATGAAGTATCATGCAACAGTGAAAACCTCACCAGATCAGAACATTGATGAGCTAGATAGAACACCAATTGAAACACTGTAGGAAAACATAAATAAGATATCTGGTGATCTTATTTTTAGGAATATGTATGTATGTATTATAAAGCTAACTTCAGCCAGAGAGAGATAGAATGTTGTGGACTTGTTTTAAGTTTATCCTCAATAATTTACATGTCCAGACTTTAGTTATTTAGATTGGATTCAGTATAGAATATAGCTGACTAATAAAACAATAATGATATAAATAAAAAAAACCCAATGGCATAAACAGACAATCATATAATTAAGGCAGAAAATCTTATTGTTTACTTTAAAGTATAAATTAATGGGGAAAATGGCATTCCATTTGACTGAGATAATCAGCCAACAAAAATACTTACTGATTGACTTTCTGAACAGTAATTCATGATCTGAAATTATTTTGTCAGTAAATTCATATTGTCCACTATTTACTAGAATGCACTCAACTATATTCATGCTTGAAGTAGAAAACTAATAATAGCAACTATTGTTGAACCTTTCTTGAAATAAGTCAAAGCATTAATTAATTGTTGAATGCAACGAATATTTTAACATTAATTTTTATTTGTGAATAACATTTCTATAGTGTAATTTTCACTACACCAATTTTATGTAAGGTAAGGACTGGCTTTTATCCACTTTTTACACCATGTAGGGTGTGATCATAAACATGTGACCAAAGACATGTGAAAAAGATATATAATCCCCAAGATGCACATTTCATACTGAATCAGCACTCATCAGTTGGTCCAGATTACATTTCTTACACATATATTTATCATTGTGCAATATATATAGATAGCCAATTACTACAGTTTAATTGATAAGTGAGAAACTTACTGCCCTCACAACTTTGAGACAAATGACTTGATGGAAATATATTAATAACTTTTATTAGTCATTTATTAAATTAGAGATTATCCACTTAGTGAATAATATTTCTGATGAGTGCTGGTTCAGCATGAAATGTGCATCTTGGAGGTCATAGATTTTTATATCTCTGGTTATATGTTTGTGATTACACCCCTCCACAATAGTCCCTACATTGCATGAGAGTGGTGTAATGAAAATTATACTACAGAAATATTATTCATTAAGTGGAGCTTAATGAATGACTAATAAAAATTATTAATATATTTTCATCAAGTGAATTGTCTCAAAGTTGTGAGAGCAGTAAGTTTGATACATCAATTAAACTATAAATCTCAACTTATTAACTCTTTTCAACAAACTTTGTAATTCTTAAACAGTCATTGACCTTACGTTTGGTTAAAAAGGTAAAAAATATAAACTAACTAATAGTACTGAGCTAGCTTTCAGAAAAACATTACCAGAATTATAGTGCTAAATAAAACTATGCAATACAGGTATGCTGATATAATATGGAAATGAGTACAATATGCAAATAAAGTAACGAGATATTTCATTTTCCAGACAATGAACCACACGAATCCTTTTTGTTGATGGAATGTGGATTCTTTGCAATTGTGACCTGTGGCACATTCTTGGTCAAGGGAGATACATTTGTGTTTGATCTTTTGTTTAGCTCTGTTGTATAGATTTGCATGTTGGGCAATTCTCATGGATTTATTTGCATGAGATTCCCCATAATACACAAAGCTTCAGGATTGGTTAGAACATGCAGTTTTATAGACCACCTGATGAGTCTGCTCCATAGGTATTTTGTCTTTGGTATTGTTCAACAAATTGTTATAGATGGTGGTGATCTAAAACTAACTTGGTATGTGTTAGCACAAATCTTTCTAAGGTTATTTGCAATATATGTGATGAAAACAAGGTTTATCCATGCTTTAGGCATATTATTAATGTATTTAACTTTTTTACATTGGTGTAAAATTTACCGACTGTTTTAATAAGTGTTGCATTTATAAGCCAAGCCCTATTAGATCATTAATGTTTGCATCTATGTTATTTTTTCTATCTGCCTCATATTTACATAGAGTTTTGCTTCTATATAAGAAACATTTAAAGCCATCCACTTTGTATTCTATTGGGACTTTGACATCAGATGAATGCCTCCTTTTATTTGTAAAGGTTTAAGCTCATTTTTATTTTTTTTTTGGATATGAGCTTGACTTTAAAATGGAGCTTAAACCTTTACAAATAAGGGGAGCTATTCATCTGATGTCAAAAGTCCCAATGGACACAAACTGGCTGGTTTTAAATGTTTCTTATATAGAAAGAAAACTCTATGTAAATATGAGGCAAATAGAAAAAACAGCATAGATGAATTCATTAATGATCTAATAGGGTTTATTTATAATTGCAACACACATATTAAAACAATTGGTAAATTTTACACCAATGTAAAAAAAGTTAAATGAATTAATAATATGCTTAAAGCATCAGTAAGCCTTCCTTACATCCTACATATTGCAAATAACCTTAGAAAGATTTGTGCTAACATGTACAGGGTTAGTTTTAGATCGCCGCGATCTCTTAATAATTTGTTAAACAATACCAAAGACAAAATATCTGTGGAGTATGCTCCTCAAATGGTCTATAAAACTGCATGATCTAACCCATCCTGAAACTCTGTGTATTACAGGAGATCTCTTACAAATAGATCCACAAATACATGCATATCTATATAATGAAGCTAAAAAGATTGAATACAGATTTTTCTTTCTTGATTATGAACACATGGGTCATACATTTTCTCCATCCAATATTAAAATGTTTTTTTCAGAATAAGATGATTGAAAAAGAAAGTTACAAAGAGGTTAGGGCAGTTAGAAAGGATCCATATTCCATCAACTAAAAATGATTCGTGTGTTCATTGCCTGGAAAATGAAATATCTAATTACTTGTTTGTATATTTGTGCATCATTTACATATTATATAAGTATACTTGTACTGCATAATTTTATTTAGCACCATGATTCTGGCAGTGTTTTTCTGAAATATATCTCACTGCTATTAATGAGTTTAATTTTATTAATTGTTTTACCTTTTCAACCAAACTCAAGGTCAATGAGTATTTAAGAATTACAATTAAATGCAATCGCTATTTATAAGTATTGAACCATGATAAAGATATGTCTAAGAGAATGTGATCTAGACCAACTGATGAATGCTGATTTAGTACAAAATGTGTATCTTAAGGTGATCATGCATTTTTTCACACATCTTTGGTCATATGCATATGGTTTCACTCCTCCACAAGGTGATAAAGTGATAAAATTACACAACAGAAATATTATTCAGTAAGTGGATAATTTTTAGTCTAATGAATGGCTAATAAAAATTATTAATATACTTTTTATTTGTATTTAGTTTATTTGTTAACTGAAAACATTATTTTCTGATAACCCACAACAACAATAATAGTTTAAAAACAATCTTTTAAATTTAAAAGATATAAAGATATATGGGTACTTATATATTAAGCCTGCAATGTATTAGACTTGTTATGCCTTTTCACATCCATATCAATCCATTAATAGCTTTATAATCTCGTGATCAGATCAAATAATATGTACTATACACTGGAATTTATACAAACTTAAATGATAAATTCATCAAAATGTAACACATGTACATGGTATTTTCACAAGATATACAAAGTTATTAACAGACCGAATATATATGTGAAAAGGCGTGGCAGCTCCAATATGTAACACTAATCGCTCCAGAGTAAATCTAAAAAAGTACATTTTTAACAATACTAAAAATAAAAATTTCATACAAAAAATAATAAATATGACATGGCATTATGCAATTCCAAAATGTTATTTAAAATTAAAACATACTTACTGTGAAATATATGAGGAATTGTCACGATGAACTAATTGTTTATCTCTCTACAGAAGTTCTCCAAAGGAGGACATTTGCATCTGCATATGAATTTGCATAAAATTTGCATTAATATTACAGTTCTTAACCAAATACAAGTCGCCATGAATATGGGCTATAAACTGTCCCGAAAGTGCTTGGCGGTAACTTTTGATAATTTTACATACATTGAATAACTTCATTATCTGTGCGCAGAGCATATATATATATTAATTGATTTCAAACGCTAATGAAGTAAAGCCTTAACTATTAACACATGATTATGAAATATAATGCCTGCACAGGATCTTCATCAAGAAATGTTAATAAGTAAATATATTTTGTTCAAAACCTAAAAAAAAAAAAAAAAAAAGAAATTTAAATTACTACACTTTTATTAAAAATTAACAAAAAAGAAAAATTACTGAATTTTTATTTAATCAATGTGGTGGACTGATTTTTTGATCTCATCCATAATGCAGATGAATGTATCATCATCTTTATACAGACTTTGCCACATAAATTCTGCCAAATATGAATCTAGGTGCTGATGCAACCCCAAAGTCTTTCAATGTTTTGAGTGTGAACTCATTTCTGGATTCATAAAATTATATTTGTGGCTCACACGAAAATGGTCATAACTGGCAGCTCATAATTCAGAGTTTTATATGCTTTCCAACAATCCAAATAAATTGTCGATTCCTTTTCCACATTTTGTTTGATGGCTTCCATCAGGGTTGCCACTATTCTGTCATGAATTCTCATGACGAAACACTCATCAGTATCCCTGCATAAGCCACCAGACAACCACTTCTCAGGAAAAATTCATCCGACTTGGTATTTTTTCTTTTTGTGAAAAGGCTCTCGTCAATTTCAATGATTTTTTTAGAGACTCCAATTTACGTTTTTCTCACCCTATCATCACAGTGGTACAAACATCCCGCATATAGTTATTTCAGTCTATTACAGTTTTGTCTGCTAAACCAAGCTCTGTTTTTCCCCATTCTATGAATGGTAATTTGTGAGCCCAACTATAAATCAGATCACTGTCAAAAATGAAATCTGGAACCCTCCAACCCTTTTCCCTTATGAAGCTATTTTATTGTTACATTCTTGGATGTTATAATGCCATTGCTTGTCTGAAGTGTGAATGTAAAAAGTTATTAGTATGCCCATTTGAACACATTTTTTCAGATGGCAGAATTCCTTTCTCTAATAAATACTCACCCACATTGATCTTCACCATTTTGTGCTGTTTAAAAAATATATATAGTATTCATCAGAAAATGGAAAAGTAAATCCAAATAGAACTATGAAATAAAAATTTGAAAAATGCAATTGACAACACTGAAGTAAAAAAACACTTTGAAAAGAACTTGTCCTAATGAAATCTGGATAATAAATGACGAAAATTATGAAAGTATAAATTTATCATGTAACACATTATTGGATGAGATAACAGGGTTTATTTGATGTGATCACAAGGTTAGACATTTCTCACAGATGTAAAAAGGTGTAGCAGGTCTCATGCATTGCAGGTCTAATACATAAATGACAATATATGTTATATATAAAGCATTTAAAGTTTCTTAAGATATATACTGTATATATAATACGATATAAATATATATTTTTTTAAATTTACTCAAATCATAGCAATATTTATTACAATTGAGGATTATATTTGATATTTTTTTCCAAAGCCGTGATCATTTCTAGTGCCCAAAGTTTTTATAATTTCATGAACAGTAAATCATTTAATTAATCATTTATTTACTGATTTCATTTAAGTTGTGTTATTACTTCATTAACAGATAGAACATTTTTATATAAATATTTATAAACCTAGATTGATAGTTTATATGATTCAATCAAAAAATGAAGTATCTTAATATAGCCTATAATTAAATGATGATGTTATGTAGACATCATTAGAGATGTTTTATCATTAAAAATATTTCAGTACTTTATGTTTTTTTTCTTTTCTCATGTGTCATAGCATCAGCCCGGAAGCAAACCCACTAACCCAGGACAACTGCTTATAAAGCAGCTGTCGCTGACCTCTCAACCACCAATGCTTGACCAGTATTTTATGTTGAAAACTAAATTAATACATGACTATTAATGGAAACATCCTATAAGCCACAGGTATGATATACATGCTATATTAAAAGTATACTAGGCAATAATAAAGTTGAATATTTTTTTAAAAAACTACCTTTTCTGTGGATGTTTTCATTAACAGTTGTGCATCATATTAGTTCAGAAAAGAAGGAAAATATTTATAGTTGAATTATAACAGCTAAATTCTAAAATAATACACTTTAATCCCATTGAGTTGTTTGTATTTAATATGAATCTTTATATAATGTCAACTAATTATATCCATAATTAATATAAGTTTTTAAGATGATTATTTAATGTTGTTTTTTTTTTTTTTTGGTCTGTTTCTTTAGGTATTTATCAACGTGATACCAGATCTCCAGAGTCCCAAGCCAGTATTCAATCGATTATAGTAAGATTCCATTTTATTTATAATATAACTTTTTGATTATTTTAAATACATTTGTGTATATAGTGAGAATCAGATACTTTAAATTAAAAGTATGTTACATAATTGACTCAAATTCATTTATACTACAGGTGGGCAACTTTTTTCATCAGCTGGGTGGAATAAAATTTTTGTATCATAATGCAGGCTGTAATAGATGGAATAATTTAGTAAAAAAAAATCAGAACCTAAAAAATGTTATATTACTTGAATTACCACATTATCAATGTATTTTAAAGAAAAAGTAAATACAATATTTAATGACTTAAATAGGAATTGATTACAGATAATTTATATTTTACGAAATGTTTTGTTGAAAAATACCTTTTTAGATTATATTTTTTAAAAACGGAAATAGTTTTATTGCAAATCAAACAAACAGCTTTATCGTCTATATTTGCAAATAAATATCTGAATGTCCAATTATCATTGAAAATATGACATTCGGCATCAATGTTTCTTTTTTTTAATTGGTTCATTTTATAGGCTATAAATTATATTAAATTAAAATTTGTAATTATTAGAAAAGGCATAAACTTACTTATAAAATATCATGCACCAATATTATTTTTATCAAAAAGAAGTTAAACTCAAAGGAACTTTATTCGTTTGATGCTACAATAATAATTAGGAAATTATATTCTGATGCTGCTTAGAAGTATTCTTTAAAACTTGAAATTAACATTATTTGCAATGTGATTCCTCCCATATTTTTATATTTTCTAATATAAAATTGGTATTTTAGAAGTTATAATTAAATTTACACAAGTTATGATAAATTTTTAATTTTTATAATTAGAATTTTATATTTCTCATGGCATTAGAATAAGGTTAATATTATATGAACATGTGAGTGATAGGCCTAGAGATTGTGGTTTACAGTGAGTGTAGTCAGATATGGATTTTCTATATTTAGGCATTTATGGAGTGGGGCGGATTCAACATTGTCACGGGCCAGATGTGGCCCACAGGCCAGCAGTTTAAGAAGTAAAATATTTTTACAGATAAACTTGTTAACTTTAAATTAAATGTAGCTCAATATAGAGATAAACAAAGGAGTAAAGGACCCCCCCCCAGCTTATGAATTAAAAGCACTCTAAATGTTGAACAAAGAATCAAGAATAGAATGAATCCAATAAGTCCTAACCTGGGGGAGAGTGATTTACTCCCTTTGTTTAGATAACCTTGTTGTAAAAAAAATGTTTTTTATTTTTATTTATTGGTAATTTTTTTATCAATGAATATATCAAGTTTAGGATTATTAAACAACCTATTTTAAAATATGATCTACAGTTTGATGTGAAATTCTGTCATTTTTGCATTAAAAGAAAAGATATATTTATAGTTTTGAATTTTACTTTTGTATAAAGTGAAACAAGGTGTCTGTTCAATGAAATGTTAATTGAAATGAACTTAAAATATATACTGTAATTCTCATGTATCATGACATTTGGCTCCAAGCTTTAGCAAAGAGACTGAGATTTGTTGATAAATTGGATGTAATTTGTCTTTAACGTACATGTATATCTAATGCAGACATTTTCACCATATATATGAAGTATATACGTAAACATGGTACAATTTTAGTAAAAATTGTACACACTAGTATATTGACCATTTGGGTACTTTCGTATTAACTAAGCTATGATGTACTACACAACCCACCGGTAGATATCATCGATGAAGAACCAAAACAATGTCATGGCAACTGAAACATTGGCATGACTAATCGATAGAAGTGGTCAAGGTATTTTCGTGATCACCTTCGAGATTTTAAAATACTTGGGTGAATTCTGGGTAAATATCTGTCTTTTATCTGCTTGCGTTGACCAAGTGAGATGCGTTTTTTTTACTGTGTCTGATCAACTATTGTAAGAATTGAATATTTTGATTACTTATTTTATATTTTGATCATTGAACTATTACTGATTTATTGCTGATTTTATTACTAATTTTATCAAATTTTATTACTAATTTATCAAATTGTATTCCTAATTTATCAAATTTTATTACTAATTTATCTAATTGTATTACTAATTACCATTTATGACTAATTAACCAAAATGTCTGTGCAAAAACCAAGAAAAGGAAAAGAAAGCTATATTAAGTTATGGGACTTACCGTTTTCCGAAGAAGAAGCGATTGTATTTCAGTATCGCACTATTTCATAAAGGCAGTTATTTGTAGTTAATAATTGAGAACAATTTGCTTTCTTTAAAAAAAAATGTAAATAATTAGTTAAATACCATTAAAAATTATAAAGATTATTTATAATACTTATTTTTGATAATATTTTACTGTAATAAAATATTACTTATTAGTCCATTTATTATTGGAGTAAATTATTACCGTGATTCTGAAAATAAATATGTCTCATTTTTGGACTGAAAATGGGGGGGGGGGGTTTCTTCAATGGTTTTTCCGGGCAGAAGGCACGGCCAATACATGCTTTAGTCTGACAAAAAATTATAATGATTAGTTCATTTCTTTGTTTCAGGGTCAAATGATTAGTTAAATATCATTAAAAATTATAATGATTATTTATAATATTCATTTTTGATAAACTTTTTATCATAGTAAATTATTAGTTATTATTTCACAACGGCCAACATGGCAACGTTCTTTGGTATTAACTATGCTATGACGATTATAATATTTATTTTTGATAATATGTTACTGTAATAAATTATTACTTATTATTGCATTTCGGTATCGGAGTAAATTATTACTGCTGTTCTGAAAATAAATGTGTCTCATTTTTGGACTGAATATTTAGTCTGAAAAAATTCTAATGGTTAGTTCATTTCTTTGTTTCAGGGTCGAATGATTAGTTAAATATCCCTAAAAAATTGTAATGATTATTTATAATATTCATTTTTGATAATTTTTTTTATCGTTTTCAGGGTCAAATGATTAGTTAAATATCATTAAAAATTGTAATGAGTATTTATAATATTCATTTTTGATAATATTTTATCGTAGTAAATTATTAGTTATTATTTTGCAACGGCTTCTAGTCTGAAAATATATATGATTAGTTCATTTCTTTGTTTTGGGGTCAAATGATTAGTTAAATATCATTAAAAATTATAATGGTTATTTATAATATTCATTTTTGATAATTTTTTATCCATTCAGGGTCAAATGATTAGTTAAATATCGTTAAAACTTGTAATGATTATTTATAATACTCATTTTTGATAAAAAAAATTTCATAGTAAATTATTAATTATTATTTCGCAATGACCAACATAGCAATGTTTGATGTCTCCTTTGGTATTAACTATGCTATGATGTACTATCCCGAAGGCATACTATTCTAATCTTGCGATCTTCAAGGTGACTTCTCCATGTGATCTGCGGGCAAACTTTATCGATTAAGTTTATTCGCAAATCACTTGGAGACATTATCTTAAACATCATAAGATTAGAGTAGTATGCTTTCGGTGTAGTACATCATAGCATAGTTAATATCAAAGTACCAAAACGGTTTTAAAAAAGCTGTAAATAACAATTTTATAATTAGTAAAGTTATTATTTTAAAAGCAATTTGAACTCAGACTTTCAAGCTTTCTACAACTAATCACTCCATTTTATACAACTGTTGCATGTGACCACATACATGTGAAAAAGATAAATGATCTCCAATATGCGTATTTTGTGCTGAACCAGCACTCATCATCCCCCACATATATATATAATCAGTGCTCAGTTTCTATTAAAATAGCAAATCTTTATACTTTAATGGACAGGTTTCAATCTTCTCCACCCTCCAAGTCTTCAGATATCTATATCATTGAAAATCTGGTGATGGAATGCATGCTCAAAACCCTTGTTGATGCCATTATTGTTATCATATTCATGTTGACTTTAAATCACTCTGACCCCTCATGTATAGGATCTTAATTTGTTTGTTTATTTTTTTTAAAAAAAACTTATTTTTTTTCAAAAAAAAAAGGAAAACATACTGCAAAACATTTTCATTCATCTTGTGATGAAAATGCCTGGTTATTGTAATCTACAAATTGAAATTTATTTTTATTCTAATTTTTTTGGTGTTTTTTTATTTAATATGTTTTTTTCAAAATGCACTTAAATAATACAGCAGTTATTGTGAAATGATAATTATATATAATATAAATGTACATATATGGAATGGAGTGTGTGTAAATATATGATAGCTAGAGGTGGTGATTAACAAATACTTGAGCTATTGACACATAAGTGGGCTAAATATTTAATAGTAAATATATTAAATAGGTGTATGGCTTGTTCTAAATATAAATGGACTAAATACAATTACTTATCTTAGTAGCCAATTTATAATGAATTGTCCTACAAACCAAATTCCTCTATTAAATATGTATCACTAATAAACATTAAGACTGCCACCATTTTTTATTACAAATTACAGCACATTGATTGATCAATTCTATTATATGCATAGGCTTTAAAATGATTCCTGGTGAGGCATGAAAACAAAATACTATTATGATCTATTATCATTACCACATGCATGGTATAAAGCAAGAGATTTATTTTAACTAAATGTATAACAAATGTATATGGATTAAAAAAATTATAATTAAATCACTAACTAAGCAATCATTAAAATGAATATTTGTGCTAATTTAATAAATAGATATTCTGATTTTGGCAATTTTAAATAAATATAAAATAGTTTTTAAATGTATGTAAATAAGGAAACAAAGCAATACAGCTGATACAATAAATGTTGATTTGGTTCCTATGTATTAATAAATATTAAAATAACCAGATTTGAATATAGATATGCAGATACTTATATGTAGTTGTTATAAATTAGCCCTATAAGTTTTATTCTCAAAATAATTTTGATAAAAATACAATTAAGCATTTATGTCTTGTACATGAGGGGTCAGATTGACCTTAGGTCAATATGGGTGTGATAAGAATCTTGGCCTCTGGGTGACCTTTGAGCATTCCATCATCAGATTTTCAATTGGATGGACAGTTGAAGAGTTGGAGTGTGGAGTAGATTGAAGCCTGTCCATTAAATGGCATATATGTATAGAGATGGTAATCTGGACCAACTGGTGATTGCTGGTTTAGCATGACATACATATATTGGTGATTATTTATCTTTTCAACATATATGTGTTCAAGTGTATCAGTGTTATGAGATAGTGTGGAGAGTGGTGGGTTGTGTGAAAGTCTGTGCTCATATACCCTATATATTACATATATATTCACAGGTATATAATAAGCCTGTGTGTTTCAGTTATTAAGCATTTATGTGTTTGTAGGTTATAGATATTTAATCTATAATAATTTACATTATAATCAACACATATCTAATTTTGTTTATTTAACTTTTAATTTAGTATAATGTACTAGAATTGTCAATAAAATTTAACTTTCTAAAATTGATTTAAACTCATTTAATTAATAAAATTCTTATAAATAGTACTTTTGTAAAAGCTTTACAACAGAAGTTCACCAGCCATACTTGTTTTAATTATCCATTTACAGGGGTGTCAAAAAAAATCTTGCAGGCAATATGGCATACTATAAGTTATTGTACTTAATATTATTTTTTTAATATGATTCTAAAAATCAAAAGAAAATACACAAAACTAGAAATGATTGTAATTAAAGGAAATTTACTATACATAACAAATGAAAAAGCTGGTCAAAGAAAGTATAGTAAAGGTGTGTTACATGTTGGAAGGCAGAAATTATTAATAGTTGCATTATGGCCACAAATGTGTCATCTTTATGCAGTCTGCACAACATAAATTTTGTTAAATAAAAGTCAATGTGTTGTTGTCTTACAATTCCATTGTGCTTTTTGTTTCTTCTGTCATTAAATTAGCCCAAATTTTAATCATTTCAGCAAAAAAAAAAAAGTAAAACCTAAAAAATAATAATACATTAAATGTAATAAAATGTCACCAAATAATGACCCAATGTTTGCAACATGTTTATATTCATACACTATCATATATATATAAAATATTAATTATATATTGGGAAGAATTTAGTAATATTTTTTAAAGGTGAATAGTAACTTATAATTTATTTTCTTAATATTGTTTAATTTTAATAAGTAACACATATTTGGTAAAATATTTTTGAGAAAATAAATATAAGCAAATAGTTGAAGCCCCTGAAAATGGATAACTAAAACAAACATTGGTGGCAAACTCCCATCTACAATTTCTGTAAAAGTATCTACAAAATTCTACAGCATGCTAAAGTGTCCCCTTTCATTTCAGTCACCCATTGTTTTAATTTCATTAGAGTTAGAAAGTAAATTTATGTAGAATTTGCATTCTTGTGAAAATAACTTTTCTTCATAATTCAGGTAAATAATTTTTTTTTTTTCAGACATGTGTTTATACTGCATTTATTTTCCTGAGAAAGAATTTGAATAATATACATTATACATATATAATTCATACTATATTTCATTTGGCTTTCTCTCTGTGTGTACATATGTGAATAATTAATTCTTGGCTTTATAGCTTTCTTTTAATATTTTCTTTTCTTCTGTTTGTATAAATGAATAAATTAAATGATGAGTTTTTTCAGTGGTGGATAAGCATAGGCTAGGCTAAGAATTTCTTGACATTCAAACTTTAAAAAGCAGTGGTGATTTAAAATTTTTAGCCATGTATTGGTGAATCTGATGATCATCGTGAAAATTCTGTGAACTTGCATGTTTTTGCACCTATAAGTTTTACCTAGCATTTGAATCTTCTTTGGAACAGTTCTCTGAATAATTATTTATAAGAATTGTCCAGGTAATAAAACAAGATTTAAAATATTAGTTTTCTATAATTAATAAAAATATTGATTTCTTTCAAAACTAAAGTTGTTGTTTTTTCTACATTCACAAAACAAAATTACATTTTTTTCATTAAAGACAAAAATAATTTTTAATTATAACTTATTTTCCATTTTTAAACAAAATAAGCATCAGTAATTAACTTTCATTATATTAATAAATCAATTACTTTTATTTCATTTCTAAAAATTGTTACATTCTCTCTATTAAATTAAATAATTTAACTATTGACTTCTTGTTTCATATTAGTAATAATTTCTGGCTTGTGTTTTTGAATTGAGAGTTCCACATGCAGTCATTATTACATCTGATTGGCTATCACATAAGCATTTTAAGGCGCTTCTGTCGAAGGTTTAGCCTTTCACGTTATTATTAGGTCATCTGCTAGCGATTAATAAATTTAATATATTTACATTATAACAGACATTTTCTATTAAAATATTTATCTAAAATAAAATAATTTAGTAATATAATTTTTTGTCAGTTTAGCTTTATGGTCAATTTCTATAAATAGCTGTTGCTATTTTTTTCTTTTCATTTTAATACAAATCATCAAATTACTTTTTATCATTAGTATACTTCATTGAATCTTTTGATCTTTGATACAAGAAACAGTTTTAGCACAGTTTATAGAACATTAATTTCTTTTAAACTTAAAATACTTTTAATAAACTTGTTATATTATTTTTAATTACTTTAAAATGACTTTTAAAAATTTGTTCTATAATTTTAACATTACCTGTTATTATTACTTTTAATCCATTATTTTAAGATATTACTTTTATTTTATATGCCATATTTATCCAGTTTATTAGTCATTCATATAATGTTCTTTATTCTGATATGAGGTTTGACATTTATCTGGAGATTCTTTTTTTTAGTTGTAAGTTTGGAGGTCTTAACTGTTGTGTAAGAGTTTTATCTCTCTTTTTTCTTAGTACTAAATAAACTTAATGTTCAGTGGTATTTTTTTCCTGATCAACACCCTCTATATCTTGCACATCAATATGCATAGCAAAAAAAAATTTATGCACAAATTTGTTGTTAAATTCAGGCTACTGGATTTATTTATTCAATGCATTGATCAGAATGGATAGCAAGTCAACTTTAGACTTTTCTTTTATGAATAATTTTGTTTGGATTTGGGCATACACTGGCTTTTGTTTTCATTGTTTTGTCCTTTTAATACTTCTCATTCCATTATTTTTATCCTTATAATCTTGATTTAAGTCATCAGGCTTATCTTTTTATATTTGATTTTTATTTTTATCTATTCTTTTTTAGTTCACTGACTTGTTCTTATTTTAATTCAACAGGTTCAAATTCTAACATTTGGTCTTTTATTTCTAACTATTCTTGTTTATGTTTTACTTCGTATAGTTTTAGTTAATTTTCCTTTGGTTTTAATAAATCAGGTTTATCTTCTTTTTTTTTTAATGTATCAAAGCATCAATCAGGAAGCGAACCCGCAAACCTGGGACAACTGCTTCTAAAGCAGCTGTACTGACCTCTCGGCCACCAATGCTTGACAATCAGGTTTATCTTTGACTATTTGTTCAGTTATTTTCTCTATTGTTGCTCAGTTTGTACATTTTCCTCCAATAGCTTTGGTTCATCATTTTCAAGGCTTATCATAATATATCATATCCATTTTCTACCATTTGGTCTTTTATTTTTATCCTTGCTCAATTTGTATATTTTTCTTCCATGGTATTCAGTCCTCTTCTGACTTTAGTTTTAATTGAGCCTGTTCATCCTCCATTATTTGAACCATTATTTCTTCTTTATACTGTATTTGCTTATTTTTTATATCTTTTTCTATTTCTTTTGGTTCATCTAACTTTTGTACTAATTCAGATGGTTTATCTTTAATATTTAAATGTATCTGTCCATCAATCTTTAGGCCAACTTATTTTATCTCTTTCTGTTCCTAATAATTTGCTTAAATTGTATGTTCATTTGCTTTTGGCCATTTTCTATTCTTAATTTCATTTGCTTTTGTCTGTTTCTATTTTCAATTTTCTCTGCTTTTGTCTAATTTCTGTATTTTGAGTCACTTGCTTTTCCATATTCTCTATCTTTAGATCAAAATGTTTTTCCATCCTTAATTTCATCTGTTGGAATAGTATGCTGCTGCATTTTCTTTAAAAACTTTTACTTCTTTAGTTGTCTGTTTTTGCTCTGTTTTTTATATATCTCTTTATCTCGATCAATATTGTCCATATCATAACTTTATATTGTCTTTTTTATATATACTATCCTCTTCACAGTTTGCTTCTAAACTTTCTTCTGCAATCATCTCCTGATTATTCATCTCATTTTTATTTTGCATTTTCTTGATTTGTAAATTTTCTTTAATATGCATTTAACTTCTTATTATCAATATATAACTGGATTCATCATCAACTACATTACTTTATCACGCAGATTCTCTTGAAATCTGGTAGGTATTTTAATGCTATTTTCCATCCACAATTTCAACTTTGTTTTTTTTTTCTCAGAAAAAAAATTATTGTCCAGTCAGCTATGCCATTCATCAATTCAGACAAATGAGTGTTTATTATAGTTATTTAATTGAAGTCCTGCCATGGGTGTCCCCAAAAATTACAAATAATTGAGTTAGCTATACAATAACCACTTTATATATTTAAATTTGATTTAATTGATTTGGGTGCCATCTGACATTAAACATCAGGAAATATATGGATACATATTCTTTAGTTATATACTTTAATAGAATTCAAAATATTTTCTTTAATATGTGATGATGATGATGATTACTATTCAATTACCATTTGCAATACCTGGCAAATCATGTAGAACATAAGCTCTTATTGATGAAATGAAATGTAATTAATATATAAACCAGACAGTATTATGTACTAAGAAGTTAATACATTATTTAATCAAATAACAAAGCAATAGTTTTATTTACAAAATATTATAATTGTCAGACAGGATATAATATATATTTACCCTAAACATTCTTACATTACAGACTCTAATATAAGAATTTATGACAATATTCTTTATAATTTGTTTACTCTTATGATTATAATTCAATGGTAATAATTGCTTTAATAAGTCATTTCTCCACTATCTTTTAACTTTCTGATCAAATGCATACTAGAAAACAAATGTAAAATGACAGTATTTATTTGTAAATTTTCCAAAGTTTATTTTAATTTTAAAACCTTAATCTTTCAAGTATATATTGCAATACTAACATGATTATATAATCAAGGACAGTTATCATATCTTAAATTCATGACCCATATTACATCCTGGATGTAATCCTATATATTGCTGGCTTTCATAAATTCATTTATTCATAGCATTAACTTCATTGCATAGTCACACACAAATATCTAATATGGGATTATTATAATCAATACACTTTTCTCACACTGATAGTTCTAGGGAGTCGCCACGTTAGATCTGAATCCTGATTTAATAATAAATCAACTTAATTACAGAAATGGTGTGTTTACATACAGTATATATTGTGCATATGTGTTTAAAGATCAACTTAATAAGTAATTTACACATATAAAGTATATGCCTTTAAGAATTAAACGTATGACATATAACAAATATGTAATGATAAATGTATGAATTGATTATACAGCAGTAAAGAAAATTATTATTTCAATTTTGATTAAAATAACATCTTTTAAGATTGTATACATAAAAGGTTAAATGAAATATTTTGTCTTGTGCTGGTGAATTGGAGTTAAATCGTGGAAAAAAATAATATTCTCTTCTATAGTGATGTTTGTGTGCATGTAAGTATACATGATTAGCCAGGTTAATGCTAAATTTAGTTTAAGCTAATATTTTTGTAAATACATGTATAGAATTTGATCATTTGCATATTGTATTGGATATTTATGGTGAGAAAACAGCATCTATACCTTTTGTTTAAATAGACTTTCAGTAGATGATGATCATTCAATGTGCTGCTAAAAATATGCATGAAAATATAATATCACAAGAATTATTGGGAAAATAATAAACAGGCAAAACTCACTATACATATTGCCACACACAGCAAGCTAGAGTAATCAATGGATGCCAGAAGGCTTGTGCATAAAATCCCCATCTAGTGCCTACTCATCCAATATCCCCAGACTAGTTTCTGGCTTGTGGCCTTCATCAGTGAGGAGCCTCACTGACGAAGGGCTAGTCTGGGGATATTGGATGAGTAGGCACTAGATGGGGATTTTATGCACAAGCCTTCTGGCATCCATTAATTCTCTAGTTTGCTGTGTGTGGAAATATGTATAGTGAGTTTACACAAGCATCAGAGATGGTGGTCATGTGATGTTTATTGGCTTAAAATGATAAACACTGATAATGCAATAATCTCCATAAGAATATATAATATTTCTGATATTTGCTATGCCACCTGAATCCTAGTACAATCAGTGTAGTGAAGATATCTATGAAATTTAAATGGAAGTAAAAACAGCTCCCGGAATCAATGTATAAATAACACTCATATATTAAAAATAATGATAAAAAATAAAATGATATATATATATGATATTTCTCTGAAGTTCTCAGTCTGATACTAAATGTAGTTTTAAAATTGTTAATTGCAATTCTGATGAGAAGAAGCTAAGTTGTGGCTATAATTATTCATAAAAAGGGGTCTAATCAAACACCAAGAAAACTTGGAGAGCCTATGTGAATGTTATTGCTAGATATTAAAAGACAGAAAATTATAATCGTAGCATAATCAGAATCATAGGATAATAACTTCATTGAATATATATATATTACAATGATAAGGAAGTAGGGAATATGTTTGATAATGCTCCACAAATTAGTATTAGGTAATAACAAAAAAAAAAAAGTATAAGAAGACATTATTAAAATATTATATATATTAATGAGACTTACTATCAGATAAATGTAACCAAGAATCAAAGGAACATTTTGCTGAATCCAAATTACATATATTAAGTAATCTAATGCTTCAATCAATTCATCTCTTTTCAACATTGGAATAAATTATATAAAAATAAAGTTTGAATTTAAGTATCTCAGGATAAGTTACATATATGAATTAGCTATCATAATCTGTGACTCAAAAGATGTAATCTTAAATAAAAAATATGCAAAGTCAATTTTTAATAAATAAATAAGTTAATATTTTATCAATAAAAGAATGACAATAATGATAATAAATAGCAATTCCATTTATAAATATTTCTCAAATAATTTAGGAATGTTACATTTGAATAATAAACATTATTTATTATTACAATATTAATAAAAGTCATCTCTATTAAATAAATAGATAATATATCTTATTCAATTAATAATTAAATAACTTTAGATAATAGCCATATATGTTTTCTACAGTGAATAATTATTACTTCTACAAATGTATATCAAATCCTCCTAAAGTTTAAATATATCTATTTTTCACAAATACTATTCTTACAAAATAACTAAAACATAAATCTATATAACAATAGATCCTTTTCTCAAGTGGAAAAATATCTTAATATGATAGCAGTACTACTATCTGAACTCATATGTGATCTGGACTTCATTTATATTCAAAAGGGATCCAATGAATATATGCAGCAATTCAATTCTACTAAATAGCCACTGATTTTTAAATATATACTTAAAATGACTTCCTTCAAGTTTACAAATTTACTTTTAAAGACATACTTTCAGCAATTAAATAAATTATCACAAGTCAAAATATATATAATAATAATTATAGTTTAATAATTTAGATAGCCTTTACCAATAAAAAATTATTTAAATTCATCTCGTAAAATCTTTGTTGTGTGTTTAGGTTTGGATGTCATTTGGACAGCTATCCATAACATCTGATTGGCTGTCAGTTAAGTATTATAACGAGCACTAGAGATTTGGCAGTATCTCAATTTATTTCAATTTTTAACTATCTGCGCTTCGCAAATTAAAATATTATTTACATACTTTACTGCTTGTTGTGTATTCTAAAAACTACTTCCTAGTAAATCATAGGATTTTGCGTTGTACATTTATGATTTAGACTCAGTGAGTTAATTGTGAAGATATTTAAAGTTTCAAGCTTTCAAACCTAAATGCTTATGACTGGCTTAGATATATAGAAAGAAAAGTAGAGAAAAGGGTGGCTGCCCTTTTCTCATAAAATTTTTGTTGTGTATTAAATATTAATAATAATCAGTTTTGATCTTTCTCTTATATTTTTCTTTTTTCTATTATTATTATTATTATTATTATTATTATTATTATTATTATTATTATTATTATTATTATTATTATTATTATTATTATTATTATTATTATTATTATTATTATTATTATTATTATCATCATCATCATCATCATCATCATCATCTTCAAATTTTGTTCCCCAATGATTTTGATTGTCAAAAGAAATCTTATGTGATGCAGTTCTTTTTTTAAAGAAAAAAATGTTAGTTACATGTTTACTTCTTTTACAATAACTATTGTAAGCAGGTGAGAACAATTAACAGTTTTTGGAAATGTCTTATTGATCATGATATTGACATCTTTCTTGTTGTTTCTTATATTTCCCTTTCTCTACATATATATTTTGTTTTGATGATTTTCTGGCTAATAAAATTATCAGATAACAGATAAGAATTTACTAAACTCGAGGTACCATAATCTTTTAATGATGCATCTTTATACTTTGCTTATACATTATAATGAATTTATTTCTTCTATTGCTTAGCAATAATAAAGCAAAACAGCAAATAAATTATTGCTAAGCTTAGGCAAATACCTGAGTAAAAAAACTTAAAATAACAATAATATAATATATAAGGGATTCGAACTCAGACTTTCACACGATCCTCAGCTCTCCATGCCATCTCATATAGCTGACCCACCTGATCATACACATGTTGAAAAGATAAATAATCACCAATATATATATATTTCATGCTAAACCAGCAATAATCAGTTGGTCCAGATTACTATCTCCACACATATATACAATCAGTGTTCAGCTTTATATTAAGATAGCCAATCTTCATACTTTAATGGACAGGCTTCAAACTGCTCCAACCCACAACTCTTCAGCCATCCATTTCAGTGATAATCTGATGATGGAATGTTCAAAGCCCTCATTAGTGCCAAGGTTGTCATCCTACCCATGTTGGCCATTTAGTCATTCTGACCCCTCATGTACTGGAGAATAATCCATTTACATACATATGTGAGGGATGGGCAGACTTTTAACACCCTATGTTTTTAATATGTAAATTAATACTGTACAGGCTTACACACACCTGCATATATATAATGTAATATATAAGGGATTCGAACTCAGACCCCCACACAACCAGTACATGAGGGGTCAGAATGACTAAATGGTCAACATGGGTAGGATGACAACCTTGGTGCTAACGAGGGCTTTGAACATTCCATCATCAGATTTTCAATGAAATGCCTATCCATTAAAGTATGAAGATTGACTATCTTAATCTAAAACTGAGCACTGATTGAATATATCTGTGGAGGTAGTAATCTGGACCAACTGATGATTGCTGGTTTAGCATGAAATACATATATTGGTGATTATTTATCTTTTCAACATGTGTATGATCAGGTGGATCAGCTCCAAAATTCTATTTTTTTTTAATAGCATGAGCATTTCCATAGTATTTTTTAAATATCTCTGGCTGCTTGTGTCTTATACTAGCTTGCTTATTGTTATCCATAAAGTAATTAGACTAATAACATTGAAATATATAAGAGAAAGAGAATATTGTTTTAATGATCTTGATAAGACATTGGATAAATTATTTTGAAGTATAATTAAGAAATTTATCTATTAAAAACTATTTTTAATAATAATTTTTTTTATAGAAGAATTAGATATAAGGTGAGGTATAAGATAAAGTTTTTTTATTTTCTGTTTTTATCTTTATGATGCACTTAATAAGTGTTGTTTTAAACAAAAAGTGAAGTTATCATAAAAGAATATGAAAGTTTATTTCATCAGTTTTGCTTATATATTAAGACTTTCTAATAAAACAGGCAAAACTCTTTATACGTATTGCCACTCAATGCAAGCTAGAGTAATCACTGGATGTCAGAAGGCTTGTGCATAAAATTCCCATCTAGTGCCTACTTATCCAATATTCCCAGATTCGTTTCTGGCTTGTGGCCTTTGTCAGTGAGGAGTCTTGTATCTAAGAGCACTGCATCTAGATCACTGCATCTAGATCATAGGACCCTCACTGATGAAGGCCACAAGCCAGAAACTAGTCTGGGGATATTGGATGCACTAGATGGGAATTTTATGCACAAGCCTTCTGGCATCCATTGATTACTCTGGCTTGCATTGAGTGGCAATACATATAGAGAGTTTTGCCTGTTTTAATAACAGTTACAAGCAAGCATAAGAATAGGTGATCATGTGATGTTTATTGACTTTCTAATAAGTAAATGAGTGAAACAATTTGCTAAGTATAATAATAAAATTCATACATAGTTTGGGTGAAAATATGTCTAAGTTTAAAACTATGATTATAGATATCAAAAGATTAAGTAAATAACTCTCCAGATAAATGCTTTTAAATATTTAGGAAATTATTGATGAATGACAGGAATAGTGAGAGACTTTTAAGAAGAATGATAAGTCATTCTATTGTCCACTAAAGTTAAGATAAGCTTATTTGGAATATACTTTATACTCAGCAGAAATTTAGATGATTTGAAAAATTGAGGTGATTGGAAGCTTTTGCCATGTGAATATGAAAGAAAAAAAATAGTTGCAGGGTTTTAATAAGGAAAATATGTCATTCTATAGGCTATTAAAGTTAATATTAAGACAAGCTTATTTGAAGTATAGCTTATTGGAGGGTTCCAAGTTATGGATATGGAAGAGAACTGAAAATACTTAAGAATGGATTTATTATTTTCAAATACTGAGGATAAAAGCTAAGATATCATTTATCAAGTAAATTGTGAGCTGAAAAGAGAGCATATATTAAATTATAAAATATAAATTATGAGGTTCTACAAAGAGTATATGATATGCTAGTATATGCTATACTAGTATAAGTATTTTAAAAAATAGAACAAAAGTTTGAACAAAGTTGTCATTTGATATGACTGATCTAATTTTGGCAGATAACCAATGATGACTGATTAAGAAGCCATATCTAGTAATTTTGGTATTATCACTTTAATCAAGTTAATAAAAAAGCTCTTATCGAAATTATGATTTTTATTTATATTTAATACAATAACAGTATTGAAATTGTATGTATTTAATTTATAATTATTTTTACATTCTTATTAAAGATTTTATTAATACTGATGATCCTATTTATTTCTTTTGTAGCTGATGGCTGAACAACGAAAGAGTGCTTTCCAAGACTTGTTGGATGAACATGCTCAAATTGTCAATGAAATTTCTAAAGCAGAAAAAAAATAAAATATGGATATGTTTTTTAATGTTAGAGTGCCTTATATTAATCGTCACTGAAAAAGGTCATAGCTGATTTCAATCAATAGCTATGCAAATATTTTAGCTTTTTTTTAATTTGCAATAGTTTAAAATAATACAAACCTAAATATGAAAAGTATGTGATTGAAACACCTGTATTTTTAAAATGTGAAATATTTAGCTCAAATTTTCAAGTGCAAATTACTTATTTTTTTAACCATTTACTGGCCACCTTGCAATTGTTAGTTTGCTTTGCAACATTAAAACCCGGTGATGTTATTTATTTATAATGTAAATAATTCCTCACTCAATATATGTGATAATATACAATTATTAATAGATTATGGTAATATTAAAAAAAATTTGCTTGTTCATTATTTATTAGTCTTACTTATATAAGCTATATTTATACTATGTGCTTCTACAAATATATCTCAAAAAGCTTAAGGTAGCAATAAAAACCAGGTGTAAAACACAAGGTATACATCTATTAATTATGGAATTACATGGTATGTATATTAAACCAATGCTCCAGCCAATGATAATTTGTTACTCACTAAAAGTACAATTTAATTATCACTCTGGACTTCACCAGATTTTTTGTTTTTGGTGGTGATGGTGGGGAAAGGTAAAATTTTCTTAAAGTATTTAAGGGTTAGAAACAAAAAATAAAAATTTGTAATAATTTATTATATCAATAATGTTGAAATGTGTGAAGTTTTAAAATATAGTCAGTTTTTTTTTTTTTTTGTAAATTAAAGTAGTAGTTATGAAAAAAAATATGTATATACATATTAATATATAGAGCGTGTGTGTACTATTTTGCAATTTATGTATATATATATACACACACACACAACTTGATAAATATCTATATTTGTTATTATAATATTAAAAAAATATTTTATATTTTGGAATTATTCACACATCTTAGTATTATCTTAATTTTTTTCTATTAGAGGTTAAAAAATATGAATCTAATATAACCAGTTGTATTTATATATTGTTAGATTTAGAATTTTCTATCAATAAGATTCATTTTTCTTCCCTCTATGATAGTATTAGCATAATTTAATTTTTTCTCAGCTTTTGTTTGAAGTTATATAAACACACACCCATACAATGCTACGTACTCTATAGTGCATAGATATTAGAACAAGGATCATGAGTCGTGGTATCTTTTGATACATATATATCAATAGAGTGAATATATCTCTTGGAGTGATTTTTTAAGTATGTGAGTTTAAAGTAACTGATGAGAGATTTTCAGTACTATTTTTGTTAAGCAGTATGTTTAAATGCTGTTCTGATTAGAGTTACTATCTATTTATTTCTATTTGCAATAAATCATTATTCAGTGTGAGTTTAGATTTTTTTCCTTTACATTGCAATCCTATTTTGTTAATGATTAAGAAGCAGATTTTATACACTCTGAATAAAATAATTTTATATATTATGCTTCCACAACAAAAAAAAAAGGATATTGAACAATTTTTACACTGATAAGCAGACATGTTTTACATATAACTGCTATATTTTATGAACATGTGTACAGTAAATAGTTTCCAATCAGAATAGCTTTGTGATGCTTACACTTCAACTGCAGTTCCTTTAGTAAGATATCTAAAGATTTTTGCAATTCCAGTATTAAATTTATTACATGAAATAAAATTTTAAAACAAAACCTTACATTAAAAAAAAAAGATAAAAACAAACCTTTGTAGAAAATTTCCTATGTAGATATGTTAAAATTTGTATATATAATTCAACATAATATATGTAGTAACTATTTTTAGAATGCTTTGTAAGAAACCAGTAATAAATACCTTTATAAAAAAATTCAGTATCTGTTTATTTGTATCCATATGTAATGTTTATTGTTTTTTGCTTTGACATATTTATCTTTTGAAATTTATTATGTAGTATTATGATAATATTCACAGGATTTAATATAAAAATATGTATATAATTTTTATAAAGATTAGAATTGTTAATACTTCATTAGCTAAAGAACACTTATACTGAGTCATTTTTGATTTCCCATGCAATATTTTCTTTAATAAAAATTTATTTTAGTACATCGTCCTACGCTTATTTTTTTTTTTTAGTTTTGTAGTCCAACATAAAGCAAACTATTTTTATATCAAATTATTTGTTTTTACCTTGATTTTATAGTTTGTTTTTTCCCTATCAGCATATCAAAAAAAATTTTTTTTTTTCATATGTCAAAGCATCGGCCGGGAAGCGAACCCCGCAGCTGTGCTAACCACTCGACCACCAATGCATATCAAAAAAAAAAAACTTTTTTTTTTCATATGTCAAAGCATCGGCCGGGAAGCGAACCCCGCAGCTGTGCTAACCACTCGACCTCCAATGCACATCAAAAAAAAAAAAAAACTTTTTTTTTTCATATGTCAAAGCATCAGCCACCAATGCTTGACAAAAAAAATGTTTCTGTAAAAAATGTGTTGCATACTATCATTTTTGTAGCTCATATAATTTGTTAATTATCTAAAGCAATAAGATTCATCTCAGTTAAGTGTATCTTAACCCTGGTATTGTAATAATATCTTATTCATCTTCCTCAAAGATAACATTCATTATTATGATGAATTATAAAGCATTTGGGAGTTACAGAAAAAATTACCATTTTAAATAGAAATACACATTTAATTTTTTTTTTTTACTATTATTGTTTGTAAACTATCATGAAAGGAATTTCATAATAACATCTTAAGTATACTCTCACCCATAATATGTTCAAATTATCTTTTCCTGCTCAAGCAAGTGTCAAATTAAAGTACAAATATTTTTAAAAATGCTGGCTGCTCAACTTGTAAGAAATTGAATGTGATTTGTTATTGTCTATAAACAAATGAAGAGAATTAGAAACTTTGTTTCAAATGGAGATGTTATTGTTCTACATATACATACAGTTATTTCTCACAACATGTAACAAATTTAAATATATTTTTATGCACAAATGGTTAGGCACTGCTTTTCATATTCCTCTCACAATTTACTTTTTTGGTCCGAGACAATCAGGAAAGAAGTAAATATTGAAGTTATGCATGCTTCTGTTCTAATTCATAAATACATTTTGAAAGTTTACATTAGTTCTGAAAATTTGGTTATTTTATATACAGAAAACTGTCAAAAACATTGAATAATTAATATGGTTATGTATGAATCATTCAAAATAGTATTCTATATTAAACTCTCAATCTAAATGTGGTCATCAAATGTATTACACTGGAAATTATTAACTCAAACATTTCATCAAACACAATTAAATTATGCAGTTATTTAATTTAAATTCCTATGATCAAAATTTTATTAAATGTTAAAATTAGATAATTATCATCTTAGTTTTATGTATCTATCAAAATGTATTTTGAAAACTCTGAAATGAAAATAAAAGAACTACAAAAAAAACCTATAACACACTATTACAGTATAAACAAAGAGCTTTGCTAATTGCTCAACAAGCTTTGAGATAAATGCTTAGCAAGGGAAAGCATTTAAAAAATTTCTATTATGAAAACCAACCTCCATCCCCTGACCATGGTTTCATGCTTTTGGCACTCCTCAGAGAGGCGCTAGGGTAACTTCAGATACTAGATCTATACTATTACAATATGGCTTAAACTAATTTGCCAATTTTCATAACTACTTTTTATTTTCATTCTTAATAACATAATAACATTAGCAATCAATGACTACAAGTTTTATTGGTAAGTTTTTACACAGATATTTGTATTTATTTTTTAAAAAACTGAAAAATTGTAATAACATTCCAATGAATAAAATTATAACTTGTAACAATGATCACAATACAAAAAGAGAAATTGAAATGGAATATTTGGAAAAAAATTTCTCAAAATAAGATATTGTACTAAATGAATATTAGATTCTTAAGAATTTGTGTTAGACTGATGTTGGTATATTAACATTAATTAACTTTACTATAATTTTTAACATTATTGTTCATATGTATGCAGTTACATTATTTGAAGTAATAATCTATATAATGTTACTTTACAAAAGTGCCTTAAATGACTTTTTAATAATAGAGATAAAAGGTTTTTTTTATATTAAATGCTTTTATTGACTGAAATAAAAAGAAAAAAAATTGTTTCTTCAATCACAATTGGGGTTTTCAAATTTAACTTGAAATAAAGGTATGGGGGTCCAGAACTTAATTAAGTCAATCCCTATTTTTTATAGCAAGGGATAAACTTAATTAATTTCTGGACACTCACACTTTTATTTCAAGTTAAATCTAAAAACCCCAATTGTGATTGAAGAAACAATTACTTTTTTTCTTTTTAGCCATGGTCAATAAAAGCATTTAATATAAAACAATTATCACTATTATTTTTAAATTTTAATATTGGCACGGTAAATGAAAATGTAAAATTATATTGTATATCAAATTGACTGGAGACCTTTAGACTATATATATATAACTCATTAGATATTTCTGCTATAAGTTAAAATGTATACCCCTTATGTATATATCATATTTAGTATGTGTATATAATATTATATTCGTATATAAGTGATTAAAAATATGAATATTCTTTTAAATGAAAAGTGTATAAAATTTTTACTTTAATTGAAATTTTTCCATTTTTTTTTATAAAAATATTTACCAAAACTATTGTAAATGAACTTTACTTATTACATATAATTTTACTTTAAATCAATTTCACACATGTTGTGTATATATACCACTAGATATTTCTGAAATAGTTAATATGTATACTGTTTATGTATTTACCATATTTAATATGTGTGCATAATTATATATCATTAAAAAACAGTCAACACTTAAAACAATCTCAATATCAATAACAATCAACAATTTCAAACTGTTGTCAAGGCAACTTCCTTTTAACAACAAAAGTGGAATATATGTATAAGAAATCAGTGAATAACTTTTCTATTTGAAATTGTTAACATTTTATCTTTTTATTTGAAAAAAAAAAGCTTAACAAAACTTATATTTAACATAATTTAATGTTACTAATTTGAAACAAAAAAATATTTATAGCACTCTCTCATGAGTTAACAAATAAACAAACAAATAAACAGATTTTTCAATTTCAATAAAAGCATTTTAAAATGTTTTATGTATAGCAGTGTACATGTAAATTATAATTGACATATATATTTCTTATATTATATTTTTAAATAATGAAATACATAATGTATAATATTCATTATACAACATATTTTTAAATTAAAAGTTTTACTCTTTTACTCCAATTTTTTTTAACTTTAAAAATGAAAATAAGTAAAGAACAGAAACTGCTCATGTAATCTAATTGCTGGTAGATTACAAAAAGACCAGAATAAACTAATTGATAATTTTATCATTTATATATATGAAAAATAATAAAACATATCTAAAATTAACATATTTTGCAAACAGATAATGAATGTAAACTAATACAATTTTATCTTGTGGACTTAATCAGTGAAGTATTGAATAGCTTCACACTTTCAAATCTAACCCTTCAGCTTCACCTATTTATATAGAAAGTAGGTTGAAGTAAAGAAAGGTTTCCCTTTTTTCTTCCTAAATGTAAGCTTGTGGTTAAGACCTGTAGAGGTCCCTACTATCACATTTTTATGTGCACATTCTGGAGGTTGGTAAATATTACTTAGACAACAAGCTAATTTAGTCTCCAAAATGCTTCATAATTGAAAAATCTCATTAAAAAGCAATTATAATGATTTCTTATAGCAAAAAAGTAATTTTTACTCTAAATTCAAAATATATAATAATGATATATATAATATGACAGAATTGATAGTAATATAGTGATTTATACACACATGAAATATTATGGAAAACAACTATTCTTCACATATATGCTATATATAATTATTAATTATTACAGAGAATAAGTTTTAATCATAGGTGAATCATGCATACTTTTAAAATATTTATTGACAGCGGAGTGTGTATCAAATATATAGTACATTTGTTATATTTATTAATGTTTTTTTTTAATCAGTTAAAACTTTAAAAAACAGTATTTAATATTTGCCGAGGTTGTAACCTCGAGAATATGCGTGTAAAATGCGATAGTAGGGACCTCTACAGGTGTTTAACCACAAGCTTACGCCTTGGAAGAAAAGAGGGGAACCCAAGGGGAACCCTTCCTTACTTCAGCCTCGGTAAATAAATTTATAAAAAACAGTATTATAGATTTCATTTTTATTTTCAATCTGCTGTTTTCTGATCAAAACATTTTTTAAGTAAGGGCGTAAAAACAAGTTTATCTTTTCATATGCAGTATAAAACCCACTTCTATTCTCTAAAATTTTTATGCTAACTACTAAATTAATTTTCTAGTTATTTTCAATTAATAATTAATTTAGTAAGTTTTAAATAATTATAGATTTGGAATCCTGGGTTTTTTTTTCATTTCTGTCTGGAGTAGATTTATCTTTTTCAACATAAAGAAACTTTAAAAATTGAAAAATTAATTAATAAATCTTCGTTATAATTTTAGAAATGATAAACATAATTTTTTAAAAAAAATGTATTTTAGAAAAATTGGTTTACTAAAAGAATTAAATCAAGTTTTACAAGAAAGTTACTATAAAAGACATTTTTAGAAACAAATTATTTAAAAACTTTATTATAAAATTCAAACATAATTAATAGTTTAAATATATAATGAAAGGGCAATTTCTGCTATATTTTGGTCCAAACTCCTTCATATAATAATTCATATTTTATGGAGAAATTTTGCTTACAATAGAATACATATTGTTTATTGAATTACAAGTGTACAATACATTCCCAAATGTATATTGCAGTAATATACTATAATACCTGTATCTAGGATTAAACCCAATCTTTTATCTCCCCAAAATAATAATCATTATCCTAGTAAAAAAAAAAATCATAATCATCTTATTTATTTTTCTTTTAACACAAGATTTTTAATCTATAGACATTGAATTTTTGAATTGCAATTGGAAAATAATCTTAATTAAAAAAAAGAAAAATATATATTTTTATAATCTATTTGATCCTATTTAGTCAGGGGTTGGCTAGGTATAGTGGTTTTTTTTAAAAAAATCCACCTATTTGGTTAATTTGCTCAGGAGATTAAATTGGCGAAGGCTGTTAGCAGCAGCTTAAGTTTAAACCATTAGTGAAAGATTAGTGACCATGGAGAAAAAGTATATTTCCAGGATTCACTTTAAAATAATTACGTTAATGATGAAAGAGTAAACTATCTTTTTTAAATGCCAGCTGTAGCCAATCTTACATGGAGATATGAAACCATCATATAAACTACCTGGGATGCCTAAGTATGTAAAACCTACCAGAAGTGAGAAGGTTTAAAAAACTAAAAAAAAAAAAACAATTCAGCCTTTGAAATAAATGCCATGCTACCAAATCCAATGATGATAACTGACTCAAAGGCTAATTAATGCCTATATTTTATATATTTTAATTTGGAGTTAAATTATCTAGAAAAAGGTAAATTTAACAAAATAAATCTAAAATTTAAAAGTGACTAAACAATATGCCATGAAATTCAACATGCAGTTAAATTACAGGACCCCTCTATAAAGAAAAAAACCCCAAATCCGAGCTTTGACTAATATGCAATCAAATCACATGATGTGTACATAAAACTTTTATATTTAATAATTTATATGTTATTTGTAATTGAACTCAAGAATATAAAAAGGTGAGATCATTATATTTTTATTTCTATTATGATATAATTAAAATGTCATTTTGATTAGTTATATTTAAAACAGTTAATTCTTATATGCATAAATCATGTACATTCTTTCCTGTTACACAAGTATAGTATTATTGCACTTTTAGGTTAGACTACTTCTATCATCTAATGTAATATTTTGAATGTGTTTTAAGATTTTTTTTTAAACTTTATTTAAATTTTCCAATTACATTTAATTGTTGGTAGTAGCCCACAGAGTATTATATAATCAATGTTTCAAGTGTCTTTATTCTCCTTAAAGTGTTGCTGACTTGACTAGTGACAGAATTAGCATGGAAATTGAATATTTCTTGAATATTGAACTTTAAGGTAATACTCTAACCAACTCTATTATTCT
This sequence comes from Epiperipatus broadwayi, assembly GCA_028023455.1. Taxonomy (NCBI): domain Eukaryota; kingdom Metazoa; phylum Onychophora; class Udeonychophora; order Euonychophora; family Peripatidae; genus Epiperipatus; species Epiperipatus broadwayi. The sequence continues at coordinate 7,395,452 of JAQFVV010006198.1, forward strand.
GCCAAACACAACAATCGATAGAAATTTCATATGACTTAACTATGAGGTTTTTCCTTATTTGTCCAATTTTTCTGAAGAGCATTCCAGAAATTATGTATAATTACAATTGGGGAAAAAATATTGGATAAAAAGGAAAAATCAAGAACAAAGAAGAAATTCAAAGAATCTGCTCATGTGATAAAGGCAAATAACCCCATAAGTCAACTAAGTGACAAAACAATGTCTGGAAGCTAAATGGAGAAATCAGAAAGAACTTCAGAGTTAAGCATATTAAATTTTTACTGACTGTTACCTTTATTTAGAATAGCTCATTAGGTTACAGCATTACCTTAAAATTCCATATCCATGAATTTAAAGGTCCCAATATTACTACCATGCTAATACTATCACTTGTTAGGCCAGCAACACTTGAAAAAGAAAAAAATAACACCACTCAAAATATTGTGTATATACTAACCTGTGTTCCCTTACTGACAATTGAATAAAAAATTAAACCAAAAATTCTAAAGACAATGTTTAATGTTAGATCGCAGAGATAGTTTAACATATAAATAGATTAAAAAAATCAAGTCAAATGTCACATGACCTAATTTTAATAAAGCTTGTGTTACAAATGTTACATATAGAGTTCGCAAAACAAACTCTTAACAAGCTTTGAGAATACCCTCAATCCCAGACCGGTTTCTGCATCTAGCGTCATCAGTGAGGTGTTAGGATATTCATTAGATTATAAATACTAGTACTAGCCCAGCACTTTATCTAATGTATAACTATTGAGAAGAAAATCTGAAACTTTCAGACATCTATATGTCTAAAAATCCAGCTATCTAACTCAAATAGCCATATGGGACTGAACTAAGTTCAGATATACCATATATTAATAGCTATAGCAATATAAAATTGCCAAAGCCTTAGTAACAAACTATAAATTGATAAAAAAATCAAGTCAGATGGCTATTTGAGTTAGCTGGATTTTTAGACATATAGATGTCTGAAAGTTTCAGATATTCTTCTCAATAGTTATACATTAGATAAAGTGCTGGGCTAGTCCTAGTATTTTTAATCTAATGAATATCCTAACACCTCACTGATGATGCTAGATGCAGAAACCAGTCTGGGGTTGAGGGTATTCTCAAAGCTTGTTAAGAGTTTGTTTTGCGAACTCTATATATAACATATAAATACAATAAAATGTCAGCATTACAAATCTTTAGAAAACACAAACAATAGTATGAGTATAGATTTTTATACAGATATTATTTTTACTCTTTTATTTTTTTATTTGTTAGTTAATATATAAAGATAAGAAAATAAATTTGTTAATAATAGAGTATTTATATAATTATTTATTTATATTCTTGTATTAAAGAAAATGATTATTTTTTTATTTATTGATTTAAGCTACAATTCTACTAATTTTTATTTCATGTTATTGAATTGTTTTTTTTTCATTAAAATTTATTGTTGTCTTTCTTTTTTGTTCTACACGAAATTCGAAAATATATCTAGATATGCAGTAATGCATCTTAAATTTAGTGTGTGTTTCTAATATTAATTGGATATACATAGTTAATAGCTGGAGGAATGAGCTAATGTTATGGGTAATAATGGGTATCAAAGATGTTGGATTCAACATGTGACTATGGTGAACTACAATTTCCCTATAGCTGGCATTCATTAATAAATAAGGTCATTGTGTCACTCATAAACCAAACACTAGAGAGATAGTATTGAGAGTTATAGTTGACCATACAATTCAAAGTGTATGTGCAAATTTATATTTGGTACAACTAACACATAGTTGATAAAGCACTCTCAAAATACACATTTTCTGATTATCTTGCATTTGGGTGCCCAACACAGGCAAATTGCATGAGTTTATAAATAGAAGACAAACGATTTAATAAAATTTAATGAACCAGCTGGATCATATTAAAATAAAATTGTATAGAAACAATGGTAAATGATGCAATGACTTTATAATACCTGATATAATAATATTCACCAATAATGTGATCATTAAAAAAAGTGTCATAATATTTAAATGAGAATAAAGTATAAAAGAAATTACACACATATAAATATATATTACATGGAAAAAAAATAATGAAGGCATTAATATTATTATCATATAAATGGAAGAGTTAGATCTGGTTAAGTAATTTAAAAAATAAAGAGAAAATGGCATACAGTAAAGCAGGTTTATAAGAGAGGAAATTAAGCAGTAAGGTTGTGAGATGTGTAGATGAGTAAGTAAGCTGTTTTTGGTTGATTAAAGCAGCTGACACTTATTTTTTATGTTTACTGAATTTAAAACAAGTTTAAATTTTTTTTGTTTAAACAAAAAGCGAGTAATATTTTTTAATTGTCAACTTCATAAAAAAAGTAGATAAATGATCACTAGATTAAGATGAAGTAAAATTGAACAGCAAGGTAATACACCAGAAAATAGTAAACAAAAGAAGGAAGATCAGCCAATAGTTCCAAAATTGAGACAGAAGGATGGTAGTATGAATCAACAGCCAGCAGAGATTGAAAAAGATCATGAAATATGGAATAATTACAGTGGATGTGTTGCTTGAATTAATAGAAAAGATGCAGCAGAAAACAGTTGAAGATATGCAGAAAACTGGTGAAAAGTGGGAGGCATTTCAAGCATGATTACTTGATAACTAAGAAAAAAGGCAACAAATCTTTCAAGATATAATGAAAAGCACTAGTAAAGATATGGTGTAACAAGTGCAATGAGAAATGAAAGTTATAGAGGAAAAAATATCTGCTGGCAATGAGCAAATGAATAAAAGAGTTGAAGAGGGTCAGATACAAACAGATGTTATGATGAATATTACAGAAAAGATAAAAAAAAAGCCTGAAATCAAAAAATTGAAAAAAAAAAACATTTGATGAGCAGAAATGCTGGAGAGTCATGTAAAAGAGCATGAAAGAGGTTTAAAATGGAATGAAAACACAAACAACAGATTTAAAGCAATGCCATGGAATTCATGCATATAAGAAATACAGGTGTGTACAGTAGTCTAAGCCAGTTTTTAAAAAGTCAAGTTTTTAGAGGCATTGCAGGAGAAACCACAATGGAGAACTTCAAAAGGTTAGATAATTACTCTCAGTTAAATGCATTGAGAGAAGTTGAACATGTGGTTTGGGGTATATAATGACCACCAAGGTCCATCAAAAGATTAATGGAATTCTTATATAAAAAAAACATCCACTTGTGCAGAAAGTATCAGGAGATAATACTAAATAACTTTTGGAAGGGAAAACAGAAAAAGGTATTTAATATGAAGTAATGCAAGAGATTTCAGATTGATAGTGGCAAAAGCTACATTAATTTTGTAAATGTCAAGTGATAAATAATGTATATTATTTTCCTGCACTTTGACAGAAAGCCAAATTATTATAATAGTGTCCACAGATTGCATTGTCCAAAAAATTATACAACAGATAACTGAATTTCTCAATGACATTGATTTGAATATGCAGGTTTAGGAAGACAGTGACAGGATAGAAAATAAGCCCTTCAATAAATTTAGGAAATAGGTCAATATAGGATGTATGTAGATAAGGGTTAGTCACATTCCAGCCATATTGGAAAAGAAAAATAGCCATAGGTTCTAGCTGCACTGAAAAAAAGAGATGAAGAAGGACCATTAGCATGGCAAAAACAAGAGCATTAAGATGAGCCACTATTCAAGCCCAGGGTAATCAAGTAGTCTGGCTTAGTCACCATCTGGATCTCCATTGCCTGGTACAAGTTAAGTGCCAGAATTAAAGGGCCATGTAATGCCTGGAGTTTAAGGTCATATAGCTGTGATCTAGAAGATAATGAATCATTCCAAAGCAACCCAGAAAAAGAAACCATTACTACTGAAACAGGATGGATGTAAGGATTGACTTGTATGTGAAGTATAAAGGATGCCTTATGATAATCTTGTTCAAGTAATCATGATTCTTTTAAAGATAGTTTGAAAGTTTAAAAATACCATGTAATATCTCCTGTGTCAATGCTAACCTAATGAGAGCAGCACATAAAATGAAAAAAAGGTTGCATAATGAAATCAATTGACTTATTTTTATTGGCTTTCTAATAGTAGCTGATGCTGGCTTGCTTTAATATATTAATATGATTATTCTGTGATATTTGGCTCTTATTGTAGAAGCATTTCAGAGTCTAAGAGGATATGCATATGTTTGGTTCAATCAAATGGAGTTGATAGTGACTTTAAAAGTTTAGATACATGAGTCTCTAACTAAAAATATATATAAATAATAAATTAGATAAATATCAGAATATGAGAAAATGTACAAATTAAATTGACTGGTGAATTAAAAATGGATCTAGAGTAATTTAAACCCTATGACTATTTTTTATTTCAATGTGAAGGGAGATCATAAACCAGTATATTATAGCACATATGTTTAGATTTAAACTCAGTGTTTTCGTCCAAAATAAAACGTTTTCTTAGTAGAATAAGATATCTTAACCAAAAGTTAAGCTGAAAAAAATACTACATTGTTGCTTTATTAATATAAAATAATATCTTTTGTGTTTGTTAAATCTAGTAAGCTTTTGAAGAAAAAGAAAAAAACTTTTTTTATTTTTTGATGTTACAATGATTTGTTTATATTTTTAACTCTTATTCTGTGAATTTCAGAATAAATAATTAAATATAATTAATTATAACTTGCTTAGACATATGTTGTTTATTTTATTGAACAAAAAAGTTTAAATGTATAGATACTGGATTTTTGAATTGCAATTGGACATTAATCTTAATTAAAAAGAAAAACGAAAGGAGGACAAATTTGTATTATTATTATTACCTGTCTGATTTGGTGTTTTATCATGAATTGCTCAGATATAAAAAACATTTAAATTTTTTTTTTTGACTGACTTTTTCGGGAGATTAAATTGGCAAAGTATATTGCTAGCTAGTTTAAAAACTAGTGAAAAATTAGTAACAATCGAAAAAACGTATATTACTAATTCCAGTAAATAAAAAAAGTATATGAGATTATAAAAAGATGAAAAATATAGGATAGTAACTTTAATAATGAACTAGATCATCTCTTTTTAAGAATCAGATGTAACCAAACTTGACTGAATATGAACCTACTACATAAATCACCTGGAAGATCTGCGTGTGTGTACCTATTTCAGCTTGCCAAACAAAATGAAATCCAACCTTTCAAACAAAAAAAAATTTTTAAAGCAACTCAACAAGATGCTGTGAAATTCAAGAAGTTACAGGTTATCTACAGGAATATAGTCAAAACCCTTCAATGAAGAAAAAAGACAAAATCCTAAGCTTATTAATCAATTATTTATAATCAATCAAATCATACGTGCTCACATGGAACTGTTTTATATAACGGCATGTGCATTTTTATAATTAAGCTCAACAATATAAGAAGACGAGATAATTCTTCATTTTTATTAGTGTAATTAAAATAGATTTTTTTTCATTAGTTATATATAAAACAGTTAATTTTTATATACATAAATCATAGGCTTATGTACATTTTTTATACACAAATATATTGTTGAGTATAATTTTTTTGTACCTGCATTTATTTATTTTATATGTTAGTTAATGGATTAAAAAAAAGAAGAAATTGTTAATAATGAAACATTTATTATCGTTTACAATTATCAAAGAAAATGTTTATTTATTTATTTATTAGTTTGAGGTTTAAACTACAGTTCTACTGTTTTTATTTTATTTTGTTACTAAATTATTCATTCTTATTAAAATTTAACATCTTTGAATGTCTCTTTTATTCTGTATGATATTCCAAAATATATCTAGATATACAATAGTATAAACTTTCACACGACTCTCAACTCTCCATGCCATCTCATATTGCTGACTTACCTGATCACACATATGTTGATAAGATAAATAATCACCAATATACGTAATTCGTGCTAAATCAGTACTCATCAGTTGGTCAAGATTACCATCACACATATATACAATAAGTGCTCAGCTTCATATTAAGATAGCCAATCTTCATACTTTAATGGACAGGCTTCAAACTACTCTAATCCACAATTCTTCAGCCATCCATTTTATTGAAAATCTGATGATGGAACGTTTAAAGCCCATGTTAGTGCCAAGGTTGTCATCCTACCCATGGTGATGTTAGTCATTCTGACCTCTCATGTACTGGAAAATAATCCATTTTTACGTACATATGCGAGGGGTGGGCATACCTTTAACACACTATGTTTCAATATGTAACTTAATAGACTGTACAAATTATAAATTTAATGTTTGTAATTTTTAAAATTAATTAAATATAGATAAATTAACAGCTATATATATTGAAGAAGTTGGATTCATCACATGATCTTGGTGAAACTATAATTTCCCTATAGCTGGCACTCATCAATACACAAAATCAACACCATAGGCAAATAGAGAGAACAGGTATTGAGAGTTATAGCTGGCCATTTAATTTGAATTTCAGATATGAATCCATTATATTTGGTACAATGAAAATGAGGCTGGAATACAATTCTCAAGATATACATTTTCTGATTCCATTACAATATATATATATATATATATATGTGTGTGTGTGAAAGCAGTCAACATTTAAACAATATCAATAACAATTAACAATCTGTATCTATTGTCAATGCAATCTCCTTTAAGCATACATGTATATATAAAACAGATTATTTTTTATAGTATGCCTATATAAATTAACATTATGGAATAAAAAAATTAAAAATAATAATGTAATTATTAATAATAAATTAAAGAAACAATTTACACATGTACTTACTGTGTGTGTGTTTTCTTATATTTATTTATTAAAAAAATAAAACTTATTATAACTTGTCTTTATTGTTGTAAAAATAATAATAATAACAAAGTTTTGACTTCCATTACTACTAAATAAACTCTGTGAAGGATTCTTGCTTTAAATAACATTTTCCTCTAAGAAAATGTAATGGCAATTTTGTTACCAACAAACAATAACCTTTCTAGTAGTTTTGATGTTTGTAAGTTTATATCAGTTTCACAAATTTTTTAGCATTATTCTTAAAAAAACATTCAACTATGCAAAATAATGTAAATCAAATTTATAAGGTACATGAGGGGTCAGATTGGCCTTAGGTCAACATGGGTGTGACAAGAATCTTGGCCTCAGGGTGGCCTTTGAGCATTCCATCATCAGATTTTCAATTGGATGGACGGTTGAAGAGTTGGAGTATGGAGTAGATTGAAGCCTGTCCATTAAAGTATGAGGATTGGCTATCTTAATATATATCTGAGCACTTATAGCATATATGTGTGGAGATAGTAATCTGGACCACTGATGATTGCTGGTTTAGCATGAAATACGTATATTGGTGATTATTTACCTTTTCGACATATATGTGTTCAAGTGTATCAGTGTTATGAGATAGAGTGGTGGGTTGTGTGAAAGTCTGTGCTCATATATCCTATATATTTTATAAGGATAGTAATGTGCAGAATAAAATGTTATTAACAAGTGCCATTGTGTACTGTGCTTAGAAAGAGCAAATGATTTCTGCAGTATAGAAAAATTAATATAAAGAAGATACCAACCTTCTGGTCATGCACTGTATATGAATTTACATGTACTCATCCATAAATAGCAGTTTAAAAAGCATAAGTGGTCCACTTATGCTTAAAGCTAATCATTATATAAGACAACTTTTGCTCACTGTCTTATTTCAGTTATAGGAAAAAGAGTACTGAGTTAAAAGCTCTGATGATGACTGCTGGACAGTTGAAACTGTAAGGAAGGAAATAAAATAAATCATATGTTAAACTACATTGTAGAGTATCATTTAAGGTGTATATGGAGTTTTATATTATATTATTTTATATTATATACATAGCACAAAATAAACAGACTATTACAGTAAAATTCAGCATTTATTTTTAAATATAATTGGTTAAAAATGAGGTTCTGCCTCTCTCCTGCTATGGAATAAATAAATTGGTACAATTCATTTATTAAATTATAATTTAGGAACACAATAGGTTAAATCCTTTACCCAGTATGGTGAGCAATTAGTTTATATTACAATAAGCTTTAAACATAAGCAAACCACTTATTCTTTTTAAACTGATGATCACTGGTGAATGTACATAAATTCTTAAAAAGCACATGACCAGAGGTTTGTTATCTTCTTTATATTAGACATAGCACTATATAAATAGACTATTTATTGCAGTAAAATTTATGAATTTTACTGGGGTTTTGTTTTAAGATTTGTGACAATAATATTTTAGATGTGATAATATATTAGACTATTTCCAGAAAAATTTAAACATCATTTAACATAAAATTTTCAAATACAAACAACTGTTAGTAATGACATCTAGTCATAACATAGGTTAGTAGATGACAATGTTTTAAATGGTATTCTCCACTCTACTCACCTGAATAGTGACAATGCTCGCATAGGAGTTGAATGTATCCCTTTAGATTTTTGAATATTGAATTTTAAGATAACACTTTAACCAGCTGAACTATTCTATCAAAGGCAACAGTCAAAAGAACTTTCATATACTTATCTATGAGGGTTGGTGTCAAACTCTCTTGAGTCCTCCAATTTTCTTCATTTTTTAATACTTTTTCCTAAGAGCAAAACTAAGTAAAGGGATATAGATATTATATATTGCCATACCAGTCTGACTTATAGGTTTATTTTTCATTATCTTATGAGCAGCAGCTTTGTAATTAATTCTTTCCACCTTTTCTTCTTTATCCAATATTTTGTATTTTCCTAATCGAACATATGATAATTAGTACACACACACTTGGATACTAGAGTTACATCTGTTTTTTTTTCTTTTTTAATCTTAATTTGTGCTCTTTCATATGCTTTTCAGCAGAGAAATTGATTTCACATTTACATAAATGCAGTTTTTGTTTTTCAGCAAGTCAAGTTTTAATTTTGTATATGTTAGAATTTCTTAAATAAGGTTTGGTTTTGGAAAGCTGTTCTAATGTTACATTGTTTGCAGTTTTTTTAATTTGTTTGCTATTTCTGATATGTTAGATACACTACAGTACCAATAATTGTTTTTTTTTTCTTTTAGTGTCTGATTTTCTTGCCTATTAAATGTTTTCTTGATGACAGATGATAATTTTTCTTCATGATTAATCTATATAGATCTTTTTCCAAATCATTGGTTTCCAAACAAACTTTCCTTCCTCTGTTCCATAGTAATAATACAATTCTATGTTTTGTGCTTTTGTTGTAATTAGATATATGTGTTGAGTATTTAATAGTATGTGTTGGTTGTCTATAAACAGCTGTTTTGACTTTGCCATGAGGTTGTCTTATCAAAAGAACCTTTAAGAATGCCAATTTTTAATTATTGTTTTCATTCCATTGAAAATTTAATTGAATAAATTTGTACCCATGCTTCACCATGTGGCCATACAACAAATGTATCATTAACATAAAGGCAAACACTGAGTGGAAGTGGAGTATTATTTATGGATGATGGTTTCAAATTATGCTATGAAAAATTGCTAATTAAGGGCAACAGTGGTAAACCCATGACCATCTCTTGATTTTGAGTTGTAATGAAAGTAAGTTGTTATGAAAAATGTTAATAATTTCATTATACTATGATAAGGTAAAGTTGTTCAGGTTAGTAAACTATTATCATCATATAACCTTTTACTTACATCAGACAATGCTTCATCACATGGTACATTTGTAAATAAACTTTCCACATCGATGCTTACCAGCATGTTAGTTCTTATAATTTCCATGTTCTTGATTAATTAAATGAAGAAATGTATCACATACATCAAATAACTAAGACTTTTGAGCAGAAATATTGACAAATTATGACATTGGAGAATTTCTAGAACTACAATAGGTCTTAATGAAAAATTGTTTTTATGAACTTTAAATAGTCCATAAAGATGAGAAATTTTGCTTAAATGTGTTAACTTCCCTTTTTTGAATCACTGAAATACTTGTGATGATTCCAGAATAAGGCTTGTAACTTTAATTCTGTACTTGGAATTGGATTTTTTGCTACTTTTTTGTATTGACCTTCTGTGAGATTTTGTATTTTGTTAACCTAATCAGTTGTATCCATTAAAACTGCAATGTTTTCTTTATCAACAGGGAGAATGATTGTAGATGTATCTTGTTTAAAAAGTTTAATAGCTCTTCCTCTCATCATATAAAATGTTAGATTTCTGTTTTTGATGTCTCAAGCATTCTTTTAACTCTCCATCATAATACTGCTGCTTCTTTTAGAAATTTTTTTAGGTGATTTTCTCAATGGCTGCCATAATATCTAATAGTGGGATAGCAGAAGGTATAATGATTAAGTTTAAATCTTTTCCAAAAACAGGTAATTCGACAATGATTAGATTACATGATGTTACTAATCATTATAAACTCATTGCAAAAGAATGTTAAGTAAAAATAAACTAATGTAAATTTAAAATTTATATCGCACTAAGCATGCTTTACAAGAAGTAATTTGTGAATTAAAAAGGAAAGCTAAAAAAATATTATACATTGAGATTATTTAAATCATCTAGATTTTATAGATAATGTGGTTGTTGCTGCAAATGTTTCTGAGCTTTAAGAAATGTAACTAAACTTATAAGATAATAGTAAAAAATAGGAGAAAAGGTAAATCCTAAGATGAAAGCAATTTTCAGTGGATTTTTTTAGAAGATAATTAATATTTATAATCATGAGTTAAAAAAAGTTAACTATATATATATCTGAGTCAATTATAAATACAGATGGGAAATATAATGGATAAAATTAATCATAAAATTAAACTTGAATAATCATTTGGTGAAAATTAACTTAGTATTAAAATCAAATCTGCCTCTGTATATGAAAAAGAAGGTGTTTATCAGTTCTTATCTATTTATCCATGTTCTGGATATTTAATAGAAGTCAAATTCAGAAATTTTATACCACTCAATGCAGTTTATATATATATGATTAATAAGAAAGATCAACTCACGAAAGCCACAAGCTAAAAACTAATTTGAAGATATTGAATGAGTAGGCACTAGATAGGGATTTTATGCACAAGCCTTATGGCATCCATTGATTACTCTGGCTTGCACTGAGTGGCAATACTGTATGGAGAATTTTTCCTGTCTTAATAACAGTTATGAGTGAGCATAAGAAAGGGTGATCATGTGATAAAAGAGATCAAAACTGAAATACGTGGCAGTGAACACAAACATGTATCATTGACAACCATTGAAAGAATTAAGAAACTAAAATGGAACTGGAATTGCTATAACACTAAAAGTAGTTATAATAAATGAATAAGTGAAGTCTTAAACTGGATCCTATAAAGTTGAACAAATCTAAAAAATGACTATATATATAAAATGGTTGGGTGAAATAAGGAAATTTGTTGGTGTATTGTGGAAAAGAGAGGCTAAGGATTGAAGAAAAATGAATTAAATTTGGAAAGCTCTTTATCCTGCATTGAAATTATAATGGTTGAAAATGATGGAATGGTCCATTTTTAATGTCCATTCATTCTTATCAATTATTATCCTATGATTATTCATATGACAAATAATTAAAAAAGAGATCTGTGCCTACAAGCATCGGCCAGTATCATTATTATATTCTTTTTTTACGTCCAAGGTTAAACCAAGAAACATGTTTTTTTTCTCAATTTCTGTTCTAAAACTGAAACATCAATTGAAGTTTCTTGAAGTCAGGATAAATATGTGTGTGAATGATCCTTTTTCTAAAATTTATAATCATGATAGACAAAATTCAATTATGACTCTCATTTCCAAAAAAAACTATAAAGTTATTAGTTAAGACAGCACCTGTCAAGTGAATGTGGAATAAGATGATTCTTGATTGAGACTCTGGATTGCCATTTGAAGATTTAATTACAAGTGATGGAAAAATGCATGAATTACAAAAATATTCAATAATAAGTAGGACATTATTGGACTCTGTGAAGTTTGATGAAAAGGTGAAGAAATAATTGATTTGAAAACTAGGCAGGGACTTTAATATAAGACATAGAGATTGTAAGCATAAATGGAACTATATTAAAATGAAAAGAAATAAGAATAACTTCATGAAGATTAATGGTATACAGACAGATTAGCAAGATTATTTATTCAAATTAATGAAAGAAATCAAATGCAAATTAACAGAAGATACTAATTGAAAATAACATAAGTTTATTCTCCAGTAATAAAGAAATAATTTTTTATAAAGATATACAAAATTCTTTTGATCATATCAAACAACATTTTAAATTTATGAGAGATTTAAATGCTAAAACTAGAAAACAATTGAATTATGAAAATATAGGTTAAATTTGATGATGATGACAAATGAAAGAAGGTATCGACTTGAAGAATTTGCAGTAAAAGAAAAAATATTTATTACTAAACTGGACAAAAAATCAAAATGAAAACACAACAAAATTGGATTATATTTCGCCATCAGCAATAGATTCAATATAGGAAGTGATCTTCAATTAGCAGGAAGTAAGTTATGTGGAAATGCAAAACTAAAAAGATTAAATCTATTTTTTTTAAAAAAAACAATGTTAATAGTTGATATTCCTAACACTCAGAACTACACTAATGAATTTATATTAAACTTGTTAATTATTTAAAAATATTGTTAACTGTTATTCTGCTGGCAGCCAACAAAAATAGCTTGCAAAAAAAGAAGAGGAATTGACCATTAAATATTCAATTTTAACAAGGAAACTTATAATAAAAAGAAATTGCATGAAAACATTTGAAAATGATTTTCTGAAAAGAAATGAATATTTGCAGTTGCCTAAAATGATACAAAAAAGAATTAATAAATATAAATGGAATTTTCTAAAGAAAGTTATAGAAGTGAATAAAAGTTTTCACGAGTATGAAGGATAAAACATCTTATTTTTTAAAAAAAAAATTATTTTAGCAAGAAGATAAATGACAATTATTACTAAAAAGAGAGTTGACAATATAATACTTGTAAAGATTTATAAAATAATAAAAAACAAAGTTATCATAATTATTATATCTTCAGAATTCCAGCACATTTTCAATAATAAAATGGCAGCATGCAATTAAATCTATGAAGAAGTGAAAAACTCCAAGAAATGATAGAATTATTGTTGACATCTTAAAAAAAGAAGGCAAACAAAAAAATTGTTGACTAAATATATAAATTGTTTAAATGATAAGGATGTACATGATGATTGGATGAATACAGTTGTAATATTAATATTAAAAAACATAATCAAAAAATATTAAAAAGTATACATACAATTTTTTTATTAAAATAATTACAATCCATGTATAACATAGTTTTTTTTTCATGTGTCAAAGCATTGGCCAGAAAGCGAACCCGGGACAACTGCTTGTAAGGCAGCTGTGCTGACCTTTCGACCAATAACGCTTGACATGTACAAAATAGTTTTGATTCAAACTAACCAAAAGAGCATACTAGATTTTAAAATGTTATATTATAGTATAGCGGTTTACATTCAAGTATGGAGACAAGTTATAGAAAGAACCAATGAATATAAGTTGTCATTATACCTTGGATTAGTAAAGTATGAAAAAACATTTGATTTCATAAGCTTTTCTACAGTGATTAAAACATTGAACCATCATAATATATACCTAGGATACTGTCATGTTTTAAATGTTACTTATTAGAATGTAATAGTAGTGATTGGATTATATGGGGCCACTAAGCAGGCTAATAATGATAAGGGTGTATGACAATAATTTTAAATTTCAAAAACCTTTATAGCAGTCTTATAAAAAGTATTTTGTAAAATATAATGAGAAGGTAAGTGAATATAAATATTTGGATATTATTTGAGCAATTTACACTTTGCATATAACATGGTTGTTTTTGCAAATAATCCTCCAGGGCTTCAGGCAATATTATAATAGTTATGAGATGAATAAAAAAATAGAATTTATGATAAATATTAAAAAGACTAAGTAATAATGTTTAATGGATTATCTCAGATATAAATAAAAATTGAGAATTGAGAATTAGAAAAAGTAAATAACTATAAATACTTTGATTAGATTATTAATATAGATGGAAACATAGATGAAATTAAACTTCAATGGAATACTTTTGATAAATACAATTAAAATTAAAGAGAAATGTACCAATGTGTTCAAAGAGGATGCTGTTAATAGATGTGTTTTATCAATTTTTACTTATGGATTTGCTACTTGAAAATTTAACAAAAGAGTATGGGAGTATCAAGATGGGATCAAAATATCTTGGTAAAAGAACAAATAGGTAAACTTTGACATCATTGAAAGAGTTAAGAAACTGAAATACAAGATTGTAATTGATTGATAGTTGATATCATGAGACTTAAAAGACCTAGAAAAAAAAAACATGTGAAAAGAATAGATGAAATAAGGAACTCTGTTGTAATATGAAAAAGAGAAACTATGAATATAAAAACATGGATTGAACTTGGAAAGATCTTTATTCTGCAGTAGACAGATAAAAATTAAAAATAATTCTTTAATCACCATAACAATAGAATGATAGAAAACTTAAAAAAAAAAATTAAATCATCAATTTGTTTATAATACTAGAATATAAAATGTATACACATATATACATGTAATGGGGTAACCCCCCAAAATAATAAAAATATGTTTATCAACAGCAACCATGTACATGGTGGAGTGACTATACATTTTTTTAATTTCATTTGATAGCAATCATGGATAAAGATCAGACTGGGCCTGCATTAAGCTTTTATGCAGATCCAATCATATTTCCTAATCATTTCTCTCCACATTTATAATATTATTCTGATATAAGATAAAATAGTAAACTTGTAATTTAAATGAAAAAATTGATCAGGAAATATGACTGAATCTGCCTAAAGACTTGTATTTAATGCAGGCCCAGTCTGATTATTATCCATGATCACTATCAAATTAAAGAATAAAAAAATTGCTTTATATCTTACATATTTACATTATCAACATAATGAAATATTGTACATACATAACAGAAAATATTTTAAAATTATTATTTATTTAAAAACCACTGTAAAGGTCTTACCAAGTTTACCTTATTTTTTTATTTTCTGATCTCAACTTCTCTTAAACAGTAAAACTGATTTAAAATTGAGATCTCTGGTCATAACAATCGTAGTTTCATATTGAAATTTATAAATTATTTAACTCAAATTTGTTTTTATAAATAAGTTCCTTTTTAATTGTTGTGCCTTATAAGGGAAAGAATCCAATATGCCAATTATGTATAAATTTATCTTTTCTTAGTTAATGTCTTCTTATAAAACTTAGTTAACTGTTATTAAGCAGGCAAAACTCTCCATACAGTAGTGCCACCCTGTGCCAACCAGAGTAATCAATGGATGCCAGAATGCTTGTGCATAAAATCCCATCTAGTGCATACTCATCCAATATCCCCAGACTAATTTCTGGCTTGGGCCTTCGCCAGTGAGGAGCTGTATGGAGAGTTTTGCCTGTTTAATAAGTTAGGTGCTAGCATAAGAGATGGTGATTATATGATACTTAGTTAACTGGTCAATTTCCTTAGAATCTTAATTGTTGAATTGTATTATAGCATCCACAAACAGCTTCAGAATTGGAAGATATATCTAGGTGTTAGTCAGCATTAAGGTATTATTACCATCATAAATTAGCTACCCTTCTGGAAAAATGAGGTTGGGCACTCTAATTAATGTTCTATACCATTATTGCAAATATATATGAATGAGCATGTATAAATCAAAATCCTTTCCCTGGCTTCAAATTATAAGAAGAAAACAGAAGAACTTAACTCAATTTTCTTCTATGTTGGAAAGCAGATTATACACTATTTTTTCTTTTTCTTCATTGACTGGAAATTTTCCAAATTTCTATACAAATTTAATATTTTGAAAATAATAAACTTTATTTTGGATTAAAATACCAAGAAATAACTTGTTTATTTCTTTAAAATTATTTCATTTTTTGACTTCTCAGTACATTAATAATTTAAAATAAATAAATAATTTTTACAAAGTTATAAATTGCATTACACTTTTTGATCCTAATAGGTAGGCCAGCCGCTTTGTGGCATTGTTTCCCTGCTAAAAACCCAGAAATATTTCGTTTTCACAGCCCAATATTTCTGTGCTTTTGCAGAGAAACGGCCTAGAGAACAGTCCTGTTGATATTAGCAGCTGCAGGCCTATAAGGTGTTGCACACAAATATTATGTCCTGCTAATGTGCTTCACAACACTATGCAAATATGCACACTTAACAGATCGCTATTGTATGATGTGAGGGTGTAGGGAAATAAAATGTCCACAACTGTTGTAATATGCATTCGAATTAAAGATCTTACCCCCTACCCGACATAGTGGTCAAGCACCTTTTCCCAGAACTCACATGAAAATCACGTAAATTATGAGACAAATAAAATGTCTGAGGTTGGACATAGTTTTGGAAATCATAAACTTGGTTTGATTAGTGACGACAAATTAGTTGTTAACCCCCCACCTCCACCCCCCCAAAAAAAATTAAAATAAGATCAAAATTTTTGACTTTTTCAACTTTCATTTTCTTTTTTGGTGCTTGTCTTATAGATAAAGACGCCGTTCGATGGTGCTGTTTTCACGCTAAAACTATAAAATATGAATATTCACAGGCCATTGATTTCAATCATTTTGATGTGTTTTTTTGTAATGCGAAAATAAAAACAAAACAAAATCTTTTTTTTTAGATATTATTTTTTATTAACGTATACAAATTAAATGATAATAATAAATGTAAAATAAAATAAACAAATTACAATTTGATTCGTGTTTTTTATTTTGCTTTATTAAAAAAATCAATTTTCTATCGTATATTTTTTTACTGGGGTTAAAGCTTTACCACTATTTTTACTTCATATAGAATGACAACAAAAAGTAAAAGTTGTTACGGTTAGGTTTAGGGTTAGTTTTAGGGTTAGTTTAAGGGTTAGATTTAGGGTTAGTTTTAGTGTTAGGTTTAGGTTTAGTATTCTGTTGTTTGTAGTGCTAAAATAAAAAATATCAAAATCATATTTTTGTAAATATTTTTTTTTAGTAACATCATAATTGTACTTTTCTTACTGGATATTTTTGTGTTACTGCTATTTTTTACTTCAAAAATATACACATGGCAGAATCTTGTTTGTCTCATGGAATGTTACGAACAGTACGTTACTTGATGCGTTACCTAATTCCAACTCACTTTACACATATATCTTGTCAACATTTTCCCAATTAAAACTTCAATACAGTATGGTGTAAAAAGTCTGATAATTATTACTTTACAAAATCTGAACATTTCAATACTTTAAAATATAAAAAAAATCCAATGAAAACAACATTTCCATCCAATTCAAAAAAACACACTCTCTCACCAAGCTGTAAACATTTTATAAACTGTGCGAATTCGGAAAATGTATTTGCTGCGATGTGATATACATGCTGTACTGCAACATGACACAGCGGCCTGCAATCTATAGCACAACAAGAAAGTTTATTATAGAAAATGCGGGTTCAAACGTGTCAACCGCAGAAATGGCATTTTTATGTGTTTTAGCGTGAAAACAGTGCCATAGTGCTGCGTCTTTAGCTATAAGACTAGTACCTCTCTTTTTTTTGGCTATACAGTGATTTTTGTTTCACTTTTATTTCTATATTGCTGATATATTAAAACTTTTCTTTTTAAAACCAATTTTTATTACCTTTTTTTTATAAAAAAAATAAAAACAAACCAAAAATAACTTTTGTCTCCATCTTTTGTTTCACTGATGACAAAGTATTTCTCCCCATAATAAGATAAAATTTTTGACTTTTTCAGCTTTCATTTTTTGTTTTTGTTTTTAAAATACGAAGACTATACGGCAATTTTTTTTGGGGGGGTATATTTATATTATGCAATGTCTATTTTTCCATTTTGGGGGAAAAGAAAATGTACAAATATTTGAATAAAATCTTGTATCGTAAATTATTTACAAGAATGTCAAAATATTAGTAAAAAAAAGTCGTATCAAATGTCAAAATATTAGTAAAAAAGGTTCTATCAAATGTCCAATTATTTTTTAAAAAGGCGGAGAAAATGTCAAAATATTTTAATAAAAGTCAGAAAAAATGTAAAACTATTTTAAAAATAATCGGCCCCAGATCGATAGAATTGTGTGTTTTTAGCAGAGAAACAACACCACCAACCTGCTGGCCTGGCCTACCGATTAGTACCTAATTTTTGTATTCATTTTCTTCAAAAACTAAATATATAAACTATGTGAGAGGAATAAATACATTTTATTAATTTCAATAAATATAAATACACTATTAGAAATAATATAACTTTCTAAAACAATATGAATAGTGATGATAATAATTATTATTTAAATGACATGGAATTTATTTGATTACAAGCAAAGAGTATAGAGCTGTTCACATTATAATGTGCAAATTAAGAGAAACTGACAGAAAATTAAATACAAATACTACAATAAATATATCACCAATGTATAAGCAAAATTAATAAGAATTATGTGTTTAATATAAAAAAAATAGTAATTACAAAGGCTAAATTTTTAAAAATATTAAATATTAAAAAAATTAAAAACAGGCTAAAATTATTCTAAAATTACTTTACTACAATAACTAATTTTTATTTGTAAATATTATATTTCTAGATAAATTTTATAATCATTTTACTGTTAGCCATGTAATCTTTTACACGATAATGAGCTGGTTTTGAGTTCTTGTGAAAATATCTAATAAATGTAGCAGAACAAAGGTTTTTTTAAAAAAACTTATATAAATTAAAAATAATATCCTAAAGTATTAAAAGTAATAATAATAAGTAATAATAAACTTTGGAATAAATTATTTGAAGTCACTGAAAGTAATAGTAATAAATAATGATCAAACTATGGAATAAAAAGACATTTTTACTGTAAAAAAAAAACTAATAAATTATATAAACTACAGTAAAATGGTCTCTTTTTTAAAAAACTAAAAGATTGTATGTCTAAAATTATGTTGGCAGGAATCTACTGCAAAACAACACTGTTAGTATACTGATATTAAAAATAAATTTTAAAAGTTAATCATAACGTACTTGTCTTAAGTGTATGTAAACACGTTTTCGGTTCAACCAAATGCTAACAAAGAAGTTATTTGGAAAAATTTCACATGTTGACTTTATATCCAGATGTAACGTCAATGAGTAGTATGTGTTGTACTTTTTAGAAAATCTACAATTTCAAAAAAGGATAATCACCTGACCTGTGGAGAATGCTTTTTTTTTAATTTATAAGTTATGACTTCCATTTATTTTTGAATATTGTGTCTAATATTTTAATCATGTTTTGACCCATAAATATTGGACCTGAATTTAGAATTTCATATACAGATTACTGCTTATTGAGAAAAAATACCTGTAATATGTAGATACCTTTTGATAGGAATATTGCAAGTTCTGTTAGATATTTTGTGTAGTGCTGTTTTAACTTTGAATATGTATAATACTAGGAATCCCATGAATTTTAGGATGTTTCTTTGTCTGATATTATACAAATGCTTTATATGATTTAATATTTTTAAAAACTGTTTTTTTTTACAGAATTTCCAAAAAATAGTTTTTCAGTGTTGAACTTATCACAATATTAAAGGTTATTTTTTCTATTGTTTAAATATTGAGAATACCATTTTATTTTTTTGATATTATATTTCCACTAACATTTATTTCTTCTCGTCTCCACATCACCCCTGCACACTTTCTTATTTCATCCATCCATCTCAGATGTAGTTTCTTTCTGGGTCTTTTACAATATCTTGGAATCCAGTTTAAGATTTCAATTGTCCAGCTATTATCATCTCTTATGTCCAGCCCAACTCCACTTCAGTCTATTAATTTTTTCAATGAGGTCAGTAACACCTGTTTGTTCTCTTACCCATATACTGTGTTTTCAATCTTTTCTTGTTACTCCCAACATGCATCTCTTCATACTTTGAGTGGTCTGAAGTTTCTGTATTGCTCTTCTATTAAGTGTCCAAGTCTCAGATCCATAAGTAAGAACTGGTAAAACATATTTGTTAAAAACGTTCCTTTTCAAACACATAGGCATATTTCCTTTTAGTATCAAATTATTTCTACCAAAAGCACTCCAACCAAGTTTAATTCTATGATTAATTTCATCCATTATGTTTACATCTGTATTAATAATCTGACCAAGATATTTGTAACTGTTAACTTCTTCTAACTCATCATAATCAATCTTTATTTTCATATTTTGAGAAAATCCATTAAACATTACTTTAGTCTTTTTAACATTTATCTTTAGTCCTACTTTTCTACTTTCATCTACTAACTCCTGCAACATTTCCTGCAGCTCTGAAGCATTATTTGAAGAAAAAAAAACTAAATCATCTGCAAAATCTAAATGACCTAAATAATCTCTATTTACTTTCACTCCTTTAGCTTCCTATTTTAATCCACAAAATACTTCTTGCAGCACTGCTGTAAAAAGTTTTGGAGATATGGAGTCATGCTGTGTTGCATCCTTCTCAATGTTGACTTTGCGGGTATCCTTATGTAATCTAATTGTTACTGTTGCATTTTTATAAATATTCTTTAAAATATGACAATATCCTGGATCTATACCTTGATGATCCAATGCTTTAATCACTGACAAAATGTTTATAGAATCAAATGCCTTTTTATAATCTACAAATCCAAAGCATAATGGCAACTCATATTCATTTGTCCTTTCTATAACTTCTCTCAATACCTGGATATGATCTACTGTACTAAAACCACTTTTAAATCCAGCTTGTTCTCTTGGTTGGTGGAAATTCAGTGTTCTCTGTAGACGAGTTGTAATGACCTTGATAAAAATTTTGTATAAAACTGATAAAAGTCTGATAGGTCTGTAATTTCTAATATCTTCTTAATCACCTTTTTTAAATATTAATATTAATACTGCATTCTTCCAATCATCTGGTACATCTTTATTATTTAGACATTTGGTATATAACCTTGCTAAAAAAAATTCTATTTCTTCACCTGCTTCTTTTAATGTATCAATTATAATTCCATCATTATCTGGAGCCTTTCCTTTCTTCATACATTTAATTGCATATCTCACTTCTTCATTTAAAATTCTGGGCAATTCGGAAGATGTAATAGATATAGGAGGTACTTGTTCTTTATTACTATATAATTCTTGATAAAAGTCTTCTACCATTTCATGATGTCATCTCTCTTTTTAGTAATAATTCCATCTTTTTTTCTTATTGCAGATATAAATTTCCTACCAATACCAAAATGTTGTTTTACACTCTTGAGACTTTTATTTTCTTCTACAGCTTTCCTTGCTATTTCACAGTTATACTTTCTTATATCATTTTCAACTCTTTTCTGCATCATTTTACAAAATTTGAGATATTCAATTCCTTTTAATGCATCATTTTTATATATCTTCATATTCCTTCTTTTTTTTTCATAAATTCTTTAGTCTCAGTAAAAATTTTATTGCTCAATTGCTGCTTTTTTCTACCAGCTATCTTTGTTGCAGTTTTTAAAAGTGTATCAGATATTTTCATATTAATTTCATTCAAATCTGAATCATGTTCAAAATCTACTAATACTTGAAACCGATTTGTAAGTTCTAATTTAAATTCATTAGAGTGTTTCTGAATATTAGGAATATCAACTGTAAATATTGTTTTTCTTAATATTTTTTTTCTCTAGTTTTGCATTAACATGTATCTTACATCTTACTAATTGATGATCACTTCCTGTGTTAAATTTATTAAGAACATTACAATCTTAAAATATTTATTTTTTGTTAGTCAAAATATAATCCAATTCTGCTGTACCTTCATTTGGATGCTTCCATGTCCATTTCCTTTTAACATTTTTCTCAAAAAAAGAATTCATAATATAAAGTTTTTCTTTTTCTACAAACTCCACAAGTCTATGTCCTCTCTCATTTTTATTACCATAACCAAAATTATCTACAGCACTTTCATCTTTCATTTGTTTACCAATTCTAGCATTAAAGTCTCCCATAACAATTTTAAAATGTTGTTTACTCTGATCAAAAGCCTTTTGTACATCCATATAAAAATCTTCTACTACTTCATCACTATGAGAACTTGTTGGGGCATAAACCTGAATTATCTGCATTTGATATCTGCTATTAAGTTGTATAACTAATCTTGCCACTCTGTCCAATACACCATCAATCTCCACAATGTTGTTCTTCCACTTTTTATTTATAATGAATCCTACTCCACTTGTATTTCCAATACTTGTGCCATTATAATAGAGTACATGTCCACTTTTTAAATCAATTGTCTCTTCACCTTTTCTTCTAACTTCACAAAGTCCATTAATGTCCCATTTAATATAAGACAGTTTTTCTTCTAATTCTTGCAATCTTCCTTCACTTGATTTTATTTGAAAACTTATTTTTAAAAAGGCCAGTCATAAAATGTTTATTACAGCAAAACGGAAGCAGTTTTTTAATCTGTTTAGCAATTATGGCTTAACATATTTGTTAAATTTTGTTAACAATAAATCTAATAGTTGGATTCACAATATATTTTATCTTAAAGATAATCACCCCAATTTTTTTTTCAATTACAAAATGGAATTCACATAAGATTTTTTTTTTTTCAATTTTGAAGAAACAAAATTACATCCACTAGTTTTAAGTACCATCATTATAGGCATGATCTGAGCTCCATTATATTTTTCCTGTTTTATAAAGTTAAAATGTTAATGTTCAGAATGTCTGTCATTTTAAAGCTTACATCTGCATTATATACTCTAAACATTATCAATATACGATATAAAAAAATGCTCAATTGTAAAAATAAAAATACACAAATATGGATCAAGACCTTGCCAAAAATAAGAAAGAAGTACTTGCATTTTCAACAGTTTCAGGCATTATCAGGCATCATCATTATTATTAATTTCACTAAACATCACATGATCACTATTTCTTATGCTAGCACATAACTGTTATTAAAACAGGCAAAACTATCCATACAGTCATGCCACTCACTGCCAACCAGAGTAATCAATGGATGCCAGAAGGATTGTAATGGATGCCAGAAGGCTTGTGGCCTTCATCATTGTGGATGAGTAGGCACTAGATGGGGATTTATACACAAGCCTTTTGGCATCCATTGATTACTCTGGTTGGCACTGAGTGGCACTACTGTATGGAGAGTTTTGCCTGTTTTATTATTAATTTCAAAAGAGGTTTATTAAAATAGAAATAAAAATTGCATAATATCTTGTTAAAATGATTAGAGTACAACATAAGATATAAATATTTCACTATTGCCTTTTAATGTTCATAGAGTTATTGTCTTTAAACTTTAAATTGTTAGAGATTGTAAATATATTTCAAGTTATAATGTTGTCAGTTACTGTCTACAACATAAAAGATGCAATGGTAGCCATAATTTATTGTTCCAATTAGTGAATGTTTATATCTGTTGGTGGCCAAGTGGTTAGCACAGCTGCCTTATAAGCAGTTGTCCTGGGGTTTGCTTCCTGGCCAACATCAAATTTTATGTAGCAATATAAAAAAAGAAAGGGTTTATTATTATTCTAGCAATTTAGACACACACCCAATTACAACTAATATTATTATCATCATCATTATTGTTGTTGTTGTTAGATTTGAAGCACTTTATTAATAATTTACAAAATTAACATTGTTACCTGAACATTGGAACAGTATATAAATTACAAGTGAGACAAATTATTAACATCATTGTTATTTAAGTTACAATAAGAATGCACAATTTAAATACAAAAAAAAGGTAATAATATAAAAAAAAAACAAAAAAAACACTTCATTGTCATGTTTCCCATATTCTCTAGTGCCATATAGAGTAAAATTCATTGAATTATGATTTCACATTCTTCTTCATAAAAGATCATGTGACATAGAATATGTTATCAGGGGTTATTTTATCTATTTCTTTAATTGTGTCTAGATTGTTTCAAAATGTAATAAAATGTCTTTTTGTCCTATTATTATATATAACTATAAGCCTAGTACACCAAGTGCATACAAAAGCTTGTTATTAAGCTTAAATATAATTGTGCATTCTCAGAAAAAGTATGCACTATTGTCTAAGCATTCCAACACTTGAATTTCTTCACTGGTAAAAGAAATAACAATCAATAGATATTTTTGCTGATATTAAATGTTAACAGCATCTATTAAATGAGGGAAACATTTTTGTCATTTGGTATAATTTTCATAATATTTTGAGTTCTAGAAAAAAAATTTGTTCATGAAGATATTATGTTGAGTAGTTTGTCTATCTTGAATGCATTAATATTGTGCAATAATAATCCATTTTGCATTAGTTGTACTTTGTAAGAATATTAGTAAGATATTCATTTTAAGCTTAGCCCAAAAAACTTCTCTGCATTATGAATAAACATACATTGAGAAGACTCTAGAAAATAAAACTATAAGAAAATATAAGATCATGTCTATCTTTGAATAAAATGGAATATACGATTTGGATAAAGAGTTCTACATGCATACAATTTTAACTTCAAGTTTATTCTGAATATGAATACACATTTAGTTATAAAAATAGAATTGAATACCAGAAAATGAATTAGGTTTTCATTTAAAGTGTGCATCCTGGCTTTATCAGTATACACTAACAAGGCACATGATTTATTCATGTTGAACTCATATATTCAATTAATATTTTCAGTAGTGTCAAGAATAAATGTGAGATGTCAGAAACACTGATATCATTAATATATGCAATATATGAGATTTTTCTTTTAATCCACAAACATATATACCAACAAATTTATGTTAAATTTCTTTAATAATGGATTGATATTTGTGGATAAAAATAGTGCACCTAATAAGGATCTCTGAAAAATTGTTCTATGGAAAGTAAACAGTTGATTTCACTTGACATGACATGTATTTGTCTAATTATAAAAATTAGAAGTATATAAAGATATATTCTGGGTTCAACCAAATGCTAATCAAGAGATCACTTAAAATACTATCACATGCTGATTTAATATCTAAATGTAATCCCAAAGGCTCATATGTCTTGTATTCTACAGAGAATCTACTACAATTTTAAAAAAGAATAACAACTTTACTTGTGGTGAATGTTTTTTATGAATAGGATTGTTTTCACATTAGTTAGAAAATATGGCTCCTGTTTATTTTTGAATATTATGTCTAATATTTTAACCATGTTTTTGACTCATAGATATTGGACATACAATTTTACATACATATTATTGCTTTTTGCCAAAAGATACCAGTGATATACAGTTAAGACATTTAAGTTACAAGGTCCATTAGATATTTTGCAGTTTACTACCCTAATTGTGCATATATAAAACAAAAAGAATACGCCATAAATTTCAGGGTGTTTGTCTGACATTATAACTACATTTTTGCATGATTTAATGCTCTTAAATATTATTTTATTTACAGGACTTCCCAAAAATAATTATCAGTCTTGAACTTATTACAATATAAAAAATTATTTTTCAAATTGTCAAATATTAAAAATATCAATTGATTTCTTGAGCTGTTTTTCCATTAACTTTAATTTTTATGGGGACTCTATTTTCAGGTGAATGGCTTCATTCTTTGGTTATATAATTCAGTAACAATGTATGGATTTTGTAGGGAACAATTTAGTTTTTATGACTAAATTTTGTTTGAATATAAAACCTATAATTTAAGGGCATTTCTCAGGGTGCACAATTTATGCAGTTACTTTTGTGAATTTCTTTCAAATGATGTTTATTATGAAGGCTTTTGCTACAGCAGGCTATGATGTGGAATATTTTGCCTTTGAAACATGATATATAGGATGCAAGACATTAATAAATGGCAACTACACCTGCCCAGAACCTGCCTTTATATACTGCATTACATATAGTAGCAGCCATGTCATGTGTTCATGCTATTTTGATACTTTTGATGTTCCTGCAGTTGTTATATCAGTTCTTCTTTATTTTCAAAAATCATCTATAGACATCAGTATCAGAAAGACCATTGGACAACTAGAATATATTAATTGCATATCAAAAAAGTCATATTTATTTTTAAAAAGGCAACTTATATAATGTTTATTACAGCAAATTAGAAGCAGTTTCTTCTATATAACAAATATGGCATTTTATCAACACTATTAAAAAATTTTTGTTAAATTTTATTAACAATAAAGTTAATGTTTGGTTTTACAATATATATATATATTTAAGGACAATAATCCCAAAATTGTGTTCAAATAAATATTTTGTCACTTTCTAAAGAAGCAAAATTACATTCATTAATTTCAAACACCATCATTATAAACTAGAACTATATTAAATTATTTTTTTCCTATTTTACAAAGTTCAAATGTTATTGTTTAGAATATATGTTATTTGAAAGCTTAAATTTGCATTAAATACTGTAAATATTATCAAATATATAAGCCAAGAAGCTAATGCACATGTGCTTTGTAGGTTTAACTATATAAATAAATACTCTCACACTCCAAACACAAGATAAAATCTTTGTGAAAAGATAGGATGAATCCTCTATCTTTTCAACCAAATAGGATGAATCCTCTATCTTTTCAACCCAAATGTTTATATATGAACATACATAAACGTTTGGGTTGAAAAGATAGAGAATTCATCCTATTTTTTCACAAAGACTTTATCTTGTGTTTGAAAGTGAGAGTATTTATTTATATAGTTAAATCTACAAAGCGCATGTGCATTAGCTTCTTGGCTTATTAATATTACAGTTTATAAAAACATTGCACTATATAAAATAAATATCTTATCAAATATATAATATAGGGAAAATGTTCAATTGTAAAAATGAAATTGTATAATCATTGTTAATATTATTTATAATTTCAAAAGAAATTTATTAAAATATAAATAACAAGTTGCATAAGATTTTGTTACAATGATTACACTATAATATAAGATATAAATATTTCACTATTTCCTTTTAATGTTCATAAAGTTATTGTTTTTAAACTTCAATTTTTTTAACATTGTAAATATGTAATACTTACAGTTATGATGTTATTCGCTTTACTGGCTATAACGTAAAAGACATAATGTTAGCCATAATTTAGTATTTTTTATTAATGATTGTTTATTTGTAATAAATCAGATCATCTGTAAACTAGGTTATAAATAAATCAAGTTTCATGTAGTAACATAAAAAGTGAAAGGAATTATTATTATTTTAACATTATAGATGCATGTCTATTTACATCTATTATTGTTATTATTCATAGTGATAGTTTTAAAGAACTTTATTAATTATTTACAAAAGTGATATTGATACATGAATATTAAAACGATACATAAATTACAATTCAGACAAGTTATCTAAACATCAGTGTTAGTTAAGGTACAATAGAAATGTACAATTCTATTACAAACAAAGGGAATAATATAAAAAAGACAAACAATTGTTAAGTTTCTGATATTTTCTGCTGCTATATATAGCTAAGGTCATTAAATTATGATTTCACATGCATTGTCATAAGGGTCCATATGACATGAATCATGCTATCAGAGATTAATTTATACATTTTTAAAATTGTGTCTAGATTGTTCAAGAATATAGTAAGATGTCTTCTTCTTTAAAGTATTAAAATTTCCTTCCACTTCTTCTTCTTATTTGCATTGCTGAATTATATATAATATAATATACCATATACTCCACAATTTACACTTCACAATGCACTTTTAATATATGATTTATTTTATCTCCTCTTGCCTACAGTTAGAGAGTTTGAAATGTTGTTTTTATATTTTATATATACATTTGTATATGTGTGTATATATATATATATAATGGTATACATGTATGGATAGGTATTGTATATGTCTAAATATTATAGCTCTGATGATGACTGCTGGACAGTCAAAACTGTAGGCAAGAGGAGATAAAATAAATCATATATTAAAAATGCATTGTGAAGTGTAAATTATGGAGTATATGGTATATTATATTAAGGTGTCTTCTTGTTTTAATATTGTATATAAATATGAGCTTAGTGCACTACCATGCATACCAAAGCTTTTTATTAAGCTGAAGTATAATTGGGTTTACAGCAGTTTTAGAATGATGATGCATCAATGTCTAAACATTTCAACATTTACATTTTATCACTGGTAAGCAGAATGATTAATAGTCAATGGATAATTTTGCTGAAATTAAAATGCCAACAACATCTATCAAATGTGGAAGGGATTTGTCAATTTGTATAATTTTCATAATGATTTTGAGTTGTGAAATAATTTTTGTTTTTGATGATATTAAGATGAATAATTTTTGTATCTTGAATACATTAATATTATGCAATCATAATCCATTTTGTTTTAGTATACATTGTAAGAACCTCATGAAATATTCATTTTATGCTTACCCCTAAATAGTTTTTTGCATTATGAATAAACGTTGAGAAGTTTTTAGAAAATATAAATGTAGAAAAGTAATATGAATGATATTTTCAATTTTAACTTTGTTTATTCTGAATATAAAAACATATTTGAATTACATAAATAGAAATGAAAACAGAAAATAGACTAAGTTTTCATTTAAAATGTACTTCAAATTTCTATCAGTATATAGTGACCAAGGACATCATGATTTACTCATGTTGAATTCATATATTCACTTAATATCTTCAATAGACTTGAGAAGTAATTTGAGGTGACAGAAACATGGTGATATCATCTACATATATGAAATATATAAGACATCACTTTAATTCATAAACATATATACCAAGTAATTCTTGTTTAATTTTTTTAATAGTGGATTGATAGGTGTGCCAAATAATAGTGTACTCAAAAAGAATCTCTGAAAAATCTTTTATAGGAAGTAAAAGGGGATTTCACATGGCATGACATGTACTTGTCTATTTATTAAAAAATTTATTGGTCCATAGATATGTTCAGGGTTTAAGAAAATGCTAACAAAGAGGTCATTTGGAATAATATCACATGCTATCCAGATGTAATAACAAAAAGTTGTATGTCTTGTATTCCTCAGATAATCTATTACAATTTTTAAAAATATTAACCATCTGACCTGTGAATAATGCTTTTTCTGAACTGGATTGTTTCCACATTGGTTAGAAGATGTGGCTCCCATTTATTTGTGAATATTTTGTCTAATACTTAAGCATATCTTGATTTATAAATATTAGATATATATTTAAAATTTCATATACAGACTATTGTTTTTTGACAAACAGTACCAGTGAGATTTTGCTAAATCATTTATATGATAGATAACTTTATATAGGAAAATTGCAAGTTCTGTTAGTGTTAAGTGTGCATATATACAACACTAGTAATCTCATGAATTTTAGGGTGTTTCTGTAACTGACATTATAGCTAACTTTATGAATGATTTGACGCTCCTTAACATTATTTCTTTTACACCATTTCTAAAAAAATAATTTAATGTTCAAATATTGAGGATATCATCTTGTTTCTTGGCACTATTTTTTGATTAAGTTTTATTTTCATATGAATGTCATAATACCCAAGTTATATAATTCATTAACCATTATGTAACTTTTCAGGATATAATCTAGCTTTTTTATGTTTAAACATTGTTCTCACAATAAAATTTGTAATTTTGTATGCATTTCTCAAGATAGGCAATTCATGCAATTACCTTTTTGAAATGTTTGAATTGATGTTTCTTATGAAGTTTGTTTGCATTGGTAGGCAACCATTTGCAAAGATTTGTATTCAGAACATGATGTATATCATGAAAAAATATTAAAAAATGGCAACTAGGCTTTCACAGAACATATCTTTACAATATGTTCTATTACATATAGTGATAAATATGCCATGTGTTTTTGCTATTTTGACAGCAATGATGCTCCTGCAATTGCTATATATTTTTTTCATTATTTTGCACCTTTAATTGTTAGTGTAAAAAACATCTGTAGACATCAGTATCAGAGAGATCATTCAATAATTTCAATATATTAATTGCATATCAAGAAAGTCAGATCTGTTTCATTTTAATCTCAATAGAAGTGACTGTTACTGGTAGGGTATTTCACCTCATCCCAATTTCTGAATTTTTCATCTTTGAAAAAATGAAATTTTGCTACTTTATTTAAATATTAAATTTTATTTATGCAATATTTTTATTAAATACATGTTTTAAACCAAAATTAAGGTGACCATAACTAGGTTTTATTTGCAAACATATTTTTTTTTAAAAAAGCAAGTTATGAAATGTTTATTATAGCAAAACTGAAGCAGTTGCTTCTGGGTAAAAAAAAAGGGCTTTTTATCAACACTATTCAAAATTGTTTGTGAAATTTTATCAAGAATAAATATTTGATTTTAAGATATATTTTCCTTTTTAATGATAATAACCTCATTTTTTTTCAAATACAAATTGGAATTCAAATAATATTTTTGTGTCATTTTTTGAATAAATGAAATTACATACACTAATTCTAATCACCATTATCGGCAAGATCTATGCTAAATATTTTTTTTTAAAAAAAGTTTAAATATTAATGTTTAGAATGTCATTTAAAAGTTTACATTTGTCGTAAATATTTTAAATATTATCAATATATGATATAGAAAAAATGTTCAATTGTAAAAATAAAATGATACAAATATGGATAAAGATTTTGCTAAAAATAAGAAAGACTTTGGTCCTAAACAGATTTAGGCATTATCATTTTCATCATAATTATTATCATTATTATTATTATTAATTTTGAAAGATGTTCTTAAGATACAAATATTTTACTTTTGTAAATGTTCATAGAATTGTTGACTTTAAATCTTAAAATTTTTAAGATTGTAAATATTTATTACTTCAAGTTATGATATTTTTTGTCTCTCTTTATAAATAAAAGACACAATGTTTGCCATTATTATTTCTACTATATGTCTTAAAGCAGATCATCTTTACACTAGATTATAAACACATCAAAATTCATGTAGCATTATAAAAAGTGAAAGAGATTATTATTTTAGCATTATATATTCACATCCATTTAAAACTATTACAATTAATAGTGATATTAGCGATTAAGCCAATGCACATGTGCTTTAAAGATAAATTATAAATGAATACTCCCACTTTTCAAGACACAAGATATAGTTTTTTAGAAAAGATGGAATGAATCCACCCATCCTTTCAACCCAAACATTTATGTATGGGTAAATCTTAAGCGTATGGAAATGAGAGCGTGAAGATGTTAAGCAATCACTTTAAATTACATTTATTATGGGTGGATTCATTCCATCTTTTCTAAAAAACTATATCTTGTGTCTGGAAAAGTGAGAGTATTCATTTATAATTTATCTTTAAAGTGCATTGGCTTAATCACTTAAAAACATAATGCTATATAAAATAATATCTCATTACCCTTTTTTTTTTTTTTTTTTTTTTTTTTTTTTTTTTTTTTTTTTTTTTTTTATTATTATTATTATTATTATTATTATTATTATTATTATTATTATTTTTTTTATTTTTTTTTTTTTTTTTTTTTTTTTTTTTTTTTTTTTTTTTTTTTTTTTTTTTTTTTTTTTTTTTTTTTTTTTTTTTTTTTTTTTTTTTTTTTTTTTTATTATTATTATTATTATTATTATTATTATTATTATTATTATTATTATTATTATTATTATTATTATTATTATTATTATTATTATTATTATTATTATTATTATTATTATTATTATTATTAAGCACTTTATTAATCATTTACAAAATTAACATTAATACTTGAACATTGGAACAATACATAAATTACAATTGAGATGAATTATCTTACATCAGTGTAATTTAAGTTACAATAAAATGTATAATTTAATTTTAAAAAGTAATAATATAGAAAAGACAAATAAATACTTCAGAGTCATGTTTCCCATAATATCTGCTGCCATCTAGAGATAGTTTCACATGATCACATCTCCTTTACTAGCACATTAATTGTTGATAAACAGAGCAAAACTCTCCATACAGTATTGCCACCTGTGCTAAACAGTAATCAAAATTTATGGGTGCTGAACTGAGTTCAGACCCATATGACTATATAAGCTATTGAGCTTAGATTGAAAATATTTTTTGTGTTTTCAGTTTCATTCTCATAGTTTTGTAGTTAAGTAGAGATAAAAGGTGGTTGCTAGAGGGTTGCATTAGATCCTAAGATCTAGATGCAGTGCTCTCAGATCCAAAGCTCCTCACTGACGAAGGCCACAAGCCAGAAACTAGTCTGGGGATATTGGATGAGTAGGCATTAGATAGGGATTTTATGCACAAGCCTTCTGGCATCCATTGATTACTGTTTAGCACAGGTGGCAATACTGTCTAGAGATAGTTTCATTGGATTATTGTTTCAAATGCTTTTTTGTAAGAGGCTATGTGACATGGGATGTATTATCAATTGTGTTTTTATCTATTTTTCTTATTGGGTCTTGATTGTTCAAGAATGTAGTAAGAAACCTACTTATTTTTCTATTGTATGTAAATATGGGCTAGTGCATTGCCATGCAAACAGAAACTTCTTATTAAGCTTAAGAATAATTGTGTTTTCAGCATTCTTGGAAAGAGTATGCACCAATGTTTAAACTTTCCACCATTGGAATTTGTTTCCTGTAAGCAGAATGAATACAAATCAATGAATATTGTTAATACCAGCTCCCAAATTGGTCTACGGGAGTTGTCTGTTGGAGTCATTTTAATCATTTTTTATAGTTGTGGACAATTTTTAATTATGAAAATATTAGATTGAATGGTTTTTGTATCTTAAATATATTAGTAATATACAATTTTAATCCAATTTTCTTAGGTTTACATTAATAGTTTTTAACAAGGCTGTAAACCTTAGCAATGAGCGTCTGAAAAAATCGTCACTAGGGACCTCTGTAGGTCTTTAAAACACATGCTTATGCTATGAAGAAAAGAGAGAATGAGATATTCATTTTATGCTTACCCCAAAGAAATTATCTGCATTATGAATAAACATATGTGAAGAAGACTTTAGAGAATATAATTGTAAGAGAGTAATATGTGATCATGACTTTCATTATCATGTTAAACAACAATGTCTGTGAATAAAGTGAGACATAGAACTTGGTTAAAAAATTGATACTATTTTCAATTTTAACTTTAATCTAAATATGAATACACATTTAAATTACATAAATAAAATTGAAACCCAGAAAATGGACTAGATTTTCATTTAAAGTGCACTTCATAACTCTATTAGTATATATTGATAAGAAGATGATCCATTCATGTTGAATGCATATGGTCAAATAATAATTTTAAAAGATTCAAAAATTAATTTGAGATGTTAAAAACGCTGTGATATCATCCTACAGACAATATACAAGATATTTTATTTTCTTACAGAAATATATACTCTATGTAATCCCTGTTTAATCTCTTAATTAGTGAGTTGATATATATGGCATAACATAGTGCATCTAAAGTGAATCTGAATAATTGACCTATGGAAGATAAATTGTAGATTCTACTTAGCATCACATGTGTTAATATTTTTTATTAATCAGCCTTTAGACTAGAGATTATTCAATAATGAAGAATATTTCTGAAGTGGAATTTTTACTACACCATTTTTACACAAGATAATGACTGATTTCTGTCTACTTTTAACACATTTTGGAGGGATGTAATCATAAACATTTGAACAAAAGACATGAGATAAACATGTATAATCCACATGGTGTAGATTTCATGCTGAACCAGCACTTGGGATTTGGATCAGACCACAATCTCTTACACATATTTTTATTATTGTTCAGTATATGTAGATAGCAAATTAATCTGGTGTGATTAATAAGTGTCAAACATGTTGCTTTCACAACTTTGACTGATATGCTTATTAGAAGCATATTAATTTTTATTAGTCATTCATTAGACTAAACGTTATTCAATAATGAATAATATTTCTGCAGTGTATTTTTATTTTATTCACATGAATTTGTCCATATGTTTATAATTACATTTTCCCACAAGTTGTTAAAAGTTTATAAAAAACAGTTCCTAACTTGTGTGAAAGTGTTTTGGTAAAAATGACACTACAGAAATATGATTCATTATTGACTAATCTGTAATCTAATGAATGACTTTTATAAATTATTAATACACTTCCAATAAATGTCAAATGTGAGGTCATCATGTTTGACACTTATCAATTAACCAGTAATAATATGCTATCTATATATACAGAACAATGATAATGATCAGCATAAGAGAGTGTGGTCTGGGTCAAGTGATGTATGCTGGTTCAGCATAAAATGTGCATCTTGAAAATCATACATTTTGTCACATGTCTTTAGTCATATGCAATGCTAAAAAATGGATAGAAACAGTTTCTACTTTGTGTGAAAGTGTTGTAGTAAAAATACACTACTGAAGTATTATTCATTATTGGATATACTTCCAGTAAATGGTTTGTACAAAGATGTGAAGCAGCATGTTTGGCACTTATCAATTAAACTGTAGTAATATGCTATCTATATATACTCAACATTTTTATTGGTGTTGTGGTTTTGGCCAAGTAATGAGTGCTGGTTCAACACAAAATTTGGATCTTGGGTTCATACTCCTTTTTCACATGGTTGTTCATATGTTTATGGTGAACATTCTTCAACAAAGTGTAAAAAGTTTTTATAAAGCCACTTCTACTATACATGAAAGTGGTGTAGTAAAAACTATACCATAGAAAAGTGGTTTGTGTCAAAGATGTGAGGACAGCATGTTTGACACTTATCAATTAAACTTTAGTAATTTTCTATCTATATATACTGAACAATAATAAAGTTATATGTAAGAGGTTGTGGTCTGAATCAAATGAGAACTAATGCAATCTTGCATTTTTTTCACATGTCAATTGTCATATTCTTTCCATGAGGTGTTAAAATTGGATAGAAAACAGTCCCTATTTTGCATGAGAGTAATGTAATAAAAATACACTACGGAATTATTCATGACATATACTTGTCTATTTATTAAAAGACTTGTAAGTCTATATAAACATGTACTGTGTTTTCTCAAATGCTGAGAAAATAATTTGGAATATCACATAATGACTTAATATTCAGATGTAATTCCAATGGATTGTATATATTTTATTGCTCAGAGAATCTACTATACTTTTTTTTAAAAAAAAAGTGCCTGACCTATGGAAAATACTTTTTCTGAACTGATTTATTTCCACATTAGTTAACAGTTATGGTTTCCATTTATTTTTAAATATTGTGTCTAATATTATAATCATATTTTGATTCATAAATATCAGACATAAATTTAGTATTTTATACACAGATTATTGCTTTTTGAAAAAAAAAGAGTAGCAGTAATATTTATTTAAATCATAAAATACATATTTTTGAAAGGAAAATTGCAAGGTCTATTAGATATTTTGCAGAGTGCTAACATAAGTGTGTATATATACATGACTAGAAATCCCGTGGATTTCAGATTGGTTTTTGTCTGATATTATAGCTAACTTTTTGCATGATTTGATGCTCCTAAACACTATTTTTTTTACAGGATTTCCAAAAAATATCATTGTTTAACTTACTCCAATATTGAAGATTATTTTTCAAATGTTCAAGTATTGCAAATATTTTATTTCTAGACATTGTTTTTCCATTTACTTTTATTTTCATATGGACTCTATTTTAGATGAATAGCTTAATTTAGAACTGTTATATAATTCATTAACCAAGTATATATTTTTTAAAGGTATAATCAAGTTTTTTTATGGTTAAATATTGTTTGAGAATGAAACTAGTATGTATTTTTCAAGCACACTAATCATGCAGTTCTTTTTTTGAATTGTTTGAATTGATGTTTTTTTACAAAGTTTGTCTTCCATGGGTGGCAATCATGTGGCAGGTCTTGTGTTCATAACATGATATATAGATGCAACAGAACATTAATAAACAGAATCCAGGTCACACAGGTTCTATATTTACATGTTCCTTTACATATAATCACAACCATGCCAGGTGTTTATGCTATTATAAATGCTATGATGCAATTGTTATATCTTTTCTTCATTGTTTTGCACTTATTAGCATTAGTTGTAAAAATATCTATAGACAGCAATACTAGAAATTCCTTTGGACAATTAGAGTATATAAGTTGCATATCAAAAAATTCAAAGTTGCTCCATTTTGATCTCAATATAAATTACTATTTTTTATTGATGGAATGTTTTTCTCATCTCAATTTTTGACTTTCTTATTTTTGAAAGAAAAATTGAAATTTCATTACTTTATTTACATATTAAACTTTATTTATGCAACATTTTTTTAAAATACCATAAAATAAAAATCTAAATAATTACAATTATATTTTATTTGAAAATATTTATTTTTAAAAGATAAATCATAAAAATATAGCAAAACAGAAGCATTTTTTCTGTCTTTTTATCAACACAATTAAAAAAATTTTGTTAAATTTTGTTAACAATAAATTTAATGTTTAGTTTTAAGATTTGATATATAGGCATTTTTATATCTGGAACTTAATTGTAGATATAGGGGATTTGAACTCAGACTTTCAAGTAACCTTCAACTATCCACACTATTTTATACTATTGATACACATGATCAAACACATGTAGAAAAGATAAATAATCACCAATATAAGTATTTCGTGCTGAACCAGCTCATCGGTTGGTCTAGATTATCATCTCTCACACTGATTACATATATGTGTGGGAGATGATAATCTGGACCAACTGATGAGTGCTGGTTCAGCATGAAATACATATATTGGTGATTATTTATCTTTTCTATACGTGTGTGGTCACGTGTATCAGTAGTATGAGATAGTGTGGATAGTTGAAGGTTGCTTGACAGTCTGGGTTCAAATCCTCTATGTTTATTTTTAAGATATTATTTTCTTTTAATGATAATAAGCCCAAATCTCAATTTTGAAAATAGGTTCATGTAATAAATATTTTATTCTTCTAACTTTTTGAATAGAGAAAATTCTGTCCAATGATGCCAATGATGATTGTCATACTTAAGAACTTTATTACATTTTTTTTCTTATTTTACAAAGTTGAAATATTAACTTTTAGAATAGCTGTCATTTGAAATCTTATATTTGCAATAAATAATGTGAATATTATCAATATATGATATAGGAAAAAGAATTAATAATAAAATTATTAAAATGTTTTCAAATAAGAAAAGCCTAATTGCATCTTAACACATTCTGTCATGAACATCATTATAACCTGCTTTTAATACTCTCATCTTTTGTGTTACCCTAAAGATTGTAAGATTTTTAAACACATCTACTCATGTTTGTATATGCATCACTATGATATTAATAGTTTTTCTAAATGTCACATGATCACCATCTCTTATGCTAGCACATAACTTATTAAACAGGCAAAACTCTCCATACAGTAGTGCCACCCTGTGCCAACCAGAGTAACCAATGGATGCCAGAAGGCTTGTGCATAAAATCCCCATCTAGAGCCTACTCATCCAATATCCCCAGACTAGTTTCTGGCTGAGGCCTTCATCAGTGAGGAGCCTTGGAACTGAGAGCACTGCACCTAAATGATGTGAAAAAATAGAATAATATTAAATATATACATTTTTTTTTATATCTTGTTTCAATAAATCTAAAAATTTTAAATTTAAATATTATATTAATAATCTTAAAATAAAATGGGCTAATGCTGTTCAGGATTAATGCATTACATTTTCCATTAATGATCTCCTTTCATCATTTGGTAGTGCTTTTGAATATTCTACCATATATAAACTTTTTTTTTAGATTTGGAACTGTCTATCTTGATATTTGTATCAGTTTTATGGAACTCACATTCAAAAAGAGACATAAGTAAAGTGCAGAAAAAAATTCAAAACACATTTGATAACTAAAAATTGATTGTAATATATATTTTTTTGGCAAAGAGAAGAGCTAGAAATATGAAATGCTTTTACAATGTCATTACCAAAAATAATATTTTTTCCAGCATCCTTTCAAAACTTCATTTAAATTCTTGTCAATATGAAACTTATGCACGTAATCATTTTTTCATAGAAACTTGTAGATATGATACTTTAAAATCCTCACTCCACCCCCTTTTTTTTTTCAACTACCCAATAATTACAATTCACATTTTGTTAGTAAAAACTTTCTTCAACTTTATATTAATCAATTTTTAAAGGTTTTTTTAAAAATGTATATATAATATTTTAATTAAATTTTTTTATCTTCTCTTAATTCTTTTGTTATGGTATATACTTTTTTTATGTGCAATATGTAATTGGCCTTTGATTGTATATATGTACATTAAATAAAGAATTGAATAGAGTCATCATTATTATTTTATTATTATTACTATTGAAAGGATTTTATTTATCAAATATTACATTAAGTTTAATTTTTCCACATACATAGAATCATAGTAGAAATTGTTGGAATATTACATTTAATGGTATGTGGAGATACATATAATAATATATTTTGCTTATTTACATTTTAAAAAATATAATAGTTTGTAATGATTCTTACTATCAAATATCTGATGTTTCAGGCTGTCTCACATTAAAGATCAAGTACCTAAAAATATTGTGTGTGGAAATTTTGTTATCTTTTACTCTGATTGACCTTATATTTATCAAGAAAATATGCTTCGAAAATACTCCTATTAAAAATGTTTGAAATATAAATTGTATGTTGTTGATAGGAAATTGGAATAGACTTGGAGTTGTTGTGCATATATTCTAAAATGTTTGACAATCAAAAAATAAGCATGTTTGCTGTGATATTACTAACAGTTAGTGCATATACTAACCTGTTTGCTGTGATATTATTAACATTTGTTTGCTGTGATATTACTAATAGTTGGTGCATATACTAACCTGTTTGCTGTGATATTATTAACATCTGTTTGCTGTGATATTACTAATAGTTGGTGCATATACTAACCTGTTTGCTGTGATATTACTAACAGTTGGTGCATATACTAACCTGTTTGCTGTGATATTATTAACATCTGTTTGCTGTGATATTACTAATAGTTGGTGCATATACTAACCTGTTTGCTGTGATATTACTAACAGTTGGTGCATATACTAACCTGTTTGCTGTGATATTACTAACAGTTGAATGCATTTGGAATATTTAACTAAAAATTAAACTTTTCTAAAGACATTCAACACACATATTAGATGATGGAAATAGTCCAATATAAAAATACAGCTAGAACACCATCATCACAAACCTTCAGAAAAACACGATGACTGTATTATGTTTCTATATAACAAAGCTCACATTAAGAATTTACATTTGCACAACACCTTTTCTATTTATAAACATTTGTAAATTTAGTTTTAGTAGAAAATTTTTTTGCTTCAAGTGACCAATACATGAATTTACAGGTTGACTGTCTATTATTTAGTTATCTTTGAAAAGTGCATATACAGGGGTTGAATTCTCCTTTTAAATTTTTTTCTTTGATCTTTTCTAAAACTCTGTATGTATCTTAAAATAGGATACTCAGCTATTTAGAAAACTGAATACCACATATAATTAGTAGTTAATGTATCATAAAGTAATGTTTTTAGTCAATAGAATAAACCATTTCTATTTATAACTGCAAGCACAATTGACCAATGAGTAAAAATCGCTTAAATAATTAAAAGCGCTCTCTTGTAATGGATAAATTGTATTTCCCAGTTAAGTTTTTAATGTTTTCTTCAGACCAATTCTCATGTGAATCTATTATGAGACAGAATCATTTGAAAAAATTTCTATTTTTATAAAGACATTAAAGTTATTATTATAATTACTGTACTTATCCTGCTTCATCTGTTTTTAGTTTTTATTAGATTTTTCCTATGACAAGGCTGCATTTTTTGCAATATTCACATAACTGGTAATAGCTTCATGATAAGTTGCATCTAACTGAGATGACATCTTTGAACTCAAAAGCATGTAAAACATAATAACCAAGATCAACTAACTCTAGAGCATGAATCTTTTACCTCTCTTTATTTAATATTCTAATTGCAATTAAAATAATAAAATATTAGAACATATTATCCAAAGTGGAGTAGCATTTGAATGACTTACACTCTACTGATAATCTATTATTATTATTTTTTTATTATTATCTTCCAATAATTTACTATTTAATTTCATTCTCTCTATATAATTATCAATTTTAGCCAACTTTTTTTAAATACTTTCCTATTTAATTTTAACATCTTTTTTACTTTGTTTTTAATAGCACATTTATATTCTCTATATGCTTTTTCCTTT
This sequence comes from Epiperipatus broadwayi, assembly GCA_028023455.1. Taxonomy (NCBI): domain Eukaryota; kingdom Metazoa; phylum Onychophora; class Udeonychophora; order Euonychophora; family Peripatidae; genus Epiperipatus; species Epiperipatus broadwayi. The sequence continues at coordinate 7,435,858 of JAQFVV010006198.1, forward strand.
CTTTTACACTTTTACTAATTCTCACTTTTATATTACTTTTATTCTTCTGAATATTCTCATTTAAAACCCTATTTGCTCCTTTTTCTACTTTACCACACCAGCCTTATATTCATCCCCAACAAACTCTTCCATGATTTCTTCTACTTTTATTATATATTTTTCTAACTTATTTTTATCATTCATTCTCCAACTACATCTTTCATTATCTTTCTACTTTTATTATTTTTCATCACATTATCCACCATTTCTATTATAAAGAAATTACATGATCACTATTAAATACCCTCTCTTCATTATCAAACATTTTAATTTTCTGTACTTTATTCATTCCCTCTTTCTCTACTAATACATAATTTATTGTGTGAAATATATTACTAGATCATGTGCATTGTTCCTCATAAATAGTTAATAAATTTTCTATGCTCAAATTCACTCTCTGACAAAAAAATTTCAAAAGCTGTTCATTCTTGTTATCCACCTCATCAATTTCTTCAATATGCCCATTCACATTCCATATAACCATTATTTTCTTTCCCTTTTTTTTAAAACACTGTATAACCTTAACTAGGCATTCATATATGGTACTGTTCCACTCTATTATAGTTTGACTATTTCCAGTGATCTTATAGCTACCACCATCCATTTTTGTACTATGCTGCCATTCAGTGGCTTGAATTGGAAATAGAATTTACAATCCTATCAACAATTTATTTTTATCATCACAGAGTTTTTTTATTGATAATATATTATTTGCAAATATCAACATATGTACAAAAGGGATGTTTAAATTATTTAGCAGTTCATAAGGCTAATAGCATAACTAATCTTTAATTACTTCATGAAGGAGTGCTTATGAGAAATCTTAATGGCAATAAAAGTTCAAGCTAACAGTGACCTACTCAAGTAAATTGTAGAATATCAAGTTTTGTTCATGATGTTCCTGGATAAGAATTTGAAAGTGTATGCATTGACCATTCTTTGTTATTTGAATACATTGTATTTCTTACTGCCAATATCATGGAACAGTGTGCAATCCACTTAGCTTATGAACAATTACAGATGCATTTTAAGGTTGAAAATATTTTACATATTTTTTAAGCAATTGCTTGAGGTTAATTATCCATTTTATGAAATACAGACATACACATGAAAAGTATAGACAGGTTTGAAAAAGGTGTAATATTTCTTCTGAATAATTATTATACAAATTATGTGGGTTTGAAATTTAGTTTGAATCAGACATTGAAAAATATTAGGATTAGAATTGTACCCTGTATCAGATTAAACAGAAGTTTTAACTGAATATAAAACACATTTTCTGTATTTATATATAAAAAAGATTATTTATAATATTCTTCAAAGCTAAGCATGCTTTCAACAATTTATAGTCATATTTGTAGCGTAAGTAGTCTACTAAAGGTTGTCTTATTTAGCCTCAAGTCTCGAAGGTGATATTTGAATAAGGTGCACACATAAATGAGCTAATTTAAATAGATCATTTTTTGATAGGGAATGAAAGATTCTTCTTTATTAAAGGCATGGGCATTGTTAGAAATATACCATGCTTCTTTAAACTTCTGCTTCTTAATCATTTCATTTAGAGACTTAGCTTTTGTTGGGTCAAAGTGTGGCCACACTCAATTTCATGTTCTAAAAACATTGATTTAATGTTAGAGTTGGCTTTAGCATGGTTATATTGATAAGCTACTCTAATTTCAATATTTAATTGCAATTCCCAAAAGTAAACTGCATTGTAAACCAAATTGCTGCACTTGATCCAATGTATAATCTATAGGGTCTGTTCAGGGAGTAACCTGTCATTGGTGTTGTTTGAGTTGGTTTAGAGAAGACATATTTGTCTAAGCAAATATTATACAGATTATGGAATAATCCTGGAATGTATGGGGAGCTAATCCAGGATTTTCTGGGCTGTGTCTAATATTATAATAAAACTTCTTGACAGTGTTGATGAGAGATTTATGTCTATATTCTATTTCACACAACTCTTTAATGTACCCTTCTGCTTGTTTTACAGTCAGCTTTGTATTTATATTATATGAAATTTCTATATAGGAAGCTCTTAAAACTTGCCAATTTATGCACAGTAGGAGTGAGTAATTGAGGGAGAATCACATCTCTAATCTGTAGGAGTTTTACTAACATTTTATAGTTGAGACGATTGTTATCTCTTTGTACATATTAGTTCAAAAATTTTATACCTTCAGGGTGGCATCTTGTTCAATAGTCCAATTTAATTGTGATACTTGTGCAAGCTCTTGTTGAATTTTGATTGACTCTCAGATCAACAAATGAGAACATTATCTACATATTTCATATGTGTTAAGTTAGGTGTAGATTCTAAATGTTTTGGAATAATTAAGTCCTCAAATTTTGTAAGAGCAATACTACATATGATACCATTTATTGAGAGACCCATAGGTCATCTGAATATTATGTAATATTTTTTATTTGCCAAGTCTGTGATATCATTTATTCATTTTAAACATTCAACTATAAATACAATATTTATTGGGATCATAATTTGCACTCTGTAGAACATCTTTAATAATATCTATTGATAATGTATGTGAAATAAGACCGTATGGTTCAATTATATCTCAAGATGCTAATTTGTTTTCATCACTATTCAAATCTTTGATTTTATTAACACAATCGAAATAAGATTTTATAGTATATTTACTGAAGCCAATAAGTGCTGTCAACTATTCGATGATAATTTTTGCTACCTTATAATAATAGGTTCCACCAAAATCCATCATCAATTTAAGTGGATGATCTATTTTGTGCAATTTGATATTTGCAAATATTCTAGAAGGGATGGCGGCAGTTGGGTATATTTGGAGATATTCATATTACAAACTTCTCAAAAGTAAAAAAATTATCTTTCAGTCATTTTAATTAAATTGTAATCATCTACAGATTTAGACTTTAACTTATCCAGTTGAATGGAAATTTTTTGCTCATATTCACTGTCATTTAGAAAAACTGTCTTTTACTCTTATCTTCTTTTATACAAACAATATTGTTATCCTGAATGTATTTTTTAATTATTGTAAAAATGTCATTAAAACAAGCAAAACTCTCCATACAGTAGTGCCATGCAGTGCAAGCCAGGATAATCAATGGATGCCAGAAGGCTTGTGCATAAAATCCCTATCTAGTGATTACTCTTGTGGCTTTCATCAGTGAGGAGCCTTTGATAAATAGTTATGAGCAAGCATAAGACATGATGATATTGTAATCGTCATTTAACCATTTTATGTTGTTTAACTTGTATCATTTTGTATTAATTACTTTTGATATCTTTCCAATAATGTTTTCTCTTTGAGGGTGTATTTTATATGTTGTTTCAATATTCACTATTAATAAAACAGGCAAAACTCTCCATACAGTAGTACCACTCAGTGCCAACCAGAGTAATCAATGGATGCCAAAAGGCTTGTGCATAAAATCCCTATGTAGTGCCTACTCATTCAATATCCCCAAACTAGTTTCTGGCTTGTGGCCTTTGTCAGTGAGTAATGTGCTAGCATAAGAAATAGTGATCATATGATGTTTACTGGTTATCCACTATTAATCCCCATTTTCAAATTTTCCAGGTTCTGCCAATGAACATTGACCTGAATTCTGAAATCTTTTAAATCTTGTCAGGGGGATTGCTATTAGTAAAGTTTATAAAGCTATTTGTCATTGACTACAGTGATTTCATTCCTTGCTTTCAGGCCAAAAATATTTTTTGTAGTATTTTTTATTTAATTTAAGCACTACAAGTCTGCATTTATCATAAATGCTCAAAGGTATTTTGCATCTTTCGCTAATATTTCATTTCCTATATTCATTCTGTTTTAATGATTTCTTGCATCCTCTGATAATATTGCTAAGCAAAAGTATTTTCAATTCAATTAAAATTCTGACCCAGTTATGAGTAGATTGGTCTACTTTAATGCTACAGCAGTTTGGGAAATTGATTCTTCCTTGTTTAATGGTAATAGATTTAGAAATTTTGTATGCCATCTTTTGTTATAATTTGATATCCATAATTCTTTGTAATTCAATACTTTTTTTTTTTAATATGTAACTGAGGAACACAGAGTTTTGAAACTCTAGTAGTCTTAGCAACTGGCATAGTTGTCCATAGATGTCTGGATGAATAGGTTTTTTTTTTTAATCCCTAAATGATATTTCAAGATTTAGTATTATACTGGTTTAATAATTAGCATGGTCAAAGGCAAGATCTGTGAAAAAGAATTATCTGATATATAGAAATAAAACAGGAAATAGTATTAGAGGTGGGATGATACTAAGAATTGATTTAATAAATCATGATATACATTTTGGCTCCAATATAAATTATAAAAAAATTGATATACATCACAGTGAAGCATCCTTTGCACATGGAAAAGCATGCAGATCTGAACAATATGTCCCAAATTTTTGGTAATTTGTATTACAGCCAAAACATATATCATGACTTTTATTAAGTCAATTCTCTGTGTTATCCCATCTCAAATACTATTTCTTGGTTTCACTTCCATGTCAGGTAATTTTTTTTCACTGAACATGCCATTAAGCATGCTGGTCTATCATTCAGAGGTTTAAAAAAATAATCTACTCATTCAGTCATTAATGGACAAACTTGCCAGTTTCTAGGGCTCCAACCAATTTCTGAAACCTTTGTGTTCACCAATTATAATTAAAATTTGTTGTACAAATCCAATTCATATTACAATATTTTTCAATAAAAGATGTAATGATAGGCTCCAGATGTATGCTTCTATTAGACATAAGCTTATTGTTGGTAATGTTAAATAGTTACATTGAAGAGCTAAAGACAAGTATTCTACCAAGAATAGCATTGATTATGCAAACTTTCATAATGAGATACAGAATTTTTGGGCAGAATGTTTACACTTTCATACTGTGTTCATGATGAGACTATTCCAAGTGATACCTTAGTTGCATTTTAGAAAGATTTGGATGCCAAGAAAGGATGAAGTAATTCACAAAGAATGATAGTTTACGGCCTTTGGACAAACTGCTACAATGATGATCTGCAAACTTGCTTTGCAGAAGCAGTTATTGTTTGGAATTGGTTTACAATATTCAGAATAAAGTGAATGTTATAAAAATCTCTTGAGGATTATTATGACATTATCGATGAAGGATTTGGCTCGGACAGTATATCCAAGATGAGGAAGGAAAAAATATTGTGTATTGTTCACTTTCCTTAATCAGAGATCTATATAGATTTCAAATAGCAAAGATGCAAGTAGTGAATCCTGTAGAATACCATGATTAGTTTTGAAAGATGTAGATAAACTTATAATTTTCCAATTTAATTGATTTATTGGTAAGATAGTTCCAGACAGCAATTATCAGTTTACTATATTCAGGCAGAAGTTTGTGTAGTGCAGTGAATAGATATTTCCAACTGACTAGAGCAAAATCTGCTTAAAGTTGACTTGGCATGCAACATATACTCTGTAAGTTTGTTCTCTTTAGTAAACAAGGTAGATTCTTATACTAAAAGAGTGTCTTGAGAAACAACTTAACCTTTTATTGCATAGTGAAGTAGATAGCCTTGGCAGAATAAGTTCATTTAGTTTTTTACTATTATTCTTCCAAAAATTTTTGTTCACTGTCCTCAATTGTAATGGGGTGCAAATTATTTACAGAGCATAAACTGCATTTAATTTCTTTCTAAAATAAAATACTATGTTGGTAGAAGGATTGGGGATGTTAAGATTGCTTGAGCAAAGATGTTATAGAATTTATGTAGAATGGGAACAATGATGCAGTCAAACTGCCTGTAGACATTAACTGGAATGAAATCAGATTTGTATGTTCCAAGATGCATATTTTCTTAAGGAAGTCATGGTCTATAATGATAGTGAGCTGATATTGATCAACTGCTTTTGAATTAGATTTTAGGTGTTCAAGTTTCAACTCAACTTTGCTGTCAAAAAGAACAATGTCAATCTTTGATAAAATGGGAATGCCAGATGCATGTGATGGAATAGATCTTGCATAATTTAGTCTAACCAGTTTTGAGATTTTTTTTTAGCCTGTGTTATTGCATTCTGGTTGTAAAGGGTGATCAGTTGGTTTGCTTTATTCTGCAATTTACAAATAATTATTGGCAGCTTTCTTTTGTGATATGGCTTAGAGTTGTATCAATGTCTTCAATATATTATTTTATGATGCTATTTGATTTATAGTTTATTAATCAATCAGAGCAGCAGTTATTTAAATATTTTTTAAAAGACCAACCAAATTTCAAACAGAAAAAAATTCTGCAGCTGATAATAGCGATAATTGTTAGAAAAGTCATCTATGGTTAATTTAAATTCTATGGGAACTTGTCATCTAAATGCAAACTTATAGAATGATGTGATATTTTAAAATCTGTAATTTGCGAATCATATAAGCATGGTCTGAAAAATAACGCACTGGATAAATAGATTGAAGTTTTAAAATTGGATGAAAATAAATGGATCAGTGAGAATTTAACCTTACTCTCCAATAAATGAAACTGCACTAGGAGGATATAAGGATGGTAGCAGTAGCAGGGTGGATTGTCTAAATTTACATTGTAATTTGTTTATGTAAATGAGGCATTTATTTATATAGCGCTATGTTTATAAATTGTAATAAACTAAAGAACAGCCTTTCAAGCTAACGTACATGCGCTTTTTACAAATGTTAATAATAATAAATGAATACTTTCATTTCCAATACAAGATAAAGTCTTTGCAAATGAATAAATGAATCTACTTATTCATTTATTCGTTCGCAAAGACTTTATCTTGTGTTGGAAATGAAAGTATTTATTTATTATTAAAAAGCGCATGTACGTTAGCTTGAAAGGCTAATCTTTAGTTTATTGTAAGAGCAGTTGAAGTCACCATAAAAAAATGTTTATTCTGGGCCTGGGTTAGATTTTCCTCTGGTGAATGTACTGATTATATCTTTGGCTTGAGTATATTACTGTGACTGATGATTAAAAGAAAGAACAACAGCATTAACAGACATGTATTATGCTTATTTTGGACTTATTAGGAATGTTCTATTTATGTATATAATTCTGATAGGTTGAGTAGATGATGAAAGTTTTTTTCTATTAGAAGAAACGTCACATAACTTGGAACTTTATTTTATTCTTTATACTTAATCTCATTTATCGTATTTAAAAGAAATCCCTTTTCATACATTTCAAATTAGTTCTATTCCATTACTCCCGCATAATTATTAAAAATCATCTTTATATTTATTTACTTCCAAATCTATTAATTTATTATAATCAAAAAGTTCCCATTGTTTCTAAAACATTTCATGCATCTGTGCATTTTTGAATCTTCAATCAATACATTTTTCTATATACCCAAAAGTTCAAACATGACTTTCTTCCGTATTTCCATTACCATCTCCCTCAAAATTAAATTTGCATTTTTTTAATACATAAAAAAAAAAGTGTTCGTATTCAAACAAAAATAGAATGATTTAAAATAATTACGCATTCGATGATGTGATATACTGTAGCTTCTTCAAAATTAAACTGTACTATGCTGCCATTCAGTGACTATAATTGGAAGTAAAATTTAAACTTCTTAACAACAATTTATGATTATCTTACAGAACTTGGAACTATCAAGTCACATATTCAAGTTGGTGTAAATAATATTAGTTTTCTGATAAACAAGCTTCGAAATTAATAATAATAGAGATATTATCAGAATCAGTATTATTTACTAGAAAATGGTGAGATTACTTAAAGATGCTGTATTAGAACTGTTTATTCAATGCTTTTATTCATTAATTAAAGATTAATCTGGAAATTAAAATATTTTCTCTTGTAGATAAATCATTGTACTTCCAATAACATAGTCACTGAATATATTTTTAGTAACCATTCAATTTCTCTCCAAATAAATATCATTTCCATTTAAGACTTTATAAATGACTTTCTTACATATATTCAAAATCAATCCATTAAATTTTGATTTCCAGAGGAAAAAACAAGATTCTTATTAAATAATGACGAGATTTTGATCTCCATCAATTTTGTTATATAAAATAAAGCTACTGCTTCATTATTATGTTATTCTGGAGAGTGGTTTTAATAAATAACCAACAGGGAACTATTGTGTAAAAAAGTTAGAAAGTAGGTTAAAAACTTGCTTTTTCCATTTTTTTAATACTATTATAAACACTGTTTTGTCTTAAGTTGTATATAAAATATCAGTGTTTAAGTTTTAGATCCACTGGAATCTGATCTCAAGCTTCAATCACATTAATAATTCATAACTGAAAATTTAGATCATATAAAAACATTGTGCATTTCTAGCAATACTTTGATCACGTTAATGATAGATTATTTTGTATATTAAAAGAACATATTATATACAATCATTTTTAATAAATATATTTATAAAAAAATAAAAGTACAAATTAGAATCCTGCAAGACATTACTTTTTTTATGCTAACATCTATAGAAATAATTCATTTGGTTTACTCAAAATCAGCAGAAATTTTGCAACCAAGTTTAAATAACTTTTATAAATAATATTAATTTGTCCACAAGTAATTCTTAAATAGTGATGATATACATTGTAAATGATCCTCTTCATACTAATTTGCATTAGATATACGTATGAAAGATGCAAAGATGAAATTCTTTTGTATAAAAAAATTATAGTTCAGAATTTTTGAGAAACCTTGATTGTGTAAAATTCATTCTAAAGCCTTTTTAGTATGACATCATTGTTAAAACTTAGTTTTGAAAAATCAAAGTTTATTAGATTGTTAATTAATAATTTACAGACAAGATTTTCAGCTATGCATTTTATAACTATCAGTTTAACTGACATATATATATATGAAGAGAAATTGAAATATTAAATATATTCAAACAAATTATGATTAAGAAGCTTCTCTTTAATCTCCATATTTGTTTTAAAGCTAATATAAATTTAAATAATAGAAAAATGTATATGTCTGAAGGTTTGTAATGATGGTATATTATAAGATGTGATATATTGGACTATTTCCATCATTTATGAGTGAATGTTGAATGTATCGAAAATTCTAAACTTTATTTAAACTTTCCAAATACATCAACTTGTTAGTTAGTATGACATCATTGTTAAAACTTAGTTTTGAAAAATCAAAGTTTATTAGATTGTTAATTAATAATTTACAGACAAGATTTTCAGCTATGCATTTTATAACTATCAGTTTAACTGACATATATATATATGAAGAGAAATTGAAATATTAAATATATTCAAACAAATTATGATTAAGAAGCTTCTCTTTAATCTCCATATTTGTTTTAAAGCTAATATAAATTTAAATAATAGAAAAATGTATATGTCTGAAGGTTTGTAATGATGGTATATTATAAGATGTGATATATTGGACTATTTCCATCATTTATGAGTGAATGTTGAATGTATCGAAAATTCTAAACTTTATTTAAACTTTCCAAATACATCAACTTGTTAGTAATAACACACAAATAGACAATACAGGTTAGTAATTACCCAACGTTTCGAGTAGTATTATTCTCCACTCTTCTTCAGGTGTTGCTGGCCTATATGCATAGTGACAATATTCGCTTAGAAGTTGAACTCGCACCTTTAGATTCTTGAATATTGGAATTTAAGGCAAATGCTCTACCAACTGAGCTATTCTGTCAAAGGCAACATATAGTAGAAATTTGATATATTTATATATGAGGGTTGTTTCAAATCCTCCCGAGTTCTCCATTTTTTTTTTCCTTATTATTATTAGAGAAAAAACAGATGTGTCTACAATAGCAGATCATGTATGTACTAATGACCATATGCTTAAGTGGGAAAATACAAAGATATTGGCTAAAGAGGAAAAAATGCATAGGAGAAAATTCAAGGAAGCTGCTTATATGACAATGGTAAATAATTCTATAAGTCAACCCAGTGTGGCAATACACAATGTATGGAAGCCGCTAATTAATCTTGCTCTTAAGAAAAAAAAAATTGGAGAACTCAGGAGGATTTGAACCAACCCTCATATATAAATATATCAAATTTCTACTATATGTTGCCTTTGACAGAATAGCTCAGTTGGTAGAGCGTTTGCCTTAAATTCAATATTCAAGAATCTAAAGGTGCGAGTTCAACTTCTAAGCGAATATTGTCACTGTGCATATAGGCCAGCAACACCTGTTAGTCACTTTATTTTCCATTCCCCAGTCTAAATTTTCCCATATTCTGCTCCATCCCATTTCCACAACATAATCTTTGACAACTCTATAGCCTTTATATCTAAATTTCCCTTATCTTTTCCCAAACCCAGCATAAAAACACAATAATTCACTTTCTATATAATAACTTTTTTCATATTTATTATTCAATAACTTCATTATATGTACCCTTTCTGTTTTCAAGCATTTACATTCAATTAACAAATACCTAATATTTTCTATTCCTTGCTTACATGATTTACAAAATAAATCACCCATATTTTTCCATTTATATGTATATTCTCTTGTAGCTAAAGATCCCATTGGAGCTTTAAACAATAAACTACTTTCCTTAATATTAAAACAGGCAAAACTCAATATACATTGCCACAACAACAGTTATATACATGCATAAGAGGTGGTCATGTGATGTTTATTTCCTTAATATTATCATTAACTCACACCTAATATTCTGTTTATTTCTATATATATTTAAACTCTTTTTACTCTCCATACTATTTCTCCATCTCTCTAACTCCCTATTCTTTATTAATAAATCTGTTCTTTTATCCCATTCCTTAATACTATAACATTCAACAATCCTCTTAACACAATCATCCCATCTTTTGTAGTGCCACCCACTGCAAGCCTTAGTAATCAATGGATGCAGGTAGGTTTGTACATAAAATCTTCATCTACTGCCTATTCATCCAATATCTCCAGACTAGTTTCTAGCTTGTGCTTTTTAACATTGAGGAGTTTTATGTCTGAGAACACTGTTGGAGGATTGCATTAGATCCTTAGATCTAGGTTGTTCTCTCAGATCCAAAGCTCCTCAATGATGAAAGCCACAAGGTAGAAACTAGTTAGGGGATATTGGATGAATGGGCCACTAGACGAGGATTTCATGCACAAACCTTTCCATATCCATTGATTACTAAGGCTTGCATTGAGTGGCACTACTGTATGGAGAGTTGATACCATTAATAACAGATTGTGTAAGCATAGGAAATAATGATTATGTGATTTTTGAATATTTCTAGGATATAATTTCTCTTTAATGACTCTTCTAGACTATTTGTAAACTGCATTTTTTTTTCATTAGAATGAAGACAAACTGCTTATTTTTTGAAATAGTATTACTGCATTTTAGAAAATGCTTTTAATAATGGATTATGTTAACATATAATGCTAAAACAATTGTTTTATTTTTTTATATCAGTTAAATCTATGTTTTTAAACAATGCATCTTACCTATTCAGATTTTATTTTTTGGCAATATGCATAAAAGTTTTGATGAATCATCACTTATAATGTTTGCTAACTGGTAAATGAGATCACTGATGATAAGTCACTACATGGCTTTTATTATGTAATTGTGCAGAACTTTATACTCACAATTAACACTTGTACTGTGTCATGTGATAAACTAATAATGTACCTATGTGAATATATATATTCAAAAGAAATATTATCAAGGTAAAACATTTCTCTCATAGTTTCCTAGTTTTTATTAAATATATAATTTTATTATGAAAAATAAATACAAATTGATTAAAATATAATTCAGTTAATTTCATTTATTATTCTCATCTACTACGAGTAAAAATAAATTGATAATTTGCATTTATAATGCCAGTAATCATCATCAGTTTTTGAAGGTAAGGCCTTGTCATTGCAGCCATATTGTTCCATCTTCAGTAATTCATTTCACATCTGTGTATGAAAACAACTAATTTCACTGCAGCTATACTGTTCCATCTTCAGTAATTTGTTTCACATCTGCATATGAAAAAGTTAAATTCACTGATTGCATTTTAAAAATAGGACACCCTTGGCCTGCCTCTCGCTTTTCCAATGTCAGTAATATTAACAATATTTGTGAATGATGTAATTAAAATAATCCATCCCAAAATATTCTCCAATATATTGATATCTCACATTAACATTTTGATTCTCCTTGTGGCAAAATTGTTCCAGCATCAACATTCGAGTTTCGGGTTCTTCATCGGTGAACTGCAGAAAATATCCATCACATTTTAAAACTCTAATAACTTCATTAAAAATACTACAAGCCATCACTTGACCATGAGAACACTTTAAAACTGAATCCATTGTACCTTTGTCAATAACTAAATCAAGAAATCCTGATTTTAATGGCAAATGTTGGGCATCTGCCATAATAAAATAAAAACTATTCTGCTTATTTGTTCTTAAATGACTCTCAGAATCATGAGTACTTTTCATTAACTGTAATGCTTTGCTTGAAAAATCCAAACAAAAAAAATGGTTTGATGACAAAATATCATAACTCATTTGAAACATGAGATTGGATGTTCCACACCCAAGATCTAAAATATACGATGTTTCTTTTTTTAATTTGTTTTTAATGTATTCTTTTAAATCACTATAATTTAGAAACCAATCAAAATGACCATTTTTTTTAGTGTAAAATGTTTCCCATGTTGTTGGCTTTGCCATATTTGTTATAAACTCATCTGAAAATTAAAAAAAAAAGTATATGTATGAAGGTAATCAAATATATATAATTTTTACATGATTTCACAATATATTTTTCAGAGAAATTTCAGCTGTAACTTAATTAGGCAAAGTAAAGAAACTGACAATACAAACTGAAATCAAACTAAGGTAGTTATAATATTTTTCTGATCTACTTTTAAATCAAAAGTAAAATATTTTTAATTTTTTCTAGGTTTATAAGATTAAAGATCTGACTTCATATGTTAGAAAACTGGAAATATAATTTTGCAAATCATCATCAACCATTATCAATCCATTGCAGGATGAAGGTCTCTCCATGTTCAATCCATCTTCTCCAATCTTTAGCTTCTTTTCTTCACATCATCCTGCACACTTTCTTATTTCATCCATCCAATTCACATGTGATCTCTTTCTGGGTCTCTTGGAATCCAGTTTAAGATTTCAATTGTCCATGTATTATCATCTCTTCTAGCAATATGTCCAACCCAACTTCACCTGTCTTTTAATTTTTTCAATGAGGGCAGTAACACCTATTTGTTCTCTTACCTATATATTGCGTTTTCGATCTCTTCTTGTTACTCCCAACATGTATCTCTTCATACTTCTTTGAGACTCTCCCATAGAAAATTATATATAAGAATTAAAATAAATATGAATATAAAATTAGGCATAAACTAAAAGTATTCTGCTTTTGGACAAAAAGTGGATCAAACAAATACTATTACTAGATAGCCAGTTGTTAATTAATACTCTACCTGATTATACTATAGTTGAAATTTATTTAAAATGTATATAAAGAAATTTTTAAAATTATTAATATTTACATTGTACAAGCCCTTAAAAATCTTAAAATTATATACATATATATAATAATTAATAAAACAAGTCACAAATTGTGCAACTTGCCTTTAAGCTTGTGCTAAAATGTTCACTAGATGGAGCTTACCACTAGCTCCATACAAGCTTTAATAATAAGTGCCAACAGAGAAAGAATTCAAAATCTCTATTGTACTATCCTCATCTCCAGACTAATTGTTTTCGAGCTTAATGGGTCACCTCAGTGAAAAGTTAGGATTTCAAAAACTAAATCTAAAACTCCAACTCAGAGCACTTATTTAATAGGTTACTATCAGTTTGAAAACTCAAATTTTTCAGAAATGTAAATTTCTTCAAATCCAGCTTTACAAAAGAGATAGCTATGTGAGTCTAAAAAATTCGAGTTTTCAAACTGATAGTGACGTATTAAATAAGTGCTCTTAGCTGGAGTTTTGGATCTAGTTTCTGAAATCCTAACTCTTCACTGAGGTGAGCCATTAAGCTTGAAACCAATTGGTCTTGGCGATGAGGATAGTACAATAGAGATTTTGAATTCTTTCTCTGTTGGCACTTATTATTAAAGCTTGTTTGGAGCTAGTGGTAAGCTCCATCTAGTGAACATATATATATATATATTGTAATAATATGAACATAGCCAAATATAGTGTCATTCTCTATTATAAGCTATTTTAAACCTAAATAGAAAGACAGCGCTAAACATTAAAACAACAACATAAAATAAAAGTAATGAAAAGAGAAGATTCTATTCATTGATGATTTACACTTAGTTAAAACCAAGTATGTAATTTAAATTAAGTAAAATGAGATAATAGTATTTATTTATAAAATATTTACTGGAATTAAAACATTTGTAAAACTAAGCTATTTTAAAAGTTGTACGCATAATTGTAAAGAAATCACTCTCATTCTCTAGTCAGTGAATTTTAGCTTAGAAAGAGTTAAAAATAAACAATTTATATCTTCTAATTATGGAAAATATACATGTGATAAAAATGTATACAGACAAAATTGAATAATTTAGACAAGTTTCCAAAAGTCAGAAATAATTTTTTGTATTTATACATATATATAAAATTGAAAATCTGTTTCATAATTTATTTAAAATTAAATCTGATAATATGATGTTGATTGAAAACAATTGATTAATGGTAATAATCAGATATAATTAAAATTAAAAAAACAACAACAATTGATTAGTGGTAATTACCAGATAAAGTAAAGCAAGAACAAAGAAAGAAAATCAGTTTTAAAAAAGCTAAGTTTGGTTAAAAGATATGTTCTCAATATGTAATAGCAACGTCTGTAAATACTGGATGAGAAAATAGTCAAAGATATGGGCTGAGAGTCAAAATAATATCATGTAGCAAATAAAATTAAGAAAGACTCATCAAAACGTGGAAAGATTTCAAGTTATAGTAGTTGTCTTGACAATAAATTTCTTCCTAATTGTGAAATAATTTATTTTCGTTTTTGAATAAATTTTTAAAATTTATCTTCTAGATCTATTTTTATTCAAGAAAATGCTAAAACATATTTCTTATTATCAATTGAAAAAACTATTTTCATTATGAATTTTTTTTATAGCTCAATTATGAGGAACTTCAGAAGTATTTGATTGTTAAGTGTTACTACGATGTAGTGATGGATGATTCATATGTTAAGTTATTTCAACATGGTTTTTATTCTTAATGATGTATACTCTATGGACATAAATAAATTATCATAGTAATAAAAGTTTAAAATTTGACAAGTGATCATATTTATTTTGTTTGTAGGTAAGAAATAGACAAGGAACATCTTGGATACATAAAAAGAAAAAAATGTATAAAAGATTTATAAGACTTTTTTTTAGATATACATGATCATATTTCTGAAAAATTATCAAACCATTTTAACATTACTTACAAAAATATTATATAATTAAAAAATTATCAAAATAATGATAGAAAAATTTAAAATATTGTTGTTTTTTTTTGTTTTTCGTAGTTACTACAATAAACAAAAAACTTGACAAATTTCAAAGAAAACTTAAAAGAACCTCAAGACCAGAATCCAAAGAATCTCAGAAGGAATCTAAAGAATTTCTGAAACACAAAATTAAAAAAAAACCAAATAATCCCAAGATAAAATGCAGGAGAAATTCAATGAATCTCAAAAGAAGCTTAAAAAAAAATTATTGAAGAATTAGCATGAAGTTAATAACTATTAACATTTTGATCAAATTATTACTAAAGATAAAAACATAATGGATGGAAATTAATCAAAAAATGAAACTAGTATGGAGAACTTTTAATATAAATAATTTAATACTTAATGAAAATATGCTTGCAAGTTTGAAAAGAAAGATTTTTTTAAAACAGATATGATTTATGGCTATTATATATAGACCAAAGACTTGGAAACTTAACAGAAAAGACAAAGATTTCAAACTTCACAATAAAGTATGGATATATATATATGTTTAATAAACGAATCAAAAATAAATTACATAGGTAAGAGAACAAATAGGTACCATTGACAACAATGAAAAAATTAGGAGGCTGAAATGAAGTTAATCTGAAGACATTGCTAAAAAAGCTGATCAAAGATGGAAAGGCAAAGTTTTAGACTGGTTGTCAATTGATTGTAAACACCTATCAAGACCATATGTAAGAAGAATGGATATAAAAATATACTGGAGTGATGTTGATCAAATAAATTAAATCAGATTTTGAAGAGACTTTTATCCTGTAGTAGATCAGTAATGGTTGAAAATGATAAAAAAATATTAATGTGTTTTGTATATTTTATATCTCTGAAGAAGACTGTTGTAAAGTTGAAAGTGGAAAAAATAAAAAATTGCAGAGAAAAAAATATATGTTGTTTATTACTTACTGATTATAAGAACTGAGTGATTGAAATTTACTAACTATAAATGGCATATATAATGAATATAAATCTATTATTATAAAGCGATGAAAATGTTGAAATTATTCAAACAGAAGTCAATCTCCGATAATGCGCTATTTCTTAAATATTAAAAATTTCCATGCACTCGCCCACCAGTAAGGGTAATAAAAATAATAATATAAAATAATAATAATGATATAAAAGATTATGTATAAGAAAGCACCAGCATTAAATTAATTTCATTATAAAATAAAACAGGAAATATGAGAATGCAGTCAAAAATTTGAATTCCATTAAATAGGATCAATAAATACAAGAATGAGCTTAAAGATTCAAATATCGAAAGTAATGATTATAAATGGTACACAGCAAGGTTAATTAAAAAATGGTCAACAAAAAATGAAAGACTTACAAATACTATATGGAATAACTGAAAATTGAATCTATAGTATAAAACAAGGTTTTCAACCTTCAGTAATCCAAAGACCACATTAAAAAAATACTTGTCCAAAGGCAGTATATATATATTAAATTATTGAAGAGTCCTACTAGTAGTAAGGTTATTGGGTATTTCAAAAATATAAAAAAAGTGATGGTGTTTATAAAAGTTTTTATTTAAACAATAGATACAATACTTTTTTATATTTTAGTGAGAGCTTTATGATAATTTTGATGCTTTCAGTTATCAATTGCAGCATCAAAACTTCTGGGTAGGTCATAAACTTCCCACAGACCACATGAAGCTCTGGAGTAAAAGAAGTACAAAATAAATGCACAAAAATAAATAAATGAAATAAAAAATTATCTAGTTCATTTTGCCAATAATGATAGAAATTTATATTCTTTAAATCAATAAATTTGAATGTTTATATAGCTTCTAATCGGGATATGTTAAAATAAAGTCAAAGATAAATCTTAATTAAAAGAAATACGAATGATTAAATAGGACTTCAATTTAAGATTCCTCTCATTGAAGTTCAGGATTCAAATTAAAGAACAATATATTTGTAAAATTATATTTTAATTAATAAAAAAAAATGTTAAAGTTAAAATGATCAAATGTTATATAGAGAGCTCACAAAATAAGCTCTTAACAAGCTTCCAGAATATCCTCAACCTCAGACCGGTTTCTACTACTGGTGTCATCATCAGTGATGTGCCAGGATATTCAAGCATTAGATTAAAAATACCAGGACAAGCCCAACACTTTATCTAATGTATAACTATTAAATAGAAAATCTGATATTCTGCAAAGCTTGTTAAAAGCTTATTTTGCAAGCTCTATATATAACATTTGTAAATACAAGCTTATTAAATTATGTCATGTGACATTTGGCTTGATTTTTTTTTTTTTAATGATCAAATATACATATAAAAACATAATTTACAAACATGAACAAAAATTAGGATTAGATAAAAAAGTTAATTATCTTAAAGGGAATAATTATAATCATAAGGTGGAAATAGAAGTTTTAGTTCATATTTAATTAAAACCATTTTAACTGTTATTCATAAAATTACTGATGCAAAATAAAATAAAAAGTTTGCACTAAATTATTTAATAAAAGAATATGGGTGTGGAATGAATTATAACAAGAGAAGTCTACACAAATTCCTGTAAAAAAAATATCAGATATTGATTAACTCTTAGCTGATGCTAAATTACTAACACATGGAAAATTCAGTAATCTATATTGAAGGTTATATAAATTATTAAATGGAAAAGAATTCAATACATTTATACTGGTATTGATAAAAAAAAAAAAATTAAGACTTATTTTGATGAATTGCATAAAACAGAGAGAAATTAAAAGATAGTGTGTGAATATCTTGATGTTATCTTTGCTTATTAATATTGTTTTGGATTTTAAAAATATCAGCATTCCATTTAACTTTTATTCATAGCAATTTCATCTGAGTAAAATAAATTTAATCAATAACTTCGATATAAATGCTATTTAAAAAAAAAAAAAAATTATACTGAAATAAATATATATTGTACCATTATTTTGATTCAACTCATATTTAGTATTCTGTGTGGAAGGAAAGAGAATATTGCTAGTAAAGAAGTATATTTTATAAAATAAAAAAAATAAATACATGAATGTGTTTTATTTTAATAGATTTATTTTTATTGTAATTACCCTGATAATCAAAGAAAAGAAAATGTACATATAGATTTCCTAAGCAAAAAATGTAATTAACTATAATAAGAAAGGGAGGAAAGTGTGATATTTCTTCTCTCCCTAATTAAATATGGCCAATTGTAATGATCACCCTTATTAGCTTAGTAAATAAAATAAAAAAGTTTTATATAATTAAACATTCTTTAAATTTTGTAAAGTATTCATTTATTTTGACAGGTAAAACTATGTTAGTTCACCACCTGCAATGAATGCTATATTAAAGATAATATAAAACTAAGTATTTAAGTTATGATTAATATTGTAAATTCATTATATATAATAAAAATTAGCTTTGCAGGGAAACTAAATTCCTGAGGAGTTACGAAAGATATAAATATGTACTTGTGTAACAAAATGAGGCCAGTGATATAAAAAGGTGATGCTGAAAACTTTGATTCAGTTCTTCTTTGCTTCATTATTGTTTGTGAGTTCTTCAAATTAGAGTGCTGTATTCTTTAAGTGATAGATTACCAAAAAAAGATCTAGGAAGCTGTATAAAAATGTTTTGTTGCATGTTTGGTTTTACCTGTGGGGATAATTCAAACCAGATGCACTGCTGAGTAGGTAGTCACTGATGCCTTCTTTTTAGCCTAAAGTCAAGAGGATGCCTTGATTCAGAAACGCTGTGCCCACATAATACCAGGACCATATTAAGCTAATAACAAAAACAACCTTTCAACCGGCCATAATGAATCTCATAGTTCATAGAAATAAGAAACTCATGGCCGTAGCATACACCCATTATATCAGTCATTAAACCTATTCAAATAAATAATAGGTACGATTAATGAGAGCTCTATTAACTTTAATGTTTATCTAAACTAATAATATAAACTTTTAATGAACTAATAAGAAATATGAACTAAACTTTATCATTGCTAAAGAGGCATATCTAATTAAATTTGTAATTATGAATATATTATATATCTATTCTATGTAATATTCTGTCTATACATTACCGTTTAATAATATTTAGTAGGGTATTATTGAATAATTGTGTATTTGTAGTGTATACTTACTTGTTTATTAAATCTATGTTATAATTTAAATTTGGCAATCTTCATTATCTAGATTCCTTCAAGTAAGAATATTAATATATACTAATTTGTTAAACCTCCATAAATAGAAACCAGATAACAAAAATTTGTAATTAGCAGGGGGGGGGTCTGTTTATTAATTAACCAAAGAGCTGAACAATGGTGCCTGAAACAAACAAATTAAAGCTGTTACAAGTTATAAATAGATGTGATATGTTGAACTATTTCCATCATCTATGAGTGAATGTTGAATGTATAGAAAATTTTAAACTTCATTTAAACTTTTCAAATACAAACAACTTGTTAGTAATCACACAGAAATAGACATTAACAAGTTGTTTGTATTTGAAAAGTTTAATATTTTCTATACATTCAAAATTCACTCACAGATAATGGAAATAGTCCAACATATCACATCTAATAATAATATACCATCATCACAAACCTTCAGACAAAGTCAAAGTTATAGTTTCTCTTTTATATCATATGTTATAATAAGATTACGTTTAGATTGACCAAGAAATATAATCACTTTTTTTCTATATTTATTAAAATGTAAAAGGAGGGAGTGATTTGGTCATATCACAAACATTATCCTGTTATATATAAACATATAGTATAATTTAAAACCTCTTTAGTAACCGGGATCTATATTAAAAATAAAATATCCGATGAAAAAGCAACAACTCAGTACAATATATATATAATATTCAAATCAATATATATAATTATATAATTAAATATTTATAAATACAGTAATGATATATTTTTAAAATGTTATCACTTAGGAGTGCTTTAGACTATCTTCATAGTCTTTGTCAACTAACACTATGAAAGGCTAACCTTCCCACAATTCCATGATCTTAACGTTTGCTGCCTGCCTGTTAATTAAGTCATGTTTGTATTTGTATATTAGCATAGCTTCTTTCATTTTTCTTTTGTTATTTTTTTCAATTTGCAATATTTTAACGTAGTAATTGTAGTTAAAACCATAAATACATGAATTATTATGGTCATGAAAAATGGATGCTGAAACATTATTATCTACTTTGCAATTTTGATTTGATTTCTGAACTCTTTTTAACACAAGCAAGTGCTCTTTAGTTCTTTTTTCCAATGCACATCTCAATTCACCTATATATCCACTGCCACACCTACATATCCATTTATAAATGATACAATTTTTATTTATAAATGAGGTTTTATCTTTAGAATTATTTATTAATTTGTTTAATGTAGGAGGTGTGTAAAATGCAATATCACATATACCTTTATAAATCTTCCTTATAAAATTTATTTGATCATTCAAAATATATGGTATTGATATCCATATTTTTTATTAGCAGGAGGGTAAATATTATTATTAAAATTTTTATTCTTACATCTTGTATTAAAATCTCTAATAACATTATACATATGATTGTAATTGTAACCAACATTTAACAATTCATTCGAATATATTTCAATATTTTTGCCTTTATCCGATAAATATTTGCAAAGACTATTATTTCTAAATAAGAAAGACTTCAAACCTGCCATTTTATGTGACATTGGCACTCTTGATTTATATGGAATATAATCTCTTTTTACTATTGGTTTAATGGTCATACAGTAATCCAGCATACATTGATTTCTAGTTATTTTAAGATCAAGAAATTGAACGCACATTAAATGTTCATCTGTTTTTATCCATTTTAAGCCATTTAAATTATTTAATTCTTTGAACAACTCTTTAATTGTATTTGGTCTGCCACATACAAAAACATCATCAACATATTGATAATATACAGTAATATTTTTTTTGATAACGTTCCTTTTTTAGAATATTTTCTTCATATGTAGAAATTACAAAATTACATATTTGAGCAACAGTAGGTAAACCCATTGGCCAGTCATTGCAAATTTTATAAAAATCCTTCTTAAAAACTGCATAAATATTTTTGTCGATAAAGCTTAATGTTTCAGTTATAAATTTTATAATTTTCACATTAACATTTCTTAAACTTAATGCATTTGAATATATATATATAACAATTATTACTGTTGGTTTAATTAAAATGTACTAAATTGTTTCTTTAAAAAAAGTAAATCATTTCCAAAGGTTAAAATAGTTATAATCACCAAATTTTTTATAATTCTCATTCTATTTTCTCTCTATTCTAATTTCCAACTATTTATAATTTCTTTTCTCATTTAACAAGGAACTTAAATATCTATACTTATTCTAAACAAATATTATCCATTTTCTATCCTTTACCTTTAATCTTTCCCTTATAAATTTACTAATATTTGATATTTTTTCACTTCTCTTAAAATTCCAATCTCCTACAATATTTGCAAAAAAAATGATATATCGTTCACAAAAAATAAGTCAGAAACCAGCTATATATTCCCTTGTTTCTTATTATGAGAATTTGTATTATCAATTGCAAATTCCTTTAAAAATAAAAATGAATTACACATTTAACTTACCTACTTTACATCACCAGTTGGTACTTAAAAAAATTATTCTTGTAAACCATCAATTCTTAATAAACCCAAAAATTTCCTATATTTTCAGGATTGTTCTACAATTTACTCCTTATAAAATTTATTATAAGTCTTTTTATATTTAAAAATGCTAAAAATAATTATTTTTCCTATTGTAACGATATATAAATATGTCGTTACATTAATTTAAAATAAAAACTTAAAAGTTCGCAAATAAAAGTAAAAAACTAAACGCTAAAATTAAAATGTTTGCTAAACGTATATACATTTGCACAGAGGCCAAACTTTAAAAATATTTTTTTTAAAAAAACAAATAAGTATTTGAACGTACTTTTTTATAAAAAAGTACAAGATTTAAAAATAAAAACAGGTATTAATTAATGTAATCTGTAAATGGAAATGATTGTTTATGAATTATCGAAAACCAAACTGGCCCTTGGGCTCTTGTATAATTAAAATGATCTGATGAAAGATAGATAAGAAAATAAAGAGAAATTAGCTTGACCAATGGAAGCACTAAGCCTTGGCTCGGACCCTAACGAAAGTGATGGATTAGTGACATTTTGTTGATTGAATCCGTGTGGATAATATAAAAAGGGAAATAGTTTTTTCTGACAGTTCCAGCGTTTTGTGTTTGAGAGATGTGGTAGGACGCACATACCACACTCTCTATTTAAAAAAAAAAATGAAAAGACTGTGATACCTTGAACCAGCTATTGCCATCTCCAGAACATTATCTTCCAATGGAGGCATCGCGGGAATTAAAAGCAGAAACCTGGACTCTTCTACCATGAGCTATGAACTTTACAAATTAACAACAAAAAAAGTAATTAAGAACTTTCGTCATTGTTTTTTTTAAAGATTCAGCTAATTTAAATTTTAAAAGGAACTCTTATTTGATTTTCAAATTAATAATTGATTGTTTAAATTTATATAGTTAAGTTTTGCTAAAATCATTTCCATTTTATTATTTTTATTTGTAGTAATATTTATTGTAGAAATTATTAAATGCATTACATTTAAGTTGGGTATAGACGTTGCATAGATTCGATATAAGTCAACGATGTCACTGCGGTGTCTTATGATGAACATCAAAGGGTCTCCTGTATTCCCTCAGTAATTGACGTTATCGATTGACTTTGTATTTTGATCGGTTGTGTTTAATTTGGAATGTTTTTGACAATGGAATCTATGCAGCTGATCTATACTCGACATTATAAAACAAATTATATAAAAATAATCTGTGAACGTATTTAAATGTTAAATTTAAATCGGGCGTGAATGGCTATATAGTTTTGTAAAGTTATATTAAGGGAGGGTAATCTTAGGTTATTCATTTCGTAGTTGAATTGGTTCAATGGATTGGATATATTTGTGTAATTGTAGATGTAGTATGAGATCCGCTATGGGCAGGATTATATATATATACCACACACCTTCTGTTTGCCTATGGATGGGTTTGTAAGATGGCAAAGGACTGCAGTCCATTCCTATGGAGTTTTATGTTTATTGTTCTACTCGCCAACAGATGTAGCATTCCTGGTTGGTAGAGAGACAATTTTTTCTCTAATTCTACTTGCTGTTCAGATGTACATTCCTGACAGTATAGTATTTTGTGTTCTCGTATTTTCATGCTACATTGAATACATAAATGTATCAGATGGATTGGCGCCGGTTTGATTACGAAATTTGTTGCCGAAGGTTAAATCAGGGAAGAATATTTTCTTTTCAAATGCAGATCTATGTAGTCTATTCATACTCGACTCACTAAATAAATATTAAACTCATGGTTGTAATTTACTTAAATGTAAAACTAAAGATTAATAGAAAAATCTAAAATGTTGAATTTATTCCTCAAAATTTAAATGTTATTTTATATGTGCGTAAATAAATATTTTTATGTGTTAATTTCTGGCAGTGGCTTTTATTCTTTTATATTTAAGATATAAACTTTATATTTTATTATCTCTGCTATTCACTGAGCTAGTGACAATGGGCTAATGACCAAAATATAAAATAAAGTGGAATCTTAACAGCGCGTATCTGCCTACTGTATAAATTTTTCTAGGTTCAAATGCCTAGATGGCGCCCTGGTAGTTGCAGATACATAGATTGCTGACTCCACTATTGTTTTGGATCGTTATACTATATAAATTGTTTTAATCATGCGAAACAATGACACCTGATTCTTTGAATAAAATCTATCTTGAATCTATATATTCTCCAATCAAATCCTAGCAACAATGTTAATGTTACTGATTTATAATTAGTTAAAATAAAATCTTTCTTTTACATCGAAATATAATTGTGATGTACTGTGTTAAAAATTATATTACACATTCTATCCATTTTTTCTTCATATAATTTTTCTAACCATACAAACTCATTTTTCAAATTCCTATTACCCTATCTTTTTAATACAAAATCAGTAAAAATTCTTTTTTAATTCTTTCTTACCTCTATATTTCATATTAGAAGTCCCCCCCCCCCCCTTATTTCTCAAATATATCACACAAAATTTTTTACAGCCATTCCTGTATTATTGATTTTTTTTCAAATAACTTTAAATTCACCCCATTTCTATTATTTTATTCTAGGCATTTCTTTCTTAGCTAAATAATCATCCCAGTCAATCTTTATATTCCTTTTTCATTCAGTTATTTTTTCATATAGGCATAGTTATACTTATAAAACTGCATTCTTTCATCAATTTAAATTACAATCATATTCCAAAATGTCATCAAGATATTTTCCTCTTTCATTCAATTTCACTTAGTCTTCTGCAATATTCATTCTACATATCATGCACCCTTTTTAATTCAGACTTTGAATAAAAGTTGTTCTGTAACATTTTTGTAATTATACACTAACAATTCAGTTATTTTGTGATTAAAAGTAAATAATCCATCTTGCTTGCTTTGAACTTATTTTTCAATAAAATTGTTCAACAATTAAAATAGAGAATTTTAAATAAAATTATTGTAAGTTTGAATATAAATTTTTTCTAATCAATGCTGGGAAAATCAAAATAATTTTTGTGATTTAATAAATGTAAACATTTATTTATTCTTTTAAGTCTTGCTTACAATATTCATTTATATATATCTATTTTCAATCAGCTATCTTTTCAACACAATCATATCTTCCTATTCACTTTTAGTCTCATCCATATGTGTTTTTCATTTCTCTCTAATTCTCAATAAAAAATCTGACATCTTTTCTTGTTATCAATCTACTTATCCCCTTCCTCTGTTTTTAAATGAGTCTCTGCACATATTTTTTTTTTTATAAAAAAACAGTTCTGTTCATTTATTTATATCTCTACCACTATGAATACTTAGGATTGACCAATTTTTACATTATCTTTGATGTTTCTTTTAAACAAAAGACTTTTCTTATAATAATCATGAGTATCATCCTTAAAATTCATCACCTTATCCCATTATTTTCTATTTTATTATCATCCACAAGTAGTAATATATTGTTTCCTTTTACTTCTCCCTCCAACATTCTTTGTTTATATATATCTTTCACTTTCTTTAGTTTAATAACAAAATTTTTTAAAAATTAAATTGTCTAATATTTATTCTTGTCTGAAGATACTAATAATAGATGCCAGCATTATTAATATTCTTAATATATATTCAGGATACTATATACTTAAAAATCTAATCACTTATTCATATCTTTTCCATTCTATTTTTCAATTATTCACTTTTGTTGTTGTTGTTATGATGTGATGTACTGTAGCTTCTCCTTAAATGGAGTCAAGAATCTCTCAACAATTATGCCTAGAGAAATCTGTTAGCCACTTTATTTTCCATTCCCCAGTCTAAGTTTTCCCATATTCTGCTCCATCCCATTTCCACAACATAATCTTTGTCAACTCTATGGCCTTTATATCTAATACACCAAATCATGTTTAAAGTTATTAGGAAATACTTAAAAATAAAATAAAGTTCCTAAGAAAAATTAAAAAAAACAAACAAGATTTACTAATTCAATGATTAGGGGGGAAAAAACAATAATGGATTGAGCAGATTTTAAGACTTGTAATATCTTATTTCTCACACACATCCAAAGATGCAAATAATAATATGTCCAATTTTCCTATTTTATGTTTATTTTATAATAACTTTGCAAACTACTCTTTATGTGTAATCTGCAAACTAATTAGTAATCTTCCTCTAGTTCAATTTACATGTCCAGTTGTCGATTTGGCCTTTGGTTAAACTTTTTGGAATCATAGAATTTGCTTTTCATAATAACATAATCTTTTAATGTATCTCTTAGTATATCAAGTAAAAAATAAGTAAACCAAAAGTAAATAATTTCAAAGGCAATATTTATTTGACATTTAAATTTATGTGATTATTTATTGTTATCAGAATAATTCTCTAATATAAAGAACCCAAATTCACATCTTTTAAATTTTTTCTGTATTATCATATAATTTTGTTAAGGACATAATAGGTACTTGTATATAAATATTCTATTATTTCTATAGATGAACTTTTATATATATAATCTGACAATAACCATAAACTTTAACCTCTTCATACATAGATCACCTTCTGAAATTTTTTATTATATATATACAGAAATAATAAACTAAAGTAAAACAATGGGAACATCAAAATTTCCATTATTCTATACTTTCCTTATGCAATATAAAAATATATAATTTTTTTAATATTAATTTTTGTACAATTATTTTTATATTTATTTAAGTTAATATGGTAGTATTAAACAATGATTTCATATTTTACACATCTACTTTATTTATAAATAATGAAAAGAATTATTAACTTTTGTTTATTAATGTTATCTTCTAAATTAGTCAAACATTCTGAATTGTATATTTTTTTGTTTAAAGCTTTACAAGTCCCCTCCTTCATTTCCTTATATATATATATATGAATTACTGAAAAATAAAGATTAATGAAAATATAAAGCAAATTATATTGGGATATAGTATAGTCTAATATTAAATATTGAATGTCTTTGGAAAAATTCAAACTTCCCAAATACATTCAACTGTTAATAGTAGCATACAGGTTAGAACACAATACAATTTTTCAAGTAGTAGTATTCTCCTCTCTTCTTCGTATACAGCTGGCCTGACCAATGACAGCATGGAAATCAAATTTAGACCTTTAGATTTGCGAATATTGAATTTAAGATAACACTCTAATCATTCAAGAATCTAAATGTCAGATTTAATTCCCATAATAAAACAGTACTAGTCAAGCTAACATCTAGAGAAAAATAATACTACTCAAAATTTGTCTTATATACTAACCTGATGCTATTATTAATAATTAAAATACATTTGGAAAGTTTAATGTTTGAATTTGTCTAAACATTCCATATTTAATATTAAATGATCAAAATAGTCTAACATATAATTATTACTAAAATGTCATCACCACAAACCTTCAGACAAACACTATATTGGGATACACTTTAATGCAATTATAGGAATATACAAAATTTTTATAAATATGACTGAATAATTTTTTACTCCAGACAATAGGAAATTTGGTTAATTTTCATAAATAATGGCTTCTGGTGTTTAGTAAGCTGTATAATTCAATCATAAGATTTCTGTAAACATTATCTCCATAAAAATAATTACATTTGAATCTTACCCCTATAAATTTATTGTTCAATAATCATTTTTCTAAACTACTTTTTAGAGAATTTATGCAAATATGAACAGACTTCGCTTTAAAATGTTTTTGTAAATTAAGCAGTATCTGTTATTAAGTAATTTACATATCCCAGATATATAGCATTCGATAATAATTGGCACCAAGGATTTTACTATCAGCCATCTTGATTATGATTACTGTAAGAATAATCATATATTTATCTACTTTTTAAAATAATCATTCATCTAACTATTAAAAGTTATCTGTTTATAACTACTAAGGTAAATATGTCATTGTATTAGTGAGATTTTCCTGCTTTCAGTATTAATAATTTTAAAAAAAAAAAAAATTCTACGGATTTATAAATTAACATTAAATTAATAAAGCTTTTTTTCAATATATTCCACAAAATAAATTTCATATTTTATATACTATATATAGCAACCAAGGCCAAATTGTACTTGTGAGCTATATGCAGTTCTAGATAATTCAAATGTTATTCTCACAAAATTTTTGAAATAAAAAGATAATTTATATTAGCATGTTGTTTTTACATTTTATTTTGAAACCATACATGCTTTATTATTTTGTACTGATAATTTTTTTATGATTGTTTATGTAGTCAATTTCGATCCTTTTATTGTTACTATTTCCTGGAAATATAATACACTGTTCACACTAATCGGAAAATTGTCACATATTTGCTTCTGAAAACATATGATTTATCTCCTCTTGCCTACAATTGCAACTGTCCAGCAGTCATCATCAGAGCTTTTATAATAAAAAGTGGAAGGGAATGTTAATATTTGCTTCTGTTGAATACTTCAAAAATTTAATTGTAGCTCTTGAATATATGTGTTTCAATATGTGGTTTTACAAACATGAAGTTTGGCCATCCCAGAAATATAGAAATCAAATTGGAATTATGAATGAGGGATTAAGACAAATGCTATATTTTTTTTATTATAACTTCAGTGGACAGCCAATAAACATCACATGATCACCATTTCTTGTGCTTGCTTATAACTGTTATTAAACAGGCAAAACTCTCTATATGTATTGCCACTCATGCAAGCCAGAGTAATCAGTGGATGCCTAATGGCTTGTGCATAAAATCCTCATCTAGTGCCTACTCATCCAATATCCCCAGACTAGTTACTGGCTTGTGGTCTTCATCAGTGAGAAGCCTTGGATCTGAGAACACTGCACCTAGATCTTAGGATTTAATGCAATCCTCTAGAAGCCACCTTTTATCTCTACTTAACTACAAAACTATGAGTCTTAAATTGAAAACACTATAATATTTTCAATCCAAGCTCATAAGCTTATATAGTCATATAGGTTTGAATTCAGTTCAGTACCTATATATTTTGGTGACTTTGGTTCTTTAATAACCATAGCCACCACTATACTATTAAGCAGGATTTGTTTTAAGCCAATAATCATTATATGATCACCATTAATAGTTACAAGCAAGCATAAAAATGGTGATCATGTGATATTTATTGGCTTAAAACCAATCCTGCCTAATAGGATAGTGGTGGCCATGGTTATTAAAGAACCAAAGTCACCAAAATGTATAGGTACTGAACTGGCTTCAGAACTATATAAGCTAATGAGGTTGGGTTGAAAATATTATAGTGTTTTCCATTTAAGACTCATAATTTTGTAGTTAAGTAGAGATAAAAGGTGGCTGCTGGATGGTTGCATTAGATTCTAAGATCTAGGTGCAGTGCTCTCAGATCCAAGGCTCCTCACTGATGAAGACCATAAGCCAGAAACTAGTCCGGAGATATTGGATGAGTAGGCACTAGATGGGGATTTTATGCACAAGTTTTCTGGCATCCATTGATTATTCTGGCTTGCACTGAGTGGCAATACGTATATAGTTTTGCCTGTTTTCGGTGAATGGCAGATAACGTAATCATATTTTTTTTTTTTAAAAAAAGTTAAAATGTCAATTAATAAATAATTGATATTTCCGTTTACAAAATTTTATAATTATAATGCATGCATTATTTTCTTTTTTAAAAAAACTTACCATAGGAAAAGCTATTTTTTGAATTTACATATATATGAAATTTTCGTTCCATATTAATTGGTGTGGCTACTCGATACCTTACTGATTTAATTACACCTGGTTTCTGACTTAAAGCAACATAAAACTGACATCTTATATTATTTATATGTAAAAAAACTGAAGACTTCATTATTAATACGTATTAAAATCTTTAAACCAATCTAAAAAAAAAAAAAGGTACCTAGTGTAACGACCAATCATTTCTAAACTGTAGCGCCGCTATTAGACAAATTCGTAATATACTGTATGTAACTTAAATCAATTCCCTAAATAAATTATCATATAAAAGTAGCATTCTATTAGTTAGACAATGTTATTTTTTAATACATATTTTAAAAAAGATAATTTAATATGAATTATAGCGTACAAGACTACAAATAATAGTTGGTTAATAATAGGGCAAGAAAAACATGTTTTCTGTAATTGGTCTAAATAAAATAAATATTTATTTAAAAAATCACTCAATAGAATTTATCAAATTTGACAAATTCGGTATATTTTATTTGTACATTATTTTTAGTATTTTTTTTTTTTCATTACCGATGCGATATAACGTAACTACTTTTCTGCTATCTGTCACAACTGTCTTTAGCTAATAAGATATCATATGATTTTTTATTTGTTTTATGGCATCTAATAACATTTTTTTCAAATCTCACTAAGTTTATGCTATCTAGTGTAAGCTTTAGTAATCGATAGATACCAGAAATGCCAATTCATATGATTGTAAGAAATCAGTGTCACTTTGACAACACTTAATAATTATTATGAAATAATTAAAAATTCTAATACATTTGCATATATTAAGGTATTAGAATAAATTATATTTAGAGAGGACAGCACTGGTTAAAGAAATAGAAAAAGTGGCAAATAGGGTTTTAGGTGAGAATGTTCAGAAGAATAAAAGTAATAAAAAAAATAAGAATTAGTAAAAGTGTAAAAGAGAGGAAAAAAGCATGCAGATAATATAAGTGTGTTATTAAGAACAAGGAAAGAGAAAAAGATATTAATGTTAAATGGGAAAAGTACTTAGAAAAGAAGAAGTTGGCTAAAATAGATAATTATAGAGAGAGAATGAAATTGAATAGTAAATTGTTGGAGGATATTAATAAAAGTGGAAGAGATGGGAGTAAAAAATTTTGGAATTATATTAAAAGGAGAAATGTAGGGGTGAGATAGTATTACTAGATGATGAGGGAATAGAGTGTAGCTCTAAAGAAGATTTAGAGAGAATCTTAAATAGATATGTAATGAATATAGAAAAGATGTTAGATGTGAAGGATAGTGATAGAAAACATGAAAGCATATAGTAATGGGAATATTAGGTTTTCAGAAAATGAATTGAATGATGTAGAGAAGAAACTGAAAAGTGGAAAGGCAAGAAGTTTAGATGGATGGGCAGCATAGATGGTAATGAATTTAGGATATAGGGAAAAAATAAAGTTATCCTGTTTTAATAAGATGGCACAGAATAGAGTTTTCCCAAGTAGTTGGAGTAATACAAGAGTAAGATTATTATTTAAAGGAAAGGGTAAGGATCATAGGAAGGTAAATAATTATAGACCGATAGCAGTAACATCAGTTTTATATAAAGTTTTCTCATATATGGGGGTTGGAAGAGTTGTAAAATGGATGGAAGGGAATAATGTAGTGAGGGAAATGCAAGGAGGTTTTAGATTAGATAGGCGTATAGGAGATAGTTTATTTGTAGTTACACAACTTATGGATATGAGTAGGAATTCAGGTAAACAGTTATATCTGAGTTTTATAGATATAGAGAAGGCATATGATAGAGTAAATAAAAATAGATTATAAATAAATTTAGCTAATTTGGGAATGGATGGAGCTTTAGTAGATATTATTAATAAATTATATGAAAATAATTATTATATATAGCAATTAGGGAATATAGAATCAGTTAAAGTTAAAAATGGGGTGGGACTAAAGCAAGGATGCCCTGTGTTACCTATTTTGTTTGTGTTGTATTTGAGTGAAATGGAAAGAGCAATAGAAAGATTAGAAAGAGGGATAGAGATATCGTTAATAGGTAGTAAGGGAGTATATATTTTGCCAGGTCTTTTTTTTGCAGATGATATATTTTTGTGTGCAGAAAGAAGAGAAGATATGGAAGTTATGTTGAGGACATGTGCAAGGGTGGGTAAAGAGATGGTGATTAAATTTAATGAAGAAAAATCAAATATAATGATGGTTAATACTGGGGAAAGAGATGTAGAATTTTTATTGGGAGATATTAAGTTAAGTGTGGTGAATAGATATAGTTATTTGGGAATTATTTTAAGTAATCAGAAAAATTATTTGGATGATGGTTAATACTGGGGAATATTTTCTTTTTTGAGTGCAATCTATGTAGTCTATCTATACTCACCACTCTAAAAAAAAAAATAATTAATAAATTCATCTATGCAAACTTATAAAATCAAAAGTTAAAATGTAAATTAAATTCTAAAGTAAAAGTTATTCTAAAATAATTCTAAATTTTATATATGTGCAAAATAAATGTTTCTGTGTATTGTTAATCTGGAAGTGGCTTATTCTTATTTTTTATTATCTTTCTTTCTTTAAAAATAAAGTATACATTATCTCTGTTACTCTGCCAGCTAGTGACTGGGGCTAACGGTTGAATATAAAATAAAATTTGGATCTTAACTTAAGTATCTGCCTATTTTGGTATAACTTTTACTTTGGAATTTAATTTACATTTTAACTTTTGATTTTATAAGTTCACACAGATTAATTTATTAATATTTTATTAGAGTGTTGAGTATGGATAGACTACATAGATTGCACTTGAAAAAGAAAATATTCTATATCTCTTATTTAACTCTAGGACAAAACTTCGCAGTCAAACTAATGCCAATCTATCTGACATATCAATGTATTCAATGCAGCATGAATATGACAGCACAATACCATAGTCAGGAATGCACATATGAACAGCATGGTTATAGAGAAGAAATTGTCTCTCATCCAATACAGGAATATTACATCTGTCTGGCGAGAGGAACAATAAAATAAATAAATAGAAAACTCCATAGAAAGGGATTGTGGTACTTTTTGCTGACTTACCATCCCATTCCATAGGCTAAAGGGGTGATCCAAAGAGCAGGGAATATGTCTGCTTCCGATGGTTGATAAGAATGGGATTACTTTTCCCAAGTGCAGCGCAAAAGTGATCCTGCACGTAGCGGATCTTCATGCTACATTTACTAATTACACCAATACATCCAATCCATTGACCCAATTTAACTGCGAAACAAATAACCTAAGATTTACACTCTCTTAAACTAACATAACTTTACGAATCTATGCAACAATTCATGCCTGACTTAAATTTAACATGATTTAATTAAAAGTTTTAACTTATGTAAAAAAAAAAAAATCATAATAAACACTTAAACGAATGGAAAAAATAAATTAATGGAAATGATTTTAAAACTTATATATAATACAAATAATTATTAATGATTGAATTTGGTCAGATAGGAATTCATATTTAAATACTGGAATAGTTTTATAGTTAAAGTTCATAAAGTTCTTACAGTTTTAAAAAGGTCTGTACTTTCTAGTTGCTTGTAATTGGGATCCAGTATTGTTTCTAATTCCGTAGGTCCTTTGCTGCAGCTGGTATAGTTCTTTGCAGGCTTTTATTGCAGGACACTGATGTCCTGAGGTCTGCAATCTAGGAAAATGATAGATATTTCATTTCCTTTTTTTTATAGAAAAACTGAAGTGCGTCTTTTCAATCCCTTCTTCTTCAACTCTCCCAGACTTAAAACATATAGCACACATCTAAATTATTTCCAATCTTTTCCTTTTTATATTAAAATCTCGGATTGACTGAACATGACATCATGATGATGATGATTTTTTCACTGTGGTCCATTTCCTGGGGAATTTTTTTTATTGGCTATTCAGTTCTTATTCTTATATCCTATATGACCTTTAATTATAAATTTTGAGATGCCCAACTTTGACTAATTAAAAAAAAAAAATCATTTCCATGTTTAGCCTTTTTACACAATAGAATTACATTCTTAAAGATATATTTTTATCTTTAAATCTTGAAGTTTGTTTTTTCTTAAAATTTAGTTTTAAAACTTTCTTTTTTTAATAAAGTTTTCTTTTAATAATTTTTCATCTGTGCGATTTTATATATATACGAGTTTAGATGACTTTTAATTTTTAATTTTTAAAAACAAATTTTTATTTGAGAATTTTTTATTTTTAATTTCTAATATTATTTATTAGAATGTAACAGCATGTGGGCCCGTTACAATATATATACACACCTAGGTCTCTTTTTACGCGGATTTATTTAACGTGATTTTGAAGTTACGCGATACATGTTTCTCCGGAAGTTGAACTCCGATAATGCGCTATTACTTTAAATAATAAATTTCACATATATTGAAAGTAATAGCACATTATTGGAATTCGAATTTCATCTTAGTAATTTCAATATTTTCAGTGCTTTATAACTGTAGGATTTTATGCAATAATGAATTTAAAATCATGATTTCCACATTTTATGTATACACACATTAAATTTTATAAGATTATAATGTAAATTTGTTCAAACATTGTGCGTGTTAATTTTGCATTTTAAATCACATTCCGTTTTTGCTTTTTAAAAAAGAATGTAATCAATTATTAATCATTTAGTGTCCGCAAGTTTATTTTTAAAAGGTCAGTAATAGCAGTGGGCACAATTAAAATTGAAAATTAAAAATTAAAGACAAAAATAAGAATTTAATTTTTAGTTGTTAGATTAATTACTAATTACGTTGTCACCAGAAAACCATTAACACAACATGAGAGTGATGTTGGTGCTAGTTGTATTTTTCTTGTGAAGAATCTGATTTTTTACCAGCTTGCAAATGAATCTGTTTATTGGCAAATAGTGATAATAATTAAAACATGTATAAAAAAGTGTAAATTACTGTAAATTATGCATAAAAATATATTGTTTTGAATAAAATTAAATATTATAGTTAAAAAAGTTTGTCTTGTATCAATTTTTTTTCAAATTTGAAATTTTTTATTAGTCATATTTTATTTCCTTATTTTTTTTTTGCGCGAATTTTAAAGTAATTTTATGTTGGTGCTTTGCTTTTACACGATTTTCGAAAAATCACAGTCTGTATCCCCCCTTTTTCAAGGTAAGTTACGTCTATTTTTGCACGATTTCGTTTGCGCGTGTTTTTTGAGGAACCTATCTATCGCGTAAAACAAGACCCAGGTGTGTGTGTATATATATAGCAGTGTTATTCTGTAGTGAGGAAATCTAGCTCATGTACTCATATTTATTTTTTGTGAGTGATAGTGCATTATCTTATACACTGATATTTTGGTAGAGTGGAGACATTTCTAGATAAAGTATGTAAATATATATTTTTTAATACATTATAATATTAAGGTATTCAATTTCATTTTTTTTGGAGCATGTGAAGACCGTTTGTTTTAGCTCAGTTAAAAAAGAAAAACTTAAATAAAATCTGTTTGAAGACGTTTTGAAAAAAAAGAAAAAGACATACAGGCCAACTAAGGTAAGCCTTCCCTTTTTTTTGTTTTTTATTACATGGATTTAAGGAAAAAGTCCTTGATTTCAAAAAGTTAAAAAAATGTGCCGAATAAAAACTCGGCCATTACAGACAATCACGAAGCAAAAAATTTGCCAAATTCGGCCAAAATCAAATCCCTCAGCCATAATAAAAGTAAATCACAACTCAAGACCCGAAAATCTAAAAGGAATAATCAAAATTCCACTAAAAGTGTTAATAATACTCAGAATATGATGTAAGAGATAAAAATTTCCACAAACAACGCAAACCAGAGCCTAAATATAAACACTAATAACGAAAAGCCTAATGAATGCATACTTGGAAATTCTCAAGACCCCCTAAATGATGATCCTAATTGTTATTTACCAAATCAAGATAACAATTGTAAACAAGAATTACACACAATTAACAAACCAAATATCACTTATATTGACCAAACCCATAATACAGTAATGCGGAGCCCTAAACATAATGCTAAAGAGGCTCCTGATCATGATAACAATGCTAATAAATATGAAAAACATATACAAGATACTAATGTCCTCCCTTCTGAGCAACTTGGAGATTCCTACTTAAATTTGATAACTCATAATATACCTAACATGCCTGCTTCTCAATCATTTATCCCCAGAATAAAAAAAATAATAAAAAAAATTCTACCTCTGACAGCGAAGCAAGTGTTGCATCATCAGAATTCGAGATGGAGATTTCAGCCAACTCCTCCTTTAATCTGAATTTAAATCTACCAAAAGACTCTAATAATTTACAATCATCAAAACCCTCATTTATTAGAAAAATAATCAAAATAATAACATTAATTTAGATAAATTTGAAAGTAACATCAACTCAGAAGTGACAAAAGCCCGGAGCCTAACATATAATGCTAAGCAAGCTGACGACATTTTTTTTAGCACAAAAAATGATCTTCCGGAACTAGACACATATCTCCAATCAGACTCAGAAACAAACATAAACAATCCAATACCACAATCAAAATATAATGTACAAACTATTAAAATTCCCCAAAATAATATTTATCCTCAAATTCAAGGAGATAACAAAAATGATACTTCAGAAATAATAACAACCATCACTAATATCAGCGTTCCCGAACTTCACAACTCCCCGATAGAGGTGCTTGATGCAAGGCCCCCTAATACCCTACAAATAAAAAAATAATGCTAAATCATTGACCATAATGATTTCTACGTCTAATAATGCACATAGTAAATTCAAAATCCCCCCTACTGATTCAAATCACATTATAAATCAAT
Source organism: Epiperipatus broadwayi (assembly GCA_028023455.1). Taxonomy (NCBI): domain Eukaryota; kingdom Metazoa; phylum Onychophora; class Udeonychophora; order Euonychophora; family Peripatidae; genus Epiperipatus; species Epiperipatus broadwayi. The sequence goes on from JAQFVV010006198.1 coordinate 7,472,633, forward strand.
ATGTTTAGCCATCTTATGCCAACATTAATAAAACAGGCATCTTACTCCAGCTTAACCCAAACACAATTATGATGAATAATTTACCGCATGCACTCGGTAATCAACTGCACGAAGCTTCCTTAACTAATAATGAGACACCAGAGTTGATGATAATAGATTTAATGGAGCAATCCACAGACACCTTTTCTGACACCCATTTAACCCCAATTTCAGATACATTCTCAGTGTCTAACTTTAATGATAATCAATATACAGATCTTACGATTCGTTTCAATCAAACCATCCCACTCAAACTACTCAAATCACTTGCTGACTATTGTAGCGACAAAAGACTAATACTAGCGACTACCGACCCCAATTGCTCGCTTTTAAAATTCCTAATTGAATCCTTATGTAACATAATCAAAAAAACAATATGGGAGAAGAAATTCACCGTATTCTTTACCACCTAAATGATTGATACATTGCTCTAAAATTTAAAAACTGGGCTAGTCGCAATAACTTCAAAAGTGCTTTTAAAACTTTAGATAACAAATTCTTATGTTATGTGGATATTAACCGAGCTTCCATCCTCTATGGCAAAATCAAAAACTGTGTCATGGGACTTGGGGAGCCTCAACTTCAAGAAATCCTTCATCCTTTTGGTAGGATTCACAAATTCAATTACTTACCGGAGGAAAGATTCGGCCTCCATTTCCTCTCTAACACAGCCACTTTTGAACTTCACTTGAAGAAAGAAACAAACCCCACAAATATTCCCACCATACTAAGACTTAGAAACTCTGCCATGATTATATCTTTTCTGGGTGTAAAACCACAGTGCTTCTCCTGTGGTCAAAGAACCCACCTAATAAAAGATTGTCTAGCCAAGATCTGTAACACATATTGACCAAAAAAATCCCGATTACATAGATGCAAGAAAAGCCCCAACAACTCAACAGATATTACCAATCTTCAAAATAAAAAAAACCTTTGTACTTTCACCTCAAATTTTTACACATAATATAGAATCAGATCAATCTAAAACAATTGAAAGAAAATCATACAGAATCGAAGCTGCATCTATCCCAACAAATGGGTTATCAGCCAGATCTCTGCCAAAACATGCTCAAAACACTGAAGTGTCAGACAGACCACAGATCTCATCTTCTTTTAAGGCCCACACCTACAATCCTGAAGTCACAGAAACATCAAAGTCTCCCAGAACACAAACACCTTTTATCAACCCTAAGTCATACAGGTCTAAAGATAATCCTAGGAATGATTCATTGCTACAAAACCAACATGGCAGATTGAATCAGGATCACACCACATCTAACCATCCCAAGGGCTCCAAAAACACCTCTGGCCATGCAGACACATCTAAGATACATCATCCTGCTAACCACAGGAATAATAAGGATCACCATATTCCCATTAAAATTACACCTTCTCCTTCTATCAACTCATCAGACACTGAAACTGAGATGGACCTAACTAGCTATACAACTTCCATTAAGAAAAAATCCACTCGCTTGAATAAATCCAGCTCAGAAGATGAGAATTCATTAACACAGTCATCCAATCATTACCATAACAATAAGTCCAAGGAAACCTCTATGTCCCATACTTAAAAAAAAAAAAAAATGGAAAATTGCTAATTCTATTCCGCCTAACTCTCAAATCTACCCAAGGGATGAGTTTTCTGAAGATGAAATCCTGTCCGAGCCTTTGATATTTAATTACCTAAACAGCTCTCAACTCCAAAATCCTCTGGCGGTAGACTCTGGCCAATCCCCAGCTTATGACTAAGGTCTCTTGTCAGATAGCTGGAGTTAATGTCAGAGGCATTAATTCGCTTACACGAGTACATGCCATCAGACATTGGTTTAATTCCTTTACCCCCCACATTATGTTTATGGGCGAAACCAAATATCACCAAAAGTCCAGTAGCCTTATTTTAACTGAGCTTAACAAGCTTGGCTATACATATCTAACAGTCAACCTAACAGCTACTGAAGGCATAGGTATCTTAATAAATAACAAACACCCCCCTAACAAGTTTAAGATCACCTACCAAGATAAGAACCTTATCTGTGCCAACCTAACCTATGGCAATAGCATAATCAATGCATTTTATGTCTACATCCCCAATAGCCATGCAATATTCCTTCGGATCATAAACACTATAAATATGATAATGACCAACAACAACTCCCCAGCACTCCTCTTTGGGGACTTCAACATCTCCTATGATCACTTTACAAACAAGTATCTTCACTTGCTCAACAGACACTTTATTAATGGCAGGGGTTTCTTTCCTCATAATGCCTATTTTTACTACACCAAGCGATATCATACATTAATAGATCTGATGTTCTACACCTCTGAACTCCATCATGGTCTGGAAGCTACTCTTCAACCTGTTCCCTTCTCCGACCATCATGCTATTATCACAACAATACAACTAATCAACTACTCCTCATCCTTTCTCAACCGGTCAATCAGAATGTTAACTAAAGCTTCCATGACTGAAGCCATTGTATCTGAAGCTTACTTCCTCTTCCACAAAATCAACCTACTAAAAAGGCCCCCAGAAGAGGCATGGTTTGCCTTCAATGGGATAATCCAATCCTTGATTGCTCACTATATTAAAAACAACAAAGGGCCATCTACCTTATTAATGAGCTTGACCATATCAATAATAAAATAAAGACATGCTCAACTGAACCAGATCATATCAAACACCTTCTATCACTAAAACTTCAGTATAAGGAAAAACAGATGGCTATTGCGGAGTATATTTCTATTAAAAGATCACAAAAGTTTCTTACTACCCAACACTGCTGGACTCGAGGATATTTGTGATGGGCCTTGGGAACTAAGAAAAAACTTAACACCCCAAACTCCATCATTGTCAATGGAAACTATGTCACAGGTCATCACATGATTGAACACATTGGTCTTCACTTCAAAAACCGACTTCAAAATAACTTTCCAAAGACCATCAATGAATGGCTGGATCATCCATATTCTATAAACCATGGAATAACAGCAGCTGATCTTAAAAACCATCTATCAGCACTTTCTGACAGTGTTCATCCCGGGATGCATGCTATACCAAGGTTTCTAATTTCCCACCTTGGTAACTTTGCTATCCCAATCATGATGAACATGATCAATCATCTATCCACCAAAAGAAGGGAAATAAATAACCTCTACCTGATTGCCTTAGTGCCATTTATCAAGAAGAACAAAGATCCAACCAACATCCATAACATAAGGCCTATCTCCATGACACCAATTTTAATCAAAGTTATCGAAGGTGTAATTAAAGAGAAAATCCAGCAGAAAATTTTAGACAATATTGTTCAGTCACAATATGCAAGAAAAGGATCTTCAGCCCTGACAGCAATGGGTGAAGTCAAGATTCTCCTTGATCACATTAGATCTAATCGCTTATCAAAACCCATTGCAGTCCAGCTAGACATAACAGAGGCTTTTGACTCGATCAATATTCATACACTTCTTACTCTTCTAAAAGACCTCAACATTCCCTCTCAAATTATACAGATTCTGGAGAATCTTCTCTACAATAGGCTAATTCACATCTCCTTAGATGGATTCTACACAGATGGGTTCTCCCCCGACCTGTCTATTCCTCAAGGATCTCCTTTAAGTGCTATCCTTTTTATATGCTATCTCAACCCCCTGTTGAGAGATATAGAAATCTCATTCACTGGAGTATTCATTCCTCACATCAAAAAATCCTTCAAGTTGTTTGCATATATGGATGATGTCCTCATAATACTACCATCTCAAAAACATCTCCCAGCACTCTACAAAATTTTGGATAAATTTTCCCTTAATTCACAACTCAAATTTAACTCCAACAAATCTTCATCTTGGAAAATTCTATCAGGAAAGAAAGTCTCATCTAGATTTCTAGCTGAGCCCCAGGACTTTCTTGGCTTCCCTATCTCCATGTCTCAAACAGCCATGTCAAAAAAACTACAGAACTCCTTAATCAATTCCACATCTCAGATTATACAGTCCCTTTCCAGGGTGTATCTCTCCATTCAGGGAAAAGTAGTGCTACTGAACATGAAAGTCATGTCTAAGATAGCATACTTCCTCCCCATCATGACAGCAACAAAAGCCTTTACCAAAAAAATCAATAGTCTATGTGCTAAACTCTTTTGGAAAAACAGTACAATGTCTATAAGCATGACAAGGATGCAATACCATCGAAAATCTAATGGGATGTCCTTTCACTCCATCCCCTCAATTATCTTTCAAAAATCTCACACATTGATTCATAACCTCTTACAAAAACACGATTCCTTTAATATATCAGAGACCGTTCAACCAACAGACAGACCTCCTCCTCAAAAATGCTGGTTAGACCAGGTTCTCCAGCTTCTCAATCAATTTACATCTACTTTACAAAATCCATATAATACAAAAATCACCATCTGGGAAGCCCACCATAGAATCAACCCTGAAATCAACTCAATTTTGCCAATGCTTGGCATCACTAATCATAAAATTACTTCGATTTTCAAGTTCTTAGCTTTAGAGCCTAAATTTTTAAACTACCTAGTAAAAGTAAATCTGGGAGCCATGCATACCAACTGGTTCCTCCACCACAAGAGGTTTCTTAACAACATTGACCCTACCTGCCCAATCTGCAAGAGGCATGATGACACATTTGACCACATAATTCGCTCATGTACCGGACTTGGAAGTATCAAACTTTTAATTTTCCAAAATACAAAAATTGATATTTACAGAATCCTCTCGCTAAAAGAATCTCTACAAAGTAAACAGTTTCCAATTATAAGAATGTCAGTATTTCTCACCCACTCTATCTGGAATGTAAGATGCAAATTAGTCTTCACAACTCCTCCACCAGACCCAGACAGTCTATTCATTTCTCTTTTAAACAAAATCAAGCATAAAGACATGACCCTTTCCTCCAAATTTCTATTTGAAGAAACCTGGAATCTATTCCAAATTCCAAAGCCCAATACATCTCCAGATAGCTGATGACAACAATCTATAAACCACAGGATTTATTCCATACCCTGGATTAATATCTCCATAAATCATCCACTATCAACCCAGTAGTGACATTATAGACTCCTGTTTAGTCAATGTACTGTAAAAAGTTAATGTATTAAAAAACCAATATTCTCCCTAAATAAAATTCTTTTAAAATTATAATGTTAAGGTATTTTTAAAAAATAATATTTATTTTGAAGATATTTATTAATAAAGTTCATTTTATATTTTTATGAGGTAAGTTTAAAATTAGATAATAATATTTTATTGAGAAAATCTCTGAAACATAAAAATTCCTGTCACATCTTAATCAACTGAGTGAAAATACATGCTTCTTAATGCTTTTTAAAATGAGCAAGTTTATATCTTTCTCAACATCCAATTAGGTATTCATCATCAGTCTAAATAGATAATTCATTATAATATTGTAAATTTAGCTGGATGAATGTGAGATGTATTCAACCTTTAAATTAATGTTATATTTTAATTTGCCTAGGTCTAAATATGAGCAAACTATGCAACAAAGGCCATTCATCTAATGTGTTAAAAAATCAAAGATAAGTATTAATACTTTCTACCATTACACTTAATTTGACTAGTAAAATGTGATGTGATGTACTGTGGCTTGTCCTTTTCCAGAATCAGGAATCTCTCAGTCTCTATTTCCAGAGAAACCTGTTAGCCATATTACACTCCCTTTCCATTCTCTACCCTGTTTTTCCCATATTCTTCTTATCCTGCTCCATCCCATTTTCATAACATAATCTTTATCAACTCTATGGCCTTTATATTTAAATCCATCTTCTCTTTTCACAAACCCAGCATAAAAACCAAGAACCCACTTTCTGTATAATCACATTGTTTATATTTATTCTCCCACAACTTCATTATTTATACTCTTTCTGCTTTTATGTATTTACATTCAATTAACAGATGCCTAATATTTTCTATGCCTTTCTTATATAACTTGCAGACTATATCACACATATTTTTCCATTTATGTGCATATTCTCTTGTTGCTAAACATCTTCTTCAAGTCTTAAACATTATACTACTTCCCTTGCTATTATCATAAATTAACCTCACTTTCAATATTCTGTTTACTTCTATATATATTTAAACTATTTTTACTCTCCATGCTAGTTCTCCAACTCCCTATTTATTATTAAGCATCTATTCTTCTATCTCATTCCTTACCACTATAATACTAAACAATTCTCCTAACACAACCATCTCATTGTTTTTCTGAAGGTTTGTGATGATGGTGTTCTAGCTGTCTTTTTATATTGGACTATTTCCATCATCTAATATGTGTGTTAAATGTCTTTAGAAAAATTTAATTTTAGTTAAATATTCCAAATGCATTCAACTGTTAGTAATATCACAGCAAACAGGTTAGTATATGCACCAACTGTTAGTAATATCACAGCAAACAGGTTAGTATATGCACAACATTTCGAGAGGTATTTTTCTCCCCTCTTCTTCAGGTGTTGCTGGCCTGACCAGTGACTGTACTAGCATGTGATTCGAACCTTGGTCCTTAAGAGTCTTGATTATTGAATTTTAAGATAACGCTCTAACCAACTGAGCCATCCTGCAATTGGTTAGAGCATTACCTTAAAATTCAATACAGTTGGTTAGAGCGTTATCTTAAAATTCAATAATCAAGAATCTAAGGATCGAGGTTCGAATCTCATGCTAGTACTGTCACTGGTCAGGCCACCAACATCTGAAGAAGAGGGGAGAAAAATATCTTTCCAAAATGTTGTGCATATACTAACCTGTTGCTGTGATATTACTAACATTTATTTGCTGTGATATTACTAACAATTGACTGCATTTGGAATATTTAACTAAAATTAAACTTTTCTAAAGACATTCAACACACATATTAGATGATGGAAATAGTCCAATATAAAAATACAACCATCTCATATTTTGTATAAGTATACTGACAAATTGCTTATACAAATCTTCTGCATAACATACTACCTTTCTCACCTATGCTATTGCCTGCTCTTTACTCATAACCCAATTAAATATTATTTTTGTCATTCTCATATTATCCATAAATTGCAATCTACCAAACATTTTCTATTTTGTTTTTTGAATTTATCATATAAAAACTTGACCATCCCATTTCTACTTGAATTGACTCTTTTGCTGTCCACAACATCTGTATTTAATGCATGTATTTTTCTAATTAATTTAACACCCCTTTACTAACACTTAACACATTATTACCATAAGTTAATCCTGCTACTTCCACTCCCTTTCATACAATTCTAGCTACATAATATTTATTATATGAAAACACTGTTAACTTCTTTATCAGTCCATTTCTTTTCTTTGCTTCATTTATCAATTTTTTCTCACATTCATCTAAGCAATTTTCTGATTAATTAAAATAATTCCTAAATAGTTATAGCTATTCACCACATTTAACTTTATATGTGTCAATAAAAATTCTCTTCTCTTACCCCAGCATTTTTCATTATTACTTTCTTCACTAAATTTAACACCCATCTCTTTAGCCACCCTTGAACATGTCTTCAGCATAACTTCCATACCTTCCTTACTTTCTGTGCACAAGAAGATATTATCAGCAAATAAAAGACTTGATAATGTATATACTCCCTTGCCACCTATTAATGACATCTCTATTCCTCTTCCCGGTCTTTCTATTGTTCTCTTCATTTCTCTCAAATATAATAAAAACAAAAATCGCTAATTAAAATGCTATCTAGCCATGAAATAATTAAATAAATTCATTACACTACATTTAATTCTAACAAACTTGTAATGATCAAATAAATCTGAAATGATAAATCAAACTATAAGAAAGTCTTAAATGCATTAAATGTAAAATCAATGCAGATAAGAAAAGCCATTCATCCAGATCTAAAGTCGCATTTGAACACAAACTTGTGGGTCTTAAAGGTTTCTTACATATGAACAATAAGAACAGCATCGAGTCTTACATCAAGTATTTAACAGATCTTGGATACAACTATAACCCTCATAAAAATATTTGAAAATTTTTATACTAATATAAACAAAGTTTCAAACAATAATAATGTGGCAAGCATGGATAAAACTACCTTATGTCTTTTGGATTGCAAAAAAAAGCCTTCTAAGTATTTGTGCAGACACATACATAACTTCAAATCATTCCCCTCAACCTAATAAACAACACAAAAGACAGGATACTTATCAAGTGTGCTTCTCAAGTTGTATATAAAATATTATGCCCCATCCCATTCTGTAGTTCTATGTATTAGGGTGAATCTTGTGCCAATAGATTGATGAGAATCACCCAACACACATATCTGTGCAATAGAGCTAAACAAAATTGTGAATATACAGGTTGATATTTTATGATCATGAGCTTATTTTGAGTCACAACTTTTTACCCTCCAATGTAAGAACAACATATGCTGAGAGGGATGATAGGAAAAGAAAATGTAATTAGGCTTGAGCTATTGCAAGGGATCCACATTTCATCAATAAAAAAGATTCCTGTTTTCCATTATCAACAAAATGGAATATCTAAATTGCTTCATTTACATATCAAGCCCAATTTACATATTGGACTATACTAAAATAAAGACATATTTTTAACTGCACATTCTTATTTAGCACTATGATTCTAGCAGTAATCTGCCAAAAGCTAGATTATGGCATTTAAGACATTTTTATAGTTTACTTTACCTTTTTAGATTAACTTGAACATTACAAATTTGTTAGAATGACATAATTTTATGAAAAGTGTATATATTATTGAGAATTACATTATATTTAACAAACTAAACAATAGAGTAACATGCCTATCTAATAAAAAATAATTCAGTTATGACTTGGATACACATTAGCATTTAAATTGAAATGTAATGGGTTAGCCTCTAAGCAAATGCTGAATAATGTAGTCTCAGTAATGTATTTCACCCATATATTTGATGATCAAATAGAATATAATGGTGTTTAAAAAATGAATATATTTAGCCTAATCTTTGATAAATGTGCTAATAGAAGAATATCAAAAATATTTAGTCAATAAAAGTCACATTTATATCCAAGGGTGTCAGCTAGATGCATTACTGAGAATAATTTACTTAGGATTTCTTAGAAGCTATTACTGAACATCTATTTCATTTTATTTAATGCACCAATGTGTGGCCAACTAACAGCCATTCATTTACAAGCGTATCCAATCTATTGTATCTAATGCAACATCATATGTCTTATTGCAAGTAGATATAAAAAAATTCATCTGCACACCTGCATTTAATCACAATATAAATATTGTAAATTTATATATAAAGTATAATAAATTAAGAGCCATAATTATTCTCACTCAATTCATAAAATTCATAGCTATTAATTTACCATAAAATATATCAATCTAAATGTAAATATTTAATATTAAACCTCAATGGTTGCAACCAATATGTAATGCAGCAAGAAATTTTTATATACCTTAATTTTATGAAAATTTTTGTAATATTTTGTAAAAATCAAATTAAATTTAAATTTTGCTTGCATAATTTAAGATTTATACCACTTTTTGGGAGTTAAAGTCTAAGCATAAGTAATTTTTCTTATTTTTTGTAATATGTAGTTATTTTTCTACTTTTTATACAAATATTATACTTATTGTAAATAATTATTACAATAATAAAAAGCAAATTTATTTAATTATAATTAACTAAAAGCAATCAACTAATTTCCGTTTGAAACTAAATGAAAGTAATTTTATCTCTCCAATTTTTGAGATTTTATGATCAATTTTTAAAACTTTTTATATAAATATTATAATACTTATTGCAAATAATGATTATAATTAAAAAAATCAAATTTAAAAACACAATTATATCATAAAATAATACCTTTCTTAGGAGCAATATGAGATACCAGTTGTAGCATTTACATTACAAAACCATATTGTAACAATTGTGGGTTAATATATTTGTTCTTTTTCAAGATTAATAAAATTTGAGTACTTAGAGATTCTGCCTTGAGAATATGAAATAAAACAAATTTACTTGAACATTGATTACATTTGTAATATATTTAATTTCATTTTCATAGTTATTATTTTCTAAATTTGTTCTTATAGATGTTTTTATGCAGACAAAAATGAGTTTACTTTCTGTATAATGATTCCCATTAACTTTGTGTAACATTCCACATTATTTATGTTATTTATCATGAGAGTGATAAAGATCATGACTCTTAATTTATCTTATATATGTTTATTGTTTTAAATTATGATAATAATTTAAATAATTAGTAATAATATATAATATTAATATTCCTATGCAGAAGTACTTTTGATTATTTAGATCCTACTTTTTATCAACTGAACTTATTCATTAGAAAACAGAAAATGTCATTTGATTTTCCATGCATTGTATATTTCCAAGTTGAAAAATCTCAAAATATCAAAATCTAGTTATAAAAAGTGCCTCCTTAAACTTTTCTTTTCTATGGGTTTTAATGCAATATTATAGTATTGTTTATACTAAATTTATCTATGTATGACTTATTGAATTTACATATAATTTGATAAGTGACATTGTTTTTTGCCCTTTAGATATAGCAGTTTTAGAATTATTGACTAATTTATTTATATTTGATAAAGTATAAAATGAAATAGAAACAAATGGATATCTCTGTTTTTTTAAATAATAGTTAATTTAAATTTATCAAAGAAATATATGATGATGTGTATAATATTTGATTTTATATTCCACCAAATATAAATAAATTAATCATTAAATCTAAAAATACTATTCCTAAAATTAAAAAAAAAAAATTACAAAAACAAACAGCTTTTACTAAATTATATTAAAATGCAATAAGATATATATATAAATGAATTAAAATATTGTATGGGAAAATAATTGAAGAAAAACTAGGTACTTTATAATCATAGGAAAGCTATTCAAAATAATTATTAATTTACTGTTTCAGTTTTCTTTGACTATGATCAACCTTGTAATTTTAAATTTAGTTTTGGTTTAAGTAATTTTGCATAAAGAATAAAATAATAATATTTAAAAAATAATTAAAAAGGCAGTTTTTATAAATAGATTTCGAGATCTAAAATGTACTACCCCTGAAATATATTATGCTTGGAAAATCATCTGAATTTTTCTGTTTTCTATCCGAGAAAGTTTAATTGAAAATGCTTATGATCTAAATGATCAAAAGAATCCTATACTACTATCGTATTTTAAAATAATTACATATATAATTTAATGGATATTTATTAATCAATATATGTATATATAATATTAATAAGATTTACCATGCCTTATATTCTTGCGTAGAAAGAAATTTATGAGAGGAAATAGATTTAAACATAAAAGATAATTTGAAAATAAGATGTGAATTGCAAATGCTTACATTCCAAACTGTATAAGTTCTCACCCTCTACATATTAGACATCTCTAAATGTTAACCTTTTACTTAAAGAAGAAGCAATCAGCCAAATAATTTGGGTTTTGTAAATGAAAGATGTGTTATAAAAAGCAAAAAATTTATTATGATAAAAATATTGAACAAAGCTAGGTGATCGTTATAGACATAGATAGAAAACAAAACATGCTTCAAAAATAAGACTACACTACAGTAAATCTATTTTGTTACAATACTAGCTGAAGCCAAAATTAATGTCTTTAACACATACCATAAATCAATATAATGTACTTAACTCCATGTACTATTACAATGATATGCAAATAGGTAATCCATATAAAAAGAATATAAAAATACTTCTTTATGTTGTTATTTTAAAAATATAAAAAGTTTATTATAAGATATATAAAATATCATATATACAACAAAAAACATGAAAATAACAAATTTTCAAGCTTTTTCGATACTATTTGTATCCTTTTCAATATGTCTACTCACGATTACCGTAAAACATACATATAGCGACATCTATTTATAATACAACCAACAAAAAACAATTATTATCATCAATTATTTCATGAATACATACAATACAATACAAAAAATAAAAAATATAAAAATATATAAAATATATTCCTTCATTAATTATAGTATATTCATATATACTCAAAAACACACAAAAAACACACAAAACATTAAAATATTAACATCCTTCTTATTTATCTATCCAATCATCTAATTTTAGCCAATTATTAGTCAAATTAATTGGACCCTTATAAATGTTCATACAATTATTACTATTATTTTTAATATAACTAGTTTCATATACTTTTCGCCTATTAACATTTTTCAAGTAATTTAACGCTAGTATATTTTTAGTACAATCTGCTTTGTTTATACATTATTTAGAATATGGTCATAAAATAGATTGTACTAAAAATATACTAGCATTAAATTACTTGAAAAATGTTAATAGGCAAAAAGTATATGAAACTAGTTATATTAAAAATAATAGTAATAATTGTATGAACATTTATAAGGGTTCAATTAATTTGACTAATAATTGGCTAAAATTAGATGATTGGATAGATAAATAAAAAGGATGTTAATATTTTAATGTTTTGTGTGTTTTTTGTGTGTTTTTGAGTATATATGAATATACTATAATTAATGAAGGAATATATTTTATATATTTTTATATTTTTTATTTTTTGTATTGTATTGTATGTATTCATGAAATAATTGATGATAATAATTGTTTTTTGTTGGTTGTATTATAAATAGATGTCGCTATATGTATGTTTTACGGTAATCGTGAGTAGACATATTGAAAAGGATACAAATTATATGTATCGAAAAAAGCTTTTTTATTGAAAATTTGTTATTTTCATGTTTTTTGTTGTATATATAGCAAATAGGTAAGTATCTAACACAAAAAGATGAACCTCTAAGTAAGTGTTGTGCTTGCTTATTTTTACCTGAAATGGCAAAGGATAAAAAAATATATCAAGTAGTTTTTATTTACTGTAATTTATTGAAATATAAATGATAATTTTTGAAATGTTATGATTAGTTTATCAGGAATTTTTTTATAGCTTAGTCTCTCTTATTATAATATATGGTCAATGTTTTTAAGATAGTAATGCAGTTTATTGTTATGTTTGTTAATAATATATGTATATGTCATTTGCAAAAAAGACTTTATATTAAAAGTATTTTTTATTCTGTCCAAATGAGACCATTATTTTTGTTCAAATCTTTGAATAGGTGATCTGTCTATTTAGCAATAATCAAAACTGTCATCACAATATGAATCCCTAAACATATAACAACTTTTCTTCCTCTTTTCTGAATATATCTGTTAGGAAAATTACTTAAAATGTCAATAATAAATATTCCACTCCCAACTTTTCCAAACTCAAACTGATTTTCATATAAAAATAAATCCAATTTATTAAAAATTTAGATTTTAAACTTTTTTCATTGAAATCTTAAGTATTATAAAAAGTAGAATATAAAAATAAACACAATTATTTTTCAAAACTTGATTTTTATTTTTGAATCATTAATAAATCTTTCTGATATTTTAACAATCTTAAATGGTATTTGTCAAAGGATTACAAAATATAATTTTGTTGTTACCTCTGTTTCACTTCATGAGTGAAAGTTAAATTGCAAAATGAATGCATACTGAGAGGGGATTGCCTGATTTTCTGCCCAATGGATGATTACAATTTGGGAGAATTGAAATGATATTTACTTATTCATTTGCAAAATATCAAAAATAATGTTAAATTATTTTTTTAATAATATTTTTATGTAAACAGCTGACTAAAATGCTGAAAAATAAAATAATTTAACTAAAAACGTGTCATTTTATAAAAGTATTTGAGACCATAGAAATCAAAAAGATCTCAAATGTTTTATGAAACGACACATTATTAATCAGATTACTTTGGTATTGTTCTACTTTTAGTTGGCTGTTTACATAAATGCATTATTTAAAAATAAATATTATTTTTTTGCCTTTTAGTTATAAATAAAACATACAATTTTAATTTTAATAAATTATTTTCTTTATTAATCTCTTTTGATCATCTTTGTTCATGTGCAATATTATCTATCAATACAATGTCACAATCATTTTTCTATAAACATTAAACATATATATTGTAACAATCAGATCGATGAAAAAAGAGTATAGCATCTGACTACTCTCAGACTTTGGATCTTTGGATAGGATGTTGGAGATAACACGATGAAGTACATGACCTATGATTGCACCTACTTTTAATAAAACAGTTCAATACTTATCAGTTAAACTCAAATGCAATTTGGGTCAGTTCATCCATATCTTAACCCCTCTTTTGGTTCCCTTATTCTCAGAATTTAAACCCTGGGAGAAATTGAATTCAACTCTCTTAACAGGGATGCACCAATTTCAGCTGACGATTACCATACCTCTATATAGGTTTGAAATGAACTTTCCCAAATAAATATTTTTTAAATCCTAGAAAGTTTATGCTTCCAAGTATAAAAAAAAAAATGAAACAAAAAAAAATATTTACAAGATTTAAAAATTCAAATTAGATAATCAAGATTTTACAATCCCTTTAAATCGATTTAGTTAAACTTTGTGAGTTGGAAAAAGTTCTTTATATGTATAATTCATGCAATGCAGTTGATTATCCTTAGAGGCATAAGTTATCTGCTGGCATCTGTTCATTGGGTATTCAAAACAGTTATGTCTTGGTCCTCACACATTCTTTCCATAAATTTATCAATAAGCATTACATATGAGGCAAAAGATGTTTCTTCAGTATTTTAAGAATGGATAAAGAAAAATATGCTTCCATGGCAGGGAAAACAATGATCCATCTATGTCATTGTCAATTTAGCTAAAAAACATTTTATGGTGACTAATTATATATACTATTTTTAAACCAGTCAGTTGACATTGTATAGATCTTATAAATGGTTAATTATTAATTAAAATTCTACTTCGAATATTGACAATCTTTAATGTTCTTCAATTTATGTTTGACTAGAATAGATATAATTATTTGATACAATATATGTATAAGAGTTTCTGACTTTTTTCACTTAGATGAAGTTCTTTATTCTACTTCAATCCAAAAACTTCTTTTACTTATTGCAGTATCATACAATAATTATGTCTGAAAATTTTCTGGAACAACAGATCCATTTTCTCTCATATTCTAAAAACGTTTTTTGCTCTTTTTTTTTATCTTGGTCTTTTTGTAGCTTATAAAAAATTCATGAAGATCATGCAAATAAAAATGTTATATTTATATACCTTGTGTAATTCCTGCTGTTTAACATATTCAAATCATTTGATTTTTGTTTCCATAATTGTTCATTGCTGTGGATATTATATCACGATAATCAATTTAATACTCATGCAATAAAGTATCATTTTATTCTCATACTAGTTTGTATAAAGACTTCTTTACATTTATCCATTTCATTCCTTAACAATTGTCAATCTCTGTCATTTCATTATTTGGTTTAGTGATGCATAAGACAATAAAGGCAAGCACATTATTAACATACATTTACATTATCTGTGTATTAATTAAAATTTATTATTTAAGCTAATTTTAATATTTTAAATGGACACAATTAGTATTATGAGGAGTTATGGGTTGGTTTGGTCAGGCTGGTAAGCTGCCCTCATAGCACCCCTTTCCTTACATGGTTAAAATTTTACTTTACAATTAAAATTTTAACACTTAAAGACTGTAAATATATGCATCTCAAGCTGGGCATTTAAATTCTAAACATGTTAGGACGTGAAGTTTAACTTTCTTATTTTTATAAATCCTTCTCATCCATACCATTTTCTAACCCTTTCCCCTCTTTTTATTAAACTTCCAATCAAGGAGATTCATATATATATATATATATATATAGGGTTCCTTCTTCTCTCCTTTTTTGTTTGTCTTCCTTTGATGGCTTTATTGTAATGTCTTTTTTGCAGATGGCATGTGTTCATTCGATAACCTCTATTCTACCCTTTTTTATACTTTTTGGATTTGTTTGAGAGCTACCCAAGTATGAGAGCATCCATCATTCAACATGGACTAACTCTTAGACTGGTTTAGTTTTCAGGTATTCCAATGAATGTTTTTAATCGTTTGATAGGATGTACCCTCATCCAAAAAATTTTAACTCTTTTCGTTGATATTTGTACCTATACTTATATATGCCTATATATATATATATGTATTTTAGATAAAAAATTCCTTACTCCTTACTTATCTCACCTATCCTTTCTTTATATCTCTCAATTTATACACAAGTGTGGTGTGGTATCATATAGTTACTTTGATTGGCCAAGATAGGTTTCAAAATCCAAGCATTATAAGTGCCTCTGATCTCTCCCTTTCCATCTATCCAGAATGCATTAGGACCTGTCTGTTTTGTGATAGTATAAGGTCCTTTGTACTGATAATAAAATTTCTGACATTTGTTTTCTTGGGGTTTGCTCATGTGAGGAGTCTTTATTCTTTTTTTAAAAAAAATAATGTAAAAAAAATTGGTTATTCCAGTTTGTGTAATCATGTTTCCATATCTATGATCATAATCCTTTTTGGTCCATTCTTATTAATATTTAATAAAGGTAAATGGACCTTCATAGGTATTACATAATTTATGGAACCTATTACTTTTTTGTGTAGCTGTTTGTGATGTGGTTCTTCCCATCATGGTCCATTGTCTTTTTATGATTTGATCACCTTTCTTTCATTTCTCTTCTTTTTTTTTCTTTTGTGGCAGCTACTATAATTAGTATTGGCCTAATCTGATGATTGTCATTCAGCTCTCTGACATCATATCAGAAAGACATGTGGATTTTGTTTTGATGGTGAATAAGATTGTGTTTCATTTATGTCTTTTATAATATTTTCTAAAGCATTTTTAATTATAACTATGTCTGCTTGATTTGAAGCCACTTTATCTCTCAATTGCTTTATATTTTGGTTCATGGCCTCATTAACTTCTACCCTTGTTTCTAGTTCATTATTCTGTTTTACACAAAGTTGATCTACTTTAGTGTGAATGTCTTGGATTTCTTCTTGAATCTTTTCCTGATGTCTTTCTTGGCTTGCCTGGGTTTCATTCCTAAAAGCTTCATGATTTTGGTAGACCTTTTGAAACTTGAGATCAAATTGATTGCTTATACTACAGCAAAACTCTTCAAAATGTTTTTGACATTGTACATTTCCTTCATCCAACTCCTTTCTTATTTTACTCATTGCCTGTTTCATTTCAGCATCATCTTTTTGAACATTCTTTAATTCTAAAGATATTTTTCCTATATCCTTTGATAACTTAATTTCAACATCCTTAATTTCTAATTTCAAATTAATTTTTTATTTTGTTTATATCTCCTTTTATATCTTCTTTAAGGAAACTTATACTTTCTTTTAATTTTATCTCCATCCTGTCTACATCATCTCTGGTTACCATAGTAGCTTTCATATTATAAATCTTAGTATCCATTTTATCTCCATATTATTCATATCTGTTTTCAAACTTACTACCATATCATCTCATATCTTTTTTTAAACTACTTGCATTGCTGTCCAATTTTTGGCTCATTCGTGTTTCCATTCTGATGATCATTTGGATCAGCTGGGTTATGTTCATCTCACACCCTTGAACTTGCATCATTCTAGTTTCAGATGCTTCTCAGGCTTGCAGTGACATCTGATCTGCTATGTGCACTTGTAGAGGGTGTTCGTTCTGCTACAGACCTCCCAGATATCTGAATACACAAAGATCCTTGCTCACTACTAATTATATCATCTTCCACTTCACTATCACTACTAATTAATGTTCCTTCAGAACTTCTTACTGCCATAATGACTAATTTTCTTCCACTTTTAGTTATCATTCATAAAAAAAAAAATTTATTAGATGATATAAAGTTAACTTCTTTTAAAGTTATAATTAAGTGTATGTCATAGAGTTTCACACCATTTCCAAGCATTTTACACATATAATTAACCTTTCTCCCTTTTTTTTATTGATTCCCATTATGCCTAGTGTTTAACTTAAGTTTCATTTGCCTAACTCACCTATTTTAGCTTTATTTAGTAGTTATTTATTTATTTTGGTCTCAGGTTATTAAATCTGTATTCATTGCCTTATAGGTAATTTCTTAGGTTCTCACTTATTTTCAATTGGTTTGAGCTTATTATATTTACTCTTCATAATTGAATATACTAATTATACATCAAGTGCATAATTACAATGGAGGTTTCAGATTGGATAAGTTTAAAAAAATATATTTATTTATTTACTTACCAGTCTAATGACTGGACCTCCTTTGAAACTAAGTATGGGCAAGATATATGTTAATGCTCTTAAAGTATAAGCACCAGATGTAATGGTTCAAAGGATGTAGAAAGAGAGGGTCATATCTGACTACTCTCAGACCTTGGATCTTCAGGTAGAATGTTGGAGATAACATGATGAAATACATGACCTGTGATTGCCCCTACTTTTAATAGACCAGCTCAATACTCATCAATTAAATTCAAATACAATTTGGGTCAGTTCATCCATACCTTAACCTCTCTTCGGTTCTGCTATTCCCAGAATTTAAACCCAGAGAGAATTTGAATTCAACTCTCTTAACAGGGATGCACCAATGCTAGATGACAATTAGCATGATATATCTAGTAATAGAGCAATTAAAATTTGATTTTATTTTATATATTTGAAGCATATAAAAGCGATTTACCCGCTGACGAAGAAGCTGCAAAAACCAAAACAATTAAATGGGCCGAGCACTTTCGAGGTTTTCCCTCATATTCATGGCCAGCATAAGTTATAAATCATTTATGTAATGTTGCTAACTAATAAAATATGCCAATGTGAATGCTAATTAGTTAGTCCATTTTTTTGAGATAGAAAAACACGTGTGGCATCTATTGATGGAATTGTTATCACTGATAACAAAATACGCCTCCTTGATTTTTCTTTTGCAGTCATTGACTTCAGAGCATACTATCTTGGGGTTGCCAGGTTCAAACACATGGCCAGCCTTCTTCTCATGTTCGAAGAATATTGAGAAGTTATCGTTGATCTTCTGTAAGTATAAATGTGTTGAGCAGCTCTATTATGAACAGTGGCCTTGGTTTCCCCATAGTATGTGGCACTGCATCCAGCCTGAGGGCATGAAATACTGTATACGACTTGGGGTGTCTGAGATGGATCTGTTCTATCCTTCGAATTATTAAGTCTGTTAGTATTAGGGGGAGTGCGGAAGCCAACTTTAAATTGATTAATGAATGAATACAAGATTGATTTAATAAATTAAAGACCAAATCAAAATGTAATAAATTCATTAACATTTATTATGGAACAGACATAAAAATTATAAACTCAAAATGTTTCAACAATATGTATATACACACAAAAAAAATTATAATATTGGAGTCAGTAATGAACTTCTATCCTATCCTTAATGTAACAAGTTTATATTACCATACCCATAATCCCTAGATAGAAATCCAAGTCGATGTTACCAATTATCTACAACATTCAAATAACAAAATAAATATTAATTAATCATAAATATAAGTCTAAATAACTAATTTATATTTTTACATTGTCATATCTATTTCTATCATAGTTTATATACTTTGGTCAGTGTTTGACTTCCTCATGACCTCTTCCTAAATCTATGTGCACTTTATCATATGATAGTAAAGGTCACTCAACAAGGAGTTAATCATTTATATAGAATAGCAGATATAACAATTTGTTAATACATATATAACAAACAAGATAAATTGTGTCTTAATAAAATGTATGTATTCAATGTAGTATAATAATAATAAAATCTTACTTTATTATCATGTGGTAGTTAGTTAAATGTCAGTAGATATGATTGGAGAAAAGCTAATATAGATTTTATTTACAAAAGAACCTTTTAACTAGAATTAACCATCCTCCCCTTCTTTTTAACTTCTATTTGAAGTGAACTTTCCCAAAGAAACATTTGTTTAAAATCATACAAAGTTCAGCTTCCAAGTATAAAAAAAAATGAAACAAAAAAAAATATTTATTAGGCTTAAAAATTCAAATTGCATAATAAAGATTTTATAATCCCTTTAAATCAATTTAGTTAAAATTTGTGAGTTGAAAGAAATCCTTCATATGTATAATTCATGCATTACAGATTATTATCCTTAGAGGCATAGGTTATCTACTGGCATCTCTGTTCATTGTGTATTCGAAACAGTTGTCCTGGTCCTCACTCGGTCTTTCCGTAGATTCATCAGTAAGCATTCCATATGAGGCAAAAGATGTTTCTTCAGCATTTTAAGAATGAACAAAGAAAAATATCATGCTTCAATGGCAGGGAAAATAATGATCCATCTATGCATTGTCAATTTAGCTAGAAAACATTTTATAGTGACTAATTTATATATACTATTTTTAAATCAGTCAGAGTTGACATTATATAGATCTTATAAATGGTTGATGATTAATTAAAATTCTACTTCGAATATTGGTGATCTTTAATATTCTACAATTTATATTCAACTAGAATAGATATAATTATTTGATATAATATACGTATAAAAGAGTTTGACTTTATTCACTCAGTCGAAATTTTTTATTCTATTTCACTTCAAAAACTTTTTTTACTTATTATGGTATCATACAATAATTATACATCTGAAAATAGCAATTTTCTGGAACAACAGATCCATTTTCTCTCATATTCTAAAATGTTTTTTTGTTCTTTTTTTTTTTTTTTGATTTTGTCCTTTTGTAGCACGTAAAAAATTTGTGAAAATCATACAAGTAAAAATGTTGTTATATTTATATATCTCGTGTAATTCCTACTGTTTAATGTGTTCAAATTTTCATTTGCTTTTTGTTGCCATAATTGTTCATTGTTGTGGATATTATATCACAATAATTGATTTAAAAGTCATATCATAAAGTATCATTTTATTCTCATACTTGTTTGTATAAAGACTGCTTTGACATTTATCCATTTCATTATTTAACAATTGTCAGTCTCTGTCATTTCGTTAATTGGTTTAGTGATGCATAAGATGATAAAGATAAGTTCATTATTAACATACATTTATATTATCTGTGTTAAACCACTAAACAAGCCTTCTGGCATCCATTGATTACTCTGGTTGGCACAGGGTGGCACTACTGTACAGAGAGTTTTGCCTTGTTTATTATCTGTGTATTAATTAAAATGTATTATTTAAGCTAATTTTAATATTTGAAATGGATACAATTAGTGTTATGAGTAACTATGGGTTAGTTGGTCAGGCTTGTGAGCTGCCCTCACAATATATGTATATTATTTTGATTAATTTAATTAAGTATCGGTTAAATTAATATTAACAAAAGTTTATTCTACAATCATAATAATTCTGTTGGCTCAATTGGTAAAGAGTTTTTTGGAAAGCATAAGGATATGAGTTACACTTCTAAATGGGAATGATTTTTTTTCATTGTTAATTCAAAAATGTGGACATACTGATAGAAACACAGATTTGGTAAGTTAATATAAAATCACTTAATAATAATGGATTATATTTATTTCCATTTCATTATAATATCATGATATATATATTTATTGTTTATTAAAAGAATTTTTTATATAAGAACAACTATTAATTTAAACATTTCCTGGTTCCATTTTCATATTGAAAAAAAAAAAATAGCACAGATTTATAAACTATTAGAAGATTACGATATAAACTAATATTTCATTTAATAAATACTGGAATTATGGTGAGAGTATGAATCTCAAGAGGTTCCTTTATCAATTTCAGTGGAGGAATATAAAAAATCTGCTTGGTCAATGCCACTTTAGTTATACCAAATACTGATTATACTATTTTGTTGTTGTTGTTGTTCAACTTTTAAAAAAGCATTCTTTCATTTAGTTTATAAAGATCAAAAATCTGATTTATTCTTTTTGTTTGCCAATCTTTTTGGAAATCAAATACTAGCTGAGCATCAAAATAATCAACCAGTTTTTATCTACTTCTTTAAGATATATTCTTATTACCTTTTTTATTGCGTTTCATCAAGTAGGTATAATTGGAAATATAATATAATTTGCTTCTAAAAATAAAAATTAGTCAATTGTCTGATTCATCTTGTAATTTAACAAAGTCTAAAGAATAACTGAAACACAGGCTTGTTATATACCTGTGTCTATATATATGTAATATAGGGTATATGAGCACAGACTTTCACACCACCCACCACTCTCCACTCTATCTAATAACACTGATACATCTAAACACATATTTGCTGAAAAGATAAATTATCACCAATATACATATTTCATGCCAAACCAGCAATCATAAGTTGGTCCAGACTATCATCTTTACACACATATACAGTATAAGTGCTCAGATATATATTAAGATAGATAATTCTCATAGTTTAATGGACAGGCTTCAATCTACTCCACACTCCAACTCTTCAACCGTCCATCCAATTGAAAATCTGATGATGGAATGCTCAAAGGCCACCCTAAGGCCGAGATTCTTGTCACACCCATGGTGACCTAAGATCAATCTGGACCCCACATGTACAGGACATAATCCATTTAATACATATGCAAGGATGGGCAGACATCTCTATAATGTAATAACTGAAACACAGGCTTGTTATGTGTGTAAAGATGATAGTCTGGACCAACTGATGATTGCTAGTTTAGCATGAAATACATATATTGGTAATTATTTATCTTGTCAGCATATGTGTTTAGGTGTATCAGTGTTATTAGATAGAGTGGAGAGTGGTGGGTGGTGTGAAAGTCTGTGCTCATATACCCTATATTAAAGTCTAAAGAGAAAATTACAAACATTTAAACAATTATATGTAAAATTAACTACTGATAAATTAAGTGTGATTCCTTGTAATTAAAGTTTGTAGCATTTTTATTACTACTGATACACGTTGTTTAAAATAAAAATTAACAAATATTTTTTCATTCTCAAACTGAAAATAGCAATTTTGAGTACCATTTCACCCATTATTAATCAGGTTATTATTATTTTGTAAACCCACATAAAAATGTAGTTTCCCATTTATTAATTATTAAATTTGAAAACAATCATTAAAAAGATCTAGAATACCTTATTCATCCACCTGCAAAGCCATGAATGATAAATATAAAATAGTTTCTGAGTAAATGATAATTGGTTTATTGAAACGGTTGTCTTCAAGTCCCTCACCGTTTCACCAACCATCCTAATAACCCACTCGTCAGTGCTAAGTTCAAACCTGTTTAATAAGTCTAAATTAAGATTTGTAAGCTAAAAATTGCAATCACGGCTATATAAACAGCATTATATACGCACATACGAAAGAACGCTATAAGTGAATAGTATTGCCAGAGTTATAGCGTATAATTTTATCGCGTAATATTTTTAAACAGTAATAATGTAGCGTCAATTTATTAATTTATTACTTAAATTCGTATGTGGGAATATAATCCACCTATATTGAATATACATATATAGCATAGTGGCGTGATTAAAATATTTATTAAATTTTAAGTTTCATTTTTATTATAAACCAATTTAATGTAAAAACACATTGAAAGGGTGATTGATTGCAAATGCGCTGACAAGTTTCTTTTTAAAAAGAAAAAAGATTTTTTTTCTAAAAATAAAAGTATTTTCGGAGAATTAAAAGTTTAGTAAAGTTTTTGCTGTAAACAATTGTATCAGTATATGCCACACCTGCCTTAGGTTTCTAAAAAGAAAAGCCAATTTTAAAATAATCTAGCTAATTGATTCTAAATTATTTTGGAGACCTCGCTAATTAAAAATATGTTTACAGCAGGGATTTTACACATAAATTATAAAATCAGAACAAAATTCCTGACTAATTAAAAATAAAATCTAATATCGGATTAAACTGATTAAAATTCGATTTAATTAAAAGTTGATAATCAGAGAAAAGTTATAACACCTAAAAGGAATGTCAGCATGTTTGAAGTCAACCACTAATTTCATAAGCAAATTAAAAATTTTGTAATCTTGATGGAGATGAAATTCCAAGGTGTGTGGGCTGATAAGGCGATCATTTAAAAAGGCCATGTAAAGTGGAGGAGCCATCTTAGATCTTTACTTTTTGAAACCTTGACAGCTTGAATGCTACATCTGTGAAGTTTTGCCCTCTTTGATCATCGTTAAGCTTTGGAATCCAGCGTGTATCCTGAACCAAAAGCAACCGTGAACATTTTGACATCCAGTTAAGACAATAATTTTTATATCTGTGCGAGAGAAAATGTCGGGCTAAAACAGGCAGCCTTGGCTAAGCTCCAGAGTGAAGGCGACGGGCCTTTACTTCCATCCAAAAAACCACCATCACCAGTATGCCGCCATAACAGCTCCGCTCTAACCGTGGGAAGAAGATGATGCCGCAAGCCGCCACAAAGACTCCCGTAACTCCAGCTCAAGTACTACAAGATGACCGGTAACCTCACCATTTCTAACTGCAGTTCAATATATTAATTTTCCTTTAAGTCTAGACTTATAAAATGTATTTTAATTCTAAAATCTTGAATTCAAGTAAATTGCTAAATGTAAAATTTTATTCTTAAATTTAATTATATAATTCTGACCTACTTTCTAATGTTTCCTAACTAAATGATTTTAATAATTTTATTTTCAATTTTCTCACTGCAGTTGTGACTATGGTTTCTTTATTTCTTTTTTATTTTAAAATATAAATTATATGCTAATGCCTCGAAACAGCGGGCATTCAATATTAATAATAAAGAGAAGAGAGAATGACCCCTCTTCATTTAATAATTATTTATCGTAGCTTAATGCACGCTGTTTCGAAACCCTCTTAAATAACTGTTAAGAATTGGCTATGTGCTGATTATTATTTTGACCTTGATTATTTAATTATTTGTTTGCAATTTTAAAATGGGAATCTTGTTTTAACCCAAAGTAAATTTCAATTTAATTTTCACTAAGCAATATCCAAGCCTTGAATAAGTATATTTGTTATTTATTTCATTTTGTAAAAGCCCTCCAAATATACTTTTCCCCTTTTTTTTTTTTTTATTAATTAATCGCGTAATCAAATGTGTTATTTGAGATTGAAACTAGAAAGCAAAGAATATTTAAAAGTACGCCCACGTATAGCATATGATATTAAAAATGCTATATTAGAGTTGGCGCTAATGATTCCACTGATTAGCTATCGTTCTCGTGGCTAAATATTAAATTATTTCAACTCTTTTGCTTGGCGGATGTGATAATTTTATTATACATTTCAACTTTCTCGTTATGTTGCATTTTTCTTTAAGATGGGACTCGGAACGGCCATCCCTCTTACACTCCTTGGGTCGCACACGAATAAGACCTGACGTCAAATTCCAGGCAATAGTGTTAGCTACCCCAACCCTCTTTAGCAGCATGGCGATCGGTCATAGGGCTCCGGTGTTGATCACAAAACCCTAAATATTAATCCATCCGCAGAGCGACATTTAGTATAACTGTTTACCAGCGCTATAGCGCATTGGTTCTTTTGGTTGCCAACTCTTCCTCCCTTAAATTAAGTTTCAGCCATTGTCTGACATATTCAAGAGCTAGTTTCGGTCTCATGTACAATAGTTTGAAATAATAATATTATAGATAAATTTGACTTTAAATGTTTCACATATATGAGAAAACAAGGCTTCGTCTGATTGCTTAGCTGAAAACCATGGAATAAGAGGGATTAGCATAATCTGCCCCATAGCTACAATGCAGTGACTGATCAATAAGATAATAAAGCAAATGATGAAAACAATATTTAACTTCATCAAATAAAATAACAAATGTAAAATAATTTTAATTGTAAGGAGAGAAGGTTAAAGCGCTCTCCAAAATGTTAGATGCTACGCGCATTTTAATTGTAAAATGCAAGAATAATATAGATAAAATCGTCAAATTTAATCTGCAAAAATAAACATACAATTTAATAAATTACTCTGATCTCGATCTTATTTATTTCAATCCAATTCAAAATTCTCTATATTATATATGTGATTTCCGATGCATTAATTAGTTTTAAATATATACAGTTAATAAATTCCATTTTTTTTTGTTATGAGTCTCATTGCTTCTCCGTGACCTATGTCGGCCGTGTGGAAAGAGGTATACTACGTGTAAGTTCAAGGTGGTCATTCGTAGGGTCTTGAGTCTTGGAATCCTGGCTTACGAGTTGAAGTGCGGTCGGACTCGGGATGTTACAGTCCTAGTCTGGTCAGCTTCGGTCTCTTTTGCTTGGATTCTGAATTCTGTTACGCGAATGTACAAACTTGACTGTTACATAGTATTTTTTTTTTCACCGGGTTTGGACGCCCAAATCGTGGGGCTTGTAACTTATTTCCACCCCTGAAGAGACCAATGATCAGATACATATAAAATGAAATAAAAAAAATTTTGCTAAAAAAAAAAAAAAAAATTTTTTTTTTCAAATGACTTTTGGTAAATTTTGAGTTTAATTTTGTTAAGCTTTCTTGCTCACTGGTGACTGGCGCCCGAGGATGATTTAAATAAGCTATAGGTCATCCTCATATAAATTTGTCATCAGGGGTAGTGAGGAAAAACATTGGAATTTAAAAGGAAAGGAAAAACCGTTTGTTTTTTTTTTATGAAAATCATACTTTGTGAATTGGATTGAATAAGAATGAGAATGAAATTGGAAAGTGGGTCAAATACAAATTTTACCGTTTGAAACTGGCACAGACGTATAAAACAAAATATTGTTACAATCATGAACGAATTTAAAATTAAATTTCAAAGCAGCTGGAAGAAACCGAGGGTGAGTCAACTTTTATTATTTATTTTTATAATTGTATTTATTAAACTTATGAAATAATGGGCGGGTCTTGCAAAATAAAAATAATAGCGGTATAAAGTTAGGCATCATAGTAGAGTAAGGCATCATAACAGGATGGGAAGTGAACCAGTCACTTTCATTCACGGAGTTTAGCCATCAGCCGTATATTCAATAAAGTTTTTTTTTAGTAAATTAATCAGTATTGTTTTGAGATCTAGTTTAATAAGAAAAAAGAAAATAATAATAATAATATGGAGGAGGATCAAGAAATAATGAGTGAAGGGGAAGAAGTACAGAAGGAAATAGAAGGGAAATGTTTAGGGATCACGTTAAGGTCAGGGAGAAAGATCGCAGAAGAGAGAGGCAGCACAGAAGGGGAAGTGAGCCTTAGCCCTGATGAGGAAAGTCCTACAGGAGGAGCTGCCATTATCTCAGAAGAACCAGTAAATAATGAAGTAGAACATAAACAGGTGGAAGAGTCCAAAAATAAAAATTGGGATGTGAATTTTATGTTGGAGAGGATGACTCAAATTTTTATAAAGAGAGACGAGGTAAATAGTCAGAAATTAGAGGAGAGAGATCAAAAAAATAAGTTAGAAATGGAGCAGAGATTTGAGGTGTTGGGAAAGGAAATTAGAGAGGGAAACAAACGGTATGAGGAAGGGATAGTAGAAGTGAGACGAGAAATGGAAATGCAAGGCCAACGACTTGAAGAAAAGCTATGTAGGAGCTGGCAGGAGTTGTCCATCAGCTGCCAAGAAAAATATGAAGAAGTTCAAGTAGAGGTCACAAAAAAATTAAATCAAAACCGAGAAGAAACCAACAAGGAAATAGAATCACTAAAAGAACAACTCACAGATGTTAGAGGGCAGACCGAGCATCAGGAAATGGTTATGGAGGAGAAAGTCTCTAAAATGGGGCAAGATATCTGCCTAAAAATTGAAGAATACGAAGAGGGACAGAAACAGATCAGAGAGGAGATTTCTGAGTTAAAAGAAAACTTGAGTTATAGAAATCATGTTGTGGCCCAAGAAGAAAATGCCATTACAGAAGACATCCAGGAATTGAAGAGAGAAATTACACCAATAAGGGAAGCAAAAATGGACATTGTAGAATGTAACTTAACTACTGGTTCCCAAACCTACAACCAGGGCAAGACAAACATTGTACCAGATATTAGTAAGACTACAGATAGTGTAAAAGATACTTCTAATATAAGGGAGATGAAAATCAACATGGAAAGCATTATGGATAAAGAATCTGAACACTGTTCCATCCCATGCAGGAGTGGTTTAGAGTTAACACTAGAAAATAGACAACCAACTATATATGAATCAGTGACATCATCAATGAATAGTGAGTCAGAGAAAGAAAGTAAGAAGCAAAAAGAATCTGTACATTTTGCACCAGTCGCGTTAAACGATAAGGGAGTGAATAAAGAAAGTTATTTAGATGATCTGGGCGAAACAAGTCAAAAAAATGGGAATATCGTTATATCAAATATAGAAAAAGAACCAGCGGTTAAGGAAGATAAGATTACACATAGTGAGTCAGTTTGTCGGGACTCGAAGTCAAAAAGGGGTTCGAAATTAGAGGAAGATGATTGGGAATTAAATAACGAGATCCCATACGAAGGGAGTGAATTTGCCAGAAGCTTAAAAATGCACCCAAGTCAGCCTCTGTTAAGACCAACAAGCGAATGTAATGAGACATCTGAATCCGAGGATGATGATGACATGTTGGGATATTGTTTTGGCTTTAGTAGTCACGAGCCAAGTATTAAACAACCCCCAGATCCTACTTAAAAATTTATTAGCTAAAAAAAAAAAAAAAAGGATCTGTCCCTCCCCCCCAAAAAAAAAAAAAAAAACATTAAATATATATACTGCATATTTAAAAAAAAAAAAAAACTAACATGTCTACCCCCTTCTAACTGACGAATATCCATTTGGATATTAATTCAGATTTATTGAGATCTCATGATTTTTTTTTATGATTGATTGGTGATTTAATGTGTATATTGCTCTTGATATTAATTTTATTGCGCGTATGTTTTTTTTTTTTGGTGGTAGGAGAGTCGTAAGTATAAAGGTACTGATAAATAAATCCCTTAGCGCAGCAAGTAAATAAGTTTATGTGCATGGGAAAATAGGAAATTATTTAACAAATTGATAACGAAAATTCAAAGTCATGATTGTAGCAAGGTCATTTTTTTTTAATTGTTTTTTTTTTGTAAGTTTACGGAAATGAAACGGTTGTCTTCAAGTCCCTCACCGTTTCACCAACCATCCTAATAACCCACTCGTCTGTGCTAAGTTCAAACCTGTTTAATAAGTCTAAATTAAGATTTGTAAGCTAAAAATTGCAATCACGGCTATATAAACAGCATTATATACGCACATACGAAAGAACGCTATAAGTGAATAGTATTGCCAGAGTTATAGCGTATAATTTTATCGCGTAATATTTTTAAACAGTAATAATGTAGCGTCAATTTATTAATTTATTACTTAAATTCGTATGTGGGAATATAATCCACCTATATTGAATATACATATATAGCATAGTGGCGTGATTAAAATATTTATTAAATTTTAAGTTTCATTTTTATTATAAACCAATTTAATGTAAAAACACATTGAAAGGGTGATTGATTGCAAATGCGCTGACAAGTTTCTTTTTAAAAAGAAAAAAGATTTTTTTTCTAAAAATAAAAGTATTTTCGGAGAATTAAAAGTTTAGTAAAGTTTTTGCTGTAAACAATTGTATCAGTATATGCCACACCTGCCTTAGGTTTCTAAAAAGAAAAGCCAATTTTAAAATAATCTAGCTAATTGATTCTAAATTATTTTGGAGACCTCGCTAATTAAAAATATGTTTACAGCAGGGATTTTACACATAAATTATAAAATCAGAACAAAATTCCTGACTAATTAAAAATAAAATCTAATATCGGATTAAACTGATTAAAATTCGATTTAATTAAAAGTTGATAATCAGAGAAAAGTTATAACACCTAAAAGGAATGTCAGCATGTTTGAAGTCAACCACTAATTTCATAAGCAAATTAAAAATTTTGTAATCTTGATGGAGATGAAATTCCAAGGTGTGTGGGCTGATAAGGCGATCATTTAAAAAGGCCATGTAAAGTGGAGGAGCCATCTTAGATCTTTACTTTTTGAAACCTTGACAGCTTGAATGCTACATCTGTGAAGTTTTGCCCTCTTTGATCATCGTTAAGCTTTGGAATCCAGCGTGTATCCTGAACCAAAAGCAACCGTGAACATTTTGACATCCAGTTAAGACAATAATTTTTATATCTGTGCGAGAGAAAATGTCGGGCTAAAACAGGCAGCCTTGGCTAAGCTCCAGAGTGAAGGCGACGGGCCTTTACTTCCATCCAAAAAACCACCATCACCAGTATGCCGCCATAACAGCTCCGCTCTAACCGTGGGAAGAAGATGATGCCGCAAGCCGCCACAAAGACTCCCGTAACTCCAGCTCAAGTACTACAAGATGACCGGTAACCTCACCATTTCTAACTGCAGTTCAATATATTAATTTTCCTTTAAGTCTAGACTTATAAAATGTATTTTAATTCTAAAATCTTGAATTCAAGTAAATTGCTAAATGTAAAATTTTATTCTTAAATTTAATTATATAATTCTGACCTACTTTCTAATGTTTCCTAACTAAATGATTTTAATAATTTTATTTTCAATTTTCTCACTGCAGTTGTGACTATGGTTTCTTTATTTCTTTTTTATTTTTTTTTAAAATATAAATTATATGCTAATGCCTCGAAACAGCGGGCATTCAATATTAATAATAAAGAGAAGAGAGAATGACCCCTCTTCATTTAATAATTATTTATCGTAGCTTAATGCACGCTGTTTCGAAACCCTCTTAAATAACTGTTAAGAATTGGCTATGTGCTGATTATTATTTTGACCTTGATTATTTAATTATTTGTTGGCAATTTTAAAATGGGAATCTTGTTTTAACCCAAAGTAAATTTCAATTTAATTTTCACTAAGCAATATCCAAGCCTTGAATAAGTATATTTGTTATTTATTTCATTTTGTAAAAGCCCTCCAAATATACTTTTCCCCCCTTTTTTTTTTGTTTTTATTAATTAATCGCGTAATCAAATGTGTTATTTGAGATTGAAACTAGAAAGCAAAGAATATTTAAAAGTACGCCCACGTATAGCATATGATATTAAAAATGCTATATTAGAGTTGGCGCTAATGATTCCACTGATTAGCTATCGTTCTCGTGGCTAAATATTAAATTATTTCAACTCTTTTGCTTGGCGGATGTGATAATTTTATTATACATTTCAACTTTCTCGTTATGTTGCATTTTTCTTTAAGATGGGACTCGGAACGGCCATCCCTCTTACACTCCTTGGGTCGCACACGAATAAGACCTGACGTCAAATTCCAGGCAATAGTGTTAGCTACCCCAACCCTCTTTAGCAGCATGGCGATCGGTCATAGGGCTCCGGTGTTGATCACAAAACCCTAAATATTAATCCATCCGCAGAGCGACATTTAGTATAACTGTTTACCAGCGCTATAGCGCATTGGTTCTTTTGGTTGCCAACTCTTCCTCCCTTAAATTAAGTTTCAGCCATTGTCTGACATATTCAAGAGCTAGTTTCGGTCTCATGTACAATAGTTTGAAATAATAATATTATAGATAAAATTTGACTTTAAATGTTTCACATATATGAGAAAACAAGGCTTCGTCTGATTGCTTAGCTGAAAACCATGGAATAAGAGGGATTAGCATAATCTGCCCCATAGCTACAATGCAGTGACTGATCAATAAGATAATAAAGCAAATGATGAAAACAATATTTAACTTCATCAAATAAAATAACAAATGTAAAATAATTTTAATTGTAAGGAGAGAAGGTTAAAGCGCTCTCCAAAATGTTAGATGCTACGCGCATTTTAATTGTAAAATGCAAGAATAATATAGATAAAATCGTCAAATTTAATCTGCAAAAATAAACATACAATTTAATAAATTACTCTGATCTCGATCTTATTTATTTCAATCCAATTCAAAATTCTCTATATTATATATGTGATTTCCGATGCATTAATTAGTTTTAAATATATACAGTTAATAAATTCCATTTTTTTTTGTTATGAGTCTCATTGCTTCTCCGTGACCTATGTCGGCCGTGTGGAAAGAGGTATACTACGTGTAAGTTCAAGGTGGTCATTCGTAGGGTCTTGAGTCTTGGAGTCCTGGCTTACGAGTTGAAGTGCGGTCGGACTCGGGAGGTTGCAGTCCTAGTCTGGTCAGCTTCGGTCTCTTTTGCTTGGATTCTGAATTCTGTTACGCGAATGTACAAACTTGACTGTTACATTATATAATGCAAAGAATGTAAGAAAATTCAAAATTTTAATACATTTTTATTCTGAATTATATGTAAGCATAGGAATAGATTGTAAAAGACCCAGAAAGAGACCACATGTGAGATAGATGGATGAAATAAGAAAGTGTGCAGGGGTGATGTGGAGAAGAGAAGCTAAAGATCGGAGATGGATTGAACTTGGAGAGACCTTCATTCTGCAGTGGATCGATAATGGTTGATGATGATGAAGCATAGGAATGATAAACTTTTTTCATATTGTTTATATCAATACATTGCCTTCTATTGGAAGAGTCGCCATGTAAATATAAAATGAATACATTTGCATTTATTTTTTCCAGTTTTTATAAAGATAGTAAATTTAATAATTTCTCTTAAT
The DNA here is from genome assembly GCA_028023455.1 of Epiperipatus broadwayi. NCBI lineage: Eukaryota > Metazoa > Onychophora > Udeonychophora > Euonychophora > Peripatidae > Epiperipatus > Epiperipatus broadwayi. The sequence continues at coordinate 7,505,242 of JAQFVV010006198.1, forward strand.
TAGGGAAAGCTTTCAACTGCACTGAAATCTTAACAAATTTTCATTCTATATAATAAATAATTTAACTTCATAAGGTATGTTTTTTAATATGTAAACTTTAGTTAATATAAAATTTATTATAATACGCAATCACACGTATGATAACCTTTCCTCTTGTTATGTAAATGATGTGTTGATGTAATCAGGGCAAGAAAAATGTATTGTTACTGCATTTACATATTATAATAAATTTGCATTAATTAATATTTATTTATGCATAAGACAGTCTAATTTTTATAGGGTATATACATATATTTAAAATATATAAAAAGTGAACACAAATAAGTTACTTATATAAATATTAAAAAAAGTCTAAAATAATTTAAATATTAAACTGTGCAATAGTTTTGATATTTTGAAATAAATTATTTAGAATTACATAAGAAAGTTTATCTGATGCTGATATATTATTTTATTTATTTTTTAATCTACCAAAAAGCTAAGTTATTAACATAACAAAAAAAAAGAAAACTGTTTTTATATAAACAAATGTGTTTTAATGGATATATAAGTTATTCTCAATATTTTTATACTTAAAAAAAGATTTTTAAATTTTGATTAAAAAGTTATTTAAGAATGTGTGCTGTTATGATGAATATAGTTGTTTTATTAATTATGAAAAAAATACTTAACTTTATTTTTTTGCTTATAATTTTATACATGCTTTAATAAATTCTATAAATACTGAGATTGTAACAAAACTTTGTGGAATCAAAAGTCAATAGCTGCTTGCAGACATCTATGCCTCTCTAAAAAAGTATGCCAAAGTACTATCATAGATCATAGTCTATTCTGTGTGTAAATACCACTTGTTATACCTAAAGTTCAAATAGTATAGATGATAAGTTGAAAGCCATCAGCATTACAAATTTATGATGCCTGACCTAAATTGCCAAGATTAAGGTTAAATACATGTGAGACTAATGTGCACAAATGTAAAAATACAGGAACAAATTTATTACTGAGGAAAAGGTCACAAGTATACATATACAATGAGCATATTATTTAAAATTATTTGTGTGCTAAATAAAATTTTAAAAAACTTTTATTGCTCTAAAGGAAATAATGTTTCACTTAGGCTAACTTGTGTAACTAAATAAATTTAAATTGCCCAATTAACGGACATTTTTTTCTGGTAGATAACGAAATAACTGAACAATTTAAATTTTCAAGAGAAAAAAAATTATAATAGATAATAAATTTTAAAAAATCTAATTTTATTATGCAAGTTTGTGAAAAATATTATTGTTTAAATTAAATTTAAAAAAGTATAATAGAAGAAATAAATGTTTTTTTTATTAGTTAAGGATTATTTTTATATTAATAATAAATAAAAATTCATATATTTAAATAATAATCAACATGTTTGTATTTTCATATATTGCAAGCAAATATAGAAAGAATTATAGTGTTAAAAAGATTTAATCTTATATATTTAGAACAAATCAAAATTAATAATAATAATTGATTTTTTTAAAGTGTAAAAAAGCATGTTTGTATATTTGTTTGTATGTGTTCACATCTAAATTCATATATTATTTATATAGAAAAAAATATTGCAGTTTTACATAATTTAATTAAAAGCAAAGTAATAATTAAGAACTGAAAAATTTTATATTGTTAAATGCATTTATATATGCATGTATATAAAGGGCAATAATTATGTCCACATAATTTAAACAATATTCCTACACTGTTGTTTGTTTTTAATCTATTAAAATAGTTAATATACTTGTTATATTTATGAATAATTACAAATCTGAGGTAATAATCTAATTATTATTGGAAAATATTTATGTCAGGCTTTCCCCCTATTACCATTACTTATTCATTATATCGATTATTGATAATTATTTTAAATTACTACAATGAATTTAAATACTAGATTGTGTTTTGTCCATCTTCATCTTGTACATACATATTCAGCAGATCCTTTTGCTATTCAAATAACTACCACCAATCAATAATAGAATTTAATGTGAGCGACTCTATGTATTTTTTTTAGAATTATATACATTATATGTAGGGTTATGGGTTATTAAATAATGAATCCATAGTAACATTAAATGTCATACATTTTTATAACTAGCACATTCTTGGTGCCATATGCCTCTAATCAGTCATCTTTATGATCACAGCATTTAATATGCCTTTAAATAAGATGTAATACAATGAGTTATATAAAACTGATACACGTATGTATTAGCATTTTATGTTTAGTTTCAAGCTGATTGTGTATTGATGATGATTACCATTAATGATTGATTATATGATTACAGCATTTTATTGCATTCTATAACAAATGGTGCATAAGTGAAGAACAATTATAAGTATTTGACATTTATCTTTGTTAGATATTATTGCATACTTTTTCAGCCCATTACAAATAGAAACCCAGTTATAAGCTTGATGATTATTAAATTCATATATTAGTATTTTAAAGCAGTTTCACAACTTGGAACTTAAATATAAATGTACATTTAACATATATATTTTATCTAAGATCATAAATTATAATAAAATTTAATGGATAAGAATATATCACCTTCTCTATGAATTGATAGACCACTGATTTGATTGATAGGCAGTAAGTTACTGATGATTGATGTACATGCAGACATATAGTTTATATCTAAAGTAGAACAAAAGAAGAAATCAAGTTTTGTGAAGAATGGTTGGAGATTTTGGTTGATGGAATTATTTAATCATATTTGCAGTTACTGGTAATGAATGACACATTTTAACATCAATTCAAGGAACTAATGATACTGGTCACTGATTCCAATAAATTTTTGTATCAGAAACTGCACCAAGATAAGCACACATTTATATTTATATCTGTAGGTCTCAAAGGAATTAATCTTAATTTTCAATGAGTCCCAGTTTTGCATATTAACCAACTGTTAAATCTCCAAGGATCTAGTTTAACTATCAATGGATTCACATTTTCATATATGCTATCAGAATCAGCCTTTAAGTATAAGATAATTTATATGAGCTAGGTCTCAGATTGCAAAAAAATTCACCAAAATATTTTATTTACAATTTAGGTAGTCTTTATCATTTTAATTGTGGTAGCTCCTTGATTTATTCATATGGCACTGATGTTATGTTTTTCCCCACCATTTTCATTGCAAATGCAATCATTATTTACTGTATTGGAAGTTCATATAGTAAAGATGGTAAATCTGAAATGAAAGCCATCTACATTTATCTCATTTATTTGTTAACTAGTACTTGTTTTACATGCCATATATATTAGGCAGATCCAACCAAGATATTTTTATAAGGCTAAACATATATGATTGATATACATATGTGTAGAAACACAGATAAAAACACTTATTTCTGGAAAAAAAATCAGAAGTATACATACATATAGGAATTATTATTCAAAATTAATTTCAGTGCAAAATAAAATGCAAGAAAAGTAAGCTTATAGCTCTAAAGGAAAGAATATTACAATTATACTACAGAACAAATAAACAACACTGAATAAATGAAACCAGATTCAACTAATAGAAAAAAATTCCCTGTAGATAATTTAAATTCCCAAAAGAAAAAATACAGTAGACACTAACTTAGTAAAGAAAAATAAATTTATTGTCCAAGTTTTCAAAAATAACTTCTAATTAAATTAAGTATACTAGTGGTAACAGATTTTTCTTTCCTGACTAAATATTTTTTTGTTAAAAAAAATTAAATTCCAAATATTTAAATAATAATCAAAATGTGTAGATTATATTGTTAAAATAATTTAATTTTATAAATTTTGGTCAAACTAAATTAATAATAATTGAATATATTTTTATATTATAAAATGCACATGTCTGCACATTGTTGTATGTGTTCATATCTAGGATCATAAAACTTTTAAACATCACATGATCACCATCTCATGCTAGCACATAACTGTTAGTATACAGGCAAAAACTCTCCATATAGTAGTGCCATCTTGTGCTAACCAGAGTAATCAATGGATGAGTAGGCACTAGATAGGGATTTTATGCACAAGCCTTCTGGCATCCATTGATTACTCTGGTTAGCACAAGGTGGCATTACTATATGGAGAGTTTTTGCCTGTTTACTATCATAAAACTTTACAAGTAAAAGAATAATGTAGTTTTATATAATTTAAAAGCAAAGTAATAATTAAGAAGAGAAATATTTCTATTACTTAATATATATGTATATTTTATAAGTTGTTATAATTGTATCCACATAATATAAACAATATTATTACATTTGCTGTTTTGTTTTTAATCTATTAAAATAAATGGTACTTGAGTATTAAAGCTGCAACATGGAGCATGTATTAGATCTACTGTGTCTGTTCACATTCGTATCAATCTGCTGATAACTGTATCTTAAAGTTATCAGGAGGTTAATATGAATATCAACAAGCACACTAGGTCTAATACATGCTCCATGTTGCAAGACTAAAAAGAAGTAAAAGTAAAAAAATAGTAAAACTTACAACATTAACAAAAAACTTTTAGGAATGACATTTAAAATAAATGTGACTTTCACAAATATGCACAGTAGGTCTAATACATGCTCTGTGTTGCAGGACTAAAAAGAAGTAAAAAAATAGTAAAACTTACAACATTAACAAAAAACTTTTAAGAACGACATTTAAAATAAATGTGACTTTTACAAATATGTACGACTTTCAACATTAACAAACACCTTTTAAGAATGACATTTAAAATAAAATTTCAACATTAACAAGTTTCCAAAAAAAAATAAAAATGCGACTTTCACAAATATGTACGGCTTTCAACATTAACCAAAAACCAAAAAATGTGACTTGAAAAAAGTAATAACTTTTAAGAATGAGATTTAAAATAAAAAATAAAATGTGATATTACAATAATGATGCCATTAATAAAAAACAGTTAGTTTAAATATACACCAAACAAACAGTAAATGATTTTGATTTTTAAATAATTTTGGATAAAAATACATTAACTATATTCCTATGATACTTACCATGTAATATATAACAAGAATTTATATGTTAAAACCATTTTTTTTTGTAGAAACTATTACCGCAGAAAATGGAGATCTGTGGATTATTTTTTTCCAGTTTGACGTCATCATGACATTACACATTTATTGTGGGTGTGAAAAGGCCTCCTGTCTCCTTTACATTACACATTGCAGCTTTAGTACTCAAATACCAAATAAATTATATCAATAATATTTGTATATAAGTCAGAATCAGATATAATAATCTATTTGTGTTATTATAAAATATTCATGTCAAATTTTTATTATTATTTATGCTTTTAAATTATTACACTGAATTTAAATACTAGATTAAGTATTTTGTCCATTTTTATTATTGGATTTATCATAGTCTTTTGCTATCAAAGTATTAAGAACTAGTCAATAATGGAATTTAATGTTGAGTGTGGATTTTACATTGAGTATTTTTTTAAAGAGTTATTGTAGATGACACTTAGGGTTAAATGTTATTTTAAGTAATAACTCTTTGATAATATTAAAAATCACTTTAAATTCCATACACTTTGTTAACTTGATATATGTCTAAATTATTTATAGCCATTATACTCAATATATCATTGCTGCTGAGATGAACTGATTATCGGAATGATTTTGGCATTTAATGTAGCGTTTAACACATTCCTAGCAGAATTAGGCTTCATTTTAGGCATTTAATGATAACGATAATTATCATTAGATTTTATGTTATATAAATAACTGCTGATGATTTGTCATTATTTTGCATTTAATATTATTGTTCATAATTTATATTCAATTAAAAATGATTGTGCAATATTAAGCAGGCTTATCATTATTAGTAGCTATTATATGTATTTCCTATTAGCAGTTTTATTATTTCAGCATCATTTAATCATTTCTATGCCACAGGGCTTACTAAATCCCTATCCCATGTTGTCCTGTCCATTATCCGCAAAATAGAATCAAGCTTATGGCTTTAATCAGTAAGGAGCTTTGGATCTTGGACCAGCTGGAATTTAGGATCTAATGCACCCTCCTTCCAACACCTATCATTTATGTGTCTGCTATATTATCAAGATATCCCATCAAATAAAGAAAAACCAATGTTATAAATCTAAGCCAATTTTCTTGCATAGTCATAAGTAAATAAGCATTTATTTTTATATGACGCTATGCATACAATTGTATTACATTCAAAGATCAGCCTTTCAAGCTAATTGTGCATGCGTCTTCTGCGAGTGTTAAATAATAAATGAATACTTCACTCTACAATACAAGTATTCATTTATTATTTAACACTCGCAGAAGACGCATGCACAATTAGCTTGAAAGGCTGATCTTTGAATGTAATACAATTGTATGCATAGCATCATATAAAAATAAATGCTTATTTACTTATAATTAAGTTTCACTTAGAGTGACATTTAGTAAATTCTAGACAATTTCACCGGCGTCATTCATTCCAACATCGTAGATAGTAATATAAAGTGAGAATTCTACTCTCACACTTTACTCAACAGTACTTCAGATTTGCTCATATAAAAGAATTTGAGTCGTAGGAATAAGAGATTCCTTTTATTCCTGTATAAATACTATATCTTGTATTGTAGAGTGAAGTATTCATTTATTATTTAACACTCGCAGAAGACGCATGCACAATTAGCTTGAAAGGCTGATCTTTGAATGTATTGCATAGTCATATAAATCTCAAACAAGTTCAGTTTCTATATATTAAGGTTTCTCTAGTTTTTTTAACAATTATGGGTAGCTCTATCTGTGGCCAGGATTTGGTATAAAATAATAAAATAGAGATGTCTATAATTACTAAAAAACTAAAAATAGCATAATTTGTAAAAACTGAACTGGTTTCAGATCTATATGATAATACAAGAAAATTGGTTTAGATTGAAAATATGTTGGGGTTGATAGCATGCTAGTATAACAGAGAGGTAAATAATAGGTGCTGGAAGGTGAATGTATTAGATTCTAAAAGTCTGGATGCACTCTCCATGATCCAATGTTTTTCACTGATGAAAGCTATAAACTTAAAACTAGTCTGGGGATAATAGATAGAACTGCACCAAATAGGGACTTAATAAGCACTATTATCTGGCATCTATTATTACTTACTAAAGCTTACAATAAGTTACATAGAAATGGTAAAAATTATGTTGCTATAACAACAATATGTAAGCAAAAGTTATGTGATGGAAACAGGTAATATGTTAGATTTATAATTGTCAACTTTCTTTCAAATACAATACATATCTATATAGTCTATTTAACAGTGTGGAAGCATTATTATTTTGTAATGAAGATCATTAAAGATATGACATTGCATTAAAAAAATGACATATTAAGAATAATAAAAAGTATATAAAATAATGGTGTTCAAAATATCTAATGCCTTATACTGATCTTTATGCTGACAATATACAAACTTGAATGTATATTTTTTTAGATGCATAGTCTGTTTAGAATTGTCTTTGAAAATTGTATATCATCATATCTAATACTTAATGCCTCATACATTAATATTCAGATTTTCTAATCAAGTTACAAATTAATAACCATTGTTATTTTATATTGAAACATTTCAACTCCATTTTAATATAAGAATTAAATATAGTAAAATTGTAATGAATTGAAATACATACAGATATAATTATATATTAATAGAGAAATGTGACAATGTTTGGTAAAGAAAGTTAAAATATTATAATGTAAAATAATAATAAAAAACAGTAAGAAAAACATTGGAGACAAACATTGATTTAAATAGTTTTTATTTTATAATTTCCTTTAATATGCTTTGGGTTGGGGAATTAAGATTTGTTATTACAAAAAAACTCACATATAAATGTCTTTTGATATCTTGGGATTAAGAAATTATTTCTTCAGTTTTATTAACCATTTGGCCAAAAATCTTCCAATCTAAAAAAAAATAAAATAATAATAATACATATATGCAAACTATATTATTTTTTAAGATAGTATATTTATTTATTTCAAACAAATACCAAATTTGAATAGCATTTTAAAAGTAAATATATGTACATAAGTTACTTGAAAAAATAATAAATATTAATTGTTGAGAAATTAAAAAAATATTCTGAGTTATCCAGTCAACAATTAGAAACAGAGTAACACTACACTCGATTTTATATCTTCCATATCACATTAGGCTGTTACTGTTATTTTCATATTAATATTTCCTTCTATATACACAATAAAATTCTATGCACCTATTGGGTGATGATGATAGATAAATAATATAAAGAAATTTTTGCAAATGGTATAATTGTAGGTAGTAAAAATATATTAGAAGTTGGATGTTTTTAAAAAAAATAAAATAATATTCATTTGTTATTGCATCTTATTTCTATAATGTACTCTTATTATTAAGTCTATAATAAAAACATGGTAAATAAACTTAAGATAGAGTTAATTAAAATAATAATGATGATGATGATGATGATAATAATTATTATTATTCAATTCATTTATTTAAGTGCTAAACAATAGCATATAGTGGTTATGAAATAAACATAATGCATACAGCATAATAAAAGAATGCAAGACTAAAAAAGAAATAAACATATATATATATATATATTAAACCTTCTGGATAGGCACCAGAAGCCAATTGTGATTAAATAACACTGTATCAGTAACAACTGATTGCATCTAACAAAAAAATGAAATAACCTGAATTAAAAATTTTTTTTTATTAATAATCTAAAACTCTGTTTAAGCAGCACTTGCAAGTATTATTTGAAAGTTTTGAGATATTTAATATTTTTCTTTAGTGAGTATGATAGAAAGAGGGTGGCTTGTCTCAGAAATTGTCAGTGTAGTTTAAGTTGATCCAAGTTTGTCTTATTTGTCTGCAGGACAATAATTGATATTTGTTTAGATAATTTTCTGGTTTATTTGCTTTTAATACTTCAATCCATAATGTATATAGTGCAATGTGTTTGACTCATCATCACAGAAACTTTCATTTTGATTAGACTGGTTTAGTATCTGTAGTAGAGCATTTATGGATGTGCATGTATGCTTGTGCCATCTTTCAACTTCATTTTCCATTCATGTACTTCATTATACTACCAAATATCATGTTTTACAGCAAAATATTTAATTTCCTAATCAATAGCTTGGATAACCAGTTAAAACACATTGTAAATGAATTATGGATCAATGGACCAGTGAATTGTCAAACAGACAAATACACCATCAATTACTTTATTTGCTAAAATAATTATTTTTTTATTTATTTTGTTACTTCAGAAATACAGAATGTTTTATTCTTGGTTCAATTTAATATTTTTTTAAAAAGATAAAATGATTTTTTTTTCTTTTTCAAGAGAGAAAAGTTCTTGCATATTTGTAATGAATTATATCAGTACAATGGGAGGAGTAACCTTTGTTTCTAGAGTTAAACTTTTGAATGACCTTGGATTGGTGGAAGAAACAAATGCTTAAGTAATAATCTGGTATAAAAAGAGAATACTTTTACAAAAGAGTTGGCTTTTCTGATTACAACAATTCTCTCTCCATAAAAGATTTTTGTTAGTACAATTTTGTCTCTACAAATTGGTTCTTACATCGTTCAAGCTTAAAAGTAAAAACTTCTATTAATTTTCTGGATGAAAACAGCTCAGAAATTCTACTGAGGAAAATAAAAATTGAAATGCATATGTAAACAACTTTGGAAACAAGATATATCTTCTCTATACTTCTCATTGACTAATTTAAAATCATCATTTGGGATGCATATATCTGTTTATATTTCAAATTTGCTTTGCCTAACTTTAATTTCTAATATTAAAGAAATAATTGAAATGCATGTTTATATGTCAAATCTACTTTACCTAAATTTTATCTCTAATATTAAAAAAGCAATTGAAATGTGTGTCTATATTATAAGTTTGATTTCCCTAGATTTAATCTCTAACATTAAAGAAATAACTGGAATGTGTGAATTTTATTATTCTGGAAAATTTATGCTGAACTTTTTCATAAAACATTTCAAAGACTCTTTATTGATAATTTTTACTAGCTATAAAGGAATAAAGTTTAAACAGAAGGATGCGTGCGGATAACTTATTATAATATGCTTTATTATTATTGATAAAAATTTATACCAAACCATTTGCATCTCTAGAAATAAGAAATGGAATGCATGACATATAATTAATGAATTATTAACTTATTTATCTCTGAATGTATTTATAACTGAATGAGTGGGAGAGCATGGAAACTAGATGTTGATAGTTGCATTTTATTATTGTTCCTCATTTACAGTTGATTTTTTTATTATCAAAGTATATTATCAATAAACTTACATAGATTTAAATGAATTTTATGAACTAAGTAGTTATTGCCCAATGAATGATTTTTGAGAATTTAGAACAAATGCTTTTTTGATAATTTAGAACAAATGCTTTAACAAGTATAATGAATTAATTAGTAAATTATTGCTCAATTTATTCAGTAATAAATATTTATTTGCCATCATGAAATGTTTCATATGTGATATTTCCAGCAGTTTCATTAGCTATTGCTAAGAACTTTGAAATGCTCTCCAATTGGATCCAATTAATATTATTTGTCTCCCTGCAGGAAATTGTTATGTGTTTATCCATATTTATTTTTATATAAATGATCATCATCATTTTCATACATGACCAAGATGTGTTATCTATGGACTGTAAATGAACTTTTATGTTCCAGCTAAAAAAAAAGCTTTAATGATTATTATTATTTTTGTTAGCATTTAGACCAATTATTTGACTTATATTTGTTTATTATTATTTAATTATTATTTCTCTCTTCAAGAACATCTCAGAAAAGTATAATATGGAGAAATATTATACTGGGTAATTAGTTATTATTTTAATATAATTTTTGTTGTTTACCTGAATTTCTATATGCAATGTTGGCAATAGAAATATATGTTTGCTATTAATGAGCTAATATATCATTTTTGAGAAGGGGTAATTGCATAAAATTTATTATTTTACCTTTACATTTTAAAGAAGTTATGAAGTCCATTTCTCAATAATTATTTTTGCTTCAAATTTAAAGATTTGTTGTTTGTCCCAAATCAGACTTTTTATTTCAATTTATGAGCTAATTTCAAATACACTAAAGAGTTATTTTGTCTTTGCTTTGCTAGAAATAATGAGGATTATTTAGTAATAATTATTATATTTCAAAGTTAAAATATTATACTTTGTCAGAAATGAGAGATTCATTCATTTTTTTCTTTATAACTTATTAATTAATGTCATTACAATATTTCCTTATTGAATGTGATTTGAAATTGTTTTATGTGTTATTATGCTTGTATAACTGTCTGTTATTTAATCCAGTTATATAATTGTTGAACTAAAAAGTAGAAATAATTTACTTTCAATTGGTTTCGGATGATGTGATGTGCCAAAAAGAAGTGGAAGGATTAGGCATTTAGTTAAGAGTGAATTTATTATTTTTTATGCTTAGATTGAGATGTGTTTAGTAGATATGCAGAAAGAAATTGTTTATGTTATATATTGTATTGTCAAGGATTGGAAGAATTCTCCCTTAATTTATTTGAATACTTGTCATGAGTGGATTATATATTGTATTGTCAGGGATTGAGAGAGCTCTCCCTTAGTTTGATGAAATATTTGTCAGGAGCATATTATATTTTCCAGATTAAGCAATTGTGTATTTTATGATAATTATAGTATGTGAAGTCAAGTAGTGTATTTCCCTTGTTTTTCGGTGATGAGACGAAATCCACACCAGCATTTAAGCCTCAGAATTAGGCTAGAGAATCACTGTGTTTTGTTATTTAAAGGATAAGAGTTAAGAAAGTCTTCTTATCCCTCAGGTATTCATGTAAAATGTTTTCCCATCATTTATTCATAGCCAAGTGTAAGATAGTTTGCTGATAAGAAAATAAAATAAAGGTAACATTGATTTTTCTCACAGAATAGCTGAAGTAGAATTAGTGTTAAAGCTTGGTTGGCCATGGCATCATCCGTATTATGACATTTTATCCAAATTTCATAAGTAAACCAATTGGATTTAGTTATGCTAATTATTTTATAGCAGGTATCACAATTCATATGCATGCATAAAATATTAATTTGGAAGGTATGGAGAAAATCCATCATTGATTTGTAATTCTTTAATCATTGTTTCAAATCATATCATATTAATTATTTTAGGTTTTATACCATCAACTCTCAGAATGTTTCATCCTCATTTTGAATGAGCAAGCAAAAGAAAAGAAAGTGTAGCCATTTAATAGAATTATTCATTTGATTTATGAAGAATAGCTTGACCTCTTACTCATAGATTTAAACCCCTCTCATATTATTTTGATGTGCATTTGAAGTAAAAATGCCAAGAATTTTAGTTTCATATTTTACTATTTTAGTGCCAGTGTTTAACAGAATTATCTTTTTCATAAGCATATCATAATTGACTGATAGCTTGAATATATTGGAAATAAAATACAAAAAAAAATTATATTTAATTATTCTAGTGTAGTGTTTGTAATGTCTCTTTTCATGGGCTTATCAGAATTGACAGATAGCTTGCATATATTTTATAAGTAAAATATCAAGAAGTTTAGTTTCCTATTTTTATTATTTTAGTGCTAGTATTATAATGTTTCTTTTCATAAGCTTATCAGAATTGACTGAGAGCTGGCATATGTTGGAATAAAATACCAGAGAGTTTATTTTAATGTTATTTATTCTCATGTAGACTATTCAATCATTGATGTTGGAATTATCCAAAACATGTATATGCATAAACTAGAAAACCAAATGTTTAGTTATCTTGTAATAAATGTTTTATTTATTTAAAAGCTTTGTTCAGAATTCTTCTTTGGCATGCATTCATGTTCTATGTTTCCACACATGCACACACACTTACATATCCAATATGATATGATTGCACTATTCCATAATTTAATGATGAACATGTTCAGATCTGATGATGTTGTTTTTCTTGATCCAAACACTATATGAAATGTTTGATTATTTAATGATTCTCTGAAAATTTTATTACTCAGTTATTATTTAGATGAATTGAAATCAAAATGCACCCTATTTCTTTCATTATCTAACTACTACCATTTTTATTAGAATAATGCTTAATTTGTGTCATTACTTTTATGATAGTAATTAGTAGTTGTTATAAAGTATAGATTTAAAATTAAGTCATACACTAAATTAATACCCTGAGATATTTCCTTATTATTTTAGATTAGATATTAATTTAGTTATTTATTTTAAAGGTTAAATAGTGTTATATTTTATTTTGTATTTAATTCTAACTTACCATACAGTAGAGTTAATCAGTATTACATCTTTATTTTATTAATTTAATTTTATCACACAGTAGAGGTTGTTCAATGCATTTGGATGATGGGATATGATCATAAATTATTAGCAAATTACTTTTTACAGATCTATTATAAATAAAATCATTTTGTGAAGAAATGATTTTATTAACATCTGAAATAGTTTTATTATCAAAAATTTGAGTAATAGTATGTAAAACAGAAGTAGGTCTATAGTTATTAACACAGTCATGGATCTATTTTTAAAAATTGAGATTATTTTGGCACATTTAAGAATATTAGGAAAATAGAAAAATTAATTAATAAATTAAAATTAAAGACAATAGGTGCTGCAATAATTCAGCTACACCTTTGTAAATAAAGAAAGGAATTTTATGATTTCTTAAACTAGAATGAATTTTAAATCACTTGATGGTTACTTTATAACTTTACCTCTAGAGATAAGATCAATTATATAGTGAACAATAAGTGAATTAGAAGATAATGTAATTTTTGAAAATGTTATATGTTGTGAAGAATATAAGTCAGAAAAATGTTTGGAAAAATTATCTGCATTTAATGTGGAACTATAAATAGCATGAATTCTTTTTACCCAAAGCTGAGTTACTAATAAAATCACAAAATTTTTTAGGGTTAGAAGAAATATTAAATTCAACTTTTTTAATATAATTTTATAATTCTCTTTTTTAAACATGTTTAGCCTTCTGAAATTAATAAAATTATTATAAAAAAATATTTTGTGTTTTAAAATAGAGGCTGTGATGGTTTTATTTTAATAATCTTAATGAGAGTGTATAAAACTCAATGAGGAAAGCCCTCGTGGAAAGCAAATTTACTGGGAATATATAAATGAATAACACTATTAAGAATCTGCAAAAAATAATGTAAGCAATTATTCACATCATCATAGGAATACAATGAATTTCATTCAAATTTAGAAAAGTTCTTGCAAAGTCAACATAATTACTTTTCCTATAATTTTTTTTTAAATATTAGAATAACTGACTTTTGAGTGATATATCTTAATATAAAATTCAATAGGTAGTTGATGAGTATCAGTAATGGAGATAAAGTGAAAATTACTATTTGTGAATTATATAGAACATTGTCTAAAATATGATAAGAAGCATTAATACTTGGGTTATATTACCAAAAAAAAAGTTATAGAACCATAACATTCTAGAAGCTTTAGAAGGCCAAAAAATAAGTGTAGTAATTCTACCCTAAAATAAAACTGGAATATTTATATTGCCTGTAATAATATTATTATTATAATCAATCAAAAAATCTTCAAATAAGGTCAGAAAATAATCAAGTTCTAAAAGTAGCCAAATGGGTTTAAAGTAATCATTACTTAAGTTAAAAAAATGATTTTAGGTAATTCCATAATATGTAGAAGAGAAGAAGTAAAATGAAGATCTTTATTTAAAAAGCCATCTTTATGAATAGCACTAAAGTATACATTTTTTGTAGATCTATCAGTTCTTAATAGTCTAATTCTATTATCAAGTAAAGAACAGGCAGTAAATGATTGATTTAACAAAATTTCTGTAAGAAATATAAGATCAAAGTGTTTTGTTTTGAAGATTTGTTTAATTTGGACACATTTAATAAATGTAAGATCAAAGTGTTTTGGTTTGAAGAATTGTTTAATTTGGACACATTTAGTTCATATTTTCTAACATTCATATAAATATGGTTTTAATTTCTCCTTATATTAATAGAGACATCCATGCCATTAACAGAAAGGACACATGCTTTGAGATCTCGAAAAAATGGGCTACGTAACAGTAGCTTATTTGAATATTTACATTTGCATATATTTATTACACTTTTCATGAAGGCTATGAGTATGAGGCATGGTTCCTCGAAAACGTTCAGCCGAAAAATTTTTTAATAGTAAGTTATATTTTCTCTAATTAATATTTACAATTAAGTATTTTTTGTTTTTAACATTCATATAAAAACAAGAAAGGCCTGCCATATTACCAGGAAGATAATGAAAATAAAACAAATAAAAACAAGAAGAAAAAATTAAAAGAATAGGATGTAAAGAGAAAATCAAAGATAGTCAAATAGATAAGAACATAAAATTCAATCAAAGTCTTAAAGATGTGGCAAAAGATCCATAAAAAAAGTAATGGAAGCACCATGAGTTCATAAATTAGAGATATTAATTCACTGTGTTTATATACAGGAGTAGAAATATAAAAGCAAGTAGATTTCATATTATTCATTTAATTTCATAACAAACAATATCAGTTCTTAAAATATTTTCAAGGAACAATTTAACATCACATGAATAATCTCAGAAAACAATTCACTAAAATAATAATAATGATTAAATAACCAAAACTTGCTATTCTTCAAAAATCAATCTACCCCTCCCCCCCACAAAGATTAACATCAAAAATAAGATTTAAACACATGAATTTCAGCTGGTCTACAATTCAGGGAAAAGAAAAAAGTGTCAAAGTTGCAGATTGAGCACGCTTGAAGAGTATATAAAATGAAAGGTGAGAATTCTCAATTAGAGACTATACTAAACTGTGAAATAAAAGTAATGCCAATTCCTAATATATATATACACCTGGGTCTCTTTTTACATGGACTTATTTAACACGAATTTGAAGTTACGCGATTCGTGTTTCACCGGAAGTCAAACTCCGATATTGCACTATTACTTTAAATATTAAATTTTGCGCAGTTACGTTATATTGAAAGTAATAGCACATTATTGGAATTCGACTTTCAATTTAGTAATTTCAATATTTTCAGTGCTTTATAATAGTAAGATTTTATGCAATAATGAAATTAAAATCATGATTTCCACATTTCATGTATACACACATTAGATTTTACAAGATAATAATGTAATTTTGTTCAAACATTGTGCGTGTTAATTTTGCATTTTAAATCACATTCTGTTTTTGCTTTTTAAAAAAGAATGTAATCAATTATTAATCATTTAGTGTCCACAAGTTTATTTTTAAAAGGTGAGCAATAGCAGTGGGCACACTTAAATTTGACAATTAAAAATTAAAATCTGATTTTTAATTGAAATTAACAATTTAAAAATTACTTACGGCGACTTGAAATAATCTGATGTGAAATTTGATTTTTAAACGGAATTGAAAATTAAAGACAAAAATAAGAATTTAATTTTTAGTTCTTAGTTTTAATTAAATTTTTCCCAGCAGTGATGAATAAATGTCTTTTTATTATCATAAGTCTAAGTTCATAAACAATTAATAGAATCATCATCTCAAAGATTAATTACTAATTACGTTGTCAACAGAAAAACATTAGCACAATATGAGAGTGCAAACGAACATGTGTTTTGGCAAATATCGATAATAATTAAAACATGTATAAAAAAATGTAAATTATCGTACTGTAAATTATGCATAAAAATATATTATTTTGAATAAAATTAAATATTATAGTTAAAAAAAGTTTGTCTTGTATCAATTTTTTTCAAATTTGAAATTTTTTATTAGTCATATTTTATTTCCTTATTTTTTTTTTGCACGAATTTTAAAGTAATTTTACGTTGGTGCTTTGCTTTTACGCGAATTTTGAAAAATCACAGACTGCATCCCCCCTTTTTTCAATGTAAGTTACGTCTATTTTTGCGCGATTTCATTTGCGCATGTTTTCTGGGAACCTATCTATTGTGTAAAATGAGATCCGGGTGTATATATATATTGTAACGGGATGGGGGTTCAGGAAGTGGTAGGAACAAGGAATTGAACTGGGTGATGGGAAAATCAACATCACCTCAGTCCATTTAAAATGAAATATGAATAGATTTACAAAAATATGATATTTAAGGATGTAAGAGTATGAGATTAAAAAATCTCTCTGAACATTGTGAGCATTGAGAGATCAGCCAGCTACTAAAAAGAGCAACTACAAATATAATTATCCACCAACCAGCCTTATTAAGTAAGTAATTATAAGTATAAGTAAATACTCAAGAGAAATAAATAATCGCTCATCATGAATGATCCACAATATAATACATCAATACAGTAAATCAACAGACCATCTTGTGGCTGGATTGAAAATGGGTCTTCTGTAGACCAGGCTAACTATTGAGTCTTTGCCAGCTTGTGCAATTATTTAAACATAACTTGGATGCACCAGCTTAGTGATTAGAATACACAAGCAGAAAATCTAAATAATAATGCTGGGACATTTAAAACATGCTGATCATCATCAATGCTCTGGCCACATAGTACCATTAATGTACTGGCCAATTATAAACTTAAATTTTTAACAAGACTGAACTAAAATAAAATATAGTGCATGGGCTTTAAAGAGTATCCTCTTTTGTGCCAACCAGGATGATGATTGATCATCTCTGGATGCCCTAAACACATCCCCATTTATCCGTGTCTGAATCTAGCCCAGAGAACACAAGCTCTATTACTGTATGTGACCAAGAGATGATGAAAACAATTTTAACAATTAAATACGTTTATTAATAACAATAAAAAAAATGATATTTAAGGTCTTATAAGTTAAGAGTTCTGATTTTGAATGATATACAATATTATATACACAATTAAAGTTTTTACATGATTTACATGATTAATAAATTAGGTTTACTTAAAACCCATTCAGCACACAGGCATGTGGCTTGATACAAAATAAATATGTTTGAATTTACATATAATTTTTAAAAAAATGATCAAAAAATTACATATAAATGTCTATCTGACACACCTTGTTATTTACAATACAATTGACATATATACGCACACATATGTGCAAGTGCATGAATTTTCTAAACATATTGGAATGGTCAGAATCGTCTATCTCGCTAACACACTGCAGAATTCAAACCCCAGACATGAAACTGAACATTCTAGGAGGGGTTGCCTTCTAGATATAGTAAGTTCGAATCTAAAGTCCAAATTTCACAGCGCCATCTACGGGATAATGCATCTGATGCCACTACTAGTATAACCTTTGACCGGTGCCTGGTGGTCAGGGAGAAACAAAAGACTCTATACTAAAAGAAGTTTGGGTGGCTAATTAACGTCTATGGATTTACAAAAGAAATGCAGAAAATATATATATATATAGACCGAGACAGTGATAGGAATCAAATAAAATAAGAGATCAAATTTAGTTTTAAATAATTTCACACAATTTATTTATATAAATATATATATAATGCCACTGTCTGCTTATATGAGACAGGGACGCGTATTAAATAATTGTTGGCATTGATATTTCAGTAAATGACAAAAGGTTATAAAGCAAAGTGATATATTCTATTCCTTGGGCTAATAGCATTACGATAATGTGCTTCATGAGATAGGAACATGTGCGAGGTGCTTTGAGTAATTATACAAGTTTAAGATATTTGAAATTAAATGTTCTAAAATATTTATTGATTTCGAGAATAGTACGGACTAAAGCTTACTAAGCAAAAAATGGGAATATGATCAAAGCATTTTTTTGATAATAATATTAATAGAGTTGCATTGGGAGGTCAGTATTGCTGATAATGAATTTATTAAAGTTGGAGGGTGTGACACATTTAAGTCATGGATGCTTTGTAAAATAAATATAAATAAAACAATATTGAAAACCCGGAATAATTAAGGAGGGCATCTCGCCGCTAACCTGTAGGAAAGTATTTTGACAAACAGCCAAAACTTAGCGTGTGTGTGATAATTGCGTTTAATTCCCAGGGTGTCATTTGAGACACCCTCTGCCTGGAAACTTGCAATAAGCGAAAAGAACGGACTTTGCTGTGTAAAGAATCCTTGGAAAAATAAACAAAGCGGTCTCAACAACCAATTCATTTATCAGCAATACGAGACTAGTGTATATAAAAACAGATTAAATGGGTTTTACTCGGATTAAGAGAAATGCCCAATCAAATTCCCCGAAATTCATTTAAAAGGGTCCGCACATTCTCGACGTCAATGATGAACTTTATAATTAAAGTAGAACACGGTAATTAAAATAGGAAAATGCATGCTTGCGGGTTTGAAAAGTAAGTATAGATTTATATACGCAATCATGCATTTGGGGACACATTTAAATCATTGACTTCACACATACTCTTATATTAGATTAAAATCAATAACATGTAGATTTTAAACTATGTGATTATATTACATTAAAGAAAAGAATCACCCTCGAATGAGTGATTTGCAAGATAATAAAATTGGAAAATTATAAATTTAAAATATGCCTAATAGCGGCGTCTTACTTTCAATAGAGGGAATAGTTCACTCGGTCAAAGACGATTCTGACACATTATCATAATAACATAAAAGAAAGTTTTATAAATGGAAAATATTAACCCAAGGATAGAGCAAAATGTTGAGTATATTTAAACACATTAAAGAAATACATAATGAAGTTATGTGAAATATAAGGAAAACAATTTTAAATAGCTATAGCATGTTAGTTAGGAATCACAAGAGCTCTTGGGTTAATTTAGGTTACCTCTGGAGACACATTTGCAGGTAGATGATCGGCAGGTTTTATAATTCAGCAGCAAAATCTGGAATGTTCATATTTTGGCAGCGGCAGCAGCAGTTCCGGGGTCCGGGTGATAACTTCCGATGGTATGGAGCAGCGGCTGGCTATTCCGAGGGGACATAGCCATCTTAACGCCTCTACTCGGATATGTCAAGGTTAACAAAATATTAGAATAGAACACAGAATGATTTCTCTTAGACACATTAGAATAAAAACAACTAACTAACTGGAGAACAAAAGAAAAACCTCCTTTTTATAGTGGAATTTAACAATAGAATTGCCCTGGAGCATTACAAAAATATCGGACTTATCAGCTGTAAGTAAATCATCGGAATGTCTAAAGGAATTCAACATAAATTAATTTCTTTTGTTACTTTCCCCGTCGACATTCGAATTACAAACTAGATTTAGTTAAAAATTACTTTTATTAATTAAAGAAAACCTTAAGTGGACATCTGCTGTTTTTAGATAAACTTATACAACATTTACTAATTAAACTATTGTCTCTCAAAAAGAAATATTTGGAATAACTTTTATTAAATTAAAGAAAATGATTTTACTTTTTAAATTGCAATATTTGAATCTATTTACTAAACGAATATTTACTAAATGAAATTTATTTTAAATCAAAATATATTACGACAGTAATATATTTGTAAATAGACTCAAACAAAATAACTTTAACACTTTATAATTTTGATATGTTTAAAATGCATATCATAGTGTGTGCGCAATTACGACTTATATAACTTACTTTTTAATAAATGTAAATTATGTGAACAAATACATAATTCATAATATTTTATTTTATTTGGGAATCAGTTATATATATATAATATGAGCATTGTGCTCGTGGTTTATAATTAGGCAGGATTTTCGGTATACAAGTGTATTGCAGACACACTACGATAGATTGGGGTTCAAACTAAGGTATGAGGGTAGGAAGTAGGTGAGAAAAAATGAAACAAAGATCTGCAAAGCAGACCTTACTGTTTCACATTCCCTTAGTGATGGAACAAAAAAAAATTGTTAAAAAAAAGATCTTACAACAAGTGTCCACCTATGAAGCCTGCATAAACAAAATTTACAAGATAACCCATAATGTACAGGATATAAATATAATGAAGAAACGAAACTGAGTTATATACCTGGATCATATTAATAAATCTACCATCTAGCGAACATTTTGTCTATTATTTTCCCCTTTCAACAAATTTTATTTAACGTTTTACAAGTTTAATATTGATTATATCCTATCTTCTTGCCCATTTATCCTGTGACGTGTCCATTTTTTTTTTTGTGGGTTTTTTTTTTTAAAAAAAAAAAACTACTATAATCCTGGGTCTGGTGGGTGATATACAAGGGGTTTTAGACTCCTAGCATTATAAGTCCCTCTTATGGTCCCATTATCCTCCAGTAAATATGCATTTGGGCCGCTTACCCGTTTTATCACATATGGCCCTTGATATAGTGGGAAAAACTTCTTGTATTTACACTGGTCCTGGCTACTGGGCTTTGGAGTTCTGACCCATACATGATCCCCAACTTGAAATTGGTAGAACCTTGTTTCCTTTAATTGTTTTTTTTTTCTGCCCGGGCTTTCAGACGATGATGAACTGCTCGCCGGTCCTCTTCTCTGTCCACTTCTTGATCATCCTTGGGCAGGGGTATTTTAATTAATGGTTGCTCTGGCTTACCAAAATGAAGATGCATTGGTGTTAGCCCTGTAGCCTCATTAATGGTTCCATTAATATACTGAAAAATTTCTTCCGTTCGGTTGACCCAGCCCCGGGGTTGGATTGGGGGTTTCTAATGGATGTCATCACATGCCTGAGACCTTGGCTCTTTATCCAGGTCTGCCATTCTCATGAAGTGAAAGCTGAGCCATGATCTGAGAGTATTGCTTCGGGCTAGCCGATAGTCACAAATTGCTTGCACTGTAACACCCTAATTGCACTTTTTGAATCTGCCCTTATGACCGGGTAGGCCCATGCATACTTAGAAAATATGTCGTAGGTGACAAAAAGGTACCAACATCTACGATAGGATGGTAGTGACCCGCAGTGGTCTACTGCTAATACCTTGTTGGGTCCCAATGGGATAATGGAGGCGGGGGTACCACTGAAGATCTTATTTGGGGGTTTGCTTTTAGTGCATGTATTACATTTCCGGAGGGTATGTAATATATCACTATACATCTGAGGCCAATGAAACTGCCGCCTCAGGGCTTCTTTGGTTTTTCTGGGACCATAATGTCCCACCAGGCTGTGCATATAAGTGATTAGTGGGCTTCTTAAATCAGGTGGTATGAGAATTTTCCACAATCAATTCTCAGTTTGTTGCAGCAAAAGTCCATTTTGCAATCTGTATCTCCTTTTCCCCCTACCAGTGGTGCATCCTTGAGCAGGGTTTCCTTGCCTTTGGACTTCTTGCATTAAATCTCTGTACTGGGGCTGCTTTTCCTGCCAATACTGCAAATTCTTAAGTTTCTTTTCAATTTCCTGGTCCAACACGTTAGTCATGATTATTAATGGCTGGTCTGATATCATAGGGTTGCAAGGTTTAACTTTCACAGGGTGATGACTCAATACATCGGCCACAATATTTTCAGGGCCTGGAGAATAAATTATCCTGTAGTGGAATTTCTGCAGTGACAAGCTCCATCGTATAAGGCGATCATTGTTTAGATAACTTTTATTCAGAAATTCCAAGCACCGTTGGTCCATAATTATAATTACTTCCGATCCCAGCAATATCTGCTTGAATTTGCTGCACACCCATACAATGGCTAAAGTCTCTTGTTCAGTGACCATATAATTTTTTTCTGCACCTCTTAATGTACGGCTACTGAAGTACAAGACCTGATGTTGGCCTGCTTGATTAACCTGGAACAGTACAACACCTAGACCTTTCTTGCTGCTGTCAGTCTGCAAATAGAATGGGCGAGTGAAATCAGGATAACATAACATCACAGTCTGGAGGAAATTGTCCTTGATTTTGTTGAAATCTTGCTCTGCTGTTCATTCCATTCCCACCGACGGTGTTGCTTCAATAGTTCCAGCAATGTGGAGGTATCTTTTGCAAAGCCTGGATAGAACTTATGGTTGTAATTGCAGAGGCCTAAAAAGGATCTAATCTGCTTTCTATTGATAGGCCTTGGGAAGTTCTGAATTGCTTCTATCTTATCCGGATGGGTTCGAATTCCTTGTCCATTTACGATGTGTCCCAAAAAGGCAATTTCTTTTAGAGCAAAGTGACTCTTTTCGAGATTCACAGTAATATTCTTTTGGGCACATTCAGAAAAGAACTGCTTCAGGTGCTCCAGGTGTTCCTGAGGGTTGCGCGATGCAATGACCACATCATCGATATAGCACACTAATTTTTTTTTAGATCTTCAGATAGAACTTGATCCAAGCACCTCATTAGTCCAGCGCCGCTATTTATGAGCCCAAAAGGTACTCTCTTAAACAGATGTGTTTTCCAATTGTGACGGAAGGCCGTGTATTTCCTGTCTTGGGGGTGTAATATCATCTGCCAATAGCTAGCAGTTAAGTCTAATGTGGAAAAAATATTCTTTGTAGATAATTTGAGAAAAACTTCCTGTACAGGTGGTGGGATATCCCGTTCCGGTATCGTGATATTGTTGAGCATTCTGGCATCTAAACACAGTCTTATAGACCCATTTTTCTTTTTCACAACCACTAATGAGTTATTATATGGTGATGATCCTTTCTCAATTACCCCCATGCAATCATCTGTTGGATCTGAGTGCTCACGTCATCTTGATATTGGAAAGGAATGGGGTGTGCTGGAAGTGGGTTTCCTCCTTTACACGAATCTGGTGGACATAACCTTTAATTTCTCCAGGGATTGGAGAGAAGATTTGCCGACTTGCCATTAATAGTTGATGCAATTGGGACTGATTCTCGATGGTTTCTAGTGATGATTCTTTGACCTTATCTTTGATGGTGCTTTCATCGATGCTGGCCTCCATACCCTGAACTTGGATTTCAGGTAGGACATCAGCTTCATTAAAATCTATCTTCTCTTGCTGGACCATGATTGAATTTGTGGCATAGTCAAGGATACACTTATTTTGGGTCAGAAAATCGGATCCAATTATAACATCATGGACCAATTCTTTTATAACTAGGAAAGTGTGCCCAATGGTTATTTTCCTGAAGATTATTTCTAACCATACTTGCTATGCTTCAGTATTGGTTCTTTTTCCATCAGCCAGTTTCATCTGGATGGGACGGGATGGTAACCTGGGTATATAGCCGCTCCATTCTTCCATTCGTAGCAACCATCCCTTTGAAATGCAGGAAATCTGACTGCCAGTGTCAGTGAGGGCAGGAAGTTCAATGGATCCCACTCCGATGTTTATTATTGGACACGGACCAAAAGGAACTCCACAGGTGGGGTCCTCTTCTCGGATAACCATTAACATGGGGTTCATATCCCCTAAGAGGCTTCCTTTTGTTGGAGGATGAGAGTAGTGGGGTTGTGCTAACACAGTTCTTTTGGGTCTCGTATTCCCTCCCATCATATTTTGTTCTGATTGATGGTGGGGATTCCATGGGCCATAGTTGATCGTCGTCAAAAATTCTGCCATGACTTGCACATCTTTGATCCTGCTGCTGACCATAAGCCGTTGGATAGGTAATGGCATATTCAGTTGGATTGTATGGATGATGTAGGAATCTGAAAACTTGAACGCGGTGAGTGATCTAAATCGGTTTACCAGGCGAATGAAAAATTGCACGCAAGTCTCTTTGATTGCTTCATATTTCTCCTGGCAAATCGTATTTAGAATCACGCTCTGCCGATCCTCACTCCAATAATACTTCAATAATGTGTTACAGTAATTGGCAAAGTCGCTCGGTTTTTTAGTCAACATGCCCCACCAATCTCGTGCATAGCCATATAAGTAATGGCTAGTGATCACAGTCTGTTCGCGACAGTTCATCTTACACAGAGAAAAACAATCCTGCAAGCTATCCAAGGGTGAGTGAGGATTTTCTCCTACTTCTCCTCAAAATATCTGAATGGTGATTATTTTATCAATCTGGGTTTAAATCCTAAGGTCTGTAATTAATGTACTGCAGGCTGCATCTCTTGTACTATTGTTGACTTGAGAAATTGGTTGATTGCTGTCAAAGGTCTGACAGCTCTGATTTGTAGTTCTGTCCTCTTTCCAGTTTTCTAGGTAGCATTCTTCAATATTAAGTTCGAGAGCCCTTTGGTTTTTTTTTACTTTGACAATTTCATCGAGAAGCAGCCTGTTAAATGTTTTATACTCTTCCTCTTTTCTTCGGGTTTCCTCTTCATGCTCTCTTGCCCTCTCTTCGCTTCTCCTATACAATTCCTCCAGATATTTCCGATTGAAATCACCCTGGCTTGTTTGCTGGACAGGTCTCATACTTATTGGAGGAGATTCAAGAAATCCAGATGGGTCCAGTTCTTGTTCATCGTGGTTGTTCTCCATATTATCCATGGCCTTGGATGATTATCATGATCGATGATGATGATTACTTTTTATTTTATCGCTAACTATTTAATATATCCTAAAAAAAAATTTTTTTTAACTAATGGGTGTACTTTTAAACAATGTATAGCACTGATACGAAAATTTTTAAAATGGTTTTACGTTGAGCTTACTAAAACTAATACGGTTAAAAAATACTATTACTATTTTTCCTTATTTGACTCTCTGCGATTACTATGTTTAATTACAATTTTATTAATGGCTAATAGGCTATCTCCCTCTCGGTTCTGTTGGCCTAATTGCTGCTTTTACATTTATCACCAAAACCCCAACTACTGCCCTCTTACTACTGCCAAAATTTCTCGCTTAAATCTGCTGCCAACATATATATTTTTAACTGCCCGTATATATATAAATCTATTAAATTCTACCTGTCAAAATATTTCGCTAACATATATATTTTTAAACTCAAGCAACTTTATTTATATATATAAACATTCGCTAAATCCGGGTATAATTATTTCGTTCCTTCTTATTTAAGGTTAGCATACATATATATTTTTATTTACATAATTATTGATCCGATTCACGTCTCATTATTTGGTCTAACAAAAATTTACACGCGTTGGAAAAAAACAAATTACATACAAAAGAATTGAGCCTGGTGACAAAATTTATTTTAGAAGTAACTCCGTTTAGTGAAATTACCCTTGGGTGCCATGTCACCAGTTAAAAATATCCATAGACTGTTAGCTTCCCCAAAATTAATTTTAATAACTATTCCATTTAACTATGGGCACTCGTTAAAACATTCGCATTTTTTTTTATTGATTACAACATTTGATTTATAATTATTTCTGAATTCCATACGATAGCCTATTATATCTAGGTCATTACCGTACGAAATTATCATTATGCTATCTTGCGCGTTGAGCCGATAAAACTTTATTTTGATAGAACATACAATATTTGAAATATTTATAATTGTCACAATATTCACTTGGGACAATATTTAAGTAATTTACGCTATGCGTACATAGCGTGATTTAAGTGAAACAATAAATACAGATAATACAGATGGCTCGTATCGCACTATAGCATGTTTGGACAAGTTCTGATTATAGGATAAGTAATTGAATGCCCGAGTCAAACAAAATATATGAAATATACACACAAATAGATAATATAGAGTTTGAAAAATATTATATATCAAAAATATAAAGGATTTGAGTGATTACATTCGAAACAAAATGCTAAAATTAAGCTACAGGGATGTGGGTGTTTAAATAATTAAGATCTACAGGGATGTGGGTGTTTAAATATTCGAGGCTCCATGTTTGGGCAATCCATGGACCCGGAAAAAAAAAATTTACTATGTAATGGTCAGAATCGTCTATCTCGCTAACACACTGCAGAATTCAAACCCCAGACACGAAACTGAACATTCTAGGAGGGGTTGCCTTCTAGATATACTAAGTTCGAATCTAAAGTCCAAATTTCACAGCGCCATCTACGGGATAATGCATCTGATGCCACTACTAGTATAACCTTTGACCGGTGCCTGGTGGTCAGGGAGAAACAAAAGACTCTATACTAAAAGAAGTTTGGGTGGCTAATTAACGTCTATGGATTTACAAAAGAAATGCAGAAAATATATATATATAGACCGAGACAGTGATAGGAATCAAATAAAATAAGAGATCAAATTTAGTTTTAAATAATTTCACACAATTTATTTATATAAATATATATATAATGCCACTGTCTGCTTATATGAGACAGGGACGCATATTAAATAATTGTTGGCATTGATATTTCAGTAAATGACAAAAGGTTATAAAGCAAAGTGATATATTCTATTCCTCGGGCTAATAGCATTACGATAATGTGCTTCATGAGATAGGAACATGTGCGAGGTGCTTTGAGTAATTATACAAGTTTAAGATAATATTTGAAATTAAATGTTCTAAAATATTTATTGATTTTGAGAATAGTACGGACTAAAGCTTACTAAGCAAAAAATGGGAATATGATCAAAGCATTTTTTTGATAATAATATTAATAGAGTTGCATTGGGAGGTCAGTATTGCTGATAATGAATTTATTAAAGTTGGAGGGTGTGACACGTTTAAGTCACGGATGCTTTGTAAAATAAATATAAATAAAACAATATTGAAAACCCGGAATAATTACGGAGGGCATCTCGCCGCTAACCTGTAGGAAAGTATTTTGACGAACAGCCAAAACTTAGCGTGTATGTGACGATTGCGTTTAATTCCCAGGGTGTCATTTGAGACACCCTCTGCCTGGAAACTTGCAATAAGCGAAAAGAACGGACTTTGCTGTGTAAAGAATCCTTGGAAAAATAAACAAAGCGGTCTCAACAACCAATTCATTTACCAGCAATACGAGACTAGTGTATATAAAAACATATTAAATGGGTTTTACTCGGATTAAGAGAAATGCCCAATCAAATTCCCTGAAATTCATTTAAAAGGGTCCGCACATTCTCGACGTCAATGATGAACTTTATAATTAAAGTAGAACACGGTAATTAAAATAGGAAAATGCATGCTTGCGGGTTTGAAAAGTAAGTATAGATTTATATACGCAATCATGCATTTGGGGACACATTTAAATCATTGACTTTGCACATACTCTTATATTAGATTAAAATCAATAACATGTAGATTTTAATCTATGTGATTATATTACATTAAAGAAAAGAATCACCCTCGAATGAGTGATTTGCAAGATAATAAAATTGGAAAATTATAAATTTAAAATATGCCTTAATAGCGGCGTCTTACTTTCAATAGAGGGAATAGTTCACTCGGTCAAAGACGATTCTGACACATTATCATAATAACATAAAAGAAAGCTTTATAAATGGAAAATATTAACCCAAGGATAGAGCAAAATGTTGAGTATATATTAAACACATTAAAGAAATACATAATGAAGTTATGTGAAATATAAGGAAAACAATTTTAAATAGCTATAGCATGTTAGTTAGGAATCACAAGAGCTCTTGGGTTAATTTAGGTTACCTCTGGAGATGCATTTGCAGGTAGATGTTCGGCAGGTTTTATAATTCAGCAGCAAAATCTGGAATGTTCATATTTTGGCAGCGGCAGCAGCAGTTCTGGGGTCTGGGTGATAACTTCCGATGGTATGGAGCAGCGGCTGGCTATTCCGAGGGGTCATAGCCATCTTAATGCCTCTACTCGGACATGTCAAGGTTAGCAAAATATTAGAATAGAACACAGAATGATTTCTCTTAGACACATTAGAATAAAAACAACTAACTAACTGGAGAACAAAAGAAAAACCTCCTTTTTATAGTGGAATTTAACAATAGAACTGCCCTGAAGCATTACAAAAATATCGGACTTATCAGCTGTAATTAAATCATCGAAATGTCTAATGGAATTCAACATAAATTAATTTCTTTTGTTACTTTCCCTGTCGACATTCGAATTACAAACTAGATTTAGTTAAAAATTACTTTTATTAATTAAAGAAAACCTTAAGTGGACATCTGCTGTTTTTAGATAAACTTATACAACATTTACTAATTAAACTATTGTCCCTCATTTATTTTATCACAAATATTTGGAATAACTTTTATTAAATTAAAGAAAATGATTTTACTTTTTAAATTGCAATATTTGAATCTATTTACTAAACGAATATTTACTAAATGAATTTTATTTTAAATCAAAATATATTACGACAGTAATATATTTGTAAATAGACTCAAACAAAATAACTTTAACAATTTATAATTTTGATATGTTTAAAATGCATATCATATTGTGTGCGCAATTACGACTTATATAACTTACTTTTTAATAAATATAAATTATGTGAACAAATACATAATTCATAATATTTTATTTTATTTGGGAATAAGTTATATATATATAATACAAGCATTGTGCTCGTGGTTTATAATTAGGCAGGATTTTCGGTATACAAGTGTATTGCAGACACACTACGATAGATTGGGGTTCAAACTAAGGTATGAGGGTAGGAAGTAGGTGAGAAAAGGTGAAATGAAGATCTGCAAAGCAGACCTTACTGTTTCAATATTTGACTTGTTACGAAGAATTGTCAAAATTTTAAATGATATAAAATACTATAAATGATTAAAGTTTCAGTTAAATGAAATACATTTACATACTAGGTTTACTGAAACACGTATATATAATTTGCACATACGTGTAAAACATTAATTTAGCTGCAATAAAATTATGAAAGATTATTTTCACAATTTAATCTTGAATATAGTATTTTTCTTTAAATTAAGAACTATCGAATTTTTGATAGTTAATTGATTTAAAATGTCTTTCTTTTTCCTAGTCTAAAAGATTTTTGGAAATCTTTTTCATGACTATTAATTATAACTTTGTACTTTTTTTTCTCTAAATTATAAATATAACTTAAAAACGGTTTTTTCTTCTTTAATAAACGATTTTAAACTAATATCATTTTATATATTTCTATCAATTATAAAAATGTCATTTTACTAAGGAAATTGTTTAAAACTTCATAACGCAACTCACCACCAGCTGTATATACATTCATCCGTGATTCTCTGCCTTTATCTGACGCAGCATATGTGTAATTAATTCTTCAGCAAGCTGGAAGATTTTTCTTGGTGAGTTTGGTTTTAGTGAATGTCATTATCAGGAAAGTATAAGCAATGTACAATGTTGGTCTGTATCTGATCTCTTTCCATCTAGGATTATTCCAAGCAAACATCAGACAAGCAACTTTCCTCCCCACGTTTAAGGCTATGAATTTCAGCACAAAGAAATGGGTCATTTTTCTCCAAGTGAATTCAAACTCCTTAGAAGGAAATATTAGCAGCTTCTGAATCTAATGTCATGCATTCAGCTATATCAGTTCATGGTAGGCAGACTGCCAACTCTAAAGTCAGTTAAAACCAACTGCAAACGTCATCAAGTTGCAACAAAATATATTAACCAACTGAAAAATTTCAGCTGACCCTTCTTACAAAAATTATTATCCAAACTGGCTGATATTTTTTATCAGCACTTTTTATAAAATCATCTGAGGTGTTATAACAACACCTTGATTAAAAACAGAATTTTATTTTTATCTCTCTAATCCCTTGGAATCTATATACATGTTTTTTACTTAGGGGATTTCTAATAGATAAAAATGTTGTTTAATTAATTAAAAAATTCCAAAAATAAGTATGGTGTTTTTACATTTCAAAATCAGAATAATAATAATAATAATAATAATAATATAATATTTATATTTATTCGGACCTTTTAAAAGTTTAATTTATAAAACAATATTTTAAATCGGAGTTATTATTTATTTATTTCTATTTCAGTAAATGTAGAAAATATCTACTATAATTTTTGTCTGTGTTTATTTCTACTTTTCCTTTACTTTATATATATATGCACACACACTATATTATTATGGGTGTACCATGTAACCCAACTGGTTACAATATATATATAGTATAACCTTTGGCTTTGGCAGAAGCTAAATATCAAGTTAAATTTTGTGCCAAGACATCTAAAAAAAAATTTTCTATATAGATCAATTCTGTCATTAATAAATTTTAGCCATAGTGCTTTATAATGCCATAATTTTTGCATAGAAAATTTACTGGAATAGTAGTTTTATCTGCTGTACAGCTGTAAAATATTTTTTACACAGCTTAAATTATAATAGTTTTAAGCTTAAATAAGTTTTTATCAGACTAAAGTCTTTAAATTTTTAAATAGTGTGTAATGTATATGATAAATAATCCCTTGTTAAGTTAATAATACTAATTTATTGATGATTAATCACTTAAAATGTTTCAAAAAGTTTATCTTAATTTTTAAGATTAAGATGTCAGGTTGAAATTCTATATTTTGGTTAAATAAAGGTTATAATATTTTAATTCATTTTAATGCAATATTATACTTAAATATTCTACATTCATTTGCTTGCAAGAAATTATTAAAGCCAATAACAAAAGATAGAATTTTTAAAGTAATAGATAGATGGACATCTGAATAAATGAATGAATAAAAGTTTTAAATTTTAACATTTATTTTAAAATATTAACAATTTTTTTAATTTTAAAGTATAGTTTTAAATCTGTTCTGATACTTCTCTAGATTTGAACAATAATAAATAAATGTATTATATATTATCTGTACTATTAGTTTTATGTAAATAAATGTAAATTTCAGTTATATAATATTTTTATTTTATTCTAGTGTTGTAATTGTAAGTAATTATTTTATTTGCATTGAAGAAGTGTTTTTAATTAATTTTGGTTTGTCTAGACAAGATAAAGTTGATTTATTTTAAAATTTAATATTAAGTAAATTTTAC
Source organism: Epiperipatus broadwayi (assembly GCA_028023455.1). Classification (NCBI taxonomy): domain Eukaryota; kingdom Metazoa; phylum Onychophora; class Udeonychophora; order Euonychophora; family Peripatidae; genus Epiperipatus; species Epiperipatus broadwayi. Next base: position 7,537,008 of record JAQFVV010006198.1, read on the forward strand.
CTAACAACACCTTCTCTGGTTATAATAGATCAGGATTTGAACTAATAAGGAAAGAGACTATAGGTTAAAAGTTAATCAAAAGTCTTGTAAAGTGGTCACATAACTATTAGTAAAAACAAAGTGAAATTGACAATTGACTTCATTATCATTATCAGTCTTCAATCAATTTTAATTTTTTTATTTGTAGCAGTTGAATATTAAAAAATTCTAGTTAAATTTTAAAATTGTAATTTTATTTTAAATTTTATTTTTCTAGCCTAAATATGTTAGGGTAATTGAAAAACTATCTGCACACAATTATCTGAACTAAAACATCCAAGAAACGGAAAACTTCATATCTGCCCACTTTGTGGTAATATCATTTAATAATTATGTTTAGAATGTTATCTTTTAATTTTTCTGTGCTGGAGAACTTTAGCAGTTGTTATTATTGCCATTATGGTGATATAAGAGCAATTGTAAATTTCAAAATGCATTTAGACATCTGCATTATAACTAAAGTTGTCACCGAATATTTAATTTTTTTATTGGCAAGAATGTCATTAACACTACTGATAATTTCTAATTTTTTTACATTAAACATTTGTTATATCTAGAATTTATTTACCTTAATTCAGGATAAGAATATGAAATGTTTAAAAGAATTTATTTAAGTCTACAAAAGAATATTAAATTAATAATAGTTTTCATACTTTAATAAAATTTATTTGTGTATTTTAATAAAAGACATCATATTAATTGAAGAATTTATTTATTGTGACTGTTTGATTTTCTCCCCTCTTAAAAGAAATTCTCTCAAGGTGTGGCAATAAAAAAAATCAAACTTGTATTAAACTGCTTAATAAATATTATGATAAATTAAAAAATATTCATTTTATAGAATAGAAATGTAAAATATTTCTGCAAAATAATATTATTTGAATTAACTTCAAATGAACTTTGCTGTAATATTTAAAACCTGCAAATTCTTATTTTCTCCCCAAACATTACTATGGAGACCATTGTGGTCATTAATATGACATTTAGAAATAAGTACTTTTTCCTGAAAATACTTTATAATGTTAGATAAATATAATTTAATAGAAGGATTCTCCTGCAAAATATTTTTATATTATTACAAATTAAGTTAATTTGTGTGATGGATTAATTTGAAAAACTTGAGTTTAAATACTAGTGAACTATTTATTACAACTTAATAAACAATTTAAATTCATGGATTCTTGTTTGAATGACCATAGATTTATTTCATTATTTTGCTAACATATAATCATCTGAAGTTTTCATTAAGGATATTCAGAAGCACTTTTATATTTAATTGTTTATTTTCTGAAATTGATATTTTAATTGTGTGGTATTTTATGATGAACATATTTGCTGTCCACAAGATTTTATTTACCAAATTTACCTACTCACATTCTAGTGTAATTGTTATGGAAAGAAAAATGTTAATTTATTTATTTGATGATAAAAACAAAGTTGAATTTTATTTGTATTTATGATTTTTGCATATCATATTTTATTTCATGTGTATATTATTTTCATATTATATACTATATTTTGAAATATTATAGCAAAGTAATTTATCATATTTGCATATTTTAAAATAGTATGTATTCTCTTTTTTACATATGAATTATTTATTATAAAGATATATTATGCTGTAAGCTGAAGTAGAAGCCTGTTTCTATTATTTATTTTATGCTTATTTATTGCATAATGTTAATGGATTCATATTTGGTATTAGTTATTATTATCAGCATTCATACTTATTAACTATAGTATTTTTGTTAAAGGAATGCTTATTTATGGCAGTGTATTTAGAAATGGTAATTTTAGTATCTATAATTATTTTCTAGCTTATTTGTTAAGAGATGGTAGCATTGTCTCTCTTATTTATTGTCTTGATAGTATTAGTATCCCCATATGAATACATTTTTATGGCAATTCCTATTAAATATTTTTGTCCCTAATATGGATTCTCATAATTTTTTCTGACTAATGACAAAATCCTAGATCCTTTATGAGCCCTCAAAAGTAGATGCATTTTTATGAGCTATGCCATCATACCTTTCATTTTGTCTTACTTAATTATTTGAAGATGAATTTTGTTTTGAGTTTGTAATATGTTTAGTAAAGCATGTATAATATTTTACTATGGCTTACCTGACATTTTAATGATTTTTGTAAAGGTATTGAAAAGTTCTACCTTACCTCTATAGTAGTCTTGATTGGTTTAGATGTGAATAATTAATTATAAATGTGTAAGTCCTATATTTGAGGTTTGCTAATAATAAGGACAAAATACAATAAATAATTAATTTTAAATTTTTAAAAGTTTATTTTAGGCATAAATAAATAATGTATATATTTCTCACCACTTCATCACTGGATTGGTAAGGTAATATTATTGCATTAAATATTCATAAAAGGGACACTACTTATAAAGATTATAATCATTGTATAAATGCATTAATAAGTGAAAGATTTTTGATAATTAAACAATAGAAAGTTTATTTTAATCTTCTGGATTATTTTTGTTTAATCCAATTATTTTTTGGTGATAAAACATGATGTAAATTTAGAATCTTTCTGTCATAAATCTTGAGGAAGGAAAGTTGTTAAAGCCTTTAGCTCTGTGGATTCAAATATGGAGTGTTTATAATTTTGTATTTATTTTTCTATAGAATAAATATTTGTTTTTGTTATCTAAGAAATTTTTCTTAGTTGTTTATTCACATCATTTCACTTATTAACCAAATATCATTCCACTTATGAATGAAATTTAAGTACTTGTAAAATAATATAAATTATTTTAGACATATTTTCTAAAAGTATCTCTGAACATAGAAAATAATAAGTCCACATTATTGAATTATTTAAGCATTAGTAAAACATCTGAGAAAAATGTATTTGCTTAGTAAAGAATTATAACTTGATTTATTACTTTGTATCACTTTAACTAATTTGATTTTCTTATTTCAAATCACTGAACATGTTTATTTTAAAATCATTTTTATATTTTAGAATCATTTTTGTTTTCTATGATAAAATTTAATTTTACAAGAACCTAGTTCTTATTTATAAAATGTTTAAGTAGATTTATTCTAGGATATTTAGAATGGCTATTAAATCACTTACTCATTCTTAATATGTAAGTGTAATCATAGATTATTCATTATATTATTCTTAAACCAAGAGATCATGTTTTATTTGATTTCATTAGGATAAGACATTAGCTTAGGGGAAGTATATGTCTTAATTATTTTATTAACTAGGATGTCAGTCAATATTGACTAGATCTAAAAAGGCAATGAGAATTTATTTTATGATTTAAATGAGATCATATTACCCTGAGATACCCTGATTTGTTTCATGATCCATATTATTTGAATTTATTTTGATAATACAGAAATTATATTCAGAAGATGGATATTTCTAAATTTTATAAGAATTAAATAATGTTTTAATCTGATTAAAGCAATGAGATGCTTAGAAGATACTTAAAAGATAGATAATAAGGATAGCAGTTGTAATAGATATTTGAAGAAGAAAGAAATTTAAATGTAACCTCAACATCATATGCTCACAATATCAAAAGTCTTTTGTGTGTACTAGAGTGAGTTGAGATTTCTTCTCCTTTTGAGTTATTAATCATGTTCCTTTGTGTTTTCATAATATTTTATTATAAATACTTTCCCCGCACATTTTTTATTGTAGCACATGACATTTATTTTATAAACTCACAGAGCTTAACTATATCATAAGTGGCATTTTAGTTTATACTTTATGTAATATTGTTGTCTAGTAGGGATTCTATTTTATATGCGATACCAGCAGTTTTGATCTGCTTGCTTTCTAGATTAAAATTTGGATGGCCCTACTTGTTGGCTTTCAGTCAGCTGGAAGGATCGATCGACATATCTGAATGGTTCTCTTGAACTGGATCTGTTCATCTTTACGGGTTACAATACATATGTCAGTTATGAATTATATACATTAATAATCCCACATTCCAATAAGCTTTTTTATATTTATTAAATAATAATATTATTATAAAGAATTCAGTGATATTATCTAACTCAATGTTTCAAAGACTGATAAACATGTGAATAAAGTTTATGTATATATTTTATCCACTACTTATGTAAAAACAATTTATTCTTTTATAGTTATCTTAAATCTTCATTTAATTGTACCAAACCTTTATTTAAATTTAATTTTTTTTAAAATACAAATTATTGTGTGGACAAGAAGTATTATCATCGTTATTGTAAAATCTTTACAATATTTAGATTACCTGATATTAATTTAAATTACTTATCATAAAATTTATATAGAGAGAAATAGTTATACGATCCAATTAACAATTTAGTTTAGTATGTTGTAGCAATAAAAATCAGGAAAAGAATTGTTAATATATATTATGTAATTTATAAGATATTTTATTGATAATTTATTATTTATTTTGGATATTAAAGTATTTGCTTTATTATAGTTGTATTAACATTGTTCCATTTTATTAGAAATTAATTTTGTAAAGAAAGATTTTAAATTTCATGACTATAAAAATAAAAGTAAAAAAATTATTATTTGTTAATCCCCAAATTGTGGGCCAAAATAACAACTTTATTATATTAAATTAATTTTAGAAATGCAGATTTTGATATTACTTGATGGCTCTTATATACTTTTTGTTCATTTTATGATCATATTTTGGAGTATTTCTTTAATTAATATGTTGTTTTTTATATCTCAATTTGGATTATCTCCATACTTACTTATAATAATATATTCAATTATTTTCATCATTTAATGAATTGTTAAATATTTTTAGAAAATTCAAACACTGTTTATACATTTCTAAGAACATTTCAACTGTTAGTAATAATACACATATTATTACTAACATAAAATATCACATGATCTATCATGAATCCAACTTACATATTGCTGTTATAGCAGCATACTTTTTTCACCATTTCTATGCCACTTGCTATAAGCTTTAATAAGTAATAATAGAAGATAGATGGCAGCACTTATAAAATCCCCATCCTGTATCATTCTATCCATTATCCACAGACTAGTTTTAAGCTCTTAGCTTTCATTAGAGAGATGCTTTGGATTTTGTAAGTGTACTCAGACCTAGGATATAATGCACTATTCCTCCAGAAGCAATCATTTATCTTACTATTCTACTATAAAGCAATCAGCCAAGATGTTTGAATAATAATCCCATAAATCTGAAACCAATTCAGTTTCTATGGTGTCCTTAGTTATTTAACAACTATAGACACTTATATTTTGTAGTCTGAATTTGTATAAAAAGTGACTGGCAACAAATCTATGTGACTGCCCAAATATATTGGCTTAGATTAAAAACATTTAATATTTTCAGTTTGTGCTAATAGTTTGATATTATAACAGAGAAGTGCATTAGATACTAAAGATCAGGTACACTAGTCCAAGATCCAAAGCTCTTTACATATGAAGACCATATGTTTAAAATTAGTTTGGGAGTAATGGATAGAATAGCACAGGATGAGGATTTAGTAAGAGCTATATTTGAAAATTATTATTACTTACTAAAGTTTACAGTAAGTGACATAGAGATGATAAAAAAATGCTGCTAATACTAACATATAGACTATTAACTGTTTGGTGCATTTACAAATATATAAATAAAAATTTGAATTTTTCTAAAAATATTTTAACAGTTTATCTAGATGATTAAAATAATCATAATATAACTACAAACAAAATATAGTTATGTTAAATCTTCAACAACTGATGTTTTTAGATTTCTAGAGATTTATGTCTGTTTACTGAGCAGGAATTCTAAGAATATTATATGGTTTATATGAGAATGAATGTTTGATTCTTGCCTTATATTACTAACAATAATAAACTATTGTACCATCCTTTAAAACAAAAATAAATTATTTTAGTATTATAAAAATAAAGTTGATTATTATATTTATGAAAAGTAATGCCAAATGATCAATACCCTTATATTTGGTGATCCAATGCAAATTTTGATACCCAACATGAAAATCTAAAGAACTGAATTTTTAAATACCAATAAGAAATAAGACCTTTAAATGAAGTCAAACATCCAGAGATTTGAGCAGAAAAAAAACTAACTTATTAAAAAGAGGAAATATAACAATAAAATCTTAATAAAAAAAACTAACTTATTAAAAAGAGGAAATATAACAATAAAATCTTAATAAGAAAAAAACTGTAAAAATAATAAAAGGAAAGACAAGAAGAAATAGTACTAGAGATAGATTAAACAATTGATTGTCATATCTTATGAATTGAGTGTTAATTATACAACATTGTAATTAATTAATTAAATATAATCTGAATATTAAAAGATGGCATATAATCATGAAAGGATGGGAGAACAATTTTTCCCAAATAAAAGCAAATAATGCAGGAGATCAAAATAAATCAAAAAGGAAATGTAAAAAAGAACTTGAGAATCAAAAACTTTCAAAGAAATGTTGAAAAAAAATAGTAAAGAATGTAAAAACAATAAAGAAAGATTAAAAAAAAGAAATAATTAAATGTGGGAATTTTTAAAGAAAATTATAATAAAGTATAAAAAATTCAAAAGAAAAGAGAACACGAAAAGATAAACATTGACATCAAGATACAAAATTGGGGGAAAAGATGGAAGATAGATAACTTGCAAATTGAAGATATTTTGATGAAAATCAGAGCAAAGCCAAAACAAACAAAACAATATATATTTTATATAAAAAAGAATATAGAGCATAGTGAAGGAGAATAGTGACATAGATATATGATTTAGTGATTAAATAATGATATAAAAGACATGACTTAGAATGATAAAGAAAAATAGTTATCATCTGGATTTTAAAAAAAATTAAAGACATAAATATTTGCATCATAAATTATGCTAGAAGAACAAAATCATATTATAAGAAAAATTTAAATATAAAAACATAAAAAATATAAAAAGATTTTATCTTCATGAATCAAAACATTAATATTCAACTTTTTAGAGAAAATATGAAGATTCCTCTAAATCATCTTAATAACTTGAATGAGTTTTACTCTGTTAAATCTTTGGAAATAAGCATTTTGTAATTGTTTACAACCATATCATATAATGCTGCAAGATTTGTATTTCTCAGTTATTTTTATTCAAAATCACACTCCTTTATCAATCAGACAATCATTTCAAAAAAATTTTTATTGACTTTTCCATGTTCTATCTAGTGTTCATTTAAAGTAAACTCATTTATATATATAAAGAATAATATTTTATAGATTGTAATAATAATTATTAACAACGAAGAGCAACATATTACTCCTTTTTTGTTATTTATTCTAATCAATAACTGATAATAATATTAATAATTTATATAAATTATTTAAATATTGATATGTGTAATTTTATTTATTTATTGTCATATATGCACACATATCATGTTGAATAAGTTACTTATCCTTAGTCAATACAAATCATAATTCTTTATTAATCACATTTTATATAAGCTTCTTAAATAATAATAACAATAATATAACTTTTTTTTTTTTATTTAATACTTTTTTTAGTGTTCATATGGATTCTAGTTACACTTCCCTTCATTCTGAAAAAAAGATTCACTGGTTTCTTCTAATGTCTTCTTTATTTATATGTCATATTGCTGATTATTCATTACTTTATATATATATATTAAATTTTTTAAAATATCTTTAACTCTAAAAATAAAGATTAACATCAATAGTAAGATTTCATGAATACGTAAAAATAATTTCAATATAATATAGCACCCACTAAAATACTTGATATGTGATTTTTACACAACTTTTTAACTAATTCTAAAATATGAACAATATAATCTTTAGATATTAATACTATCTAAAAAAAAATATCTGAAAAAGTCTCAAGTTTCAGAGTAATTTGAGATATGTATCTTTTAAAACCGATTACCCTTAACAAATAATAAATTTTTTTATCATTATTATTATCTCTCTATGTCTTTTTTGTGACACTTGATATTGAATCCCATCTTGTTACTCTTTGTTCCAAACTGTTCTAAGTAACAAGGTTTTACATTAATTAAATATTTTAAGCTTAATAAATAATGAAACCCACCAATTCTTCATTGCTCCATACAAGTTATTCCTAGCAATGGCAACCTTTTAAATTTCCTTTAAATGATGAAAAGTGAACAGTTCTATCATGATATCAATGTGCTCCAACAGATTTCCATTATCTCTACCTTTAAAAGATTTTATAGTTATAAATTCGGTCACAGAATTAGATTTTCTAAACACATTCTCTGAAATCATTTTTCTTTACTCTGGTTTAAGCTCACTATTCATAATTTCAGGATGAATCTTTGTAACACCTTATTTTTGAGTTAATACCTTTGGCTGTATAGGATCTATGACCCTCTTTAGTATTATTTTTTCAAAATCCCCTATAGTATTTATCATGAAGTCATGAAAATAAGAATCTGCTTTACTATATAGTTCTTTTCCTTTATTTATAATGTAATTTTCTGTATTCTGATCTGCCTTATGCACTTTTACAATCATGTGAATGTGGAAGAACATATATTGGTGAGACCAGCCATCCCATTCAAAAGCGCTTGCAAGAACATAAACTGATGATTAGAAGAGAGAAAACAGATGTATCTAAGGTAGCAGACCATGTATGGACCAATGAACATACATTCGATTGGGAAAATACAAAAATATTGGATAAAGAAGAAAAAGTACAAAGAAGAAAATTTAAAGAAGCTGCTCACATGACAATGGCAAAAAATCCCATAAGCCAACCTAGTGTGACTATACATAATGTATGGAAACCACTAATCAACTTTGCTCTGAGGAAAAAGTGGAGAAATCAGGAGGAACCTCATAGATAAGTATATGAAATTACTATATACTGTTGCCTTTGGCAGGATGGCTCAGTTGGTTAGAGCGTTACCTTAAATTTCAATAATCAAAAATCTAAGGACCCAGGTTCGAATCCCATGCTAGTACTGTCACTGGTCAGGCCAGCAACACCTGAAGAAGAGGGGAGAAAAATACCTCTTGAAATGTTGTGCATATACTAACCTGTTTGCTGTGATATTACTAACAGTTAGTGCATATACTAATCTGTTTGCTGTGATATTATTAACATTTGTTTGCTGTGATATTACTAACAGTTGGTGCATATACTAACCTGTTTGCTGTGATATTACTAACAGTTGAATGCATTTGGAATATTTAACTAAAATTAAACTTTTCTAAAGACATTCAACACACATATTAGATGATGGAAATAGTCCAATATAAAAATACAGCTAGAACACCATCATCACAAACCTTCAGAAAAACACTAAGTATTCGGTATGGACCTGATACTATATCAAACTTTAGACATTATGAAAAACTTTGTCTAAAGCTGGCCAAAGTAGAAAATCATTTAACTTTCTTATGTAAATGTAAATCGGAAGGGATAATTCCTAAAGGTTTGCAACTAAAACCTCCAATTCACTCTCAGAGAGCTGAGAAAATTACTCAGAGAGCAAGTGAAGCTCTATTAAGAGAAAGAATAAATGCTCAAAGGTTTTCTAAGTATCAAACAATGCATTCAATTAATAATGTAGAATGTCTTCTAAAAAATAAACTTACTGATGATGACTACATGAGAGTTTCTCAAGCAGTAAGAAAATCATATTCTATATTACATGGAAAAATAAAAGAATGTCAAAAGAAGAAACTTGCTAACCTACATGGGCATATCAAAAATCATAATGTACCAAGCAACGTAACAGCTTCATCTGTTAAAAATCTAAGTTCTAAACATCTAACAGATACTGAAACTTCTGTTCTTGAAAGAGGATTAAACTTTGCTGTAACACCATCTAATATCCCTTTACTAGATATAATGGCAGCCACTGTGGAAGTCACTCAAAAATTGCCTTTAGAAGAAGCAGCAGAATTACGCTGGAGAATAAAAAGAACACTTGACAAGCAACAAAAATTGCAGTCAAACATATCCTATGGGGAGAGGAAAGCAATTAAATCTCTCAAAGCAGATAAATCTATAATTATTCTCCCTGCTGACAAAGGCAATGCAACAGTTGTAATGGATACAACTGATTACGACAACAAAATACAAGAACTCCTCACAGCAGGCCAATATAGAAAAGTGGCAAAAGATCCAATACCAAGTACGGAAACAAAATTACAAGCATTACTCAGAAAGCATCGCAAGTACTTCACAGATTCAGAAAAGAGTAAAATAACATCATATTTCAGCAAAATTCCTCATCTTTATGGTCTACCTAAAATCCATAAGGATCATGTTCCATTATGACCTATTGTTAGTTCTAGAGATTCACCTTGCCAGAATTTGGCAAGATTTCTTCTCAAAGTTCTAAGTCCTTTGGCATACAAGACCCAATCCTTTGTCAGGGATTCTAGACACTTTGTAGAATTAATCAAGAACATGAAAATTGAAAGAACTGACTTACTGGTAAGCTTTGATGTGGAAAGTTTATTCACAAATGTACCATGTGAAGAAGCATTGTCTATTGTAAAGAAAAGATTAAATGGTGATAATAGTTTACAAACCAGAACAGCTCTTCCTATTGATAGCATAATGGAACTATTAACATTCTGCATAAAAACAACCTACTTTCAATATAACACAGAATTCTTCCAACAAAATCAAGGAATGGCTATGGGCTCACCATTGTCTCCCCTGATTAGCAATATTTACATGGAAGAACTTGAAACCACAGCCATAAAAACTACTCCATATCCACCTAAAGTTTGGCTTCGCTATGTGGATGATACATTTGTTGTATGGCCACATGGTGAAGCACTGCTACAAACTTTCTGGAAACACATCAACAATATATCCCCTTCAATTAAATTCACAATAGAATCAGAACAAGAACAAAAATTGGCATTCTTAGATGTTCTTGTGACAAGACTCCCTCATGGCAAAATCAAAACTACAGTTTACCGAAAACCTACACATACAGGAAAATACCTAGCCTATACATCCAATCACACCAGAAACACAAAACATGGAGTTATACTATCACTATGGAACAGAGCAAAAGAAGTTTGTTCAGAAACCAGCAATTTGGAAAAAGAAAAGATCTATATAGAACAAACTCTTATGAAAAATGGTTATCCATCAGCTGTTATTAAGAAAACATTAAATAGACAACAAAAAGAACCATCAAGAGAAAAGACAATTATTGGTACTGTAGTGTACCCATACATTCCAAAAATAGCAGACAAATTAAGGAAAATCTGCAATCAGTATAACATCAGAACAGCTTTCCAGAGCCATACCACACTATGAGGAATTCTAACATCTACAAAGCCTAAACTTGAAATGCTGAAAAGAAAAAACTGCATCTATGAAATACCATGTGAATGTGGAAGAACATATATTGGTGAGACCAGTAGTCCCATTAAAAAGTGCTTGCAAGAACACAAACTGATGATTAGAAGAGAGAAAACAGATGTGTCTAAGGTAGCAGACCATGTATGTGCCAATGAACATATGTTCAATTGGGAAAATACAAAAATATTAGATAGAGAAGAAAAGATACAAAGAAGAAAATTTAAAGAAGCTGCTCACATGACAATGGCAAAAAATCCCATAAGCCAACCTAGTGTGACTATACATAATGTATGGAAACCACTAATCAACTTTGCTCTTAGGAAAAAGTGGAGAAATCAGGAGGAACCTCATAGATAAGTATATGAAATTACTACATACTGTTGCCTTTGGCAGGATGGCTCAGTTGGTTAGAGCATTACCTTAAATTTCAATAATCAAAAATCTAAGGACCCAGGTTCAAATCCCATGCTAGTACTGTCACTGGTCAGGCCAGCAACACCTGAAGAAGAGGGGAGAAAAATACCTCTCAAAACGTTGTGCATATACTAACCTGTTTGCTGTGATATTACTAACAGTTAGTGCATATACTAACCTGTTTGCTGTGATATTATTAACATTTGTTTGCTGTGATATTACTAACAGTTGGTGCATATACTAACCTGTTTGCTGTGATATTACTAACAGTTGAATGCATTTGGGATACTAAAATTAAACTTTTCTAAAGGCATTCAACACACATATTAGATTATGGAAATAGTCCAATATAAAAATACAACTGGTTTGCATGATTCTTTAAAATAACCAATTCTTTATGTAATTCTTTATCTGGTAATAAATCACTAACTCCTGCACATTTTTTTATGATTTTATCTACATTATCAAACTGGCTACTTATCTTTAATGTTAGCTTTTTTTTCAAACATTTGTTAAGTACTGGAACAAATTTTTTATTTGAGCAGTTAGTCAAATATTTACTTTTATTTCTTTTTAAATGTCCAATAAATTCTTTTCCTTTTCTTTATGGTTCTTCTCTGGATATTCAATTATTGTCTTTTAGTTTTAGTCACTTGCTCAAAATTTTGTCATAACTTCTCCCAATTAACTTTTAATTATTTTTGGACTTTTTAACAATCTATTAATTCCTTTTCTAACTTATTTGTTTTCCTTTATCTTTTCTTTTCTTATACATCTTTACTATTGTTTTATCAATTTTCTTAATTTTTCTCTCAATTCAGCTTCTAAATTCTAAAATTTTTGTTTGAAACTTTGTTGAAATCTTCCCTCTAAATCACAATTTGTTTGTCGATCACTTATAGTGATAAAATTCTCTTCAACTTCTTACTATTTTCTTCTATTTTGTTTTCTAATTTTCTAAGTTGGAATCTATCTTTACACTATTTGCTTCTATTTTTACATTATTTTTTTCCAATTTGGAATTCATATCTTTTTTCACCTTTATACCATTTTCCTCCAATTTGGAATTTATATTTTTTTCATTTTTACACTATTTTTCTCTCATCAACCACAAATTTTATCAAAAACTCAATGAATATATTTAAAATAAACATATTTATCTCAAAATTTCTTTAATTTTGTTGTTGTTGTTGGACCCTCCCAATAAAAATTTTATTACATGGTATAGTCTCTTGTCTTTTTTCATTTTGCATTCTTTCACATGTGTATCATCATCATCTTTTAAAAAATTTCTTTCCTTCATTAGATCCAATAATTTTCATATTATATTCACTACTGGTGACACCAAGAATAAAAATATTGAAGTTCTTTGACCATCCATTTATTTAAAATATAAGAATAAGTGTATCATCCATACCATATTCTTTTAATTACATAATAAGAATAACTAACCATCAATTGCATTTACTAATATAATTTGCTAAATAGCAGAAAGAGCATTTTACATTTAATAAATAATAAATATAAATATGGATCACCAGGAATTGCATCTCTGGTATAAACCATTAAATAGTACTAAATATTCTATCTCTAGTTTATGAACAAATATAAATACCAAAAAAAAAGCCCAGAAAATACTCCTCTGGTATCTATATTTTATTGACAAATTCAGGCATTTATCACCTGGCACTCTATCAATATTTGCAAACATTCTGCTATGCATATAATATCGCAAGTCACCTATTCACATCTAAATGGATTTTTTGTATGGAAAAGTTATTAAACTAAAATAATAATTTAGTTTAATAACTCTTCCATACAAAAAATTCACTTAGATATGAATTTATTTCACATACAATAAAAAATCTTCATGGAAAACATAGTTTCATTCTCAATTTATGAGCGTGTTTACTGTCACCATTACAATAAATTTGCAATACTAAATTCTCTATTGGGTCTTCAAATTTATTTAATCCCTTCCAATTACACATTCCTATTAATATTTTCATTTTTTTAAACTATAAAATATTAATTTTATTAATATAAATTTCAAGCATCATTTTATAAAAGTCCACTCTTCTTTCAAAAGATGAGAAGTCAAGAATTATAAATATATATGCTTCTATTATCTCAGATTATAAGCTAATCGAGATTAACTTTGAGAAGTCAAAATTATAATAATGCTCTCTTCTTTCAAATTAGAAGTTTGTCTATCAAGGCCCTACAATTAAGCTGCAAAAAATTTAAAGATATAAAATTACAGTACTCTTGTCTTTTAGATTAAAAGTTTATCTAAGTCCCAAATGGTAAGAAGCCAAAAATTGTAATAGTAGAAATAAAAAGTATAAATCAAATTTGGCACTGAATTGTCCAAATTTCTATTTTTGCATTTTCTTCAGGAGTCATATCGGTAATACCATTTATTTAAGTTTAAATTATTATCTACAAAATTTATTTCATATTCCAAATGTTTAGTCAAATGGTATCTGAATGTATACATTTCCCTTTGATTTTCAAATTATCGGTTCATACAACAAAATGCTCTTTCACTGGAAACTAAAAGAAATATCGAATATTTATTCATTAAATTTGAAATAAAAATATTATTATAAAAATAGAACACCCTATTTTTTCTCTTATAATCATCAGCTTTAAATGATGACGGTTTTTGAGCGATCAAAAAATGAAATAAAATTTTTCAGAGGTTTGAATCTGATTTTTAAATTTCAAATTTAAATGATACATTTTTTTGAAGTTAATATTTCGGAAATCATCGTCTTTATAGATTGATATTATTTTAGGAATTGCTATATCAAGCAGATATATCATATCAGAATAATTAAAATCTAGTTTGTATTGAATAGTATTCCAAGAAACCACAGCTTTCTTATTAAATTTCTTCTGAATAATCACATTTTCACCAAAATAAATTTAAACAGAAAGAAAATTAAAATTAAGATATACTTTACAGAATTAAAAATATTAAATCAAAAAATGAAATATAATAAAAAGACGAAGCTAATTTATAATATTTTAAAATATATTACAGTAGTTAAAAAAAGGTTTTTGTCATTTGAAAGATAAAAATGAAATTGAGATGATATGAAAAATGAAGAAGCGGATGGAAATTTTAAATTAACAAAATTCTTGTTATTTTTAGCGAAAATATTACTCATTACAAAAAATTATTATCCCGCCATTTTGTTTCTAAAAATGATGAATTATCTTCTGCATTAAAAACAACAACAACTTATTATTATTTTTCTACAACACAGTAGCTACAATTATTTATATAAAAACTATACATGTAATACAAAAAGTATTGGGCAATATATATATATTTTATAAATAGAAATACATTTTGTTCACTTCAATGACTTTTTTTTTGCTTTGAATTTATTTAATGACGATTTTTTTATGATAATGCTGACAATTTAGTTATAAGTGGTATGCATTAAAGTTTAAACCCTAATTGTCTTTATATATATATAATTCAGTTAATTTTTCTAAAAACTAATTAAATAACATTTATAAATATAGATAATCCTTAATACTCTGTTCTATTTAGAATTTTTTTTAAAACAATCATAAAATAATTATTTTCAGATCTATTTATATATTTTACATAGAATTAATTTTAGTGCTCAACTTCGATACGGTTTAATGAGATTGAAAATGATAAATTTTAAAATATTTTAAGAAATAAGTAAAACAAAACAAATAAAAAAAAAAAAGATAATCGTCTTTATGGGCAAATAATTTATATATTCAGCAATGACTGATCTTCTACCAAACCAATACATAATTATAATATTTCCACTTTGTGGTATCCCTTCGCTTCATAATTATTTATTATACATATCTTTTTTCTAATTTTAATATTTTTATATATATACATATGAATATCAGTTTATAAAGTGCTAAAAATGATGACAATAAATTAAAATTATTTTTTATTTTAAAAGTAGTATCAAATTGCGTTTTATTTTAATTCTTTAAAAAAATAAAACAAAACAAACGGCATTGTGATTAATTAATTAAGAATGTTTTTGAATAATTTTCTAAGATTTATAAAAGCATTCATTTCATTCACTTAAAAACATTAAATATTATTAATAATTATTTACTATGACGTATGTAAGTGTGTTGCATGTTTAGTATATAAATATTTAACTATTACGAGATGGTGAAAAATTAGCAGAGCCAATTCCTAATGTCAACTTTATATATATATTCGTGATTTTAACTGTTATTCCCATAAGATTGTTCTCATAATAAATGAACTTGATACGCTGTGCACTAATTCATATTAGGATATTTTAGCTTATTGGTTTTTACCTCCGAATTTAAAAAGAAGAAAATACCATTGTCTTCCTTCTCATATGTCTGATAACTGTTTGCATTTATTTAAGATTAGGAAGTATTATGTGTGCAAACATAAATGTTCACCAAAGTATGGTCTCAACCATGGTAGCAGCTAATAGCAAAAAGCTGATTCTAAAAATTATTAAGCTAGGAATCTTAATTCTATTCAAGTGAAGGAAGTCTGAATGAATGAGAAGCAAAATTAAAATTATAGTATTTTAGAAAAATAGAAAAAAGATATAGAACAAGTGATTTGAAAAGAGAACCTATATTTTATTATTATAAATACAAATGAAAATGAATTATTATAAATGAAAGATTAAAAAACATCATGAAAACACACTGGTATTTTGGACAAAATAATAATATTAATTATTGACTTGATGAAAAAATAATCCAAATAACTCCAGTAAACTATCATTCTAATGACCAAAAAAAAATAACTAACTTTTATATAGATGTACAGAATGCCTTTTAAGCAGATTAAACAGCTGTTTTAAAATATGGAAGAATTAAATGATAAAATTAAAAATTACTAGAAAGATGAAATTTACTGTAACATTGAGAAGGCTATAGACATTGTGGAATTTGCAAGCAAAAAAAACCATTTAAACCACCAAAACATCACATGATTACCATTTCTTATGCTTACACAAGCTGTTATTAGCAATAGGAAACTCTCCATACAGTAGTGCCATTAAAATGGAAGTTTTAGTAATCAATGAATGCAGAAAAGCTAGTGCATAAAATCCCCATTTAGTGGCTACTTATCCAATATCCCCAGACTAGCTTGTAGCTTTTATCAGTGAAGAGCTTTGGATCTGAGAGCACTGCACCTAGATCTAAGAATCTATTGCAATCCTCCAGCAGCTACCTTTTACCTATTTAGTTAACTAGAAAGCTAGGAGCTGAAGATGAAAACATGAAAACATTAATGTGATATCATTTTGGGTTCCTAGCTATATAGTTAATTAAATAGATAAAATATGGCTGCTGGAGGAATGCATTAGATTCTTAGATTTAGGTGCAATGTTCTCAGATCCAAAGCTCCTTGCTGATGAAAGCCAAAAGTTAGAAACTAGTTTGGGGATATAGGATGACTAGGCACTAGGTGGGGATTTTATGTGCAAGCCTTTCTGCATTCATTGATTATTAAAGCTTGCACTACTGTAGGATTGCTACTGCTATATTAAGAATTTATTTTTGAAAAAAAAAATCAAGTAAAACTATATCTTAAAACAAGTACAAGTAGAGCATAGTCGACTTGTATTATATTTGGACTAGATTCAACTCAGTAAATAATAACCGATTAATAAGATGTGTTTAAAAATGCAAAAACAAAAGCCATCTCAAAAAATTATTCCTAATAATTGCTAATCCTTATATTTAAAAATATTCCATATTACCAAACTTTATAGTTGATGCAAATTTAAAAGATATCAATAAAATATTAACAGATACTTTGATAAATAATCACACAGATACAAAAATAAGAAACAACAATCAATAAATCATTTATTAAAATAAAATAATATATGCTGAAAAGTAAAATCAAAAAATAATTAAAAACCCAATTACTTAATTGGCTTAAGAAAATATGAATGCAATTTAGTAAAAAAAAACTAATATTTACTGAGGCTATAACCTCGATAATATGCGTATAAAATGCGATAGTAGGGACCTCTACAGGTGTTTTAACCACAAGCTTACGCTATGGAAGAAAAGAGGGGAACCCCATTTTTAATAGGGGAACCCCCTCCTTACTTCAACCTACTTTCTATTTAAATAGGTGAAGCATAAGCTTGTGGTTAAAACACCTGTAGAGGTCCCTACTATCACATTTTATACGCATATTATCGATGTTATAGCCTCAGTAAATATTACTTACGTAATCAATGTGCGTTTAATAAATTTATAATTAAAAAAAAAACTGTAAAATACAATAAAAATTTGAAAGATGTAAAAAAAATTGGTAGTGATAGAAAAGTTATTTTATCAAAGAAAAAAAAAGATAGTACTATTACAAACAAAAGACCTCATCATGAAAGCTATGAAAGCACAAAAACTAATTAATAACCAAGAATAAGAAAATTAAATAGTCATATACTTGTGCAAAAAAATGCCATGTATTTTAAATGAAGAGGTAAGACAAGCAATTAAATCAATAAAGAATAAAAAAAACTTAAATAAATTATAAAATTATTACAGATATTTAAAAAAAAACAAATAAAGAAATATAAAAATTATTTACTAAGCTATAAACATATTGTCTAAATACTAATAATATGCCACACAATTTTAACAAATGTAATAGTGGTATTGATAGTAAACTGTAAAAAAATAAAGTAATTACAGATCTAAGATAGAACTTTGTGCTCAAGTAAATCACAGGAATAAATTAAATTTAAATGTGATTATAACACAATTCATTGCATCTCAAACATTAAGAGAAGCCTTACAAAGGATTAATGAGAAAGAGTTCTCATTTTGCTTCAAATCATAGATCAAAAAAATGATCAATATCATTAATGTATTCCCATAATTATCTTTATATCTTTATCATCTATTTTTTCACTGCTGACTTTTAAAATACCTATAATTTCCAGGAGATTTTCCTATTGATTTAATTTTTTGCTTTGTCTTTGCAATTAAACACACCTGATATTTCAATTGTATAGCTACTATGTTTTTCCCCATTAATAAATAGTTCTTAATTTTCATTCACAATAAAATTATTTTTTTTATAATAATGGTATCTTTTTTTTATTAGTTTCTACTTCTACCAGAATATTTTATACCTTTGAGACTTCAATAAACATCTACAACCTTCCTTGCCATTTCACAGTTATATTTTCACACATTTTTTTTCTAATACTGTTTACATTACTTCTAAATGACTCATTTGAATATTGTTTTCATATTTTATCTTTTTGTATATTCATTTTTTTATTTCAGTAAATGATTTACTGATGACCATTTATTTTTTGCTCTTATTATCAGTGTTTCTGTTCTTAGTTGAATATTAATAATTGATTCCAACTACAGTAAATGGCAGAAAACAGAAAATAAAATTCTAGATAATCATCAAAAATGGAAAGAAATTTAATCCATTATGTTTGTTTTTTTTATATATTAGATAAAACACACAATATATCATAAAATAAAATATTTTTATATAACAACAATAATTACATATATATATAATAAAAATAATTCAAAATAGCATTTGTCAGCAATTTTTTTGCTTTATCAATGTGATGAAACTATTTTAAAACTTCAATTCAATTGCATGCATAGTGACACCTATCTTTATATATATATAAAATTAATTAGAATGAATTATAACAATAGTACAATATATACAAATATATATATAAATGTACGCTATATAGTTTTCCATTCATTTTTCATTAGTCAAATATTAGTTAAATTAATTGATGTTTTATATATATTTATACAGTTTGTCACAATTAAAATATTTATATCATATATTTTCCTTCTGTTAGGCTCTTTAATAGTGTAAAGATTTTATATTTTTACACAATCTATTTTATGTCCACATTTCAAATAATGAATATATTGTATAATGCATATTGATTATATTATTGTATTATTATGTTCTTTTACTCTTTCATCTAAGTATTTCTCTGTATCTCCATAGTAAATCATTTTGCAATTTCTATAATTAATTTTATATACAATTCCTTTTTTATAGCTTATATAATCTCTTATTTTGTAATTACCTATTAATTTTTCTAGATTTTTATTAACTATCCTATGTTTGTTTTTTATCTATATAATTTTTTATTATTATTAATGTGGTAAAATTTTAGGAAAATATGAAAGCTTTATCCATTTTTTTACTACTGCTACTGCTGCTACTACTACTACTATACTACTATTACTAGTAGTAGTAGTAACAGTGGCAGTCTTAGTGGTAGCAGCAATAGCAGTGGCAGTATTGTTTCAACAATAATAAACTCTATTTATCTAAAGATATGTTACTTAGATTTATGAATGTTTCACAGAGGCATTTCAAGTATAATGAATGCTGATTATCGCATAAATCTGATTTACATTGCTGATTATAGTATAAATATGTATAAACATAGATTTTTCATGATGAATAAACATGAAAAATAAAATAAAAATAAAAATTAGTTTGTATTATTTGAATTAAAGCTCATTTGTGAGAATCTTGACTTATACAATTAGATAGCCTTCTATGGTATAATAAGGATTTCTGGAACATATTGTTTCAAATGAATAGTTGTACTCTGAAATGGATGAGATGTCAGTGAAAATTTTTAGTTCTACATACTATGATTGTCACAGCTTACCAATTGAACTTCTCTCTAAAAAGTGATATTTTTTTTTATCTAAAAGAGTTACAAAATATTTTCTGATAATTTTTTATATGGGCAACCTGTGGTTGAACATCAAAAGATTATTGCAAGAGTTGTTGGAAAATTTAGGTTCTGTCTCTAGATGTGGAATTTAAGCTTGCATTTTTAACATATGGTTGAGTTTTAAGGTAATATACAATCAATACTGTTGAACATTCAAGTTAAGGGTTGACATACAATGACTGTTCAATTGTTTGTCTGTTGCTGAAAATAATTTGCAGCTTGGAGATCCACAAAGATAGAACCTTATGAAGGCAAGTATCTTGAGAAAAATCTAGGAAATTGTTGGAAAATACATGAATGATGCAGAATGATAAACGTTATTTTGAAATGAGAGTTCCAATTATGAGTTTTTTTATAAATTGGAAGATTGCTTGTGTGTGTGACCAGATAGCTGCAAAAATGTCTGGTGGTGCTATGCTTGAGTCTCATGTTTTTAATTGTTGGAGTTGATTAGAAAAGGGGAGGGATGTTGTCTGGTATTATTTCTGAGGGTGAAAGTGCTATGAATGCACCAAAAGATAAATAAGATGAAGGTGGCTGCATGTACTGTGGGTTTGTATGGCTTTTGAAATGATTGCATTATTTGTTGTATGAAGATACCAGGTTACCTGAGTGTGTCTGAGATGATCTGTCATATGTTATTAAGAGCTAACAATCATTAAAAAGGTATTACCATGTCTCTTCAGCCACATAGCATAGAGATAATAAAATGAATCAATTCTTTGATACAGATAATGGTAGCACAAAAAGTAAGATGTAACCAGGGCATGCAGATTTATGCAAAGCAGAAAGTTGAAAAATTTGATTTCCATGTCCCATTTTTTGAAATGATAAACGAAGTTGGTGATTACTGGTATTTAGAATGGGGGAAGTGATCAGTGTTAGCATTTAAATGTTTTACTGTATGTAAGACAATATGTGTATTTTCTATTACTAGAGAAGTTAATTTGACAGGCATCATTTTGAATGAAGTGGATAAGGTTTCGATCTGTCCATAGGTATTACAGTGAGCATGTGCTGGAATGCTGGAAAGCACTATATGATTAATGCAATAAGATTTAAGGTCTTTTGAGTATAAAATATTCAAATGTTGTGAAGACCTAGACCATTATGAATAAGTATTATGGATAGATAGACAACTAAATCATTGGGTGAAATGGATTTGGTTGTTCTGCCTTGTAGTAGTTTAGTGCAGAGGGAATTTGATAATAGGAGAATAGTATATAATCTTAGTAATTATAAGGAGGTTGAATAGCTGAACCTTGGAATAAAGAAAGCATTGGGAAAAATCTTTTTTGGTTTAAGAAAGCTCTAATATTGTCATAATCAAAGAAATTTGATCAATTCAACCAACAAAGGGAAAAATCTTTTTTGGTTTAAGAAAGCTCTAATATTGTCATAATCAAAGAAATTTGATCAATTCAACCAACAAAAACTCTGTACAACATATTTCAAACAATTAAAGTGACTAAAACAACAGAACTATCTTTTGAATTATTAACACAGCTAATATGTAAAGTCATGCAATATCTGAAAATCACAGTAGGATAGGGTGGAAAATGTCTAATTAGTGCACTAGCCAATTAAACTTGGGATTATGTTGTTTCCTACAGATGCCAACTTTAAAAGTGTCTCTTTTCAACATGCAACTAGCATTATCTGTCATCTTTCCTATGATTTCTATCAGACTATTCATGATAAAGGCATAATCCAGTCATACCATCATTCTATTCAGAAGAGTTCTTGAAATGATGTTTCAAATCCTTAAAACTGTCTTACAGAACAATCTTTAAAACAGGTTCAAACCTATATTTTAGTTAAGTGTAAAATCATAATTCTGATGCTATGGCGAGATAAATTTTTATTTAAAATAAAAACCTTTATAAGAGATAAAAATTATATTTATAGCAAATATTGAACTTAATATTAATATTCTCTAAATAATTTTAACACTTTGTTTTCCCTTTAAATATGTATTTATTTATTTTTCTTCTTAACATAATCTTTTTTTTTTATGAATGCTAAAGCAAATTTAGATTTAGTTTCTCATTAAAATATTAATAGTTAATATTTATTTTTAAGTTGTATATATCAATTGATTTATATTTTGCCAATCTTTATTTATATTATTATAGTTAACTAATAAAAATTATATGATTGTTTTATATTAGATGTAAACATATGGAATTCATAAGTTAAATTCAATTTAATTAAATGAATTTTCTTCGATATAAATACATACCTAAAATATTTATGTATATTTTATTTTTAGGTATTAGGTTCATTCCTAAAAATTATTTAAAGTATGTAAATGTTATACATAAATTTTATTTTATTAATAAGCCTAGCTGTCCATTTGTTTATCTCCTTCCAGACCTAGTTTAATATAGCTACACACACATAGATCCTATGAGGCATTGCCATGTTTTTTCTTTAGAACTAATATTGTGATGTGATACACTGTGACTTCTTAAATGGAGTCAGGAATCTTTCAGCAACTATGCCCAGAGAAACCTGTTAGCCACTTTGAACCCCTTTCCATTCCCACCCCAAGTTTTCCCATATTCTTTTCTACCCTGCTCCATCCCATTTTCACAACATAATCTTTGTCAATTCCATGGCCTTTAAATCTAAAACCCCCTTATCTTTTCCCAAACCCAGCATAAAAACTATTAAGCCACTTTCTGTATAATCACTTTGTTCATAATTATTCTTCCACAACTTCATTATTTGTATCCTTTCTGCTTTCAGATATTTACATTCAATTAACAGATGCCTAATATTTTTCTATACCTTCCTTACACAGCTTGCAGACTAAATCACCCATATTTCTCCATTTATATGTATATTCCCTTGTTGCTAAAGATCCTGTTTGAGCCTTAAACAGTAAACTACTTTCCAATGAAGGGACTGATATCTAAAAAACTAGGTAGGAGTTTGAACTTGACTTGTAGATATTTTATTTTAGTTATGGCATTGTAATATGCAATATGGCAGATGTTCTAAATAGATAAATAGCTCCTAGAATGGCAAGGATAGACTCTCTCCCTACACTTTGACATGACTGATGAAATTATTGTCAAGGAATATGGCTGGATACCCAGTCTCACCATTATTATCATTAACCCCAGAGTATAAAGATTTCTATATATCCAAAAAAAGATCAAGAGAGAGAGAGAGAGAGAGAGAGAGAAACCATAGGCTGTTTCATTTGGTGTCCAATATGCTAGCCATTTTAAGGAATATCAATCTCCATTTGCATACTTTCATTTTTTAGAACTATTTCATAACATCACATGATCATTATTTCTTATGCTTGCTCATAATTGTTATTAAAACAGGCAAAACTCTCTATACAGTAATGCCACTCAGTGCAAGCCAGAATAATCAATGGATTCCAAAAGGCTTATGCATAAAATCCCCACCTAGTGCCTACTCATCCAATATCCCCAGACTAGTTTCTGGCTTGTGGCCTTCGTCAGCGATCTGAGAGCACTGAACTTAAGATTTAGGCACTAGATAGGGATTTTATGCATAAGCCTTCTGGAATCCATTGCTTACTCTGGCTTGCAATGAGTGGCATTACTGTATGGAGAGTTATTCCTGTTTTAACCATTTAATATATGTATATTAAATTAATGGTTATATATACCTTCCCAACATTAAGGTATTTCACAATATTCTCAGTGAATAAATGCTGAACCTCAACATCTAAGTCAAAAGGATGACTTCTTGAGTGTATTGCTGCAAATGGTATCATTTTAAGAAGGCATCCTTTTGAGTTTAGCTGTTTGAGATTCAGACTATATATTTATTCACAGAGGGCATTGCTGAAATATCTTAACATTGTGAAAGGTGATTTGAATGTTTATTTTATATCACGTAAATTATTTTAATTTTAGTTGGCTTTTATTCCATTTTATTTTACTCATTTCATTATTTTATTATATTTTGTGCTACTTATTTTTCTTTGTTTTATTGATTTATGTATTTATCACTGTATCATAGTTCTATGAATGACTGTACGACCATCAATATATAATACTTTTTTTGCTATAAAATGTTTGCTATAAAATGTTCAGTTGGACATAGAGATTGTATTTACATAAACTTACTATTAATTTGCTTTCTAATAAAATATAATCAATACTCCTAAATGTTATAAAACACTGGCATTCATAAATTTGATAACATCCTGTTTTCTGAACAACTAAAGATCTATAACTAAATATCATAAATGATATCAACCTAAGTGCTTCCAAAAATATCTACAGACATTTTCTTTGCATTAGTACAACTTGTATGTATCAATTAAGGTTAAAGAATATATAAAAAGAAAAATGAAACCATGATATCCAAAGTTATATTTTATCAACGTGTTTATATTGAACAAAAAAAAAACTTATGCCAAAAATAAAGTTATTTACAATGTAATAAAATTTAATTAGTTTATTTGGATGAAGAAAATTGATTTACATTGGAAGAAAATTTTATATGTACTGGGAAATTTTTTAGTATGCTGGAAAAAACGATATTACATCAGAGGGAAAAGTTTTTAAAATGATTTCATCCTGGAACATACACAACTCAAACCAAATAGATTATAAAAATGAACAATTTCAACATTTTTTTAGCTAATTATTTGATCAATTTTGTAAAAATAATATGATTAGAATTTTGACCATACATCTATGCAAAGAGTGAGTATGCATGCATGTAGATAAAAATTAATAAAAGTTTTATAATGCAACAATTTGTTTTATTTAGCGACATGTATTACCTGATAGCACACATATATATATATGTGAAAAAAATTATTCATATGATGGACTCAGGTTAAAAAGAGAATATATAAAAAAATTTAAATAAAATTATTAATGAAGAATAGTAGAAGGATAAAGACTTAATCGATTAAAATAAATTCCAACAATTCATATTTGTTTATCTATCAATAATATTCTTGCTAAAGTTAATTTGTTGCCAATTATTACCTTATTTATTAATCACTAAACATCACATGATCACTATCTCATACTAGCACAATAATTGTTATTAAACAATTCAAAACAAAACAACACTCTCCATATAGTAGTGCCATCTTGTGCTAACAAGAGCAATCAATGGATGCCAGAAGGCTTGTGCACAAAATCCCTATCTAGTGCCTACTCATCCAATATCCCCAGACTAGTTTCTGGCTTGTGGCCTTCATCAGTGAGGAGCCTTGGATCTGAGAGCACTGCACCTAGATCTTAGGATCTAATGCAACCCTCCAGCACCCACCTTTTAACTCTATTTAACTACAAAACTATGAGAATGAAATTGAAAACACTATTAATATTTTCAATCCAAGCTCAATAGCTTATATAGTCATATGGGTCTGAACTCAATTCAGTACCCATACATTTTGGTGTCTTTGGCTCTTTAACAACCATAGCCACCACTATCCTATTAGGCAGGATTGGTGTTAAACCACTAAACATCACATGATCACTATCTCATACTAGCACAATAATGGTTATTAAACAATTCAAAACAAAACAACACTCTCCATATAGTAGTGCCATCTTGTGCTAACAAGAGCAATCAATGGATGCCAGAAGGCTTGTGCACAAAATCCCTATCTAGTGCCTACTCATCCAATATCCCCAGACTAGTTTCTGGCTTGTGGCCTTCATCAGTGAGGAGCCTTGGATCTGAGAGCACTGCACCTAGATCTTAGGTTAGCACAAGATGGCACTACTATATGGAGAGTGTTGTTTTGTTTTGAATTGTTTAATAACAATTATTGTGCTAGTATGAGATAGTGATCATGTGATGTTTAGTGGTTTAACACCAATCCTGCCTAATAGGATAGTGGTGGCTATGGTTGTTAAAGAGCCAAAGACACCAAAATGTATGGGTACTGAATTGAGTTCAGACCCATATGACTATATAAGCTATTGAGCTTGGATTGAAAATATTAATAGTGTTTTCAATTTCATTCTCATAGTTTTGTAGTTAAATAGAGTTAAAAGGTGGGTGCTGGAGGGTTGCATTAGATCCTAAGATCTAGGTGCAGTGCTCTCAGATCCAAGGCTCCTCACTGATGAAGGCCACAAGCCAGAAACTAGTCTGGGGATATTGGATGAGTAGGCACTAGATAGGGATTTTATGCACAAGCCTTCTGGCATCCATTGATTGCTCTTGTTAGCACAAGATGGCACTACTATATGGAGAGTGTTGTTTTGTTTTGAATTGTTTAATAACAATTATTGTGCTAGTATGAGATAGTGATCATGTGATGTTTAGTGGTTTAACACCAATCCTGCCTAATAGGATAGTGGTGGCTATGGTTGTTAAAGAGCCAAAGACACCAAAATGTATGGGTACTGAATTGAGTTCAGACCCATATGACTATATAAGCTATTGAGCTTGGATTGAAAATATTAATAGTGTTTTCAATTTCATTCTCATAGTTTTGTAGTTAAATAGAGTTAAAAGGTGGGTGCTGGAGGGTTGCATTAGATCCTAAGATCTAGGTGCAGTGCTCTCAGATCCAAGGCTCCTCACTGATGAAGGCCACAAGCCAGAAACTAGTCTGGGGATATTGGATGAGTAGGCACTAGATAGGGATTTTATGCACAAGCCTTCTGGCATCCATTGATTGCTCTTGTTAGCACAAGATGGCACTACTATATGGAGAGTGTTGTTTTGTTTTGAATTGTTTAATAACAATTATTGTGCTAGTATGAGATAGTGATCATGTGATGTTTAGTGGTTTAACACCAATCCTGCCTAATAGGATAGTGGTGGCTATGGTTGTTAAAGAGCCAAAGACACCAAAATGTATGGGTACTGAATTGAGTTCAGACCCATATGACTATATAAGCTATTGAGCTTGGATTGAAAATATTAATAGTGTTTTCAATTTCATTCTCATAGTTTTGTAGTTAAATAGAGTTAAAAGGTGGGTGCTGGAGGGTTGCATTAGATCCTAAGATCTAGGTGCAGTGCTCTCAGATCCAAGGCTCCTCACTGATGAAGGCCACAAGCCAGAAACTAGTCTGGGGATATTGGATGAGTAGGCACTAGATAGGGATTTTATGCACAAGCCTTCTGGCATCCATTGATTGCTCTTGTTAGCACAAGATGGCACTACTATATGGAGAGTGTTGTTTTGTTTTGAATTGTTTAATAACAATTATTGTGCTAGTATGAGATAGTGATCATGTGATGTTTAGTGGTTTAACACCAATCCTGCCTAATAGGATAGTGGTGGCTATGGTTGTTAAAGAGCCAAAGACACCAAAATGTATGGGTACTGAATTGAGTTCAGACCCATATGACTATATAAGCTATTGAGCTTGGATTGAAAATATTAATAGTGTTTTTAATTTCATTCTCATAGTTTTGTAGTTAAATAGAGTTAAAAGGTGGGTGCTGGAGGGTTGCATTAGATCCTAAGATCTAGGTGCAGTGCTCTCAGATCCAAGGCTCCTCACTGATGAAGGCCACAAGCCAGAAACTAGTCTGGGGATATTGGATGAGTAGGCACTAGATAGGGATTTTGTGCACAAGCCTTCTGGCATCCATTGATTGCTCTTGTTAGCACAAGATGGCACTACTATATGGAGAGTGTTGTTTTGTTTTGAATTGTTTATTTATTAATCACCATTAAAAATTAAATATTTAAATATATTAAAATCTTTTGCCCTTTTTTAAC
This sequence comes from Epiperipatus broadwayi, assembly GCA_028023455.1. NCBI lineage: Eukaryota > Metazoa > Onychophora > Udeonychophora > Euonychophora > Peripatidae > Epiperipatus > Epiperipatus broadwayi. Next base: position 7,565,296 of record JAQFVV010006198.1, read on the forward strand.
TATGTCTAGGTTATATTTTAAAACAGAAGTTGACAATATTTGGTATAAATAATTAACCATTTAAAATCAAAGAAAAAAAGAACGTACATTTGTGATAATAAGAGCTATAAGATAATTTATACTGAGCTGCCCGACATATTATTCTAAAATCTATTTATATCAGTAATTATGTATAGTTTGTTCTTGCTTTTAATCTGCGTAAATTAAAAAATTCAATGTTGAATTTATATCACATCTTTTATGCCTACTTCATATTGCTTAAAAATTGTTTCAAAAACCCATATCACAAAAAAATATAAATCCGAGTTAGAGCAGTACACATCTTCATTTAATAACATTTTTCTTTTAAAACATCTTAAATTTTCTATCAGCAGCATTACTATTTTTTTTTCTCATACGATAATCTTGAATACACTTCCATGAACAATATCTAATTTCAATACTGTCATATTTTCTTAATTAATTGTACCAAATGCATTGATTAAATTAATAAAGCAATATATAAATTATACTTTGCTTACCACATTTTTTTTAGTATTTGTCTGTCAATAAAAATCATGTTTATAATTTTGTATTATTTTCTAAAATTACAATGAGTCTATGATAATCATTAATTATCACTTCAAGCAACTTAACATTAAAAACACTTTTTTATAATAGATAATAATAATATTTCATTATAATTATTACAGTATTTTTTATTTTTTTTATTTTAATCTAGTCATCCTATTTGTACAATTCAAAATTTGATTATAACATCATTCACCCAATAGACTCAAGCCCTGATTTAGCATGGTCAGTGAAAGTTGGTGTATTTATAGAAATGCACTCTAAACTTAAGTGATTCACTTAAGTTTTTTAAATGAGTGAGTGCGCGCACGGAGATTTATAATATTTAAAATGATAGCGCATTATCGGAGTTCGACTTCCGATCTAATGATCTCTTTTATTTTAATAAATTTGAACCCTAAAAGCATTTTAAAAATTAGAAGGCACAACTTCCTAGATTTCTATAAACCTAAAAATTTAAATAGTTTTGAAGCTTACTGTATCACCACCATATTTCAAATCTTATAGATATCAAGCAAAGGTATTTTTCTATTTAAGTTTCCAATGAGCTATTTTGACTTCACTAATCTGAATATTTTTATCCAAAAAATGTCATTCTTATTATTCAAATATTATCAAAATAATATTGTATTCAACTATCACTATTATTATATAAATTGTTATCTGTGAATTTAATAAAATTATGAGATTATTTTTCAGTTAATTATATTACATTCTTTAATATGTTACTAAAACAGGCAAAACTCTCCATACAGTAGTGTCACTCAGTGCAAGCCAGAGTAAAATGCCAGAAGGCTTGTGCATAAAATCTCTATCTAGTGCCTACTCATATAATATCCCCAGACTAGTTTCTGGCTGATGAGTAGGCATTAGATAGGGATTTTATGCACAAGCCTTCTGGCATCCATTGATTACTCTGGTTTGCACTGAGTGACACTACTGTATGGAGAGTTTTGCCTGTTTTAATAACAGTTATGAGCAAGCCTAAGTAACAGTGATCATGTGATGTTTAGTTCTTTAATATGTGTAGGCACAATCAGTGGAATTTTTTTTTTACTGAATCTACATTTGGACTTGTTTATATCTGCAATACTATCTTTAAGAGAATTCCATGCCTCAATAATACAACAGTCTTAAAATTTTAAATTGGCAATTTCAGTGTTTTACAGCTATCCAAAACAAAATAACAGATACTTTAAAAAATAAACATCATAATCTTCAATAGGATGTTTAGATAAAAAAATTAATACAATTATAATTTTATCTTGGAGCATACTAGTTCAATGATTTGTCTAACATTTGGCATTTGTCAGTGTTCTTATAATATAAATCTATTTCTTGTATTTTGATTCCTCCTCTAATGTAGACTAGTAAATGATATTGTTTTCAGAATAAATGCATCTAGTCCTTTTACAGAAAATTTTTCTATCTAATTAAAGTATTTCTGATAATTACCCTATGAGTTTTCAAAAATTCAGACTCATCAGAATGTTTAAGTGCCTGTACCACTATTATCAATGATTTGAGACAGGGTGTACTGTCTCTTTCAACACTTGCATTAAAATCTTCAATAAATCTCTTTTTATACTGCTATTGACATAATAACACTATACATCAAGGAGTAAATACCTTAGTTCCCTGAATCTAATGATGGAGTAAAGCAGTTCAAGTACCATTGTACAAATCAAATTGTAATATCATTAACCCTTCATTAATATACCTCTGATAATTCTAAGAACAGAAGTTATCAAAATACACTGTACAGCAAACACAACATCATTCATTTTTATTTTATTCTATGATTTACTTTTTCCAAAAAAACTTGTAATATCCTAATGCTTTTTACCATTGGACATAAGTTTCAATATTAGTCATTAAATAAATCATAAATCTTGACAGCTTCTTAGCTACAGATGTTATTCTCCATCCAAATTTTGAAAAAATCATATAAAAAAATAGGATTAAAATATGTTACTACTACACTATTTCCTGCTTTCTCAACAATGCATATACAATTACTATTATCATTTTGGCAAATGATTCACCATGCTTAACATTTTAGTTTTCTAAAATGTCCTCTTTTCATTTTTATGATAGGCAGAAATCTAGTAAATCAGGCTTCTTGAACATACTATCTTTGCTAAGATGAAATACCTGATTTCTATTTCCAGTTCCAAAAGCATATTATAATTAATTATATTGTCTTCTGCAAAAATTACAACTAAGAATTTTCAATCTACTAAACCTACCCTCATTATTGTTTACTCAATCTTAAATTCTTGCATACACACAAAAAGAGAAAAAATGATTAATGTTAGAATATTATAATTATAGAATGGAAGTGTTCCAATATACAAAAAAATCCATTGCCACATGATGTGGCATGAGAAATGCCTGAACAGCAATTCATATATTAATAGAGATATAAGGATTTATTGTATCAAAATATACCAACTTTTTGATGCCTTAATATTTTATTTTGCCAGTAGCAAGAGATATTCTTGGTTGCAGTTGATATTTAAATGAAAGTAGACCATTTGATTTTTCTTTGTGGCTCTAATCAAACTGAGAGAGTGCAAGCCTCTCAAGCGTTTAGCCAATCAGATCGCAAATACTGGGACAAAGAATTTAACAAGAAAAGAGTGGTTCCATTCTCTTCTTTACTTGTCTGTCTATATATCCAAGCCAGTCAAACTACTTAGATCTGCAAGCATGAATCTTAAATATCTTCACACTTAACTCACTGAGTTTTAATTATAAACATACAGCGTGAAATCTTTCGATTTACTATGCAGTAGTTTTTAGATGTTATAACTTGCAGCAATATATGTAAATAATATTTATTTCTACAAATGCAGACGGTATTGAAATCAAACTGAGAGAGTGCAAACCTCTCAAGCATTTAGCCAATCAGATTGCAAATACTGTGTGAAGATATTTAAGATTCACGCTTGCAGATCTAATTACTTTGGACTGGCTTGGCTATATAGACAACAAGTAAAGAAGAGAGTGGAACCACTCTTTTCTTGTTAAATTCTTTGTCCCAGTATTTGTGATCTGATTGGCTAAATTCTTGAGAGGTTTGCACTCTCTCAGTTTGATTTGTGGCTCTAAAGAAACCAAGCAGAATAAATTTTTAATGTTCCCTTCACAAATGTTTATTGTTGCATAGTAAGTTTATAGATTTTTTTAAGTCAGAGTTTAAGATCAAGAAACATCATAGGAATTTTTATCACTTGTCTTAAAATTCTTAACAGAAATATAAGTTGAATCGTGTTGAAAACAGGATATATGTGAATGATCTTTTTTTTCTTATAGATATTTACAATCATGTCATACAAAACTAAATTAGGGCTTTTCTTCTCTGAAGTCTGTAAACCAGGCAGGACAATGGTTGGTAGCTAAAAACAGAAAGTTCTAAGAATTCTTGGATTATAAACCTATTCTGACAATTAATAATGACCTTTTATTAAAGTATTTACAACTGCAGGATGCAAGTGGAGTAGTATTCATTACAAATAAAAGTGGAAAAGATTAGTTATTCAAATTAATGGAAAATGTAAATTGCAGATAATTCAGGTTTATGCCTGAGTTCTCATTGTAATCAAGAAATAGAGGAATACTATATGGATGCACCAAGTGCTATTGATCAGACCAAAAAGTACTTTAAAATTGTCATGAAAGATTTTTGTGCTAGAACTGGTAAATGATTGAAAGATGAAAGCTCTGCTAGTAAATTTATTTACAGTGATGAAAATGAGAGAGGACAACATATTTGTGGAAGATGCATAAAAATAAAAACTGTATATTATGATTTTTTTTTGAGAAAACTGCTAAACAAAGATGCACATAGGAACATCCAAATGAAGATACAGCAAAATAAAATTACATTTTAATTAACAGTATTTCAAAGGCATATTTTTAATAGATTCAACAAAGGAAGTAATCATTAACTAGTGATAAAGTGAATGTCAATGCAAAACTAAACTGATAAAAATTATTAAGAAAGACAATATTATTGGTAAATATTCTTAATCTTCAGAAATACTCCAATGAATTTAAATTCGTCTAAGAGATTTTGAAAATGGTTTTCAGATTTAATTGAAATCAATAAGATAACTGATATATTGAAAACTGCAATAAAGTTAGCTGGAACCAAAAAGCTGGAAGTCATCAGATTTTTTTTTACTAGAATAAGGCAATGTATGTTGTAAGGAATACAAAAATTTAAAAAATGGACCATTAAGAAAAAGTGAATAGCATTTTGTAAAGTTGTATGTAAAATAATTATAGCCATATAATTCTATAATTAAAAATCACTTCTTTTCTTGTCAAAAACTTTATTTGATGTATATATATATATCCACTTATTTCCAACGTTTCGACTATCTTTACTCTATAGTCATTTTCAAGGATCTAGAAAAAACATTACATTATAAACAAACTTCACATAATAAAAACAAAAATAATCAAAAACAATATAAAGCATATAAACCCCATAAAATTTAAAAATAAATAAAATACATTAAAATCAATTAAATTAAAAACACAAAACATACACCACACTTACTTGACTCCCTTCTCAAAAAACTTTCCCTTTTTACATTTTTTATCCAAAAAACCAATTGTTACAATAAAAAAACAATTGGTTTTTTGGATAAAAAATGTAAAAAGGGAAAGTTTTTTGAGAAGGGAGTCAAGTAAGTGTGGTGTATGTTTTGTGTTTTTAATTTAATTGATTTTAATGTATTTTATTTATTTTTAAATTTTATGGGGTTTATATGCTTTATATTGTTTTTGATTATTTTTGTTTTTATTATGTGAAGTTTGTTTATAATGTAATGTTTTTTCTAGATCCTTGAAAATGACTATAGAGTAAAGATAGTCGAAACGTTGGAAATAAGTGGATATATATATATACATCAAATAAAGTTTTTGACAAGAAAAGAAGTGATTTTTAATTATAGAATTATATGGCTATATGTACTGTATATATTTTTGAAAAGAAAAAAGGATTGAGTCGTGATTAGAAACAGAAGTAAATGGATTTGTAAAATAATTACTAATGATGTAAGAAATTGTAATTCTGAATTGACTAGAAAATCTTTAGAAGAGACTAAGTTTCAAAAGTGGTAAAACATCATCTTAGTATTAACAATAAGAAAGATGGAATCATAAAATGTGTGGAAGAATTCTATAAAGAATTATATTTATATAATAGTAAAGACCAAGAAAACAAAACTATTCCAACAGTTACTACATCTGATTTGACAAAGATTTTAAATAAAGAGAGAGATGTACAATTAAATCTATAAAGAAAGAAAAAGTGTCAGGAAATTACAAGATTATAATTGTTGATATTTTTTTAAAAAGAGCAGATAAAAAAAGAAAAATCTTTAGCAAAGCTATGTAACAAATGTCTAAATGATAAAGATACACCAGATGATTGGAAGAATACAATAATAATATTGATATTCTATAAAGGTGATAAAGAAGATATTAAATATTATGGATGTATCAGTCATCTATCAAATCTATAAAAAAAAATTATTAATATAATTTTGCTCATCTGCAATGAACTTTGGTGGATTAAAACAAGAAGATAAAGGAATAAAAGTAAATGGAGATATTTTAAGTCATCTAAATTTTAAAACAGGAAAAACTCTCTATACGTATTGCCACTCAGTGCAAACCAGGTTAATCAATGGATGCCAGAAGGCTTGTGCATAAAATCCACATCTAGTGCTTACTCATCCAATATCCCCAGACTAGCTTCTGGCTTGTGGCCTTCATCAGTGAGGAGTCTTGGAATAAGAGCAAGCATAAGAAATAGTGATCATGTGATTTTTATTGGCTTAAAACCAATCCTATCTAATAGAATCATGGTGGCTATGGTTATTAAATAACTAGACACCAAAATGTATAGGTACTGAACTGAGTTCAGATCTATGTGACTGTATAAGCTGGTGAGCTTGGATTGAAAATATTAAGGTATTTTCAATTTAAGTCTCATAGTTTTGTAGTTAAGTAGAGATAAAAGGTGGATGCTGGATGGTTGCATTAGATCTTAAGATCTAGGTGCAGGCTCTCAGATCCAAGGCTTCTCACTGATGAAGGCCACAAGTCAGAAACTAGTCTGCGGATATTGGATGAGTAGGCACTAGATGGGGATTTTATGCACAAGCCTTCTGGCATCCATTGATTATTCTGGCTTGCATTGAGTGGCAATATGTATAGAGAGTTTTGCCTGTTTTAATAACAGATAAGAGCAAGCATAAGAAATAATGATCATGTGATGTTTATTGGCTTAAAATCATCTAAATTTTGTAGATAATGTAATTGTTTATGGAAATATGCTTCAGAGCTTCAAGAAATGTTGCAAAAGTAATCCGATAAAAGTAAGAAATAAGAACTAAAACTAAATCCTAAAAAAAAACTAATAATCAATGCATTTTTTGCAAGAAGAAAAAAGATTGATAATCATAATTTTAAAAAAGGTGATAATTACAAATACTTGGCCAGATTATTAATACAGATGAAAACATAATGAGTAAAATTAATCATAGTTTGATTGATTGCTGCTTTTGGTAGAAATCACTTAGTATTAAAAAATATGCCTATGTATTTGAAAAGGAAATTTTTTTTAATAGATGTTGTTTACCAGTTCTTATTTATGGATGTGAGACTTGGACCATTAACAGAAGAACAATACAGAAACTTAAGACCACTCAAAGAATTATAGGTATCTATGCTAGAAATAATTAAAAAAGAGATCAAAAATTAAACACATGGCTGAGAAAACAAACAAAAAGTAAGAAACTGAAATGAATTTAGGTTGGACATATTGCTAGAAGAGATGATAATAGCTGAATTGTTGAAATTTTAAATTGGATCTCAAAAGATTTTTAAAAATCTGGAGACTTCATGTAAGATGGATAGATGAAATGAAGAAGTTTCCAAGTGTGGTGATGAGAAGAAAAGCTATGGATCAGAGAAACCAAATTAAACTTGGAAAGATCTTTATCCTGCAATGGATATTATAATTAAATATTCAATTTCTTAGCTGCACTAGAGCACATTTTAAGAAATCGTTGATCATGTATGTATTACGATATATTACATTGAACAGTATAGTTCTGTGAAATACAGAATGAATAAAAATGTATGCATATAGTTATTAAATTAAAATATTATTAATTAATTTAAAATAAAAAAAAATTTTTTAAATTAAATGACTCAGAACTATAAGCAAACACAACTATAATTTATTTGCTATAAATAAAGACAACATTTAATTTCATTTAGATTTTATTAATTTTTGGAATAAATTGAGAAGCAACATGCCAACTTGGCTAAGCATGCGAGAATATGGGGGGGGGGGGTATTAGAAAGTATATACGATCAGCAAAAACATTTAATTATTACTGATGCAAGCGATTTTCAACTTGTGTTATTTAAAAAATAAAATCTTAATTATTTAAATATTGCTTAAAAAGAATGTAATTTAATGCGATTGAGAAAATCAACTTTAGGCAAAAAAAATAGCTCAGACTTTTTACAATAAAATGGTGATGGAATATATATTTATTAATCACTATTTTTTTAAAAAATAAAAATAATAAAAACAAGCATATTTATTGATAATTAACAATCAGCAGTTAAATATTAAAACAATTATCTAATTTATATGCTTTTTATATATCGGTATATTAGTCGTTATGATATAGGCACTAATATTTTCGTTTAAAAATTCCTATTTTTAATCTAATACTAAATCTTAAATATTTTAATTCACATTTTTATTTAAAAAAAAACTGCAAAAATCAATATTGGTGAAAAAAAATTAGGTTTAAAACTGAAAAAAATAAATAAATACTGTAATTAAATATCAAATAAATTTTTATTTTTATTACGAACCAAAAGATGCATTAAATTAAAAAAAAAAAAAATGGAAGAAAGTGCGTTTTAAAGTAAAATATATTTATTGTAGTGTTTAACAAATTTAATATATATATATTTAAAGAATGATTAAAAAAAAAAAACAGAATCGACATAACTCTACAAAAATAAATTAACGAATAAAATATTAAACTAATAATAAGTAAAATCTTGAAGAAAAAAAAAGAATAAAATAGCGAAACATAATTATAATTTTAAACCTAAAAACTAATGCGATTGTTGCAGTTTTTTTTTTTTCAGTATAATTAGCTTATCAAGTCTTGAAGATATATTTGTGACTGCAAGCGCAATGCTGGATTTATTAATTAACGATTTCTTTCTTTTGATTGTCGATTCTCATAAGTATATGGTCAAAAATAGCAATAACACCTAAGGCTTTTTCATGTAATTCAGGTTTAATTTTAACCCAAAATTGAATTATAATTGTCAAATTAAATAATAGCTTTAATGTACCATGCAACTTAAGTCCATTAAATATATATATAAAACTTAAGTCTATTAATTTTTCTGTAGGTTATCTTCTAATTCAATAAATAGATTTAAAATTCACATATTGTTTTTCTCTGTGTCCTCTTCCTGTGAATAATATTGATGAAACGCACAACAGTCCTGTTAAATGTCCATAAACAGTATATTTTTAATTCACAGTCGATATTTATATCAATCTGATTTATCAATTTTGAAAATGAATGAAACATGTCATTTTTCTTCTTCTACACGATTACTCCATAGTTTTAACTTTTTCTTGAATGTCTCAATTTTATTTCATAAATCAAAAGTAGTAGTATTTCTTTGCAGGTTTAAATTTAGTTCATTTATTAATGAAAATATGTCATCAAGTAAGCCAGTTTAGCAATCCAGTTGTTGGTAGGGAAAATATTTTTCAATTCTGAATTTTTTATTTTTAGAAATGGTTTAACTTGTTTTCTTAATACATAAAGTCTTGTTAATATTTTCCCTTTCACAACAACCATCATACTTTTGCATGAAGCAGTCAATTTTTATATCCAGATCCCATTTCATTGCATAAACTTAAAAATAGTCTTGAATTTAGTGTGTTGCATTTAATATAATTTATTATTTTCATTGATTAAGAACATTATTCAAATCGGGAAACAATTTCTTAGCAGATAAAGACTTGCACTGTGTATAATACAGTGAGTAAAAATTACTTTCTCATCCACTACTTCTTGAATTTTTTTGCAACTCCTGAATGTTTTCCAGCCATAATTGCTGCTCCATCAGTTAAGCCAACAAAATTTTTCCAACTAAATGAGTTCTTTTTGATGTAATTATCAATTGCTTTAAATATATATCTGAACTAGTTGTGTGATTAGGAAATTCTACAGAACAAAAAAATTCTTTTACATCATTGATTTCATAATCAACATAATGAATATAACATAAAAAATATGGTTTTATTGGTAACATCTGTAGATTTGAATCACAAACAATGATTTGCTTACTTTTTGAATTAACTGATTTTCAATAGCAGTCACTAATTCACTAAAGCTGCATTGAGTAGTATCATTAGAAATCAACAAAGTTTCCTTTTGTTTCCAGTAATGTATCTAGGATTTCAGAACACGTCTATTAAACATAGTTTAATTAAGTTTTCAGCAATAGAGTGCTGCTTTTGGCATATAGCAATCTATAAATCAATTAAATATGATGCTTTTACAAAACATTTATAACTAAAAGAAATTAAAAAATTTTTTTTTTGTTTCTTCAATTCAGCATTTTTACTTCAAAAAAATCTAATGGCTTACTTTGTAGATTTGAATGTTTGGACTATAAATGGTGCATTAATTTTGCAGGCTTTACACATTCATTGGATAAAATTTCTCTGCAAATAATGTATAGAGGTCTGGGTAATCTTTTTTCCAACACTGGTCAAGAAACGAAACCAAATTTTAAATAATCAGAATTAAATTGACAAACAATAGTACATTTTCATTTGCCTGAGATTAATTATTTTGTGAATAAATAATATTTTCATTAGTATTCAAAGTATTGGTTTTTGCTTGATCCTTAATTTGGTTTTTGAAAAAGTCTGCAATAGTTTTTTTAAATTTCTCATCATTATTTATTTTTAAATGGCTAAAATTTATCAAAAAAGTAAATATCAAATAATTAAGATATCTTAATTTATAATACACATCTATTATATAATACTATTAAATCGTGCTTTCACACTTCTAACGTAAAGCTATAACAACAAATTGAAAATTAAATTAAATGGCTGAGCGCTTTCAAGAAGATGTACTTCTCATATTATGTAGTAATCCCTATCACCACACTCCAGTACAATTCCGATCGACTGGTTACTACAAACTACACAGTATATATGACTGACAACTCTTAGGTTATTTTTGTACATATCAAGGTTTGTCTCAATGCATAAACTGTACATGTGCAAAATTATTAATGGATCAGTGTTTTTTACTGTGAGATGACTGGTACTAGAAAATGGAAACATTTTGTATTTCTTGTAATGTTTTGTTTCTTAAATCATTTTCTATTAATTCTATGAATAAAACAATTAATAAACAAAAGAAAATATTAGAAGTGAATTAAAAATAAAAATTAATAAAATTAGTCATAATTTAAAAGATTGTAAAAAATATATAATAAATATGAACAAATTTATAAGCTTTTTGCAGACCACTGGTTAAGAAACACTGACTAAATATGTACTTCCATTATTCATATAAAAATATAATACTAGTTTGTTAGAGTACTGTGATCACTAGGTGACACTGCAGTACCATCAAGAGCCCCCAAGAAGCCTGCAAGAGATAAATTTCTATCCAAAAATCACTGAAATTGAAAAATTAAAATGCCTAAAGTAAAGTAAATCAAACAATTCCTTCTAAAATACAAATCAAAAAAATCTAAGAAGATGTTATAAAATTCAAAATAAAAAAACAGAAATCAGTGAAAATACATCAAATGCAACCCCACCACCCCAATGAAAAATTCTATCAAAAATCAATATAAAATTGAAATTAAAAAAACAAAAATCAGTGAAAATATATCAAACACAACACCCCATTTTCTTCAATTTCTTTTTGATTTGTATTTTATAAAAATTTGTTCAATTTACTTTGCTTTAGGCATTTTAATTTTTCGATTTCAGTGATTTTTGAATAGAAATATATCACTTGCAGGCTTCTTGGGGGTTCTTGATGGTACTGCAACATCACCTAACCAACAAGTACCAAATCTGCTTTTAATTCTTTTATTTTATTATCAAATTTATTATTCAACTCCTTTAACTGATCTGAATTATCAAACTTATCAATTTTTCAAATTGATTATTGGGTTCTTTTTAGATTATTTTAATTCAGCTTTTAATTTTTTAAATTCTGTTTTAATTTTTTTATTTTATTTTCAAACTTATTATTTAATTGTTCAAACCTCTTGTTTGACTCATCATATTTAATGAGAATAATTCTTAGAATGTCATGAATGCCAACATCAAGTCCTATTTCAACATTAGTAATCTTCATTATAATACATTATAACGGGATGATCCTTTTCAAGACTCGAGGAAGTCGCATCTAACTATAGTCGGACTTTGAGTCTTCTTATAGAATGCCATGGATGATGTGATTTAAAATATAATCCAATTCACTCCTCTATTAATAACCTCGTTACTCTCGGAATTCAAGCTCAGAGTAGAAATTTGCAATCGACTCTCTTCAGGCATTTCCACAAATATCCCATAGTAATAATAAATTTAATATAAGCTATATATAACTTCTTTATAAATATTATATCACTAAGTTGATTTAACATATATATGCATGAGTATGTATATTTATAAATATTGGTTTTATAAAACGACTAAATAAAATAAACAAACGAGACCTGTTTAATTTTGAAATCAAGTTTAACACATTTTAATCAGTAATAAAAAACAAAAATATTATCACATAAAAACATTAAAATTTAGAATTATAATCTGTGCTTATATACACTAATAAATTATTTAATATTTAAAAAAAAATAATAATAATGTAATCATTTACATATATATATAATTTAAAATCATGCGTATAATAAATACACATGACACATTATAAATCTACCTATTGGGTCATTAAAATAATTCAGTGTGTGTTGTATGTTTATATACGATAACATCCATTCACACTAGATTAATAATAGAATGTATTTTGATATTAGTTATGTATGTTTAAAAATATATTATGTTAATTGTCACGTAAGATTCAATTTGGAATATAATAAAACTTACTTCCAAATTGAAATAATTTAAAAAAAACGTTTACCTTAGTCAGCTGTCATTTCCATCAGAGTATATATCAAAACATCAATATCTAAATTTTATTAAATAAAATGAAAAAAAAATAAAGTGTTCATCTTATCAGTTCCCCACTTTAATATACAAGTAATTTTTCTAAGTAAATATAATTATCCACAAAGGAAATAAAGTTTAAGAGTTCTTAAACTATACAATGAAGTAATCCAAGACGAGAAAGAATGCGGTTTTATATCCCTCCTTAGACGAAATAAAATGATGATGAATGTTGAAACATAAAGTTCATTGATCATCCTTCGAAAAGGCAATCCAGATATTCATTCTTTAAATATTTATGTAGTAAAATATTTAACATCTTCTTCAATATAATACTCCAATATTAAAGCAGCTTTTTAAATGAGAATTACGATGATTATATTTTAGGCATTGATTAAGTAGGAATAAATTTACATGTTCAGGTTTAAAACATCAGTAGAAATCTCTGGCATAAATTATTTAGCCACAGAACATCTTTATAAATTTTTGTCTTCTTAAATATATATTTTTTAAATTCATTTCGAAGACGTTGATAACTTTTATAACCTTGTTAATTACAATGATTATTTTTGTATAGTTCTTTATAATATTCAAAGGCAGTAAATTAATTACTTGAAGCAGGTTTTAAAATATTGAATCTTCTTTTTTTTTAATTTTTCTTAAATGTGTTCTGAATTCGAACACATTTACATTTACAAAAGTAGATCTTGCCTTGATAACTAAATAGAAGATTATTGTTGTAACAATATTAGTTCGTTTTTATACAGGATTAATTTCAGCAAGCATATCACATAATCACGCTCACGCTCTATTGTTTAAAATATACAATTTGTAATGAACCCCAAACATTTATTTCCTTTGTTTCATCTGATAAAAATGCAATGTTGACTTAAGGTTTTGTCAAATGTCAAGTTTTATATTAACAAAAAAAAATACTATTAGTTAGAAACATTTTATTTATGTGTGTGTATAAATAAACCAGAATTATTCATTTTTAGAATTATTCTTTTAATACTAACTAGTTTATATATATATATAGCTGATACATGAAAAGCTTAAGATAGGTGTAAGTTATTTATATCTGTTGATTCGATATAGGCACAGTAAAATTCACAAAGAAACACAAATTGTTTTAGGTGAGGCTCATATGGTACTCTCACATTACCCCCTTCCTTAAAAAGTTCAAATTTTATATTTACCATTAAAATTTGGACACTTAATGTGTGTCAATGTATGCATTAAATATAAAGTTGTGGAGCTTGTTTTTCTTTCCTGCTTTTATCAACCCTTATTATTTGCTCTATTTTTTTTAACCCTTTCTCTTTCTCTACATTAAATATTATTCACTTTAAACAGAAGGACAAGGAGGTTTATATATATAGGGTTCTTTCTTTTTCTTCCCTTTTCTATTTATTTTCCTTTGATGGATTTATTGTCATGTGCATCTTTTATAGATGTCACATATATTTGTTTGGTAGTCTCCATCCTGCTTTTCTTTAAGACTTATGGACTCTTTTGAGAACTATCCAAAACATAAGAACATCCATCATTCAGCATGGATTAACTCTTAAAACGTTTTTAGTTTTCAGGTATCCTAAGAATTAATTTTAATTGCTTAACATACCCTCATCAAAGAAAATTAATATCTTTTTTGACTTATACACATCCTTACACCTATATATACCTATATACTTTTAAACGAAAACTTTTTCTCCCCTTACCTATCCTAAATGATCTTTTCTTTCAATATTTTACTTTATACATAAGTAAAATGTGGCAAACATTATTAATTTGTTTGACCAAAATAGGGTTTTAAAGCTCTAGCATTGTAAGTGCCTTTAATGTCTCCCTTTATATTTATCCAGAATGCATTGGGACCTGTTTGCTTTATGATAGTATAAGGTCCTTCATATTGATGGTAAAACTTTTGATATTTGCTCTCTTGGGGTTTACTCATATGAGGTGTTTTTATAAAAACTTGATCCCCAATTTGGAACTTGTGTGAAGTTGTCTTCACATTTTTATTTCTTTGATTGGCCTTTTTTATAACAAGTTGTTTATAAGCTTTTACTCTATCTTCTCTTGTATCCATATATATATATCCACAAAGCACATGTACATTGGCTTAATGGTGATTGTTATTACAATTTAACAACACCACACTATATAAAATAAATGTCTTATTTATACATATCCATATCAAAATATATAATAATGGACTTGCATTTTATAAATAATGTTTCAACATCAGATTGCATTATCGTGATGCTTAATTAATCTACCATTATTACTTAGTTAACCAACCACAACTTGAACTTTAATAAACCTGTAAGTATTTTTTTTATACTTTGGTTAACTTGATGCATTTTTATTGCTATTAATATCAACTTCAATTATTTATGTACATATATACATTTATTCTCCTAAAAGAATAGCCTAATGGATTCTATCATTACCGAAAATCCATTGTCACATCCAAAAGTCGTAATCCATGAAGTCCTTCCTTATATGTGTGCTTTACTTTTTAAGCACATCCATTAACGTGTTCAATTAATGTGAAGGGACCTTCATAAGTATTACACAATCTATGGAATTGTGAACCTTTCTGTCTCTTAGATAGTATTATAAATATTTTTATTATTGTCTGAAGACTTTTTATAATTTGTTTATCTTCAGGATTATGGTGATGCTTCATACACCATAATTTACACTTAAGACAATTAAATCTATTGCCTTCATTCATATCTTCTAAATTAAACTTTCTATTAAAACAACCTTCTTTTCCATTAAATATTATCATTGATAATGATATTATCAGATGGTTGTCATACAATTTATCAACACTTTGTTGATGAAATGTTTTACTTTTGTTTTGGGAGTAAACACAAATATGATGGGCTGACTCAAAATACACTTCACTGTTGTATTCATCTATTATATCTTTAGATAGTGGAGTCATCTCAAGTTTCATGAGTTCATGATTTAACTTGTTATTAATACAAGAAATCTGAAGTCTTAATTTATCTAGACATTCAGTATTATCAGTTGACTGTGTTTCTCTCAATTCCTGAGATTCAGAATTTAATTTATATTTCACATGATCCATATCCTCTTCTCTTTCTAAGATTTTTGGATCAGGTTCAAGCACTTTATTAATGATGCAATGATCTTCTACTTCATTGCTCTGCTGTATGGTAAAATGATAGTCATGGCAGTTTTCTTCTGAAATATTCATTTGAACTAAAAGTGATTTGTTCTGGATGCTATCATTATATTCACATATCTCATGCTTAGGGTAAGTTTTGGATTCTTGGCATTGAATTGCCATCGATATTGTTGATGCTTTTGTGTCATGAAGTCTTTCTACTTCATTGGCAGTTTGTTTCTTTTCAACAACAACTTTGATTTCTACTTGCATCTTTTCTTTAACATTATCAATATCTTTCTTTAACTCTTCTTTTATAGAAATTATGTCTTCTTTTAATTTCTTTTCCATATTATCCATATCAACTTTAGTTACCATATTATCGTTCATTCTAGCCATTTCTCCCTTCATATCAGCATTCATTTTATTTATATCAGCATTTATATTATTCATATCAGCTTTTATATTATTTATATCAGCTTTGATATTATTTATATCAGCTTTGGTTGCCATATTATTCATATCAGCTTTTATATTATTTATATCAGCTTTCATATTATCCATCTTAGAATTCATTTTATTCATATCAGAATTCATATTATTCATATCAGCTTTGGTGACCATATCAGCTTTCATATCCATTATCATTCGGACCAATTGAGCCATATAATTATCACTTCCTTGAGGCTGTACTATTATAGCTTCAGTTACCTTTTGTGTTTGGGGTAATATTTGATCTGTCATATGAACTTGTGAAGGATGTTCAACTTCTTCTACAGACCCCTCAGACATTAGGACTTGTAAAGACCCTTGTTCATCACTAATTGAAGTAATTTCTATTTCACTATCTTTATTACTTAAAGATTCTTCGAAACTTTTTACTTCCATTATTATTAGCTTTTTCCCACTTCTAGTTATCATTAACGAAAAAAAATCTAAAGTCCATCTATAAATCTTCCGATACTTTCCTTTCAAAGTAATAATTTAATATATGCCATAAGATTTCATGCTGTGCTTATGCCCTTAAATGTAATTCTATTTTCCTACTTTTATAAGATGTTGTTATAATATATATTTTAATGCCCAAATTATAATTGTATTTATTTATTTATTTTAAAGCGACTGATTTATCTGTTTATTACGGTTTATTTTATTTCAAGGTCTCTATTATTTATTATTCAGTGTTTTTACCAATTCACAACATACTCATATATTTATTTATTTTTTTAAACTATGGATTTAACCAATGGAAAACTACTGTTTCATGCCTTAAGTATGGGCGCCATGTATAACGGGACGATCCTTTTCAGGACTCGAGGAAGTCGCATCTAACTATAGTCGGACTTTGAGTCTTCTTATAGAATGCCATGGATGATGTGATTTAAAATATAATCCAATTCACTCCTCTATTAATAACCTCGTTACTCTCGGAATTCGAGCTCAGAGTAGAAATTTGCAATCGACTCTCTTCAGGCATTTCCACAAATATCCCATAGTAATAATAAATTTAATATAAGCTATATATAACTTCTTTATAAATATTAAATCACTAAGTTGATTTAACATATATATGCATGAGTATGTATATTTATAAATATTGGTTTTATAAAACGACTAAATAAAATAAACAAACGAGACCTGTTTAATTTTGAAATCAAGTTTAACACATTTTAATCAGTAATAAAAAACAAAAATATTATCACATAAAAACATTAAAATTTAGAATTATAATCTGTGCTTATATACACTAATAAATTATTTAATATTCAAAAAAAAAAAAAAATAATGTAATCATTTACATATATATATATAATTTAAAATCATGCGTATAATAAATACACATGACACATTATAAATCTACCTATTGTGTCATTAAAATAATTCAGTGTGTGTTGTATGTTTATATACGATAACATCCATTCACACTAGATTAATAATAGAATGTATTCTGATATTAGTTATGTATGTTTAAAAATATATTATGTTAATTGTCATGTAAGATTCAATTTGGAATATAATAAAACTTACTTCCAAATTGAAATAATTTAAAAAAACGTTTACCTTAGTCAGCTGTCATTTCCATCAGAGTATATATCAAAATATCAATATCTAAATTTTATTAAATAAAATAAAAAAAATAAAGTGTTCATCTTATCAGTTCCCCACTTTAATATACGAAGTAATTTTTCTAAGTAAATATAATTATCCACAAAGGAAATAAAGTTTAAGAGTTCTTAAATTATACAATGAAGTAATCCAAGATGAGAAAGAATGCGGTTTTATATCCCTCCTTAGATGAAATAAAATGATGATGAATGTTGAAACATAAAGTTCATTGATCATCCTTCGAAAAGGCAATCCAGATATTCATTCTTTAAATATTTATGTAGTAAAATATTTAACATCTTCTTCAATATAATACTCCAATATTAAAGCAGCTTTTTAAATGAGAATTACGATTATATTTTAGGCATTGATTAAGTAGGAATAAATTTACATGTTCGGGTTTAAAACATCAGTAGAAATCTCTGGCATAAATTATTTAGCCACAGAACATCTTTATAAATTTTTGTCTTCTTAAATATATATTTTTTAAATTCATTTCGAAGACGTTGATAACTTTTATAACCTTGTTAATTACAATGATTATTTTTGTATAGTTCTTTATAATATTCAAAGGCAGTAAATTAATTACTTGAAGCAGGTTTTAAAATATTGAATCTTCTTTTTTTTTAATTTTTCTTAAATGTGTTCTAAATTCGAACACATTTACATTTACAAACGTAGTTCTTGCCTTGATAACTAAATAGAAGATTATTGTTATAACAATATTAGTTCGTTTTTATACTGGATTAATTTCAGCAAGCATATCACATAATCACGCTCACGCTCTATTGTTTAAAATATACAATTTGTAATGAACCTCAAACGTTTATTTCCTTTGTTTCATCTGATAAAAATGCAATGTTGACTTAAGGTTTTGTCAAATGTCAAGTTTTATATTAACAAAAAAAAATACTATTAGTTAGAAACATTTTATTTATGTGTGTGTATAAATAAACCAGAATTATTCATTTTTAGAATTATTCTTTTAATACTAACTAGTTTATATATATAGCTGATACATAAAAAGCTTAAGATAGGTGTAAGTTATTTATATCTGTTGATTCGATATAGGCACAGTAAAATTCACAAAGAAACACAAATTGTTTTAGGTGAGGCTCATATGGTACTCTCACAACATTAATAAAAAATTAAACTATATTCCTGTACACGCTACATTAAATGAATAACAAGATAGTGTTCTATTATTAAATAATATTTTGTTTAACATTTGCTCATCAAGCAAATAAAATATCATCTCAAAATACACAAAAAATATCAGCCACAATTATTATTTTGCAAAGTTTCTACAATTCCTATAGTCATTCTATAATAAGACTATATAATTTACTGACATAATACTATATAATTAAAAAAATATTTAAACTATCAAAACATCCAGCACATTAGGATAAAACTCTTTATTATTTATATTACTTTCAAATAACCAATAAAATTACAATTACATTTAAACTTTTTACTCCACGTAATCTCAGGTAAATGGTTTCTAGTTGAGTCACACATTGGGTGACAGTTTCTGTAAGGGTCTAAAATTATTATATATGAATAAATAAGTGGATTATCATAAATTGGGAAGGCAATTTCAGTAATGTTACAAATTAGAATATAACCAACAATCATTAGGTAAATAACAAAGCATCAAGTTTGTATGCTCATTTTGTAACATAATCAATAAATGGATATCATCTCAGGTATCTGATTCAATTCAAACCACTTAATATGGTGTTAATTTCTATAACAGTGTAAAAATATTAAAATGATTACCTATTAGTAAATAAATGGCTTAACATTTCAGATACCAAATTTTATAGTAGTATAAAGATATATAAAATATAATAATTTTCATAAACTCAATTTTAATGCAAAATATACTAACATGAAGTGTCTATATACTAATGATTAAATAAATACATTGTAAAAGTTCAAATTACATTAAGTGTCAATTTATATCAATTTAAATTAAAATAAATATATTAATTTAATCAATTGGTATTTAATAAAACATTTTTAACTTTTAATAGTTATTTATTCATTGTAATAAATAAAATATAACTGATGAAACGCTATAATAATACAATAAATCATTAAAATACATACATATTTATTCAATATTTTGGCTAGCTAATATACAATATGCAGATAAATTATGTGGAGACCATTGAAACTGATATTAAAATATAGTATAACAAATAACTATAAATAATCACAAAATCCAATTTTAATTTATAAAATAAAAATTTATTAATATAATAAATAAATTTCAAAAATATACATAAATTAATAGGTAACAGAAATCACCTTTATTATGCTATTTGATTATAAATTAATTATCTGGGGGGGGGGTTGTATATTTGGTATACATTTTTTTTATGTTTTTAGAAAATGTTGTAAATGATATACTAATAAACCAGAAAGAAAATATTATTTTCATATAAATACTTATAAAACTTAAAAAATATATTTAAAAATTTTAATTAAGTATTTTAGTTTGTTTTCTGTTTTTTACAATCATAAAAGTGAACTTATTATACTTATTATGTTAAATACAGAAATTATGATACAATCAATGTATATTAAAATATATACTATCCATGAAGATAATTTATGAATTCATAAATTTAAGATCTATTGCTCTTTTTATATATAATAAAATAATCAAATATACAATAACATTTCAAATAAAAACAAATAAAATTCATATTAGATAATATATTTAAATTATGTTTCTATAATCTAAATTTCCTTTTTGGTTAGTTTATATATTTAGGTACTATAAACAAATACATTCATTCTGAAGTAAACAAATAATGAAAATATATGACCTGTTTAATTTTCTCCAAAAATTGTCAGTTATCTTTCTTAATTAATACTTCATTGAAAAGTATATTTATTAATATATATATAAAAAAATAAATTACTTCCCGTAAAAAATAAATAAAAAATATTAACTTAAAAATGAAGTTAAAAAAGAGAAGTTATAAATAAATATAATAAAAATATGCTAAACGTTTTCGAGGATCCATGCCTCATAATCATAGCTTTCATAAAAATACATAATAAAATATATACAAAGATATATAAAATTAGCACATGTTACATGGACCATTTCTTCGATATATCAAAGCAAGTGTCTTTTCTATTTATAGCATTAATATTTCCATTAATATAGAATGCTTATTTTATTTTCCTCTTATGATCATTTGATTCAGTGCATAAAATTACAGGATTGGAAGGAATAAAATTGTGTCCAGATTTCATGGAATGCTCCAAAAATACAGAAGATATATTGTTGTTCTTCTGAGCTCTCTTGTAAGTGTACATGTGCTGAGCAAGCCTAGTATTAACAGTAGCTTTAGTTTCACCATAATATACAGCAAGACATTTTTCTTGAGGACATGAAATGGAATAAACTACATGTGGGGTGAATGAATGATCAATATGATCTTTTGAGTTGTTGATCAATCTATTAGAATTAGGAGGAGTTCTAAATCCAATTTTAAACTTATTGAATAATGCTTTAGTTAATTTGTTAGATATTTTGGAAATGTAAGGAATAGTAATTTTAGGAAATTGAACACATGGTACAACACTATTTATTTTATTATGGAATTTAGAAATATAATTTTTAATAGACCAAAGTTTAAAACCTGCTTTCATCAAATCTTTAATAAAATTATTCAGATTTTCTTTTCTGTCTGCTTCATATTTACAAAGATGCAAATTTCTAAATAAGAAAGAATTTAAACCAGCAAATTTATGTGATGCAGGTGAGTTAGATTTAGGGTGAATACAGCTTCTAATTTCAAAAGGCTTAATTATCATCTTGTAATCTATACAGTTATTATTTCTTGATAATGAAAGGTCAAGATATTTGATTTCTTTATTATTATTTTCATATACAATGCTAAGTGATAAATTAGATAAACTTTGAAGTTCTTCTCGTATATGTAAAATATTATCCATAGAGGAAATAATAAATATATCATCCACATACCGAATATATGTAAAATCAAGAGTGGAATTGTAATATTTCGGTATTATAGAGCTTTCAAATTCATTTAAATAGACATTAGATAAAATGCCACTGACAGGTAATCCCATTGGCCAACCATCTTTCATAGTATACCACTTGTTTTCAAAGATTGTAAAAATGTGCAAATCAAGCCAAGAAAGAAAAGCAACAATAAATTTAACTCTATCAGAAGGGCAATGTGTCCTCAAAAGTTTTTCATGCACTATTTGAATGGATAATTTTCTATTAATAGATCCATATAATTCTTTCACATCAATAGTAACCATAGTGGATGTATTCATAAGTTGAATGTTTTTAATTTTAGAAATAAATTGGAAAGAAGAATTGATAGTATATAAGCCAAAATTAATATATTCTATAAATAATTGACTTACCAATTTGGCTGCTTCAAAATAATGTACTCCACCAAAATCCATCATCAATCTTAAAGGTTCACCAGGCTTATGTAATTTAGAATTGGCAAACATTCGGGGAGGTCTAGTAGAAGAAGGATAAATCTTATAATATTCAGATTTAGTAATACCTTTGTCTTTAAATTTTCAAAGCACATTAATGATAAATTTATTTCTATCTATTTTGATATTAAAGTTGTCGTCTTGTATTAGTTTTAATATCTTAATTTGATCATACATTTTATTTTTATAATCTATATTATTTAGCAAAACAAAACGGTTTCCTTTATCTTCCCTAAGGCAAGTAATATTGTGAGATATAAAATATTGTTTAGTTTTAAAAATATCTTTATCCCATACTTTACTTTCTGTATTAGACAAATTTATATTTAATAATTTAGATAAATCTGAAATAATAGCATCTCTTTGTGGATTATTAATGAGGCTGACTTTAACATCTGCAATTAATTCAAGTTTAGGAGATCTCCAACTACAACCAACATATTTAGGTCCCAAAGATAAATTTTTTTTAATTTTATATGGTGGTGTAAACGATGCTTTATTAACAAAAGAGTTAGTATTATTTATATAAAGATTACTATTTTGCTTAAAAGCCAAAAATTTTATTTTATGTTCAAATTTTAATATATGAAATCTTTCAATTTTACAAAGTTTATCTTGAATCCATTGAGGAATCACACAAGTTTGCAGTCATTCTATTCCATCTCAATGTTTGTTTTTTCAAAATAATTTTACATTGATTTGTGATATATGATAAAAGCTGTTTCTGAAGTACGTACTTAATTTTAAAATAATTAAAAACTGTTCTATTAATTTTAATAATATTATAATCTTTGCATTTATAAAAGAACGAGAGCCTTTGCTCAAAAATTTTCATAGAAATTCCGCATATTTTTATTATATTTATTTATAACTTCTCTTTTTTAACTTCATTTTTAAGTTAATATTTTTTAATATATATATATAACAATATTTGCAAACACAGTCAAATTAAAGTTCAAAAGTCTTTAGAGCTTTTATTAAGATATTATAATGTTATCCATAGTATGAAGATATATTGAATAAGCACGATATTAGAATTTCAATTATACGCCAATTATAACACTTAAAACAAAATTTTATCCATTTGAATGAAGTGTACATTTTAAATAAAATATTCCATAGTAAAATATTGACACATTAATATTTTCTATTTTTATATAAATATTATCAATGGATAATCCTTAAAAAATTTCATAATAAATATTGTAATCTTGAAAATTTAAACTATAATAAATTCCAAATTGTATCATTTAATTTACTTTTTTAATTTTATCACTGTAGCATTAGGTCTTTCTGTAAATTAATACATTTCTGTGGCATTGTAAATGCATTATATGAGAGATTATTTATTATAAGATGTTAGCAGACATCTCAAAAGACAGAAGTTATTTAGTGCAAACGTTTTTTTTTTTAACTAGCCATTCATTTTTGTTGTAAAATCCAACTATTATTGTTATATTTAACAGATTGAATTTGTTTATTAATATCTAGATCAAGAGAAAAACAATCCAAGATCAGAAGCTTATATACCTTTTCTCTGATGATGACACATTTAAGTCACTATCTTAAATAGTGTTCTATAGTTTCACTCAAATTTAATCCATTGCTATGAACCCTCTTGGGACAAGCTAAATTTCACTCAGTTAAACAAAGTTTCCTGAAATTTATCAGTGTTCATAAAATAAAAAATAATTCTTAACTTTATGATAAATAAACATTTTAAAAAATAATAATAATTTTTCTGCAAACTAAAATACATTTTGAAATCATAATTTTAAAAAATATGAACAATTGTATATTTATTTATTTAATATAAATTTAATATTTATATTTTTTAAAATACTTATTTATATATAAAATCAATATTCTAAATACATACAATTTAATATTGATGTAATTGTGAAAACAGAAAATACACATACATGCATGCACATTAATTTATGTTCATGTTTTATTTGATAAATGTATGAAATAAAGAAAAGAAAAGCAACTAATAAACAAATCTATTAATATGAAATTCAACATATTAAATCTTTATAAAAATAAAATATTAATTTTATTATGAAATACAATTTGATATACTGTTCATTAAGAAGATTAAAAATTCAGGAATGTTGTCTTATACTACTATGATTTATCAATCATTATTAATCACTATTTATAATAATGTAAGTTATTAATTCTTTTTTAAAACAATTGAAAAAAAAGTAAGCCAACAAAAATTCTTTTTTTTTTATTCTTAGAAATATAATGATTGCAGGTTTAAATCTAGACCAAGATGGTACATTGCCTTCTATTCCCACAAAAAAATGTTCTAGCTTATTAAAATCTTCAATATATTATTTTCTGCCAAATATACTAATTTGCAAAACTTAATAGTAAATTTACTCAAAATTCAACTCTAAAATGTATCATTTCTTTTAATCTATTTATACCTTAATTCCTTGACTTTTTTCATTTCTCTGTATTAAATTATATGATAAATTCAATTCCACACAAAGTATACTCTAATTAAATCTACAAGATATACATTTAGTAATTGTAGGTACTGCAATCAACCAAATGTTTAATTTCCAAAATTCTTAACTTATTAAGCAACATAAACAATTATATGTATTACTTTCATTTGATATATTTTAAATCCCCAAAATTTTCATTTAGCAAAAAAAAATTTCACTAATCATTCTATCATATTGATTTATTATCTTATAACTTATTTTAAAGCATCTAAATATCTTTCATACAATTCACCTCTTAATAATAAAAATAGATATTTTTGTGACATCATTTTACTCTCAAATTCCTACCTGGAAACAACATTTTTAGTTATACTCCTATAAATGTACATCTTTAGAGGTACATTAGCAAAGTTATTCACATTTTATACTAACAGTTTTGAAATAGTCAGACTTAACATATTTACTTCTAAATTAATCTTTATCAATTTTCTTAAAATGTTTGTCCTAAATAAATGTTTTTCTTAATAAATATTATTTTTTCACATATTTTTAATTCAGTTTGTCCAAATATTATTTATTTATTCAGGCAGTACTATTGGTTTTAAATTTTGGGCATTGAAGGTACCTTTTTCACCTTTAGGGGTTTCTAAGACTGGGTTTCAAATGGAGCTTAATATATTTTAAACTTAACAACTTTATTGAATACAGAAATAAAGATAAGTCAACATTTAAATTACAATCTAAGCAATACATATAAAGTAATATTGTTATGGTATATATAAGATCAGGCTAGCTTATACATTACACTGCACAAATTGGATAAGCCAAAACTTCAATGATAAAAAATGACATGAGCTCCAGCTTAATACTTCTAAGATGTAAATTCTAACTTCAAAACTAAATATTAGAAATATATTGAGACTTAAATTACTTTTCAAATATAATTCAGAAATAAAGGGGCATTTTATTGAATCTGGATTATATTTTGGATAACAAATAAACAAATAATTTATTGTAATATCTTAGTCTTTTAATAATCAACAATGTTCATTAAAATTAAAAGAAGCATCAAAATATTTCAATATTCTTAGAGAGTAAAGTAAATAAACTGATAAAAATTAAACACTGTAATATGACATAAAAATATAGATAAGTGATGCAATTTTAAAAGACATAAAACAAAGTCAGTCATTAAAAAAATAATTAGTTTATATTTTATTTATGTATTTAAGAATATCAATAAAGAATAACATTAATAGCTATTTCATCACAGAGGCTTTCTAGATAATTTATGGACATTATACTTGAATAATATGTATATCATCATATGTTATATATAGAACTCACAAATAAGCTCTTAACAAGCTTTTTGCTACTGGTTTCCTCAGTGAGGTGCTAGGATATTCAAACATTAGATTAAAAATACTTAGGACAATCCCAGCAAAGTTTGTTAAGAGTTTATTTGTGAGCTGTATACATAACATTTGTAAAACAAGCTTGTTAAATTAGGTCATATGATATATGACTTGATTTCTTTGTAATTTTATTTTTTGCTATTAAGGCTTTGGTGATTTTATACTACTAAAGTTATTAATGTGTGGTGTATCTGAACTTGGTTAGGTCCCATATGGCTATTTAAGTTAGATAGCTGGATTGGAAGACATGAATGTCTGAAAATTTCAGATTTTCTACTTAATAGTTATCCATTAAAATAAAGTGCTGGGATTGTCTTGGTATTTTTAATCTAATGCTTGAATATCCTAGCACCTCACTGAGGAAACCAGTAGTAGAAACTGGTCTGGAGTTGGGGATATTCTGCAAAGCTTGTTAAGAGCTTATTTGCAAGCTCTATATATATTTATAATACAAGCTTGTTAAACTAGGTCATATGATATATGACTTGATTTCTTTGTAATTTTATTTTTTGTTATTAAGGCTTTGGTGATTTTATATTGCTAAAGTTATTAATATAAGGTGTATCTAAACTTGGTTCAGTCCTGTATGGCTATTTAAGTTAGATAGCTGGATTGGAAGACATGAATGTCTGAAAATTTCAGATTTTTTTACTTAATACTTATCCATTAAATATAATGCTGGGATAATACTTATCCATTAAATACAGTGCTGGGATTGTCCTGGTATTTTTAATCTAATGCTTGAATATCCTAGCATCTCATTGAGGAATCCAGTAGCAAAAACCGGTCTGGGTTGGGAATATTCTGCAAAGCTTGTTAAGAGCGTATTTGCAAGCTCTATATATAACATTTGTAATATAGGCTTGTTAAATTAGGTCATGTGATATATGACTTGATTTCTTGGTAATCATCATATATATATATTGTAATGGGAACATGGCAATCGAAAGCTTAATTTCCCTTTTATTTAATGTATAATACGGAATTCTTAAATTCAAAATCGCCCACCTCTCGCTACCGCAAGCAGAGAGAACATACGGACATAAACGAGTCTATATCCATACTTGAATGAACCTGTAACTATATGGGTATAGCCCCAGATTATCTTTCCCGGTCAACTGTTTCCTGACTGCTGTAAGGTTTAAAGAGTTACAGCGCTTGGATCATTTATAAATTTTAATGGGATCAAAATGCTGCAGCACCAGCCTCATGTGTTCATTCAGTACTCAAATGAGTAATAGTTATTCCATCAAACCTATGAATATATTACTGTTTGAAGTGGTGAAGAACGAGATGAAACAGATTTAAATCAATAAGAAATATTTAATACAATAAATTAAACAACAAAAAAAATACTTTAAATCATTTACACACAATAAAACAAATTATCTGCTATAGTGCTACGATTACAATATTAAAAAAAATCCTATAAATGATTGTACATTTATAGTTGTCACTTCGTGTATATAAAAAAAAATTAAAAAATGTCTGTATCACTCAAATTAAGAGTTTGGCAATTGTCTAACTTAAAGATATGTGCACATATAAATGTAAAGGTGTAGTATATGTATTTACCTAGGTTTATTGAGTCTCTGAAGTAAGTTGAGGTCTTGCTGACTGCCACATGGATTTCCTCCACTTCTTTAGCAGGGAACGGTCGCTCTTAGGTTGGATTTCGGGTTGTGGGAACTCCTCCATATTAGAACCTCAATGACATGGCAAAATGAACCCTCCAGCGAGTGCTACATCGGCAGTTGTTACATGTAGATGGGAACCGTTAGAGCCCGGTGAGTATGAATCGGCCAGCGATCATGACGACCCTTAGCCCTCCATTCTTGATGTGTCACCGATGTTATAAATCATATCTTGTTCATTTAATGATTCCTTCTAATGTTGGAGTCCTTCCACTATGTGTCTGGTTTTTTCTCTTGTTTGTTTTTTTGTAAACTTTAAAGGTTCTTAGGTTTTTGTTTCTCCCAATTATATCTACTTATTTCTAGAGCAGTGCTTCCACCAATGTCTCGACAAGAAGTTTCCTTCTACTCTTTTTTTTAAGTAAAAAATTCCACAGTCCTTTATCCTTTTGATCCTTTGTTTTTAGCTTTTATTCGCACCTTTCTTTTCCTTAATGCGTCTTCGGTCATTTATATAGATTTACCTTCACGCAATCTCATAGCACTATGTACATTTATTTTCTTATTTCTTTTTTTTTTTTTAATTAAACAGATATTTTAATAAAATGTTTTTTATTTTTGACAAGCATTAATTGTTGCTGTCTTTATCATACTTCATACATACTCCATACATGCATTTCATTTTTATTGTCACATGTGTACTCTTATGACCCAGATCCTTATCTTTCGGTTATGTTTTAAATTTCTATTTTACTCTGATTTAAGCCCTTCAAACTTTACCTTTTCTTCTAAATCATATTTTAGTTCGTATTTCATTTATATTTCTTTATCACTATTAATTTTACTAATATACAATTTCCATATTTCTAACTTTAATTATTTTTTATTTCTCAAAATCTTGACTTTGGAGGGTAAAAGATAAAAAATCTTTTCGATTCTATCTCCCTCTCTTTTATTAATTAAAACACTTCTTTCTTCATAAGTTTTAAATTCTTTTGCTAGTATTTCAAAACACAATATTTAATATTATTTAAATGTTAAATAGCTATATGTGTGGTCGCAGTATGTGCGATCATCACAATATATATATTGAAACAGTCAGATCTATCTATCATCCTGTTTCACCTACTATATTCTATAGTAGTATTTTATCTCTATACTCATATACCCAAATCCTCATATATTAGACTAATTTTTAAAATTAATAATTATAATTGTGTGTGTGTATTATAGCATACATTGCTGGATGCACATGTATATGTGTAGTAAATAAGTGTATTCACACGTATACACTCTATATTTTAATAAATGTAAATCTTGCTGTATGTGTAACCAAAACCTACATATAAGCAGAAAAGAAATTATGTTATAGATTTAAAGCATTATAGATTTTGTTTTATTTTAAATATTATTGTAAAATTAATATAGAAATTATAATATTTATGCATATAAAGATAAATTAAGCTTAAACATGTTACATAAGAGTAAAATGTCTATCAAGTTTTAGATTTGTTTTTCGTAAAAAAATAATTTAATAAAATTAATCCTTCTGGCTATATTTTGACCTATTTAAAAAGTTAAAGGTAAAAATAGATTTTAAAATAAGTCTGAATAAATTAACCTGGTCAAAATTGAAGGATCCACCTATAAGAAAATTGATAAATCACCAGAAATCAGATTTTCTAAGAATATAGCAAACTAAATTAGAAAAACAGATCTGAAGTAAAACTGGTAAACAAGTGTGGTCAATGTGAAAGAAAGGGGGATGGGTGGGTAGAGGTCAGTATATAAACCTTACTTCAGCCATTTTGAAGGCACTCAGTTATTGTAATCTTTGCTAGAGTAATAATATAGTAGACAAATTTGTGAAAATGAAATTTATGGGGTAGATAGGCAATAAACTTGCTTTCTGATCCTGAAAATGGTCTACAAGATGTGGGAAACACCTGACCCAACAGCCCAGTAGCAGTAAGAACAAGAGGATGGCCAAGATTAAGCAGCCATGCCAGTCAACAGAACTTAAAGTGGTAACCAATTTCTGCAAATTTTAAAGATGAACTAAATCTCCTAATCTCAAAGCTAGCTAAAATTACTATAAATGGCCAATATTGTTTAAACTAATTTATTTTAAACTTTCCAAATACTAATTTCTAAACTAAAATTTAATTTTATTTTCTTATTTAATTTGTAAGTCTTGCCAAATTTAATTGAATTTAAACTATTTTAATTTCATTTCATCATAATTAAGCAAAATAAAGCTAAACCTTATCTATAATTTTATATTCTTTTAAAGTTAAGACTCTGCCTATATTATTTTCAATTATTTATTTATTAAGTAATAACCTGTATATTTATACTTTACGTTCGTCTTCAATATAATAATATTAAATCGTGCTTTCACACTTCCAATGTAAAGCTATAACAACAAATTGAAAACTAAATTAAATGGCTGAGCACTTTCAAAAAGATGTACTTCTCATATTCATAGCCAGTTATGATCCTTTCTTTGGAATCATTATATAAATAAATCTGATATGCAAATTATATGCAAATGAATCACTAAGACCATCTTTTAGATATCACAAAACATGCATCCTTACAATTAAAGGCAAAAGAGTCCTCTGCTATAAAGTATGCTTCTTTTACCTTTCACCTAATATCATGTCTCTCAGTACAAACTAATTTTGCAGATGTGGGTTCGAACACGTGTCCTGACAATTTTTGATGTTGAGCAAAAATTGAAGTGCATTCTGGATTCGTATGTGCCTTATTGTATCTATACTTGTGTTGTGATATCCTAGTAGCTATGGTGGCTCTCGTTTCACCATAGTATGATGCTTTGCATCCATTATGAGGGCATGCCACTCTGTACACAGCCTGTGGGGTCTGATCAGAAGCTATAGTGTCCTTAGTGTTGTTAATAAGCCTATTAGTTGAGATAGGTGTGTGAAAACTCAAACGAAATTCCTTAGAAAAAGTCTTATAAAATGTTTTATGTAAAGAGTGCATGTAGGGCAACAATATCCAAGGCCTGTTGTCTTTATCTCTGTGTTTTCCAATATTATTTACAAAATGTCTAATTTTGCTATATACTATATTGCGCCTGTATCCTGATTTGATTAAGTTGTTAGTATAATTAATTAAGTTAGACCTTCTGTCTGCCTCAAACTTGCACAAATAGTAATTTCTGAAGAGAAATTATGTCAATCCAGCAAACTTGTGAGTCATAGGTGTGTATGATTCAGGGTGAATCTGTCCACGAACTTCTGGTGGCTTCATGACCATTGCATAATTAAGCATACTTCCTTCTCTGTGTACCTTGATATCTAAATATTTTACCTCTTGCCCCATATCTTCCCATGTAATATTTAAGTTTAATTATGTATTCGCTTGTATCCACTTTTTGATGTGCTCAATAATATTTACTGGAGCAGCAACAAATAAGTCGTCCACATACCTCGTATATATTATATTATTATCTACTATGTTGTATTTAGATAATACTTGTTTTTTGTAAAAATTCAAATAGATGCTAGCCATGATGCCACTCATGGGCAATCCCATAGGCCACCCATCTTTCATGTAGTACCACTTGCCCTCAAACATTGCCATAATATTTACATCTAACCATCTCAGAAATTCTGTTATGAAACTAACGCGAGCCTGAGCTACATTTTTATTTACAAGTTCTTGTTGTATAATATTGATAGACTTCTTTCTATTAAAAGACCCGTATAACTCTGAAATATCTAACACAGCAATTTTAAACTCGGGCCTTATTAGCACGTTTTTGATTCGCTCTACAAACTCGAAAGAAGATTTAATAGTAAACTCTCCAAAT
Organism: Epiperipatus broadwayi; assembly: GCA_028023455.1. Classification (NCBI taxonomy): domain Eukaryota; kingdom Metazoa; phylum Onychophora; class Udeonychophora; order Euonychophora; family Peripatidae; genus Epiperipatus; species Epiperipatus broadwayi. Next base: position 7,597,252 of record JAQFVV010006198.1, read on the forward strand.
CCTTATCTTCTTAGCAGTCTCAAAATAATGCATGCCTCCAAAGTCCAGGATCAACCTCAGAGGCATGTCAGGCTTGTGTAATTTAGCGTTAGCAAACATTCGAGGGGATGTGGAAGAAGATGGATACATCTGATAATACTCAGATTTAGAAAAAGCTTTATTGCCATTAATCGTAAGGATGCATGTTTTGCGATATCTAAAAGATGGTCTTAGTGACTCATTTGCATATAATTTGCATATCAGATTTATTTATATAATGATTCCAAAGAAAAGATCATAACTGGCTATGAATATGAGAAGTACATTTTCTTGAAAGCGCTCAGCCATTTAATTTAGTTTTCAATTTGTTGTTATAGCTTTACGTTGGAAGTGTGAAAGCACGATTTAATATAATTATTTATTTATGTATTTGTGCTGTTTTATTCAGAATGGAGTTTATTAATATTTAAATTAATTATTGAGAAATTATTAGATGTTCTCACACATATAATTTTGTGTTTGTTAGCGCACAAACAAAACTCCCTTCTGAAATAAGTAAAATAATATTTATTGATATATGTAATTAAGCGATTATAAATGCTTAAAAATAGATTTGCTATAAATGAACTAGTTGGTTAATATTTAGCAGATGTGATAAAATACAGCATAAAATTAGAATTTAATCTTATAATTTTCCCAAAATATGCTGTAGCCCTCCCTAACTTTATATAAATGGCAATATAGATATCTTAATAAATTAGATTCATTATATTTCTTTAGTAGCATGATTATAAATGCTAATTTATGAACTGATTTACAGTGGTTTTATGGAGTGAAACTAATGTTTTGTGTCTTAAATTTCATTATATAATGATGTAGTCAGTGGGGCGAATGTGTTCTTAGGAAGTGCATATATGCCTTTACTTATTGCTGTAGATTATATATTTAATGGGCTTGGTTTAAGGTCAACCCATTATTTTAGTTCGGACAGCTCTCTTTTCAAAATGGACTTTGGTTTTAAGGGTCACTCCATTACTCTTATTTAGGACTGCAGCATAAGAATCCAGATATATTTGTAAGCTGTTTGATTACCCAGACTAAAAGATCATTTTCACAGCAGTTAGTACAATCAAAGGGAACCGATTATACAGTAATGAATCCCATGAGCAAGCACACATTCGAGATGCACAGACTCAGATTATGTATTTTATAAATGCCTTGGTATCTGAAGTCTTACTACCCACCATCAGTTCATCCCACCATAATAATTCATATTTCAGTTTTGATCTGAACCAGAATCTAATTTTGTAAGTCCTTAATCTATATAGAGAAATGTATTTCTCGTTAAATAAAAAGGTTGTTTATAATTAATGATAATCACTTCTGCAAATTAACTAAGGCAAATCTAATTCTCATTTAGCATAACATAAATCAGGCATAGATAATCACGAGCTAAACTTGAAATCAATTTCTAAGACTGTAGTAATAAATCTCATGAAAATTAAACAAATTGTAATCTATAAATTCATCATCACCTGTGAGTGAGATAAAATACCAAATATTTGAGTTAAATAGCCTGTAAACCTATAAAATCATCACCTGCGATGAGATAAATTTCATGCATTTTAATTATTTCTTTTATTTTAAAGTTGGCTTATATGAAATTTGTTTAAAATATAACTTTGCTTAGGGTCTCAATTTTTGCTCATTGTTCATTAGTTAATTATTGATTATCCAAATTTAATGATATCTGTCAGTTGGGTCATGTCTATATAGCTATACTATGTGAATATGCCAGTGTTAAATCATAGTCTCATGCTCCACCAATGTGCTACTGCTGGCATATGAATTAAAGAAATACGTGTAGCCTCGTATATGTCATCCATAATCTTTGAGCGTTGATAAAGTAACTGAGGTGAAATTGGATTCGGAGTCTCAACCACCTCATTTCGATCAGCCTTGGGATGATTTACTAAAATTCTAGATTTTGTTGCGCAAAAGTACAGATATGAACGTTACAATAATACCTTCTCAGTTATATAACTAAATAATACTTAATATTTTAGCTTATTAATGATTAAATAATTTTAAATGATTTAGAATCCAACTCAACAAAATTCTTTTTAATCTAAGATATACAAATTCCATTTAAATTACTTTTTTTTATTTTTTATAAATACCTGAGTGAAATTACACCTTAAGGAAATCCCTTTTATTTAGTGGCAAAACATTTCAAATACAAGAGCATTACTATATGCTTAATCTCCATGAATATTTAATAGGGATCTAATAAGCGATGCTGCAATGATTCTGAGAACTACTATTTCTTGATACACATTTAGAAATGACTATCTCTAAGTCTCTATGATGCTATATATGTCATTCTCACTCTAAAAAGAATACCACAAAGCAAATTCATTCTTTGAACGTCTTCTGATGATCAAATGAATTATCATAAGTTATACAGAACTGAAAATACATATATTAATAATAATGAAAAGAATTTAACAACTTAAAATAGTCTTTATCTAGATATAAATTCCAATATAAATTTAAATCAACATATCTATGTTATATCATAAATATGTTTGTTATGAATCATATAATTTAATTATAAAATTCAATATCTGTTTTTAATTCACAGTTTTTAATAGATAAACACTAAAATAAATTTAAAAAAATACAATAAAAATATATATGTATAAGTGTTGACTAAATATCAATTATAAAAATTTTGACCTTTCCCTTTGTTTTCTACCTTTATTAACAACAACAAAAAAAATAATGATATTTCCAAAGTTTAAATTTCATCTTCAAATTTGGAAAACTTTTATTAGGATGGCTGAATAAGGTCGTGCTTGCATGATGTGCCAATCTAAAGTGGCTTCAATTAGTAGTTAACTATTTAATTTCTGCAAAATAATAATCAGGATAAACACATAAAATAAGCCAAAAGTTCTCAGAAATGAATTTCAAATCATGATGTTGATTCTTTTCTCCAAGGATGTGGACATTACTATTCTTCTTTTACACATACATCTTTGCATTAATGACCACTGACTGATGTAATCTGACAGAAAACAACAGTATATAATGAAATTCCAGACAGCTAAACTTGTTTACTGATGCATCTTAATAAACATGTAGATCTTAAGATAAGTTTTCTCCTTTTTCAAGTAATGAAAAGAAAGCAAAATTAGCAAAGAAAATTTTGCTAAACCATACGAAAGCAGAAACAGAATAATAATAATAATAGTAGTTACCACATTAGTGCTTACACCAGTTGATAATTTCCTTTCAATTTCTTTCCAATCATTTTAGCATTCAACTGAAAACATCAAATATTAAAAAAATAATAATAATACAGATAATTTTTAAAAAAAATATTTTAAAATATGTATATAAAAAAAAGATTAAAAATTCATTCTTCAATTTTTACAAATAGACCTGCACACACATTTTTAATTATCTTCGCCATTGACATTCTTTATAATAGCCATTTAATAGAATACATTTAACCGTTTCTTTTTTTATGTTTACATTGCTCTATCAATATAATTTGAAATAAAATTAAATATATTAAAATAGTAATAAAAACTGAAACATTTTACATATAAATAAATATGAATTGCAGTGTGTATTTTAAGTAGGTATATGTCTAAATGATATTAAGACATTTATTCTTTATAATAAAAAAAATCTTGAAGTAATTATGAAAATTTCCTCTTTACCTTTATAAGCTTTTTTTAACTATAACTATCTTAAGGATTGAGCAGGCCAATCCTTACAACAGTATAAATCTAATAATGATGATAATAAAATACATTATGTCTTACAAATTTATGTACAACAGCCTATAATTAATAAAATGTGTAAACACTTTTCTATTTAAATGTCCTACAGATTTGGGATCCAATTGTAATGGTATAAATCTAGCCTAAATGTTGTTTTCCAATTGTAATAGTGTGAAAATGGTAATGATGATAAGGTATACACAGTTCACTGAATAGCCCAAATTCAAGTCCTCAGTTAGAGGCACCAAATTTTAATAATATAGGATAATCAAGATTCATCTTATTCAATATGCCCTATGAATTATATCATCAAATTATAACAACATAAAATAGATAAAAGATTCTTACTTAATATCTTTACAAATGTGGTTAGAAAATAGTAATATCCTTTAAATCAACAAAGCTTAAGTATTAAATGCCAAATTATGGCTAACTATAATATAGTTATGAAAACAGTCAAAACTCTCCATACAGTAGTGGCACTCAGTGCAAGCCAGATTAATCAATGGATGCTAGAAGGCTTGTACATAAAATCCCTATTTAGTGCCTATTCATTCAATATCCCCAGACTAGTTTCTAGCTTGTGGCTTTTGTCGGTGTGGAGCATTGGATGTGAGAGCACTGGACCTAGATCTTAGGATCTAATGCAACCCTTCAGCAGCCACCTTTTATCTCTACTTAACCACAAAACAAATTGAAAACATAACATTTTCAATTGTAGCTCATTAGCTTATATAGTGTTATAGATCTGAACTTAGTTCAGTACCCATACATTTTGGTGTCTTTGGTTCTTTAATGATCATAGCCAATGAGCTTAGATTAAAATATTATTGTGTTTTCAATTTTATTCTCATAGTTTTGTAGTTAAGTAGAGATAAAAGGTAGCTGCTGAAGGGTTGCATTAGATCCTTACATCTAGATGCAGTGCTCTCAAATCCAAGATTCCTCACTGATGAAGGACCCAAGACAGAAACTAGTCTGGGGATATTGGATGAGTAGGCACTAGATAGGGATTTTATAAACAAGCCTTCTGGCATCCATTGGTTACTCTGATTTGCACTGAGTGGCAGTACTGTATGGAGTGTTTTGCCTGTTTTAATAACAGTTATGAGCAAGCATAAGAAGTAGTGATCATTATGACGTTTAGTGGATAGTGATGGCTATGGTTATTAAAGAACGAAGTACACCAAAATGTATGGGTATTGAATTGAGTTCAGACCAATATGACTATATAAGCCAATGAGCTTGGATCGAAAATATTATTGTGTTTTTTAAATTTTATTCTCATAGTTTTGTAGTTAAGTAGAGATAAAAGGTGGCTACTGAAGGATTGCACTAGATCCTATGATCTAAGTGCAGTGCTCTCAGATCCAAGGCTCCTCACTGATGAATGCCACAAGCTAGAAACTAGTCTGGGGATATTGGATGAGTAGGCACTAGATAGGTATTTTATGCACAAGCCTTCTGGCATCCATTGATTACTCTGGCTTGCACCGAGTGGCACTACTGTATGAAGAGTTTCGCCTGTTTTAATAACAGTTATGAGCAAGCATAAGAAATAGTGATCATGTGATAGATTTACATTTAAATTAAACATAGACTACATCAATAAACTTAAAGTTTAGACAAACTAAATTATTCTACATATTATAATCAAGTATCAATTCCAACACATACAATTACCAATTTTACAACAATTTTAAATTATTTTTCCAATTAAATTTATATATCCAATAAGCAATAATTTAAAGTAATATACTAGCATCTAATTATAACAACTTTTATTTACCTTGAACAAATTAAGATATTTATACCTTACAAATTATAAACTAGCTCAAATACAGATCTTATCCGAAATGATCCTTGTATATAACTATTAAAATAATTGTGATGATGATCTGATTAGTTACCAAATGTCTAGCTATGATAAATTACTTAATCCATTACCACGTAAAACATGTACCTACATGTACCTACTGAGGCGATCAAATATTAATTTATTATCTTAATTACATATAACTCTAATAATATATTGAATTTATAGGAAACAAAGTTATATATAATAATATATGCACTTACCAATCTAATTCCTGATTTCTTAAACTATTTTATAATTATTCACCATAAGAAATATACAATATATAACCACTAAGTCCTAAAATTTTATTAATTTATAAGTATGCAAAACTAATTGAAATGATCACTGAACCAGTTTTATATATTTAACTAAATTAATATTTATTAAATAATAAATATAAAAATGTTAAATAAATAATAATACATTTATAATACACATTCTTATTAAATATCATGAAGTATATCCTTCACCTGAATTAATATTAATAAAATAAGTACATGTACAGCAAATATTTGCCTAGTTTGTGTCTATTATAGAATATAAAGAATTCATGTAAAGTGAAAATGTTGTTGCACACACACACAATTAAAATATAAGAAACCAATAATAATTATATAATTTTCTCAGTGTAATAATTTATTAAAATAAATTAAAATAATAAGTATGTTTATTCAATTATTTTATTTACAAAAAGTAATATCAATAAATAGTTGTTATACCATAATCGTTCAAGTAATTCAATACTTGTATCATGTATATTGAAAATAATATATGGACAATGAATAAACACATATTTCAAATTAAAATTTTAACCATTAAAATTTAGAATATAATTTCAAATTTAAATTAAGATTTAACTTTCTTCTGTGTTATATATATATATATATACAAATGAACAACTTATCAATTTATACTAATAAATAATGTTAATAAAATATAATACAAATAAATAAATAAATAAAACATACATTCATATATAACTTGAAAATAGAATCCTTCTACATAATACTCCAAATAAACATGATAGTTCAAATGCCAATCCTGTGAGCTCCAAATAATTCAATGCTATTCATTAATCCAGTCAATGTAAAAGATCTATTATTAATAATTTATCCACAATAAAATGCTGTTATTTTATCATTCTTTGTAAGATAAAACATTTGGCATCATAACAGAATTGTATATAAGCAGACAATGGCCTCCATTTACAATGTAGGCTTCACATAAATAAATTGGTTTAAATTTTATATTAAAATAATCCATCACTGTTTGAAAATATCCTGAAGTAGAAATAATTCATATATATATAGCAGTATACTATCAATTTCAATATTTGGTAATTAAAATGTTTTGCTTCCCCTTGACAATCATCTTTCAGCAGAGAAATATTAAAATAAATTCAAATGCTAGAAGTTTTCTCTTTCTTTTGACAAGTATTCAGGAAACTAGATGATTTAATGAACAAATATATTTCTTGTCTATTCCATCATTTCATAATTATCGAATAAACTTATAAAAGAAAAAATATATAAAAATGTTCAGATTTGCTTCAATGAGAGTCAAAATATTAGAGGGTGATTTTGAATCATTCAGTTTTATTTATATCTTCACAATAATTGACATCATATATATATATCATTGAAACCAAAGGTACACCCACTCTTCACTCATATAAAATTTAGATTTTTCTGCATTCCAAAACCAAAATTTGTTTTATAACAATAAAAATAACACAAATATAAAATATTTCACAATGATTATACAAAAAAATATTTATACTTTTAAACACAGAATATTCTTAAATTAATACAAATCAAAACAATTTAAACTATATTTTCATAATACTGCATTGGAAATATTTACATATTATACCAATTTAAACACTACCCATATATTTTGAACTTAAAAATATACACATTTAAAATATTAAATATTTGTTTGTAATATTCACAACATTCTAATTATGACTGCAGTAAATAAAACATAGAAAATAAATAAAGATTAATAAAATTTATTAAATTAAGAAATTTTATTATTTATGTGTGTTTTTCAAATGAATAAAATTAATTTAATTTATGCAACAATAATATAATACATTCCTTCTTTTAGCACTTCCTTGTCATAGCAACCATTTCAACACTCCAGATTAATCCATTACCCTTTTAAAAGTATTTACATAGTAAAAAAATATTTATGTTTGATCTGACACCACACATTGAAATTAACTTCAATTTCAATAGGTACAATATTCCCCTACTACCAACAAAAAATTTTTTTTAAATTAATAACAACACTTTCTATTTTCAATTTTTACTGTAAACCATTTCCATCCAGATACACATAAACATCTATTTTTCCTTTTTTTGCCACTACACTATTTAATAATTTTGTCACTATAACTGATTAATACCTCATCAGTATTGTTATCAATGTAAGATAAAAACTCACTTATTTTTTTTGTTTACATCTTCTTTATAGATATTATTTTGTTTATTATATCTCAAATGATTAATACATCAGAAATAGCACAAACAATAAAGAATTTTTTAATTTAATATTTTACCAGCAACTTATCATACAAAAAATAACTACATCTTTACATTTTTTTTACTGTTTGTATGATTTGCCAATTACACAAAACTTTAACAATAAATTTGAGATCAATCCTACTATCTTCACACATTTTAATAACTTTTTACCATTAGTAATATAACCTTGAAAATCATATATTTTATATATATATTGCTTATAACACTTCTTTCATATTCACTTTAATGCAAACAAATTTTCTTAAAAACTTCTTTATTTTCCTTACAGTTTTGACTGTCCAGTAGTCTTCATCAGAGCTCTAATCTTCTCTGCTTTAATCATCAGGTTCCTACAATACAATAGCTTTATCCTTAAAGAGTCTTATATTAAAACCAACTAACTCTGCATTTATATTACAATATTGTAAAGCATCTAATAAAATCACTTCACATGCTGCATCTTCCAATTTCTTTTCCAGCATAACATTTTTTTAAAATTTTCTTCTTTTAACTTTAGGATGAGTTTCTATCTCAAAGGTTTTAATTATAATTAAAATTATTCAGCACTCCTATTTCAAAATCAAGACCAAATAATATATTGCTAACATTCAATAGCTATAAGCCTTTATTATTTACAATGTTTGAACTACTATACAATTACCCACATGCTTTCACATTATCATGTGATTGTAGAACATTTCTAATTCCAGAATCATGTTGCAATCTATAAATATTATAAAGAACTATGAATATATTAAAAAAAGTCATTTCCTTTATCTTTACAAACACAAACTTATTCTGCTTTAAACACACAAGACTTGTGAGAGGCTTGGGAACTTCTTTTCTGCTCCATCTCTCAAATTTTTCTTAGTCTTTAATAGATCACTATCATAATCTATATCTTCTTCAGATATAATGGGTAAAGAAGTCTTAATTAATTGGAGTAAATTTAGTTGAATCATTTTGGGTTACATTGATATAAGTAATCACTTCCTTCAACTTATTTATCCAGTTATGATGGTTGTCTTCTAGGGGTACCCTAAGTAATCTACCCAATACATGCATGACTTTCTCACTAGAGTTAGATTGTGAGTTCCTAATTGAACACAAAACATGGCATAAACTTGTGATTCAATCCAAACTTTCCACTCCTTAGACAGGAATGATGTATCATGATCAGCTAAAATAGCCGTAGGATTTTCTATCAATAGAAATTGTGATTCTTGAAAACATTTTATCACATTCTTTGCACTAATTTTGATCATTGGATATGCACTTACAAGTTTATAAAAAACATCATAAGTCACAAATATAAATTTAAATTTCCTAAATAACAGTAAACGACCATAAAAATCTATGGCTAAAACATCATTAGGATGGCTAGGTGAAATTGGTTGTAAGGTACCAGCATATGATTTATTAGTGTGTTTTGATCTTAAACAAACTTCACAATTATTCAGTATGGATGCATATGTACCAGGCAAATAGAATAGTCTATGCACAATATATTCTACTTTGCTGGGTCATAATGTCCATAATGACAATGAACATAATAAATCAACTTATTTTTGACACATAAAGATATTACTATCCTCCATGATTGATCAAGGCCTTCCCTAACTTTGTAGTGCAGCAAATTTTAAAACAGTTTATATCTTAATATAATTTTACTATTAACAATTTTCTTAATTGCATTGGATTTTATGTTTTTAGTTTAATATTGAATAATAGTATTCAACTTTCAATCCTGCAATTGCAATAACATTTTTTTAAATCTGCTTCAACTGAATCATCAACTCTTAGAGAAATTACAGTGATGAAAAGGTTATCTATATTTATATGACATGAACCTATTTTTATAGGATTCCTACTTAAGATGTTATGATATTATAATTCCCTTTACAATACTGTATTTTATAATTAAACTGCTGAAATAATAACCTCCATCTGACTAACCTTTTATTATTCAGATACCTCTGATTAATAAACCTTAAACTCTTATGATCTGTAATAACTATTATTTCAGACCCAAATAAATATTGTCAGAGCTTGTGAAAAGATCATACAACAGCCAAGGTTTCTTTTTTTGTAATGATATAGTGGAATTCTACAGCCTTCAATAATCTACTCAATAAATATAAGACACAGGAATTCTTTACATGCTCCTAATGGAATAAAATTATTCCTAGACCATGTCAATGACTGTCTGTCTGTGAATAAAATATTTTTAAAAAAAATAGGATAATATAGAATACTTGTATTTAAAAAAAATTTAATTTAATTCATTCAAATTCTTTTGAATAGTTTTCAGTCCATTACCATTTTTCCTTAATAACTTTCGTAAATAAATGGTGTCATAAAAAAAATTCTTCTAAAACCTATGATCAAAATTGCAAATACCAAGGAAAGAACATAATTGCTTTTTATTTTCCAAAAGTAGGAAAATTTCTGAATAGATTTTATCCCTGTACATCATACAATGTGTCCCAGAAAATCTATCTTAACAACTATTCTATTTTTTTTTTTTAATTTATTTTAATGTGCTTTTCTCACATTCTCTCAAAATCATATCTAGATGATGAAAATGCTTCAAGATGTTTTCCAATGCAATTATAATATCATCTACATATATAGTAATAATGTTTTTGACTTCATTGGTAATACATTACCCAAATATCTTAGGATACCAGTTCCACTGTTAATAAGTCAAAAAGGCAGTCTCTCCAAAACAGAGTAATCTTCATATTTAAATGTACTATACTTTTTAATTCTTCCAATTATCTAATAATGCCTACTTTCTACCTAATTTTGTTGAACTTTTAGCTATATTTTCACATCTATCTAAATTTTTCTGAATATACAAGGTTTCATAACATATTCTTTTCTGATAATCTTTAATACATTTTATAACTTGAATATTTTTTTCACATTCTATTTTATGATCAGTATCTAAATAATGTATATATGGTCCTGATCTAATATTTTCCTATTAATCATTCCATCATGCTCATTTCCTCTATCATTTATCTTTCTTCCTGTCTGTTCTTATTACAATTTTCACATCCAACTTTATAAACCCCTTCTACCTTACTATTAATACCATTCATCTTTTTATAATATATAACTTTCTACTACCCAAAGACTTACTATTTCTCCAAGCTATTCTCATATTGTCTGGTAATTCTTCTCCTACTAACTTTTTATATTTTTGCCTTAAATATGGAATAAACATCTCCTTACAATCTTTATATTTTCTCTATTATACTTATTTCTATTATTTACATTTTTATTCCCAAACATGTTTCTATTTATTCTTTATTTATATCCTATTTTTACATAATCATTCTCTAATTCTAATTTTTGCTCATAAACTTCTTACTCATTTAACGTAAGATTATCATTTTTAACTTAAATCCCTTTAAAATCTTTAATTTTTGATATCATGATTGATATGACATTGGATCAATTAATCCTCTCATTTTCCTATCATTAATATAATGTTTAGCCATTATTTCATTCATCAGTTATCTTTTTACTATAACAGGGCTGGGTTCAAACCCTGTTCTAAAGTATGGTGGTATATAGGCACGCATATATATAATCAAAATTGATAATAAATTTGATTTACTTTTCTTTGTGTTTTTTTTTTTTGCAGTGTATATATTTTTAAATGGGGAAACAGAAGGAGATTAACAGAAGGGGTTGGGGGTATAAAGTTTGTGCTCTTGTATTTTGTTTAAAAACGCATGTAGTTGTATTGCTGTATGGATGAATAAGTGGAATAAAAAAAAATAATAAGGCTAGATTTTATTTTCAAGATGGAAGTCATAGTATGGTATAGTCAAAAAGATATATTAAATGAAAGAAAAAGGATTAAAAATGCATAGATTGTTATCTTGATAAATAAAAATGCTAAGAAAGAAACAAAAAACAGTCGAATATGGATTTTGAGGTGTTAATTGAAATTCCTTGACATCAAGAAAAAAAAGAAGTGCTGAAGGGTTTTTGCAAACCTAAAAAGAACACATGGTTTCTTTTTAAAGAAAACAAAAAAGAGAATAAAAAGAAAATAGAATTAATTAATGAAAATTCTTCAGTCGGACTTTTGGCCATTCTAAAAAGATTTGTTCTACTAGTGAGATCGTAAAAAAGATTATTTTAAAATTCATATATAACCATTAGCCATGAATAGGTTGAGGTAAGGACTGAAACATGCTGGGCTCTGCAAAGCCATCCTATGAAGATACCACAGATGCTGTCTACATTGGAATGAAGCCCCTCTTAAACCTGGCAAATAGAATGATTTTCACTGAAGGTTCTTGATATTACATTAAGGGATTGACTAAGATACACTTATCCAAAAGTACCTATTTACAATGCTGCAGTGTTGAGCAAACCAATGCTGCTATTCATCTATACCCCCGGGGAGAAATTAAGGTAATATGAACCCTTTCTTAAGTGCTATTCACTTCTTAAATAATAATTCATTTTCAATAATAATAATGCGTAAAGACGAAAAAAAAAAAATCAAAAGAATTCTTTTATACATCGTCAAGTATGTTTTATATGGATAAATAGATGGTGAATTATTTCATTTGTCTTATATTATCTGATTTTGTTGTATTTATTTTGTCTATGCAGTATATGTATTTGCATGTGTTATCTTTAAAATATTTGATCACAAACTAGAAAATATTTATTATGGGATTTCTACATTAACGAATATTAAATATTTATTTTAAGCATGAGTGAATGTATCTATGTGTTGACTTCTTTTAATTTAGATTGTGTAATAGAGATAGAGATTTGTAGTAAAAATAATATATAAGAGAGTCGTTTAAGCGTCTATGTGCACATTTATATCCCCATATCTTTCTCCCGGTTAATAACCACCTGCCCTGAGTGAGCTAGCCAGTGGTAGGAGTTCTATTTGTCCAAAATTAATACTCGATCTCTCCCAGCATAATTCTTATTTACATGTAGGTAAGATTGGCGCTTGGAGTCAGAAATTGATGTCCATAAATATGCTGGGTGAGAAATAAGAGTACCGTGTAGAATTACTGAATGAAATTATATATATATATATTTAATAATGTTAAAAAGAGAGTGAAAAGAAAACTATTATGATATAATTATGTAAACACGCATATGGTCATATATAGACGTGATTCACATGAAAATGCGAATTCTGTTACAATGGCATCCCAATGAAGGAGCTTTCAAAGAGTTGAAAATATGGGGGATAGAATATAAGAATTAAATATAAGAATTAAATATAAGGATTAAATATAAGAGTTAAATAATAATAATAAAAGAATTAATGTACAATAGTCAATAATATGTTTAAAAATACATATATACAAGCAACAAAGATTACAAATTATAAAATTATCTTAGAAAAGCCTTTTTTGGCAAATTGTTTTTTGCCCTTTTCAGTATGTCTCCAGAATACCACCATTTAAAGTACATACAGCGATATCTATATCAATACATGAGAGAAGACAGATAAACAAATGGATATCCGACACAATCTATTACGTAATTTTTTTTTCAATCCTACTACAAAATTACCCTGTTATATATATTGAATGGATATATATATATATCCACATATATTTATTAATTAACTACCCATTCTTTATCCATTAACCACTTATTATTCAACTTTATGGATGTTTTGTATATATTCATACAATTGTTTTTATTATACATGATATAGTTTGTTTCATATATTTTACATCTATTAACATTTTTAATATAATTTAGAACACTTATATTATCAATACAATTTATTTTATGTCCATTTGTTTATCTGTCTTCTCTCATGTATTGATATAGATGTCACTGTATGTACTTTAAATCATGGTATTCTGGAGACATACTGAAAAGGGCAAAAAACATAATTTGCCGAAAAAGGCTTTTCTATGATAATTTTATAATTTGTAATCTTTGTTGCTTGTATATATGTATTTTTAAACATATTATTGACTATTGTATACTTGAAGTGCAACATAAAAAAAGAATTGGTTTTAATTCTGATTCTTTTTCTGTATAAGAATTAATGTGAAATGTTAGAATTGTTTCAGTGAATTTTAAGGAAAGAGCGGTCAGAAAATAGGTTTGGAGTGGGTTAGATAGGGAAATTAGACAGGCAGCACAGTACTTCAGGGATGGAAAATAGGTCTGGCATATTTGATGTAGAAATAGTTGACATAAAATTGTTATAATTAGCTTGTTGTTAGAAACCATGATAGATATATAAAAGTAAAATAAAATAAAGCGAATGTGAACAAGATTACAGGAAAAAATGGATCAACAGAAGAAAGAAAAGGAGGGAGAATTAAGCATGATAGAAATTATTATGGAAAAATTGGAAAGAAATTCCAGGAATTCGAGGAAAGGTTGGAGAAGAGATTGCAAGAATTAGAACGGAAAATAGAAGGAAGAAAAGAAAAGTGTCTAAGAAAAGAGAGTGAGAAAGGGACAGTAGAGGAAGAAAGTATAGGTAAAGACAAGAAGTCTAGTGAAAAGAGAGTAGGAGAAAATCAGAGTGAGTGTGAAGAAGAAAAAAAGCAGGGAGATAAGATAAAGATAGCAGAAGTGTGAGAAGCTGCAACAAAGTACTCATCAGCCCAGATTGAAGTTAAAAAATTCTTAAATGATGGGGTGTTTGCCAGCCATATGACAGAAGCTCCAGTTGAGCATATAAAAAGTTTATGGGAGTATTTCGGCAGCAATCGGATGTCTGAAATAAAAAAAATAGCTCTCGTAAGCAAGTTAGCTGTGAGAGAAATAATAACAAGATTCAACAGAAAGGAGGGTAGCCTAAATCAGAAATTAAAGAATCCTAGAGAACAAGATTATGAAACAGTACAGAAATGGTATTGTGGAAATGAAAAATGGCGACAGTTGTGTAGGCTGACCCATGACCAGGGAAAAGATAGAGTTTTCCAATATTAAAAGACGGACAAGAAATTGATCGACTTAGGTAAACTAACAGAAAATACATAAATGAACATTGATTCTGGAAAGTCTTTTTTTTAGTATTATTGCTAGGTTGTGGGTTTAATATTTATTGTATTTATTATGTGGGATTTCATATAAAGCCAAGTAGATAGAAAAATAGATTTTTTTTTCTTTTTTTGGGTGTGTGTATGTGTAATTTTGTTTTTTTTTGTGTGTGTAAGCTCAGAGAGTCAGATAAGTTGTGGCTATCGAGCTATGGGAGGGGAGTGGGCTCGCAATTCTGTTGGTGGATGGTGGGGTTGGCTGCTAGATTGAGCACGTTGTGCGTTGTGCACTGTGTATGGCTGCTTCTAATTACTGACATGGTCGACCTATCTATTATAAGATGCATATGACAACAGTCTGTCAACTCAAGCTGGTAAGACTTCAAAGAGAGCATGACATTCGCATACAGTCCCACCTATAAGACTCCAGAAGTGAGCAAGGTCTAGGGTAACTTATATTTAACCTGAAGACTCAAAATGAGAGTCAGGTATTATTTTAATTATCTACACTCCTAAGACTCGGAAGCAGCAGAGTGTGGTTAGGAAAGTCCTTTCACTTACGTAAGAAAAAAAAGTTTTTTTTTAACAAATTTTTTTTGGGGGTTGTGTAACCAAAACCAGTCGGAATTGGGTTAGCTGTATGTTGTGCATCACAGGTAGCATTTAGCCTGTCTGACTAGATCTCTAATACACACAAAATGTGCAAGTTGATCAAGTTATGGAAAAAGAAGAAAGTTTCATTCCTTTTTCTAAAAACATAACTATATTTCCTGATCAACTCTACCTAATAATTGTTACAATTTATGCTATCGATGGAATCAGCTTTTATTTCTTTTATAAGGGCACCAGGATTCATATAAGAATTCGCTGAAATCCGTCGCATCATATCTCGAAAATTAAAAAGAAAAATGTTTTTAAAAGAATCGGTATCATATTTTACCGTAACTAGAGTTATTTTCTAGATATTATTATTCGTGGAGCTTAGTCGGCATATTGGCAAAGGTAAATTATATTTTCAAAAAGAAAAATGTTTTTAAAAGAATCGATTCTTTTAAAAACATTTTTCTTTTTGAAAATATAATTTACCTTTGCCAATATGTTGACTAAGCTCCAGGAATAATATCTAGAAAATAACTCTAGTTACTCTTTTTACAAAAATATTTAAATATTTAAACCATTTATTTATTTCTCTACTGTAAGCCTAATTTTATATTTATTATTATTCAATTCACTAAAAACTATTATTTCCAATAATGATAATATCATTCATAAACCTATAATATTCTATAATCTCTTTATTTTTTCATAAATTTGTCTATTATTTTTTCCTCTATACTACTTACCATTACAGATGATAATATCCCACTTATTGAACAACCCATAACTCATTCCTTTTCTGTACTCCAAAATTCTTCTTTAAACTTAAAAGGCAAAGTGCCATCTACCATTAATAATGATTCATAAATAATATATATCCAATCCTCTGATGAAACATTATTTCCTTTCAATTTATTCATAACTATTTCTATACTATCCTTTCTAGATATACTTTGATACATTTTTTTGGTAACAAATGAAGCAATCATTTTATTTCTCTATTTAATTTAATACTATTTAACCTATTAACAATTTCTTCAGAATTTTCTATATATTTTCCAAACCCAATTTCTTCCACAATTTGTTTATATACCAAATTATATAAACCTTTAAGGTATATGAGCACAGACTTTCAGATGACCCATCACTCTCCACTCTATCTAATAACACTGATACACTCAAGCACATATATGCTGAAAAGATAAATAATCACCAATATACGTATCATCTCCAACATATATATACTATAAGTGCTCAGATATATATTAAGATAAACAATCTTCATACTTTAATGGACAGGCTCCAATCTACTACACACTCCAACTCTTCAACCGTCCATCCAATTGAAAATCTGATGATGGAATGCTCGAAGGCTACCCTGAGGTCGAGATTCTTGTCACACCCATGTTGACCCAAGGTTAATCTGAACCCCACATGTACAGGACATAATCCATTTAATACATATGCAAGGATGGACAGACATCTTTACAATGTAATCTGGACCAACTGATGATTGCTGGTTTAGCATGAAATACATATATTGGTGATTATTTCTGTGCTTGAGTGTATCAGTGTTATTAGATAGAGTGGAGAGTGATGGGTATATCTGAAAGTCTGTGCTCATATATCCTATATTACATATATAGACACAGGTATATAATAAGCCTGTGTTTCAGTTATTACATTGTAGAGATGTCTGCCCATCCTTGCATATGTATTAAATGGATTATGTCCTGTACATGTGGGGTTCAGATTGACCTTGGGTCAACATGGGTGTGACAAGAATCTCGGCCTCAGGGTGGCCTTCGAGCATTCCATCATCAGATTTTCAATTGGATGGACAGTTGAAGAGTTGGAGTGTGTAGTAGATTGGAGCCTGTCCATTAAAGTATGAAGATTGTCTATCTTAATATATATCTGAGCACTTATAGTATATATGTGTGGGAGATGATAATCTGGACCAACTGATGATTGCTGGTTTAGCATGAAATACATATATTGGTGATTATTTATCTTTTCAGCATATATGTGCTTGAATGTATCAGTGTTATTAGATAGAGTGGAGAGTGATGGGTCATCTGAAAGTCTGTGCTCATATACCCTATATTACATATATAGACACAGGTATATAATAAGCCTGTGTTTCAGTTATAAACCTTTAAGATATAATTGTTAAAATCCAAAATTACTCTTACTGGGATATTCTCTTTGTGTCTTAACTTTTCATACTATACACAGATGCTCAAAAGTTGTAAGATATAATCAATTATACTTCTTTTTATTAATTAAATTCTTTCTTTTCATATATTCAGCAATAATTCATACAATATTTTAATGTTTTATCCAGGATCTTTATTTAATTTTCTATAACTTTGTTTAACTATATCCTCACATATCCTTTTTTTCCTAGTCCAACTCATTTAAAATTACAAATCTTTAACCTTTATTCTCACTTGTTATTATTAAACTCTCTATTTACCTTCTCAACAATTTTATGATATTATAGATTTTTCTTTCCATTTTTTCTTATTATATTTAATTCCTTTATTTATAAAACCATTAATTTTTGTCTGTAATTGAATTTCTAAATCACTTTATATTTGGTGCATCCACATATACAATAGTTGCGTTTTGAACATTATTCTTTACAACCAGTATATACTTAACTCCATTAATTAAAATCTTTGATTATTCATTATTAAATTCAACATTAGATAAATTTATATAATTCTTCTTTCTGGTTATATCCAACAAAGTTTGAGCATCCATGTATAGTAGAAAAAATTAAAACACATAAAGAGAATATGCCAATACAAGTAATTTTGAATTTTAACAATTATATACTTAAACGTTTATCTAATTTTGGTATATAAAAAGATTGTGAAAGTAATGGGATTTAAAATATATTATATAAAAAATTCTGAAGAAATTGTTAATAGATTAAATAGTATCAGATTAAACAGAAATGGAATAATTGCATCATTTGATATTGAAAAGATGTATCAAAATGTACCTAGAAAGGATAGCATAGAAATAGTTATGAATAAATTGAATGTAAGTAATGATTTATCAGAATATTGGATATATACTATTTATAAAACATTATTAATGATGGTTGAAGCTTTGTATTTTAAGGATAAAATTTTTTTGGAATATAGAAAAGGAATGGGTTGTTCAATAAGTGAGATATTATCATTACTGATGGTAAGTATAGAGGAAAATAGAGCAGATGAGTTTATAAAAAGTAAATAGATTATAGAATATTATACATATAAGGATGATATTATTTAAGTATGATTTGTATTAAAGATGCATACACACACAAGGCTGACTTTTTAAAAATTCTTTATATAGTAAAACAATAATGCAAGAGTGGCTGAGCGCTTTCAAGGAACACAGCCCTCATAGTCATAGCCATATTGTAATTAACAAAACTAGTAATGCAAATGAGTTCAAGTATTCCATTTTTTGGATATATTGTAACACATGTCTTTTCTGTTGATGGTGTGACTGTGTTTTGCAATAAAGCAAGTCTTTTTGACTTTTCTTTTTAAGTCATGGCATTCTCTGCAAACAACCACAGGGTCAATTGGTTCACAATCATACCCCACTGAGATGCGATGCTGGGTAAAAACTGAGTTACAAGTTGGGTCTGTTAGTGCTTTGTTGTACGAATATGTGTTGAGATAGCTGCATAGACAGAGAGGCTCTGGTTTCACCGATATATGAGGTCTGACAATTTGCCATAGAGCAGGCAATATTGTACACCACTTGAGGTGCCTGCGAGGGTGGTAATCTGTTTTTGGTGTTATTGATTAACTTGTTGGAGTTGGGCGGGGGAGGAAGTGGAAGCATAAGTGGTATTTTTATTGATATTATTGTTATTGAAAATAATAAAAGTACTGATAAGGTTTTTAGTGAATTGAATAATAAAAAAATATAAAATAGGTTTACAGTAGAAAAAGAAAAAAATAGGTTAGAATACTAAGATATTTTTGTAAAATGAGGAGTAATGAATAAAATAATGGTTAAATATTATATTAAAGATAGGAAAATAAGAGATTTAATTGGTCCAAAGCTATATCAACCATGGGGTCAAAAAGAAGAGATTTTAAAGGGATTTAAATTAAAAATGATAAACTTACCTTAAATAAGAAAGAGACAGAAGTAGACAATGATTATGTAAAAAGTAAGATATAAAAAAGGGTAATTAGTAATATTTTTGGGAATAAAAATATAAATAGTAGAGATAAGTATGATAAAACTAATAATAAAGATTGCAAGTGGAAAAGTTAGTAACAGAAAAATTATTAGATAATGTAAGAATAGCTTGGAGAAATAGAAACTCTTTGCATAGATAGGTATTGAAGCAATCAATGTCTAATCATCATCGAGCTTCATGCTTCACTATCTACACTAAACCTCCTGTGGGGCCCGCAATTCAGACCTCACTGTAGATATTTACCATTCACCCACACACTGTATGCATAATGATCCAAAAAAATTAATAAATTAAAAAAATATTTAGTAAAGTAAAACAGTAGTGTGCATGATGCATATATATATATATATATATATATATATATGAACGAAGCAATAATTTTATTAATATTCATTGCTGAAAATTAGATGTTTTCTTTATATAATTGTAAATATTTATAAATATATATGTATGTTAATTAAAGTGTTAGAATGTAAAAACAAGGTAAAATGGGGAAGGCTCGAAATACTGAAATTATCTTGATCTAGATTCAGATCGTTTTCATTAATTAAAATTATAAATCTTAATTGAAATCACAAGCAATTCTTTTGTTAGTTGTTTTCAAATCTCTAAAAATATATCAAATGGTATTTCAGGCCTTATCTGTTTTAAAAATATTTTATTAATTAAATGTGTTTTTTATTTAATCAAGAGATTACAGAGATAGCTGTGGGCAACTGAGATAGCATTCTGGGCAGGATTAAAGGATGTATAAAAGGAACCATAGAATAAAAGAAGTTAAATTTTAGTCAGTTAAGTTTAGTTACTTTTCAGTCAGTTTAGTTTCGAAGCGTTTCAAGACCTTAAAATTTTAAGAAGTCAACAGAAGTTCAGTGCTATGAACTGTGAGTAGAAAAGCACTTTTCTCTTCTTCTGTCGGAGAACTGTCTGCCTGCAACTGCCATGTTCCATCCGGCCAGCCATACAAGATGATCACTGTTCCAACTGCTGATTACTAATAACACCACTATGCTGCTTGCCTTAGGTAACCTTTAATGTGGAGCTGCCTTTAGTATAAAGTCCTTAAATAATTTGTTTATCTAAGATATAATGAAAATCTTACATTCTATTCGTGTATTAATTCATAAATTTCTATTAATTATGCTCTGAATTCTCTCTCTGTAATCCCTTACTAGTATAATGTAGTTCTCACTATGCCTTTCACGCTTAATTTATGTTATATAGCTTTGTGCAGCTCCATTAATATTTAACTTGTTTTGTTTAATATATATATATACTGTGCCAGGCATTATCAAATGGCCTTGCACAAAATCTGCTGTAAAGAATATTACAGCAGATGCATATATAGATTTGTACATATTAGGCACAACAAATATATAAATGCGCTATATTAATAATGGAAGTTGGATCTAAGCAATTAGAATACCCACACACACCAATCTAAAGCAAACAGTTAATGGTCACACAAATATTGTATACATATAATAAACTCATGTATTTTTTTTATTTTTCATTTTTGTATATTTTATGATATGTTATTTTATGTATTTAGCTTTTTTCTGAAAAATTCAAATAGAGAAAAGCAAATTTATTAAACAAATGGATCAAATGTTGGAACATATTAGTAAAGTAAATAATTAAAGCAATTGTTCCAACATACTTGTACATTTTTTTATTATTATTATTTTTTTTAATTACTTTTCTAAAAACTAATTTTATTCTGTAAACTAAGAATGTTAATTGCTTTTGCAAAAATCTGATCAAAAGCAAAATGTTTGATAATGCTATAATTAAACTGTTATCTTTTTAAAAATTCTTTTGAATTGATTTTGTAAGCAAGTGGTCTGGGTTTTTCAAGATGGAAACCAATCATTGTATCAAACCCTAAAATGTAAAATTTAATCGGAAAAATTGTAAGCAATGTTATAATCTAAGTGATAAGCTAAATTAAAAGGATTGGCTGATTCATACTTCTCAGAGGGCTATCTGTATTGGTTCTGATGGGTGATTTTGATAAGTTAGTCAGTGCTGGGAGATTCATTCTTTCTTTGGCATTCAAGTCGTTCACTACTTTGGCTCCAGAGATTTTCAATCATCTAGCAACTTAGAGATAAATTTATGGACTAGACCGCTGCTGACATTTTCTAAGAAATCCATTATATAGTTCTTTTAAGAACTCTTGATTTCTTAAGAATTTAATAAACTAGTCAAGATAGAAAATGAACATTTGATAAAATTTATTATCATATACAAACAGAGGAAAATATGAAGCAATCTACCAGTGAGTCCAGTAAAATGACCGTGGGGTAGACAACCAGCCAGCGCACCGCCTTTTCTCTGTCCCAAGCCACCAAGATGTGACCACGCCAGTTCCAGCTGCCCATGATGATGACAAACGCCGCCTTGCTAAATAGATGAAATCCTCACTACACAGCCAGTTGACTTGAAGCACACCCAGAGCCCACAGCAGAAGAATGAAGATGCAGATATAAGTTTGTTTTAGGATATTTTATTAATATTGAAATAATTAACTTTGATGTTTCCGATTAAATATATTATTATTTTTTTGTTATTATTATGAATCATTTAATTAAAAAAGAGAGAGAGTCTCTCGCATATGTATATTGAATTTATGGTTATTACGGGCATAAATGTTAAAGCTTTTAATTAAATCTTTTGAGTCAAATTCAAATTCTAGTATTTTCAACAAAGGTTGCAATGAGATTTTTTTTCTTGTTGCTATTCGTTTTCCTTTTTGTTACTCCTGAAATTCGTCATACACAAATATACATATGTATATATGCGTACATACGCTTATAATATTCGGTAAATACGATATCTCATGTTGAATATCTAAAAAAAAAAAATTTATTTAACCGTATATCTTTTTTTTAAGTTATTTTTTTTTATCACTGTTGCACCTTATGATGCGTGTAAGAAGGGATCTATTATAGATTCCCTGTAAGCAAGTCCTTAAATAACTTTATATTTAAAATAGTAAGTGTTTAATTGTGCTGCACGCATATACATGTATAGAAATTTATCTATGGCAAAAAGGAAATAGATACGGTACCTCATGTTGAGTACTATATAGTATCTGAGCAAATGCAACCTTGTTGACTTGTTGAAAAATATGAAATTAGTGAAATATCTCATATTGAAAATACACGTATGCATAGTTTTTTATTATTATTATTTTTTTGCTATCAATAAAAAGGTTTTAAAATACTGAGTAAAAGCGTATGCCTGTATGACCAAAAATCTCATATCTGTATATCAAATCACACAAAGTAAACTTTATTTCTACAGGGTAAATGAGCTCAGACCACTTCCATTCTTTATACAACATTGTAAATAGCTTTAGGGAGTTATTATTTTCTTATATAAATTGTATTTATTGATTTCAATGTCTCGTATATATATATATATAGGGGTTTGTGATAATTAATTATTTAGTATTTTTTTTATTATATCATCATTAGTATGAAATGGTGGTGGGTATTTGGGATTAAATAAATATTTAATCATAATATTAAACCTGTTTCGTTTTCATATTCTTTATATTGATAAAAACATATCATTTCCTTATCAACCATGTACCCATAATAATCATTTAACTTGCCCATTTGAAGACCCTAGATGTAGAGTGACTGAGCTAGCCACAAAGGGATATCGCTCTACTGGGGTGTTAAATCTTATTCTCATGCTTCGCTGGACATATGGTATTGCACACCCTTCTGGGAGGGGAAAAATTCATTTTTTATTCTTTTCTAAAAGTGGCACGCAAAAGTCTATTGTGTAAATAGATTTTTCAAAGGTGCGTACTTGCCATTGTTCTAAATATTCGGGCATTCAAATAAGATATTAACTAAAGGGTGTTTTTAACTGGAAGAGTTCTGTCAATCCACTCTTTCTATCAGTTTAGCTGGAAGTACCAATATACATGAGTACAGACAATCGGCTAAATTGGTATCCATTTCTTTTCCTGTTAAATCTTGTTCACTTCATGCTCAGTGCAAGATTAGGATTAGGAAATCCGCAGGGAGAATGGTCTGGTACAATATATATATATAATTGTTTTTCTTTAATATGCCAATAACAAAACTTGCGAGTTTTAAAAGGGGAGGAAATAATTGTTTAATTTGGAAAGAAGCGGGAGCTTCATTTAAAATCTATCAATAAAGTTTTATTTAAAACTGAAATCACTCGCTAGGTTGGTTTTATATTTACATCTGTTATTCACTTTTTTTTTTCTAAAATATTTTATTGTGAATGCATATTTTACTTTGTTACTTAAATTTGTCTTTAAATTTTCATTTTAAAAGATCGTGAACCTTAATATAATTATTTCACCTTTTCTTGTTGTTGCCTGAAGGGCTAATTCTATCAGTTAATACGTATATGGGAATCGAAATTAAATATAAAATTTTATTAGTTTAATGTCTTAGTTAAAGAGTTATATTCTAGTATAATTTTCAGAATGATTCTTTATTCAAATATATAATTGTGCAGGAGTCAAAACATTTACAGGCTTTCGAATATAGTATATTAAGTTTATTGTACAGGTACAATGCTGCTGGTATACCTTTCCTTTCTCTTATGGTACTTCCACATATATATTTCTTTATTGCTTTAGTTCTCAAAATCATTCGTAATCAGGGACACTACTCTCTGTGGAACGCGAGGTTTATAGGGTTTTGATTGTTCTGGGGGCGTTCATATCAAACCTCTCAATCGATACCATACCGTCAAAATGGTGGACGTATCAACCTTCATTCATTCTCAAGAATGCAAAGTACCATAAGATCTGTATTTCTTTAATGTCATGCTAGCATCATTATTAGTTTATTTAATGGATTTATGCCTGTTTGACCTTTCATTAAGTGTTGGAAATAATGACTCATTCATGAAATGCGTCAACATGCTAATTAGTTAGTATGTTGATTTTAAAGCTGCTTTCTTTTAAAATACTTACCAATTCCCATAGACATAAATCAATTTATATTAATGATTGTATCATGTATTTTCTTAAATGTAGCACATTATTTGTTTCTTGTATACTTATTTAAAAGACTTCTTTTCCAAATAATGCCAATAAAAGTATATATATATATATAATGATTTTCATAATGTAGATAAGTGATTGAGATGATATATTTTGCCTGTTTTTTCAAATCAGTGAGTACTAAACCTGTCACGATCTTTTATATTTGTTTTAGGTATCCACAATGTCCTGTTAGTAAAATGTTATTACATTAGCATATTAACTCCGCTCAAGTTATAATACTCTCTATAAAATTATATTTGTGAAATAATTAATGTAAAGGGGATTTTATAAAAACAAATCCCAAGTTTTGTAAATAAACAATATCATTCTAAGCGTGAAACCTTTTGTAACATATATATGCGTTTTCTCAATATTTTATTAAATATATATTTCATGTAAATCCTGGTTTTGTTGTTGAATTATTATTTTCTAATTAGTATTTAGAATTATTTTCTTTAGCTAATAACTTAGCATTAATAAAGATAACTTTCATAAATGTAATTCCTGGGCTGCTCTGATCTCGATCATCATCATCAGTCTGATCTTATGCTCTACCGCTTTGATTCTGGGCTCGGAATTAAAATAATTGTACTGTATCATCAGGATTGTTGTTTATTGGGTCAGAGATTCGAAGAATAGGCAAATAGGTTAGAATTCAGGATTGCTCCTGACCTGTGTATCTCGAGCATGATCGGATTAGAGGTACTTTTGCTTAGGATTTGAATCTTGTTAAGTGATCATACTATTTTGACCGGTACAGTATGTAATTCAAAAATGATAAATGGAATTAATTGTAATGTAGACATGATTTATAGAATTGGATGTAAAAATAGTAATAAAATATATATAGGACTGACAGGAAGAAAAATAAGTGATAGAGGGAAAGAGCATAATAGAGCAATTAATAGGAAATATATTAGGCAATCTCATATATAAATTATTTAATATTGATTATAAAATAGTATGTGAGAAGAATATTTAAGTTATAAAATATGTTAAAAATTATCAAAAAATAATATGTTATAAAACCTTGTATATTCAGAAAAATTTAGATAGATGTGTAAATATAGTTAAAGATCTAGCAAAATTAGGTGGGAAATGGGCATTATTAGATAAATGAAAGATTTACAAAATATTGTAAAATTATAAATGAATATTTATAAAGGGGGGGGGAGTGGGGGAAGGGAATAGAATATTTATTTATTTATATAGATCGGGGGTGGCCAGACTTTTAGAGGTTGGGGGCTACTTTTTTGGTGAGTGTACCTGAGAGCTACTATGTTTTTTTTCAGGGCTTCGAACTGGAAACCGGGAAAAGCATTTTTGCCAAATGAAAAAAAATAATGGTTCAAAGTCCTAGTTTTTTTAGAATGTACTTATGAATTGGTGTTTCTTTTTTTGTAAGGGCTTTTTAGGTACTTGCAAATATTAGTGACATTTTTAGAAGATACTTATGAAATGATGATTTTTTTTCTGTAAGATACAAACTATCAAAGATATTTTATTATGACTACTATTAAATTACCTCAGCTCCCTTTAATATTATAATTTGTCCGTGTTGCTTTATAAAATATTAATAAATTACAATTATTGAATTACCTACAAATAATTATTTTCTAGAGCTGGTCCTAAATTTTAAAAAAAATTCAAGAAAATATAAGGAAGAAAAAAAGGAAATTATTGTTTTAGAATTTTATTAAAGTAAATTAGATGCAAATTTTATAAACAAAAAAAATTAAAGTAAAAACAAAATATTTTTATTATTATTTTGATGACACTTGGCATTGCATAGTTTCAGCAAGTTTGCCAAAATTTGCCTCATATGAACTTAAACTAATTCTTAAACACAATTCCAAATGTAGATCCTATAACTGTAACCCATGTTTAGTTTTTATCACATTTATGCAGGAAAATGCTGATTCATACAAATATGTTAAACCCAAAAATGCATTGAAATAAGCAGCGACTCTTCAAATATTTGGATATTTATCCTTGCTTATTAAGGTTCAGAATCTCCGATTTGAAGCCATTGATTTTAAATGTATATATAAATGTATATTACATTTAATATTTACTATTTTTTCTTCTAGGCCCAGTGAATATGTACGTATAAATTCACTTAATTTCAGTGATATCTTTGATATTGATGTTAACATTAAATGCATAAGACAAAAAACTAGTGATATCTTCAAGTTTGCCAAGTTCCACAAATCTTCCTTCAAATTCATTATATTTTCAACATATTTGTTGTAGATAAGATTCTTTCATCTTTAGACTCATCAGCCATATTTTTGAAATGTTTTAATTCACAACACTTCAATTGCATTACAAACATATTTAATTTTTCCTCGAATGACTTCAAAGTGCTTATCATAACTATTATTATTTTATCTTTTCATTGTAGTTCTACATTATAGTTATTTAGTTTTTCTGTAATATGACAGAAAAAGGTGAAGTCAAAAAACCATTCTTTGTTATTCAGTTCTGAATTTGAATCAACTTTAATTTCCAAAAATGATATTATTTGTGGCAGAAGTTCTCTGAATCTGGTTAAAAAATTTTCTCATCTAAACCATTTTATGTCAGTATGTAATAACAATTCACTATGTTCACTCTCACAATCCTTTAGAAAATCCCAGAATTGATGATGTAACAAGCTTTTTGATCTTATTTTATTAACAATTTTAATGACAACACTCATAGCATGATTAAATTTCAATACTTTTGAACATAAGTCATGCTAATGTATAATACAATGATAATCCATAAAACTAGATACATCATTATCATTTCTCCTCATCAGATCACAAAGTCAAAGCAACAATGTAGAAAGATGTTTCAAAAACTGGCATATCAGATAACACTCCTAAATAAAGATAAGTGAGGTGAAGTTTGTAGAGTACATTATCTATTTCAATTAATAAACAATAAAGCAGTCTCTGTGAACACTGATTTGTGTCTAATCAGCACTCTAATCAATAAAAAAAACTTTCATGTCTTTTTTCTAGGCAGGCAATACAGTACTTTCTTTTTGGAATATTATGAAACTACTAAGAGCACAGTTTGAGTAACCAGACATCACAAGATGTATTTTTATCTATGAAAAATTATATGGTACACGTGGACATTATAGCTATCTGCACAGATACATAATTTGAACCCAGTTCCTAATAGCTATCTGCCGCAGAACCGTCATTTGAAATATCTTTACTGGTTTTGAATGACATTATTAAATGTTAACTGTAACTGGTATATTTCTTAATACTTTTATCAACTATACTTCTCTATGTATGGTACACAGCCTTAAAGTTTACATCACAGTAGCCATGTTTACATATATAACTGTGGTTACACATATATATCTAATTGGCTAAATTTTATTGCAATTTTTGCTTTTAATATTTGGCTTTTTTTTGTTAAAATTTAGACAAGAAAACAAACAAAAGGAATATAATAAATGATTTTTTTCAACTATTTTTCTATAAAATAATAACTAAAAAAATGCATATGAGTGACTCAAAATCTAGTAATAATGTTCAACCATCAAAAGTCTAATTCATCAGA
Source organism: Epiperipatus broadwayi (assembly GCA_028023455.1). Lineage (NCBI taxonomy): Eukaryota > Metazoa > Onychophora > Udeonychophora > Euonychophora > Peripatidae > Epiperipatus > Epiperipatus broadwayi. The sequence continues at coordinate 7,625,851 of JAQFVV010006198.1, forward strand.
AAAAAGATCATGCAGTAAAGATAATCTCTATATTTATGAGCAAAGATAGCTTGTTAATTTTTTTTTTAGACATTAGCAAAAATTATGAGAGAAGCTTAGTTTGTCAGCTCCATGATGAGAAATCATGAATAATGCCTGAATCTGTTGATTAACCATTTTTCTATACTGTAAATTTCTCAGCAAACATTAAACCATAAGAATAACAAAAATGAAAAAAAAAATTCTGTTTAAAAAAATCATCATAAAATCTTTATTTTTTTTATCATAGAAAAATGAAACTTACATTGTCTGAAGGAACATGGATGTTGAATCGAATGATACAAAGTACACACATGTAGTGTGTATGGTTTTCACATTATCCTAAATTGAAACCAAGAATCACTAATTATAAAATACAAGCCCATTTACTTTTTTTATTTTTTATTATTTTTTTATATTGAAATCAGCTCTGAATTTATCATTATAATTTGTCAATGTTCACAACAGCTTTGCAGTCTACTTTCAGAGCCCTTGCAGGCTACTAGTAGACTGCCAGTGTGGTCTTGGCCATGCCTGATATAGATATATAAAAATATATATTGCAAAGAAATCAATTTATATATCACATGATCTAATTTAACAAGCTTGTTAAGACCTATTGGCAAGCTCATTATATATGTATATGTGTGTTTTTAAAGTGGCGTTATGAAATTTATTTTATTTTGTTTATTTATTTAAAGGCTTATGTGTGTAATGTTAATAATAATGTTTAAGGTGAATAATGTCCAATAGGTGGAGTAAGGGTAATTAATTGATCATGTGATGTAATAAAACTTTATATCTTGAAAAGATCTCAATAAGAGATGAAAGTTTATTTTATAATTAAATAAATATAATTATAATTAATTGTTTCAATCTTATTTAGATTGATTATTATATTAATTATATATGTATAACAACATTGTGGAAAAATAATTTTTACATTGGATATTTGACCATTATGCGTAAATAAAACAGCATGCCTAATATTTTACTTAGGATAGGCTGTGTTGAAGATATTTGTATTCAACATATAAAAATTAAAATACTTTTCTTTCAGTACAATATTTAATAGTAACTGAAACCAATGTTGATTTCACAGAACTTAAATGATTTACTTAGAAAGATAAATCTTGCCACATGATTTATGGTTAAATACATAAAAAATATAAACTGAAATTAGGATTTTATTATTTAAAACACAAATATATTATTCAATATTTTATAAAAATGTATCCATTATAGATAGAAAAAAATCATTTAAAAATGCATTTATAAAATATTGAAATATTTGTTAATGTTTAAGGGATGGTAAGAAGTAACAAATTACTACTGATATTGATGAAGTATTATTGATTAGTAATTATAGAAACCTATTAGTCAGTCATCTTTCTCTAACTTTGAGCAGAGAACTTATATATATATTCTATTAAAGCGTTATCGCAATGCTTTGACCAATTATTATTAAAATATTCATTTCCTATTAAGTATTCTAAAAGACCTTACTTATTTTTAAAACTTTTCAACAGCAAAAATCATTTGATTAAAATTGCTATGCCATTTATATGAAAAGAATTATTACTCATATAACCGTATTTTTAAAAGCAAAAAAATTAAAGCAGTCAAGCGTTGTTAGCCGCCTTGCAAGCAAGTAGTTGGTTGCAGACGGTTGTGGGTTCGGGTCCCGGCTGATGCTATGACATATGAAAAAAAAAAAAAGAAGCAGAGTTTTAATTCTAATAGATCTTAATCTTGAAAGTTATAATTTTTCAAAATAATATCTTCACAATAAAAGAAACATTTACACTTAGATTTTCTAATTAAAGCTTTAAAATAAGGCTGGTTAGGATTTTTTCTGACTGATATAATGAAAATAACTTTATCTAGTTGCTCAATATATTGATGATTATTAAATTCTAAGTATAAAAAATAAAGCTTAGAATTAAAAAATTATCTCGTAAGTAATTTATATATATTATTATGTGTACATTAATAAAATTATTATATAGTTCCCTTGCTGTGCAGTTTTGTGTTGTGATAGAAGGATGGATTCAAACTGTTTTGGATGAAAGCTCAAATTAATCCTTCTGGTGTTTGAACATAAGATAATCTCTTGAAAAATTAAACATTTGACTTTTTTTAGTATTAATTATATCTTTATATTGTAAATCAACTAGAGAAATAGTTTACAACACTTTAATCATGTTTATTTAAAGCATAAACACATTTGTTTAATTACATTTTATAGAAGTTATAAAAGATGTTAAAAATATTAATTGTGTAAGTTAATGAATTACAAGATGTGATTATGTATATGAATGTCTATAGTTTAAATAAATATATAGAATATGAAGATTTGAATGATTTGAGTTTATATACCTAAACAATATTATTCAAAAAGTTTAAAAAATATTTCCATACCAGTAAAAATAATCCAACAATAGCCTATATTTTGCAAATATAGATTAGCTCTAAATATTTAAAATATAGGCATTCTTCATATACCTGGGGAGCTTAATTGTAAATATAGGGGATTTGAACTCAGACTTTCAAGCACCCTTCAACTATTCATATTATCTCATACCACTGATACACATGACCACATACATGGCAGTTATTTATCTTTTCTACATGTATGTAGTCATGTGTATCAGTGGTATGAGATAGTATAGATAGTTGAAGGGTGCTTGAAAGTCTGAGTTCAAATCCCGTACATTTAGATTAGCTCTAAGTAAGCATCACATCAACAACAATCATATAATTGTAAGAATTAGTAATCTGCTAAATTACTTCCTCAGCTTACAGTATTTGTTCTGGGAATAGAAATTCAGAATGAAAGATTGTTCTAATTACAATCAAATGAATGACACTTTAACTTTTACTGAATCAGATCTAATTATGCCTAACTCTTTTGGGAATTGATGTTCTTAAAATTCTTAAAATGATTCAACAATGCAAAGTAAGTCATCACTGTAGATTTCCTCTTTTAATCAGAACTTGAAATTAATTTAAAGAAGAAATGTAATTCTTTATATCTCATGACTGATGTAAAGATATATTATGATTTATTTAATTAACAATAATAAAGCGTTATGTATACAATAATTTAAATCGATTAATTTGCTAAGATAATAGATTTATATATTTTTTAATTTATAAGGTTTATCCCAACTGGACTTAGCCAGAGATAGAAGTCTGTAGCAAAAAATGTAATTAACTAGTATTGTTGGGCACTCAATTACCAGAGTGTAATATTGCACTTTATTTAATTATTGTAAATAAAAGTATTTTACGTTGTGTAAGATAAAAAGTTGATTGTTGGTAATGTCAAATAATGATTTTTTGTGTATCTTCCATGTTTTTTGTTGATTAATTGAATTATTTAATTTTTTTTAATTTTTTCTCACCCTTACTATTCTATAGTTAGAAAATGAACACTATATCAATATTATCAGTGACTTTCTGGCTAATAATAAGCAGATATTTTTACTATTATGATAAATTCTCTCATTGTGGGTTATTAAGTAAGTATTTATGCATCTGTGAAACCTTACTCTTATTATCTAGAAAATAATATTTTTATTCTTTTATACAAAAACTGTTAATTTAATAAATCTTGGCTATAAACTGAATTATTTAATAATGATGTTAATAATTAATCTAAAAAATCTTCAAATAGTGATCCTATCTCGATCATATCTTATGTTTTCAGTATATAATCATCGAGTAATTAATGTAATATATCTGCTACATTAAATATAAACGTTACATTCCTGGTCGTAATATATATTATGTAAAATGTTTTTATTACTGATCGTTTAAATTTAACAATCATTGTTAAAAAAAAAAAAAAACTATCCATTTATACAGTGTTTTTTTGTGTATATTTCAGGATAAAACGAACAAAATTAGCGAGCCTAAAATGTAAATAAAACAATTGCGCGATTTTTTTTTAAATTTGCTAAGCAAATAAATAAACATACGAATAGTTAGTTGATCAATAGATCATTTAATGACAGTTTGAACGCAATAGTTTTATTTAATTGGCCAACTGATAATCTGAGCAATTATTTAACTGAAAATCGTTGTAAGAATCTTGGAGACTTCATTTCAATATTCTATAGCGGTGCTAAACATGTACTCTTTTAAACTACATAAAAAGCAACCTAATTATTGAAACTTTAAATGAGTTAAAGACCTTAATTTTTATATACAAAATTATTTAAATTATATAAATATTAAACAATATCTCAGATTGCTTCTCTTTATGCATAAGTATATTCTTCTTATGTAAAACTAATAAAAATATTGTTATAAGAGAATTTATAAATATTTCTACATGGATAATAACAGCTATGAATAATTTAAAATGCAAGATTGTAGGGTCATATTTGTAAGAAAATTTAAATTAGGATTATCTTTTATTTATATTTCCTCCCGATATATTGTAAATGCGAACGTAGAAATGAAATAGCAATCCAAATTAATAGTATCAAATAATAAAAACGTGTTGACAAAGATAAATTTATTTTTCTAAATAAAAATAAAAATAAATTTATATCATCTGCAAATAATGTATTTTAAAAGCATATAAACATCGATATTAGTAACTTTTTTTAAATAAAAAAGTAAAATATAGAAACAGTTTTCACTTTTAAAATATCATTTGAAGTGCCATTGCTAAATTAATTTTCTATTAAAATAATGTTTTTCAATCAAAATAATTATTATATCACTTATTTAGTTTTGGATAGTTATTTTTGTTCTTTCAAAATTAATATACCGGGATTATAGATAAGACCAAATTATTTAAAACATTTGTTTTTTCTTCAAAAGAATAATTTTGCTTTTGTCTTGATAAACACACATAAGCATACATTTTAAAAATATTATCATCATTATTAGCTTTTTATAAATGAGTGCGACCATCTAATTTCAAAAAGAAAAAAAAATAAGCAGAAAGTTAAAAATCAAAGCAGTGATAAAGATTGGTATCAAAAATGTTGTGCATCTAATTCAAAGACAAAAAAAAAAAAATCCTTGTCCCAACTAGTATAAAAAAATAACTCATGACAAGACAAGCTTTTTAATACTCAGACTCTAAACTATCTTAGATTACTGAATAAAATAAGAAAATGTAAACAGAAAAAGTAGCCATTAGTTTAATCAATAGTATAATATAAAACTATAAAGGTGGAACAAGTAGAGTAAAAATCCAAATTCAAATCCATTCTCACTATACACTAATCTACAAATATTGATTATATATTATAAGTGGGCTCATCCCTTTTCTGTATAATTAATTGGATATATTAAAGTCCTATGTGTGGTTCTGAGCATTCCATTCTTGAATTTTCAATAAAATGATTGGCTGAAGAGTTGGAAAGTGGAGAAGATTGAAACTTGTCCATTAAAGTGTAAAAATTTACTATCTTAATATAAACTGAGCGCTGTTTGTATATGTGTATGGGAGATAGTGATCTGGACCAACTGATGAGTGCTGGGTCAGCATGAAATACATATATTGAAGATTATTTTTCTTTTTCATATGTATGTGGTCGTGTGTATCCGTTGTATAAGATATATGATAGATGTAGGGAGCTTGAAAGTTCGAGTTCAAGTCCCTTATAATTACATTAAGTATAATATAGGCAATATACATATATTTAAATATTTTATATAAATATTATCTGTCCTATTAATGCCTCACATTATGTTTTATAACATTACTTATATTTCAAAACAAAACAAAAAATCTAAATTAATTTAACAAATCTCAGAAAACATTTATCAAACAAAAATTTCATATTAACAACATAAATATAGATATTGAAACTCACTAATCCTTATCACAAAATTAAGTCTGTGTATACAAGTTAGTTGATTTACTTAAAATTCTACATGTTTGTAACAAAAAAAAAAAAAGAGAAATATTAATGATAATAATAAATAAAACTTTTAATTATCACATGAGGTTATTTTCTTTTATCAATGTTGTAAAGAAAGAAAATATATATTAACTTACAAAGGATTTTTTTTTTTCCTCCACATTTTTTTCGAAATGCCACATGTATAAATTATTTTTTTAAGTAAAAAGAAATAAAAGTCTTTAATAGATTCTTCTTCACTTTTATTCTTCTTGGATTTTCTATTAATTCCCAAGAGCTTGTAAGAATACTTGAATCACAGTTGATGCAATAAAATTTGGAGGTGGTCTGATCTTTGAGGAATAAAAAAATGATGAATGGCTTGTTGTCATTTGACAGTGTTCCAATTTTTTTTTTAAGTGCCTTGATGGAATGGCAAACTGACAGCTAAAACGGAGCTAGCTCCCCAATCCCAAATTAACTTTCTTCTTTGCTTTCCATTTCTTTATCTAACAGCAACTGAAATGAATTTTTTTTCTTATTAAAAAAAAGAAAATTTATTCTTGATTACAATTCAAATATACAGAGTATTTAACATGGTGAATCTTTGCTTAAAATCAGAGATTGGTTACAAAGAAGGTAGCTTTAGAATGTCTTGGTTTCCAAGGTGGTCCCTCATCGTCTGAGAAATTGCAACTGGCCCAGGTGTCTCGATGCAGCCACTTCAGCGTCAGCAGTCTATCTCTTTTTTTTAATATCAGTAATGATTGATACAAAAACTTTCTGTGCACTATGATTCATCTGACTGATCATAAGCTTGAAGATAGCCATTCTAATTATGGAAGGGGTGATACTTTTTAATGCCTTGCTAAATGATAACACTTCTTTGTTATTGTCAATGACACTGTTGACAATGAGAGATCTTAAGGGCCCCAGGAAGGGGCATTTGTAAAATAGGTACTGCATTGTTTCTTCATAAATCATGGATAATTGACACAAGGAATCGAGCCTGCGATAGCCCCTCTTTCAAACCAGAAAGTGACTTGTAGGTAAGGAGGTGAGGTTAAACTTAATGACAATGTCCACATATTTAGGCTCAAGCAGCCAGAGTCTGGACTTTTGGATTATCAATTTATTGTTAAGGTCAAGTTCTGTAGGAATGGCACATTGTGTATATTGAGAAACAATGAAGAACAACTGGCTTTTTGTCTAGTTGCTATCTGAGTAAAAACCAAATCTCAACTCCAGCATAATGAACTAGTAGATTGCTGTTGGATCTGCTATCTCAAATTCAGTTATATCTCATTTATGGTAGCTATCTATTGAAATGATAACTTTCCAAGCCCCTATCATTTCACCATCAAACCTAATGACACACTCATCTGTGCTAAGTTCGAACCTATTTAAATGTTAATAAATTTAAAATTCGCTCATGTCTGTCTAAACAATATTATATATTTACGTGCGAACCAACACTATAATTAGATAAGATTAGGAAAATTATAGCATACTAAATTTACTTAATATTTTTAAAAATGTTCGTTATATTATTTAAGTTAAGAGTAAATTATTAATTTTGTTGTTTAATATTGTAATTTCGTATGTGGATATATAATCTGTACTATCTAGAAGAAAGACATGATTGTAAAATATGTAAAAGCCGTTATCTAAAAATAATATTAAATGCCTTTAAAAATTGTTAAAAGATTTCTTGTTTTAAATATATTTCAGGGAAAAAGTTTCTCGAAAATATATTTAAAAGCTATATCAAAATATGTTTGTAAATTATTTTAAATAAATATGTAAAAAGGTTTGCATTTTAAAAAAAATGTTAAAGGGTTGTTTTTAAATAAAAAGAGTTTCTATTATATGTAAGATTAAAAATAAAAGCTGGTCAAGTAATTAAAAAGATTTCTGGTTGTAAACAAGTGTCATTAACGACCACACCTGGAATCCATAAAAAGTAAAACTAGTTCAAAATTTACTAATTAAAATCTCCTTAGATAAGATTAAGTTATTTTAAAATCTAAATTGGACAATTGTTTGCAACAAAAAATCTTAATTATAATAATAGCTTATGGAATGTTTCTAACATAAGTTTATCTAAGATTGTAAAAATCTGGATTATAAATTGAAAAATATTTAATTAAATTTTTGCGTTTAGTGAGTCTTGAGGCGATAGATTCCAATAAGGAAAAGATATAAATACTCTGTATTTTTAACAAGGAAAAGACAGCCATATTTTTAGAGAGAATTGCAGCCAGTCTTCATGATTGTTAATATTTAATATGTCCGGCTAAAAATGGGCATTTTGTTGCTGTGACTCCGCATGGAGAATGAGGGTTTCTCTTGTTGCAATGCCTGAACCACCATCATACCACTAGCAGAGATCAGCCTAACAGAATTGGAAAAATGATGCCACCAGCCGCCCAGTCAAACTCACCAAACCAACAGCCAAGAACTTGCAGTCCAGATAAATAATACCGGTACCGTTTTATTTTTCAAACCGCAGAGCTCTGTGTAAATATATCTATATAAGTTAGCTAACTCTCTTTTTAAAATAATTATAAAACTAAATGTAATCAAAACTTAAATCCATTTAATATTTTAAATATGTAAATTGCTACCAAAATTTAATATTGTTGAAGTTTAAATAATCTGACTATTTTTATATTTTCCATTCACTTCAAAGTAAATTATTTAGTTTAAAGTTATATCACTGCGATTGTGTCTATATTTCTTTGCTTATTTTAAATGCTTATTATATTTTATATGCCAATATTTCGAAACAGTGGGCACTTAATTTCATATTTTTAAGAAGATATTATTTAAAAAAATCTTCACATAATTTGGTTTATAGCGTCAACTTTCTGCGCTGTTTTGAAATCCTATTTTTTTTTTATTATTTAAATGATTTAATATGTGAAATGTGGCTCTTTTAATTAACCATTTAAAAACTTAACTTTATAGTTTTATTAAGAATTAAATTTAGCCTTGCTCGTATTTATAAGTATATTTGTCATTTAAATTCTTAAGTCCATAGAAATATGCTTTTCCTCCTTAAAGTATTTATTATCTATAAGTAACTTAATAGATCGAGCATGCCAAAGTACAGATGTATTAATATCCCTTTTAGTAGCATAGACATTTATTATCAGGCTACACAAGAGTTGGTCCCAATTTGATAGAGCTTTGCTTAGCGGATGTGATATATTATTTTATAAAATTATTTTCATTTTGCTGCTATACGTATGATACGTACATTAAGATGGAGCCACAGCGTTGCCAGCACATCTTCTCTTATAGGGTAGAGCAGTAGCGAAGCCTGAGCCAAGGCCAGGTTAGCATGTAAGTCCCCCGCCATTTCCTGAACACAATATTCCTTTCACGCAGCACTGCAATCGGTTACAGGGTACTGGCGTTTGTCGCAAAAACCCTGAAGTTTTATTTCATCCATCCGCAGAATGACTTTTATTATTGTTTACCTGTGCCATAGCACATTGGTAAAATCTTATGCAGCCAACTCTCCCACCTTAACATAACGCTTTCAGCATTCTGAAATTTTCTCTCAAAAGCCATGTTCGCTCGATCGTTACTTGAGCTGGTTTATGCGCTCATTATTAAGTCATATTGTATATTTTAGTAAATGAATTCATGATCAAAGTTCAATATAATTATTTATATAACAGCCACAAATGTAATAGGATTTGGTTTATCTAGATTTATAGACATGACGTAGTGATTAATTATGTATCAGTTGTAAAGAAATTCATGATGGGCATATGTTAAACACATCTATGAAAATTTAATTACTTATGTAAAGCTATTTTGAATTACCCAATGTTTGCATACATTCTACACTGAAATGCTATTGTAAATAAATGAAATATGGATAGAAGAATTGTAAATAAATGTATAATTAATTTAATGTATTTTGTTCTTTGTCTCATTATTGATCTAATTCAATCCAATTCTAATTATTATTTATAGTCTACATATGTGAAAACTATGCATTAAGTTAAATTAAATTAGTGATATATTTTAGACAATTAAGAACCTCTCTTTTAATTATCAGAGTCTTATTGTGTCTCCGTGACCTATGTCGGCCATGTGGAAAGAGGTATACTATGTGTAATTTCAAGGTAGTCATTCGTAGGGTCTTGAGTCTTGGAATCCTGGCTTATGAGTTGAAGTGTAGTCAAACTTAGGATGTCACAGTCCTAGTCTGGTCAGCTTCAGTCTCTTTTGCTTGGATTCTGAATTCTGTTACACGAATGTACAAACTTGACTGTTACACTATATAACTCTGGAAATCAACCAACTCTGTCAACTGCTTCTCAGAATATTATTAGCCAACCCTCTAATCTTTTTATCCAAACCTTTTATAGCTAGATTGCTGGGGTAACAAAAATACACTAATTAAAAACTGTTTTTATCCTTTTAATCTTATTTTGAAACAATTTTAATTCCTTCAAACACAATTTTGAAATTTTATCAAAAGTAAAATCAAATTTTTACTTAAAAAGATTTCTAATAGATAAAAATTTTGTTCAATTAATTAAAAAGACTTCAAAATAAAAAAATTTACAATTATTAGTAGATGTTTTATAATCAACATGCTTGTTTTTAATTTCAAAATGAGAATTTGATGAAAATATTTATTAGATCTTTTTAAATGTTTAATTTATAATAAACTTTTATTTTAAATCCCAAATTACTTAATGTTTTACTATGCTTATTTTATTCCAGGAAATGTAGACAAATATCCACAAAATTTTTGTTTGTGTTTATTTTTACTTTGCTTTCAACTTTAGATATATTTGTGCACACACATTGTTATTGTGTGCCGTGTAACAGAAGCATTGCAATATATATATATGAGAATGAATCAAAAATTATCCACATTCTGGTTGTCTTATCAGCACTTTAATATAAAGTTGCTGTCTCCCAATCACTGCTATATAATTTTGATAGTGCTTCATCAGTTCAAGTGTGATTGCACTGCAAGAAATAATGATCCCCCACTTGTGATTTGCACAAATGCAATGATTCATTTTTGTGGTTTGTGGGTGTTTATGTGACAAATCTTTTGCAAATCTACCATAATTTCTGTTTATGAAATTTTCCATGACAGATTTGAAATTCAAAAAGTTTGTGTGAGATGGATACTGAAACAACTCACAGTAGAACACAACCAAAACATTTAGTCATCTGCAAACAAAATTTTGATGAATACTGTAAGGAAAATGAAATTTTCTTAAAAAGAATTATTATTCATAATGAGACAAGGATTCACTACTATGAGCCTGAGAGTAAATGGCAGAGTATGGAATGAGAAACATCTTCGATTTCCAACCAAGAAAATGTTATAAAGTTTACCATCAGTCAGAGAATAAATGCTTACAATTTTCTGGAATTTTGAAAGGAACACTATCAGAAAAAAGGTTCAACAATCAACAATGTCATTACAGCAAGATTCTCAGTGAAAAACTGAAGAATAAAATTCAAGGAAAATGTTGAGAACTGCCATTCAAGAGTATTGTATTGTTGCATGACAATGCGTGTTTCCACACCATTGCCCACATTGTTAACACTCTCCAAAATTTTATTTTGAAGTGTTGGAGCATCTTCATTATAGCTTAGCCTTGTCCCATAACTCCATCACATATTTGGTCCACTAAGAAAACCCTATAAAGATTAATGCCAGATAATGAGGTAATGATAATGGTGCTTTCATGGTTTGCAACTCAGCTTAAAATATTTTTAATGAGGAAATACAAAATCTTGTTGATAAATGGGCAAAATGTATTAAAAAAAATTGTGATACTATGTAGAAAGATGATGTATTTGCATTTTCTGAAAGTTGTTTAAAATAAAGACTATGTTACAGTGTGGATAATGTTTGTCACAATCTCATATATTACACTTATTATATATTGTACTGGACACCATTTCTTTTTATCACCAAGGGCACTTCTAGGCCACTGTCAACCTAGAATATTTGATTTACAGTGATCAAAAGTCAAATGATAATGAATATAAATGCTGCCAACTAGATCCAGGGAGAGAAAAAGATCTTAAACATTGTTCTGACAATTGAGGTACAGGACACAGAAACAAATGTCAGTCAAAGACAAATATAATTATTAATAATTTTTAAGTTTTATTAAATTCAAAAAAATTTAGTGGAAAAAAATATATAAGTTGACCCAAATTCCCCAACCTACTTTGTCTGAAAGTGGAAGTGAATATTGTGGTATATAAAACAATTTGGCAGATAATTTTGTTTTCTCATCAAAGTTTAAAAGGCTTTCTATGATATTCTTGCCAATGATTTACCTACCCAACCTCCACCTTCCTTTATTAGAGATTTTGGAAGTTAATGAACAATGCAGAGTGACCTTTCTTTAAGATGGTAAAAATATCAGGATAAAACAAGGATGTCTTATGATCCTTAAGCAACATAAGAGCTCATGTTATGATATGGCCCTTAAGGTTACCTTTGTGCAAGCAATAGAAAAGATTATGATTTTACATAATGATAAATCACCAGCCAAAAGATCTAAGACCTGCAGAAAATGCAAACACATTAAACTAAATTAATCAACCAAAATAGGAAACAGGTGAGATAAAAAGAAAACTACTACTATCTGCCAAAGCCTTTAACAACAATTAATAATAATAATAAAGAAAAACAATGAGTTTAAAATATTAACTCACAATACACTCTCTGACAAAGCAATAACAAGTGAAATCTTGAACTGATTCTCTACAATTTATAGGTTTAAAAAAAAAATACATCTAATAAAAGAAATATTAATAAATTACTAATAATATCAAAATTCCTACTCATAAGCCTATCACATATTCATATTTTTTTTCTTTGAGTATAAAGTTTAGAGATTTAAGCTCTGGTTAAAATAGAAGAATGTTCAGTTACCTTCCAGATTTCAACTGCTCCATCTGATTTATTCCAGTGGTGTGCACAAGGTTTAGTTCTATCGGGAGTACATTACAATGGTTTTGGATCTCCAGTAATCCAATTGTGAAGTATAAAGGCAACCTTCAGGATTAGTCATGACTAGGTAATTAGGATGTGTTACTGATGACACAATTTAGAGCTCTGGGATTCGTCTTGGAATGTTTTTAGCACTGCATACTTGTGATCTTTTTCTCTGAAGATAGTAGTTTTTGTATTTTGAATTGATGGTCGCTATCCCCAGCAATAAACATATTCTCTTTTATGTTTGAATGATTTTGTCAGCAGTTAGCAATCAGCAATGCACAATTAGCAATCTTCACTTCACAAACAACACAAGAAAACAGCAAGCAGCAACTTTCCATTTGCAATTCCTAATATGTATATCTTAAGTCGCAATCTGCAAATAGCAATTAAAGACATCAGCAGTCTGCAATTATTAATTATAAAAATATATCTATTCCCCTAATAAAAAAACAGCACTTTTATATACTATTTTTATCTTCCACCAGATCTTAAAATCTAAGTGGGACTAGTCTTTATCTCCTGCTAGATAATTAAAAGTTTTAACCAGGGCTATTCTTTATCTCTCGCTAGATCTTAATTAAAATTTTAACCAGGTTTATTTTTTATCTTACGTTTTTACTTTTCAAATACTACTTTTAATAAATTAGAAAATAAACTCTGCTTTTAAAATAGATTAAAACAAAACAAAAAAAATTATCTCAATCAAAACTCTTTTAAAGCAAAATATTTTTCGAGTATCTATGTTATGGCACATATGCTTAAAAGCAAAAAATAAAATAAAATACAAAATTTTAAATAAAATTGTCTCTTCCCTTTTAAAATCTTTATAGATATACATTTTAATTGTGACTTTAGAATGACTGATTTTTGAAGTGGAGAAAGTCCCTGGTTCAATATATATATATACATAGCAACAAAGTAAATGAATTTAAAATTGAATTTAAATCTATACTCAAGTCTATATTAAATAACAGAAATTGAATGTTTATGTCTATGCACACACACACCTAAATATAAAAAAAAAAAAGCAAAGAAAGAGAATATTTCAAATAAAAATTTCAGGGTTAAATACTTTACTCACTATCCATTGTAAACACTAAAAATATGTGTATATATATATATATTGCCAATATCCAATACCAGCGGGTACCACTAAATGTGGTGAGAATATTTGGATAAAGAATTTATGTCAGTATACTTATACAAAAGGTGAATGATTGATTGTCTTAAGAGAATTGTTGAGTATTTTAGTCAGAAGGAATGGAATAGAAGAATAGATGCATTAATAAAAAATAGAGTTGGAGAGAGAAAAACTAGTATGGAGAGTAAAAAGAGTTTAAATATACATAGAACTAAACAGAATATTGGGAGCAAGTTAATTTATAATAATAGCAAGAAAGCTTTCTGTTTATGGCTCAAACAGGATATTTAATAACAAGGGAATACATATAAATAGAAAAATATGGGTGATTTTTTTTTTAATTAAGGAAAATATGAATACAATTACAGTATAAATCTTTTTGGTATACATTTGTTTAAATTTGTTACACTTATAACAACAATCATTAGTAAATAATTTTTCAAATTAGTAAATATATCTGTTTGATACATTAGTTATAATTTAGGCTGCAAGTTGTATAAGGAAGGCATAGAAAATATTACACATCTATTAATTGAATGTAAATGTCTGCAAACAGAAAGGGCACAAATAATGAAGTTGTGGAAAAATATATATAAACAAATTAATTATACAGAAAGTAGGTTTTTGTTTTTTATGCTGGGTTTAAAAAAAGATAAGAGGGATTTAGATAAAAAAGCCATGGAGTTGACAAAGATTATGTTATGGAAATGGGATGAAGCAGGATAAAGAAGAATATGAGAAAAACTTAGGGTGGGAAATGAAAAGAGAAGATAAGGTAATCAACAGGTTTCTCTGGGCATAGTGGCTGAGGGATTCCTGACCCTGTAAAAGGAAAAGCCACAGTGCATCACATCGCATGTGCTGACTTGACTGATTTGTTTCACAAAATAAGCTAAAGTTTTTTTTTTTAAATATAAGCTGAAAAAATTGGTTGCTACTAATTTTTTTACTTACTATATGGAAGTGAAAAAAAAATTGGGATTAAGAGTGATAGATTTAAATGAATTGGAAAGATCATATTGATAACATTTGAAAAGTGTTTCATCATGTCATCTGAAATATAAGAAGAAAAAAATAATTTTTTGTATGTTTTACTGCAAGGGACTTGTACATAAGATTAGTTGGTATTTTAGTAGATTTTCTATTTAAAAAAAATTTAATTTAAAAAAGAGTGATTTATTTGAAAAACAAGATAACATTTTTGAAGCATAAGGTTAGAAAGTACATGTTTATCAATAGCCATTGAAAGAAAAAAGTTTTCCTTCTTTTGTATAAAGTGGTTTAAACAATAGTAGTGAAAGCATAAAGTTAAATATAGAATAGGGGACTTGGAAAAATAAGGAATACGGATTGCATTTGTAACCCACAATGTATATATAATGGTCAGAAAGGAATTAGGTGAGCTGTGGTAGTGTACTATATATGATAAAGTTTATCATTAGAAATGCTTAAATAAGACTAGGAAGGATGTAAAAGGTGTATGGTTATGTAGACCATGTGTAAATGTGATAAAAAAGGTAAAAATGATTTCTAAGTGTAGATAGTTTAAAGAGAAAGTCAGGAGAAATGGAGCAAAATGTAGTTGAGGAAGATAGAATAGAGTATGCTTTTAATGGACAAGAGATATGGATGACAAATATGATAGAAATGGTTAGCCAAAGAATAAATAAGACAGAGAAAGAAGTAAAAGATATAGAAGCAAAATTAAAATTCTTAGAGAAGAAGTGGGACCAGATAAAAAAATTATTGGGACAGATAAAGAATCCCAGAAGATAAGGTCATAGATGAAAGTAGGGAAAGTAAACTATGAGATAGTACTGATAGGAGATTCACTAATTAGAGAATGTGGAAATGTAATTGCAAGGGGAAATAGAAAGAGGTATGTAAAGAATGTTTGCCTGGAGCTAAAATTAAGGATGTTACAGTTTAGGTAAAGGAACAAGGGAGTAGATATGTGTAGATTATGGTAAAGACAAATAATTTGTCAGAGCCATCAGACAGAGTAATGGATGAGTACATAGAATTGATTAGTAATTTGAGTAAAATCAAAGGAAGTGTAGGAATGGTTGTGTTATTACCAAGGTTGGACAATAGGTATATATTAGATAGGGCATGTTCTATAAATGAGAAATTGAAAAAATTGAGTAAGGGAAATGATGTTATGTTTGTAGATGTGTAGGTTTTTTTTTATTAGTAAGAGGGAGTTATATAGTAAAGACGGATTGCACTTAGCAAAACAAGGAAGTGAAGTTTTAGAAAGTTTGATTTATAAAGAATATTAGAATTTGAGAAACTTATAAAGGGGGAGTGGAGTTTTAAATTGTAATATTATCAAAAATAAGAAAAATGGACAAGATGTAAGGAATAAACAAAGGGTAGCTGATTTGGATGTAATTATAAATGTGGAGAGGGATTGGTTCTGTAAAATTAATGGTAAGTTACTTACAAATATAATGGAAAAAAAAGAGTCAAAAGAATTTATAAAATGTAATTATAAAAGATGAATTTGTTAAAATTGGATATTTGAATATGCAAGGTGGTAGGAAAACAGAAAAGTGACTGGAATTAAACAAAGCAGTTAAAATGAAGAATTTGAGGTATTAGCAGTAGTGGAAACATATCTAAGAGAAGAAGAACTTATACTGGAAGACTGGCAGAGTCTAAATAGAAAAGAAGAAAGGGTTGGGAATAGGAGTTATGTCAAAAAATATTTAAATACTGTTAAATGTCAAGAATATTTATGCTTTGAAATAAGGTTAGGAAGACAAGAATGGATGGTGGCTATAGTGTATATAGCCACTAGAAATAGTCAAACTATAATGGAGTGAAACAGTAGCATATATGAATGCCTAGTTAAGAATATATAGAGTTTCAAAAAAAGGGAAAGAAAATAATGATGATAGGGAATATGAATTGATGTATTGAAGAAATTGATGATGTAGATAACAAGAATGGACAGTTTTTAAAAAAATGTTGTCAGAGAGTGAATTTCACCATTGGAAATTTATCAAATATTTATGAGGGACAATACACCCAGTCTAAAAATAATATATTTCACACAATAGATTATATATTAGTAGAGAAAGAGGGTATGAATAAAGTACTGAAAATTAAAGGGTTTGATAATGAAAATAGAGTTATGTGACAGTGATCATAATTTCTTTATAATAGAAATGGTTAGTAATGTGATGGAAAATACAATAAAAGTAGAAAGGATAGTGAAAGATGTGGATGAAGAATGAATAATAAGATTAAGTTAGAAGAATATAAAACAAAAGTAGAAGGAAGCATGGAAGAGTTAGTTGGGGATGAATATATAAGAACTGGAGTGGTTAAGTAGAAAAAGTGTCAAATAGTTTTCCACGAGAATATTCAGAAGAATAAAGGTAATAGAAAAGTAAGAGTTAGTAAAAGTGTAAAAGAGAGAGCAAATGCATGCAGAGAATATATGGGTGTTATTAAGAATAAAGATTGTGAAAAAGAAAAATATTAAATGAGAAAAGTATTCTAAAAAAAAGTTGCCTAAAATAGATAATTATATAGAGAGAATGAAATTAAATAGTAAGTTGTTGGAGGATATTAATGAAAGTGGAAAAGATGGAAGTAAAAAGTTTTGGAAATATATTAAAAGAAAGAATGTATGGGGGATAGAAATAGTATTACTAGATAATGAAAGAAAAAAATGTAGCTCTAGAGAAGATTTAGAGGCAATCTTAATTATGTAATGGATATAGAAAATATGTTAGATGTGAAGGACAGAATAATAACAAACATGAAAGCATACAGTAATGGAAATATTAGATTTACAGAAAATGAATTGAATGAGGCAGGGAAAAAATTGAAAAGTGGAAAGGCAAGAGTTTCAGATAGATAGGCAGCAGAGATGCTGACGAATTTAGGAAATAGGGCAAAATTAAAAATTAAATCTATTATCATATTTTAATAAGATGGCACAGAAAAATTTCCAGATAGTTGGAATAAAACAAGAATAAGGCTCCTCTTTAAAGGAAAGAGTAAGGATCATGGAAAGTTAAACAAATATAGAGTGATAGCAGTTAAATCAGTGTTATATAAAGTTTTCACCATATATGATGGCTGGAAGGGTGGCAAAATGAATGGAAGAAAATAATATAGTGGGAAAAATGCAAAGAAGTTTTTGATCGAATAGATGTATAAGAGATAGTTTATTTGTAGTTACAAATTTATAGATATGATAGAAATACAGGTAGACAGTTATATATGGTTTTTATAGATTTAGAAAAAGCATATGATAGAGTAAATAGAAATAGATTATGGGTTAGTTTAGTAAATTTTGGAATGAATAGAGTTTAGTGGATCTTATTAAAATTATTGTATAAAAATAATTACTATACATATGGTTAAAATAGTATTTAATTGGATTATGAGTAAAGGACATGCAAAAAAATGGGTAAGAAAGTATGCAGATTTGGATAAAGAATTTATGTCAGTATACTTATACAAAAGGTGGAATGATTGTGTTAGGAGAATTGTTGAATATTATAATGATAGGGAATGGGATAGAAGAATAGATTCATTAATAAAAAATCAGGAGTTAGAGAGATGGAGAACTAGTATGGAGAGTATAAAGAGTTTAAATATATATAGAAGCAAACATAATATTGGGTGCAAGTTTATTTATGATAATAGCAAGGAAAGTAGTTGACTGTTAATGGCTCCAACAGGAAAGTTTGCACCAAGGGAATATACACATAAATGGAGAAATGTGGATGATTTAGTCTGCAAGTTATGTGGGAAGGGGGGTGAACATAGAAAATATTGGCATCTGCTAATTGAATGTAAATGCTTGCATGCAGAAAGAGTACAAATATCAAAGTTGTGGGAGAATAAATATAAAAAAGTGGTTATGCAGAAAGGGGGTTTTCAGTTTTTATGCTGGGTTTTGGAAAAGATAAAGAGGATTTAGATATAAAGGCCATGGAGTTGATAAAGATTATATTGTGGAAATAGGATGGAACAAGAGAGAAAAGAACATGGGAAAAACTTGGTGTGGAGAATGGAAAGAGAAGGCAAGCTGGCTAATAGATTTCTTTGGGCAGAGTGACTGAGAGATTCCTGACTCCAAAAAAGGAGAAGCCATAATGCATTGCATCACATCACATCATTGAGTTGTAAAATCCCTACATACCATTACTAATAGATACTTCAAAATGCCTCAAGGCCATAAAAATTAGAAATTCTTCAGAAACCTTAATTGTCAAGAGTAGACAAGAGTAAACAAACATGGAACTAATACAATTTTCTTCTTCTTCCTCCTTTCTTTATGTATTGATTTCTATATTTACATATGGTACCATTTCTAACCTTTTTATACACTTAACAATACTATTTTTTTACACCAAAATTTACTCTTACAGTTTCGATGGTCCTGCAGTCATCATCAGAGATCTTTATAATCCTATTTCCAAAAACCAACTAATAGGATTATAAAAATCACTGATGATGACTGCAGGACGTCAAAACTGGAAGAGTAAGGTTTTGTCCTAAAAAATAGTATTGTTAAATGTATAAGAAGATTAGAAATGGTATCATATGTAAACAAACATGAAAGATTAATCTACTAGCAAACAAAACAAATTTATTAACAGTTCAGTTATAACACATAAACTTAAATTATCATTACATAATTTACATTCATTTCATTTGTTGATATCAGATAGCTTTTTTAAATATTAACAATAACGAAACCCTTATTATTTAAATAAATATCATCTGTGCTGACTATCATTTATCTGATTCTATTAGATATGTGTTAGATATATGAAATTGTGCACACATATACATTTCCCTCTTAACTTCAAAGAATAGGCAATAATAAAACAGACTAAATAATATTTATGTATTCACCATGCAGATTCAATTATAAGATTAGTCTTACATAATATGTATTTGATCCTATGTCACAATTAAAAGTACAACAGCAAAATAGACCTCTTAAATCCCAGGATAATATCATAAGCACTATACAAGTGATTATATATACAATTAAAATTCAAGCATAGGAACATATATTCCTTGAAAAACATATCTCTAAACCTGGAATAAAATCATCTGCAAGAGATTACCTATAAAATCAAGTTCATTTATGAGAATTTATATATAAATTTTTCAAGGAGATATATATAATTCAAGCATATCAGATAAATTGTTTACAGGATTGCTTTATAAATGTAAACACATATATTCTAACCTTCAATTTATGATATGTATATGGTATAAAAGAAATTGCAATCTACTTAAAAGTTCTAACTAAAATAAAACTAGCTTACTGTATGTATGGATACATACATGTTGGGATCAGTCATGCAAATGCCTTTATTTTCATTAATTTCTAAATATATTGTTAAAATGATTTTGAATAGTTTCAGAAATAACTTTGGTAAAAACTAAAATTTGACTTTTTAAAACTCAATCTTTTTTATATTCTTTTTTAAAAAAATTAATACTTTCATAAAAAAATTGATTAAACATTTACTTAAATTAAATGTTGATTATTTAAAATTATCTTTGTAATTTAAACCTTTTGGAAAAATATTCATGGAAATAAAATTGGCTTTATCTTTATTTCAACAATAGCTAAACACCCTATAACCTTCTCCTAATTACTGCGTACTAACACATATTCAGGGGCATACCTCATATACAAATGTCAAATTTTAATAAAGCTAAAGTATTATGAAATATAAATGAGGTGCAAAAATTAACATTGGTAAAGAAATACATATGTTTTAATTTTGGATATAGATCTCTTTTGTAGTTCACTAGTAAAATATTCTGTAGATAGTTTCAAATACTTAATCACAATCAGGTTTATATCAAACATGATTAACTTTCACTGTTATGAATTATCTTTGTTGTGGCTGTAGTGTTATATATGCAAAGCTGATTGGCACAAGGTTGGAATTAATTCAACACATAGATTTATACATCCTGATTGTGGGGATTCATACTCAGAATGAAGTTCTTTGGTGACTTCTAGCAGCACATACTAATTACTTCAACTTAAAAGGGTTTCTTGAAAAAATGTTGACAGCAATGAGCAGAGAGAGCAAGCAAAAATGAAAGACCAAAAACAAAATTA
Source organism: Epiperipatus broadwayi (assembly GCA_028023455.1). Classification (NCBI taxonomy): domain Eukaryota; kingdom Metazoa; phylum Onychophora; class Udeonychophora; order Euonychophora; family Peripatidae; genus Epiperipatus; species Epiperipatus broadwayi. The sequence continues at coordinate 7,647,003 of JAQFVV010006198.1, forward strand.
TTTTCTGTGTCTGTGGTATTTATACAATTACTAATTTTTCAAAAGCTATATTTTTTATATAATTAAAGCAAGCCAGTAATTATTTTAATCATCTACATTTATAAAATTCCTTAGATAAAAACACGTTTACTTGCACAACTGCTTACCTTAATATCTAAAAACATGTTCAAATAAAAAATTAAACATTTGGAAAACATCAAACAAAGGAATTTATTTTACTATTGTGATAAACTATTTTATATCAAAATTTTATTAATTCAACATTAGTAAAATAATTTTCTTTCTATAGCAAAACTTCTGACCTTTACTGTATCATTTAATTCTAAGTATCCCTAAGCAAATTGAATTAATTTTCCAACTTTAGATTGGTCAATTACAAAACCAGCAGTAAAAATATATTTGTCTTTTAAAAGTATATATTTGTTTTAGTTTAGTTTTTAAAATATAAATTAATAATTCATCAGATTATAAAGTAAACATAAGTTTTTAAAAAAATAAATTTCTATTTATAATTGACAAAATTAATCTATAGTGGTCAACATAAAATGTACTTTTGTCACCAATTACAAATTGTAGTCACACATCATTGATTTTTTTTCTCAGTTTATTTTCTTGTAAAAGTAAATATTTTATAATATAATCTGAATTATTCTTTTAAAATAATTAATATTACACAAATATTTTATATTTATTTTATATAATGCTATGTTTATAAAGTGTAATATTAATAAGCAGCCATAAAGCTAATGCACATGTGCTTTGTAGATTTTTAACTATAAATGAAGACTCTCACTTTCAAACACAAGATAAAGTCTTTGTGAAAAGATAGAATGAATCCATCTATCTTTTCAACCCAAACCTAGTGCTATATAAAATAAATATTTCATTTATATATATTTAATTTCAAATAAGAATGATGTATCATAAATTCTAGAAAATTTCGCAAGCGTCATTCATTCAAGCATAGTTAAAGTAATTTAAAGTGATTGTTTAACATCTTCACGCTCTCATTTCCAAATGCTTAAGATTCGCCCATACTTATATGTTTGGGTCAAAAAGATAGATGGATTCATTCTATCTTTTCACAAAGACTTTATCTTGTGTTTGAAAGTGAGAGTATTCATTTATAGTTAAAAATCTACAAAGTGCATGTGCATTAGCTTTATGGCTTATTATTAATGTTACAAATATTTTATGAAAAAATAATAAAAAATATAGAAAATATATATTTTTTATATTTTCATTTTCAAAATCAAAATGAAGTAATAAAACTGTCAAAATTGATGACAGTCACTCTTCTGTATTAATAATGTTAAATTTAAATATTATTGATTTACAAATTCTTAAAAAAATCTATACATGGCAGCAATATTCATAACAGTTTTTCCTATAAAACATAAAATTAATGGACATTGGGAAAACCAATATTAAAAATTGTGGTTAGTGATTTAACACCAAGAATGTAAAGATATGGTTTCATCTATTATATTGTTAAATTAGATTTAGTTTTATAAAAAATTGAATCAAAATATAAAAAATAAGCTAATTTTTTTTGGAGCACACACATTTTTATCTATGCATGTGTGCACCTATAACAAAATGGAAATATAATTTTAGTGTTAACGTCTAAATTTAATTTCTAAAATCTGGCTCTCCAACTCATAATTGATAACTACTTTTATTTTCTTATTAAGAAATTGAATGTTTTTATCAATGCACACCCACATATATATAAAGAAACAAAATCAGAGAGAGAGAAAAAGTGAATATTTTAAACGACAATTCTGTGTTAAATACTTTCTCACGATTCATCAATAAACATTTAAAATGTGTGTATATAAATATTTGTTTATAGAGAGAAATGAAGGAAGAATAGGGATGAAAAAATAGATTTTTTTTGTTTGAATTAAAATACAAACATTGTTTATTTATATGTAACAATAGAAAATTAAAAAGAAAAATTAAAAATTCATAGTCAAAATTCAATTGAATTATCAAAACTAAATATGTATATATCAACACACACATTGAAATATATAGAGAAAAGCAAAAAATATATAATGACTGGGCATGCAATATAATGTGTGTACATGTATTTAATGCTTAAAATGAAAAAATATTAGATTAACACAGACAAAATTTATATATATAATTTTAAATGAAGTATGTAAAAACTTAAATATTAAGTAAGTAATAATATCTTTTTGTATTTTTGAAATATTATAAATTATTTAAAATCAAATATAAAAAAAATCGTCAAGCGTTGTTAGCAGAGAGGTCAGCGCAGCCAACTTGCAAGCAAGTAGTTGGTTGCAGACAGTTGTTGTGGGTTCGTCTCCCGGACGATGCTATGACATATGCGAAAATATATATATAAAATCTTCATTTAATTTGACTTTTCTGATTTTGACAAAAATTTGAATATTTGATGTAACAAAGAAAGAAAAGTATTTTTGTCTAAAACAAGATTTTTTTTGTAATACGTATTAATTATCGAATTAATTCTATAATCTGTTTTTACTAAGGGAATTAATCAATACTTATTTTTGGTTTTGATCAATATAAAGTAAAAAAACAGAACAATAGTAATTTAGATATTTATTTTTTTTTTTTAAAGTGTCATAGCATCGGCCGGGACGCGAACCCGCAACCCGGGCAACTGCCTGCAAATGCAAGGCAGTCGCGCTGACCTCTCGACCACCAATGCAAGACAATTTAGATATTTTGTTTGTATTAATCAACGATATTTACTGCTAATTCTTTTATCTTAAAATTCCCATGTATTTACTATAAATAGTAAATTCAGAATAATTAATAATTATTATTAGATCATGGAAAAGTCATCTTTAAAAGAAGTCAGTTGTTAATCTCCATGTTGCTTAGGTTTTACTAATAAAGAAATAAAGGAGAAAGACTTCTTCGTGATTTCATAACCAAATATGTAGGAAACAGACCACTTGGAAAGCTAAAATTCATGAAAATTATAGAAGCTGAAATGAAATGAGAATTTCCAGTGTTTGTTTTATATATCTGTTGACTAGGACATGTCACTGGCAATTTGCATGAGAGCCAGCCTAAGATTGAGATACTACAGTTACAGGTTAAATATATCGAAGTACCGATAGTGGAAATTTTTTGTTGTATAGTAATAGAAATTCAGACAAAATCTGATTATATAGCCCTTATGCTGCTACTGATTTTTACATATGCTAGTCTATATAATTATGGAAACATAAATAAAAGAAACACAAATATATAAATCAGGGATAGAAGAAATTGGTATGTAATATATATATTAATAATGATTTTATTATTTCAAATTTTACTTCTGCTATTAAATAAAATTTATTTATATTAACTATTCAAAAGAAAAAAATTATACTGTAGAAATAAATTTTGAATAATGAATAAATGAGCCCAGCCAATTAAAGAAAACAATGTCATCTAAAAAAATAAAAAGTAATTGATTGACCAATGAAAAAACCTTCAGGCAATAGGAACTCTAGATATATTTTGTTTGAATCTTCTTATATCATTCAAAAAAAAATATATATCATTCATAAAAGATTTGCTTTAGAATTAAAAAATGTAATGGAATTGTCTAATGTGTTACTTTAGATTTTTATAGTTAAGTTATACTATAATGGTATTTTTCATATTTAGATTATGAGAAAATAATTAAGTGTAAAGGTTAAGTGAAATGTATTAAAATATGTACATTTAATTATTTATATTTGATTAATATAGAATAATATTGGTTGGTTTACTAATGATTAAAATGTTTGGTATTATTGGAAATACATGCACACACATATGTATCTAGTTTTTTTTTTTAATGTCATAGTATCGGCCGGGACGCGAACCCGCAACCCGGGAAACTGCCTGCAAGTGCAAGGCAGTCGCGCTGACCTCTCGACCTCCAATGCACGACTATGTATCTAGGTTGATTTAATACAACTTACAATTTATGTATATCTATAAACTGTAATTTATACTATGTTAAATCATTTATTACTTGTTTCTTTCAATATATGGAAAAAATATCTGATATTTATAAATGATCAAAATTAAAATGATTTATATCTTTTACTTCTAATTAATTTTTATAAACTTATTAATGATTATTTGAAGTTAGTAACAATTATTTAATACTAAAATAGATTATGTATATATTTTCTCTTATTCAAAGTCACCGAGATTTTGTAGCTTTGGACTAATGGTACATAAGATATGTTTTATGGACAGCTATATAATTCTCTTAGAATTATTTAGATGATGTTAAGGTAATAAAATTTACCTTTAAAATCCCTACTATTTTACAATAATAATGACTAGTTTAATGATTGTCTGTACATCCATAGTATCTAATGACTTAGAGCATTGATGAAGAACAGCATTGAGTTAATGAACCCCCTCCCCCCATTTTAAAATTTACTTTTGTAGCTATTTTTTTTCATCATGTGTCATAGCATCAGCCGGGAAGTGAACCCGCTAACTGGGGACAGCTTGTAAAGCAGTTGTCGCTGACCTCTCGACCACCAATGCTTGACTTTTGTAGCTATTTTAGCTTTTATATATTGACAATGTGACAATTGCTCTTTTAGAATGTTATGCCCCAAGTTTGGCATTGGCTTAATTAAGACTGATTATCAGATGTGCAGAAAGGTTGCAGTTGATAAAGCAATCACACAATTTACTGGGCATAGTACCATGTGAAAATATAAACTCTTAAAACCAATAAAAAGAGGTTTCAAGTGATGTGTGTGGTGATAGCCACAATGGTTATATATACCACATAGAATTGTATATAGGCAAAAAGAATCAAATCCTGATTCTTGCCTATGCCTTGGTACTCATGAAATCAGCTATATGCGAATAAATTATATTTCTGTGAGACAATAAATATAACAAGATAGCATCACTGGTGTGCACAAAGAATATAAACATCACTGGTGTACACAAAAAATATAAAATGAAGAGATGAAACTCATTTTATCATTGATACAGACAGTAGCCTTTAATTTTTAGTTTTGGTTAGATAAGAAACCAATTTCTATGATGGCAAATGCATATTCCCCTTCTGAAAATGATTTATTTTGTATCTCTTATTAGAATGAATCTTTTCTTATAGACACCTTGAAATTTGTTAACTTTTAGGATACAAGATAAAAATGAAGAATTCTTATGCGACTATTTTTGTAGATTCTGAAGGTATGAATTATTCGGGTATATGGTTTGAATGAGAATTTTGTGAGGAATAAAAAGAAATTATCAATGAAAATGTAATTTAAAATTAATGATAAATAAGAATTTATGAACAAACAATAATTATTTTGGATGTTGAAATTTTTTTTTTCCCTTACTTTTTTAATGATAATCACTATTTTTTTTAGCCTTATTGTTTTCCTTACTTTTTCTAGTTTGTAACAATGTAAAGTTTTTTGTGCTAACATTATGAAAACTGAAGTTATTGTGAAAATTGTGTCTCAAGTCAGTTTTTTAAAAATTCAATATGGCATCCAAGTCCTTTAAACTAGTTAATAATGGCTAATTTAAGAATTTATATTGTCTTTTTAAAATTCATTTACAAATGATGACTATTGAGTCTTGATGATTATTGTTAGTCATACTATGTTTAACATTTATTATTACATATATTTTATCTCAAAGTTGATTCTTTGTTTATTTTCTGTATTCATATTTATTTATGAGTATTTATTTTATCACTTCTCATTACTCCTCCATTCTATACTGTTGCAATCAAAACTGAATTTTTCCTATATAAAATTACTTTTTACATTTAAAGATATATCTAATAAAATTATATCAAACTACCTATTACAAAATTCTAGAGATTTTAGAATTTAAATTTCAAATTTGCTAGTTCTTATTATAAATCCCCCCCCCCTAATTTTTATAAATTTATTAATCTCATTTTAAAAAGTGTTTTTGATCATGCTAATTATTCAGATGTTTATCTCCTATTTAATCAAAATTAAGAAACAATGATTTTTTTTTCATTGACGTTTTTTAAAAACTTTGCTTACAGTGATATGTTCATAAACTAAATCTCCAACATTTTTCTTAACAGCATTAATAAATAGCATTCACAAGGTTTTTTTCTTCTATTAGAATTACCATTTCTCTCATCTTTATTCTTGTTTCTAAGGCATTACTTCATCTTCAATCTTGAATTCTGAAAAAATAATCTCTATTTCTCAATAAATTCAGAAAAATTGAAATAGAGACCACTTTCATACATCTGAAGATATTTTTTTAGAGAAGGAGAACTAGTGTGGAGAATAAAAAGAGTTTACATATATATAGAAGCAAATGAAACATTGGGTTGAGTTAATTTATGATAATAGCAAGGAAAGGAATTTATTGTTCAAGGCTTGAATGGGATCTTTAGCAACAAGGGAATATGCATGTAAATGGAAAATATGGGTGATTTAATCTGCAAATTGTGTAAGGAAGGCATCTGTTAATTGAATGTAAATTCTTGAAAGTAGAAAGGGTACAAATAATGATGTTATGGAAGAATAAATATGAACAAAGTAATTATACAGAAAGTGGGTTATTGGTTTTTATACTGGGTTTGGGGAAAGATAAGGAGGGTTTTGATATGAAGGCCATGGAGTTGACAAAGATTATGTTGTGGAAATGGGATGGAGCAGATTATAGGAAAACTTAGGGTGGGAAATGGAAAGGGAAGGTTAAGTAGCTAACAGATTTCTCTGGGCATAGTTTCTGAAAGATTCCTGACTGCGTTTAAGAAGTCACAGTGCATCACATCACATCACATTACTAGTTGGAGTTTGGTTTTCTTCTCATTACCAGTAAAAAGTGTTTATTACTGTGTTTTTATTATGTTTATTATTAATTTGGAGTTTGGTTTTCTTCTCATTGCCAATAAAAGTGTTTATTACTGTGTTTTTATTATGCTTATTATTAAAATTTTCTATTTTTTTTCAATTAATTAATACTACTCCTCAAACAATATTATTTTTCATCATACATTGTAATTGTCTTTAGGTTTTTAAAAATTTTAATTCTTTGTACTGATTTAAATTATGTATAAATTTTGGAAGAAAAAAGTAGCAGATCAAAATCATATGTTTTTACAATTTGATGTAATCTATAATTGGAAGTTAAATTATTTCCTGATTAATAAATACTATTTTAAAAATAATTGTTTTACTACTTCTTAAATTATAAAATGTGTTCAGTGCAGTTAAAAATAGTCTAAATAAATTATTTTACTACATTCACTCTTTCCTGACTAAACATAGTCTGTGCGCATGCGCAAATGTTTATAAGAGGAGTGATCATTATTTTTAAGATGATTTATCTTAATCAGTAACATTTGATTCCATGATTACTAAATTTATTAAACTAGTAAATAATATTCTTGAAGTCAAATGAGAAGTACCAAATGAACATAACAGTTCATGCAATTAAATACATGGATTTAAAATTATAAGTATTTAGCTTTTGAGTTCGAGTCTTTTATCACTGTGTTAAAATCCATAAAATAAACACAGTAATTTTATTCATTTTATTAAGCTGGATTTTTTAATACTTTTTTTTCATAATAATTATCTTTTGATGAAATTATATACCTCAAACATTTATGCAACTTGACTTTACTAATGAGAAAATTTAAAGTCAATGATACTGATATATAGTGTAGTCACACGTTATATTTTGTTTTAAGATCCTTAGTGGATGGCATGAATTACAGATGTTTTCTTTCTTTACAAAACTATGTAATGGAACCATTATTAACCTACATAAATACAACATTAAAACACAAATATACTTATATATATATATGAGTACAAATATTTTAACATGTGCATACGCACCTATAATATTTTATAATTCAAAAATTATTGTAGTATATGTATTCTTAATAACTAATAAAAAATATAATATTATTGTTTTTACAATCAAAACTAAAACCTCGCAGCATTTTTTTGTAACCATTTGTTAATGATTTATTTATTTTATATGTATCATTGAATTAATGAGATAATAGCTATTTAAAAACAACTATAATGCTAAGAATTAAAGGGCTTGAAGCAATTTTCTTTTTCATTTTAATTTAGTAAAGATTTTTCATTTCTCCCTTCTTTTAAACCTTATCAGTGATAGATTTAGAAAAGAAAACTTAATGATTTCACTACTCAATGTGATTTTTCAGCATTTGGAAGTCAAACTTTGGTGTAATTGTCATTGAGAAAGTGTAGAATAAAATGTGAGACCATACACTTACATACAATAACCACATTATAGATAATTCATTTAGCTTTCCAATGAAATTTTTAAAACAGAAATATGACAATTTTTTTTATATTTTTACAAAAAATTATTTTTTAAAAATCTCTTTTTTATAGAAAAAATTAAGATTTTATACACAAAATTTTTCCAATAAATTGATAGACACTTTCAAGTTTGTACAATATTAATAATTACATTTTTACTTTATGTCAAAATTAAATATCTTGATGTAAAGTTACTTTTAATTATAAATAAATTAAGTTTATCATTCAATATTAATTACATTTAAATATTAGTTTGTATTTACAAAATATGTTTGGTATTAAAATTAAAGATATGAATTTATTTTGTAAATAATAAGTTGATAAAATTGATGATAATAAAATACAAAAAATATAATATCTAAGGGATATGACTCCAAGCAAATGTATTATCCATAAATTGCTTTCAAAATATAAATAAAAAATATTTAGTTTTGTTCACATTTTTATTTTTGATAGATAAATCACTAGATGTTAATACAATGGATGCAGAGTTTCATTGTATATAACTTAATAGTTAAAGTGATTATACATAATAAGTGACTTTCATTTATAAGCCAGACCTAACAGCAAATTATCAAATGTAATTAAAATTTTCATTACCCTTTTTAATGAATTCTCTGTAAATATCAATACTAATGTTACAACTCAACATCTACACTAATGCTTTGTATTTAAAATATAATTTTTGCACTATCATTATATTAATAGAAAAATCTAATGCTGAAATGTATAATGTTTATTGTACCAAATTCACATGTCCAAACATTAACTTTTTATTTATTCATACATTGTAATTCAATTGTCACACCACTAAATGCCATACATAAGATATAGTAAAAACATATTGAAAGCATGCTATGCAGTAATAAGGCCAATTATTAAAAAATTACCTTCTCTGTCAATATTTTCATTTTAAACCAAACATCATATGATCATCATTTCTTATGCTTGCTCATAACTGTTATTAAAAAAAGGCAAATCTCTCCATACAGTAGTGCCACTCAGTGCAAGCCAAATAATCAATGGATACCAGAAGACTTGTGCATAAAATCCCTATCTAGTGCCTATTCATCCAATATCCCCAGACTAGTTTCTGACTTGAGGCCTTCATCAGTGAGTAGCCTTAAATATGAGAGCACTGCATCTAGATCTTAGAATCTAATGCAACCCTTCAGCAGCTACCTTTTATCTCTACATAACTATAAAACTATGAGAATAAAATTGAAAACAATACTATTTTCAATCTAAGCCATAAGCCAGAAACTAGTCTGGGAATATTGGATGAATAGGGATTTTATGCACAAGCCTTCTGGCATCCATTGATTACTTAGGCTTGCGGCACTACTGTATGGAGAGTTTTGCCTGTTTATTTTCATTTTACCAGATATTATTCATACATTATATATTCCTGTCACTAATTTATAGTTTTATTGTTTGCTATATTATTAGTAATTATTCTGTTATCAAAAAAAATAGGTTACTAAACTATTTATTTTACAAAAAAAAAAAATGCTGTAAGAGGATATTTTTATTGCACTTTTTGAGCTCCTGACAATTCTCCAAACATAAGCTTGCACAATTAGCATTATCATTTTAGTATTTTTACATATCCAACACCATCCCATGTGTAACCTTCACTACAAATTCTCACATAAGAAAATTTTGCTTAGTTACCAGTAACTTTTATTAAAACAGGCAAAACTCTCCATAGTGCCAGTCAAAATAATCAATGGATGCCAGAAGGCTTGTGCATAAAATCCCTATCTAGTGCCTACTCATCCAATATCCCCCACTAGTTTCTATCTTGTGGCTTTCATCAGTGAGGAGCTTTGGATCTTAAAGCACTGCACTAGAACTTAGGATCTAATAAAACCCTCTAGTAGCCACCTTTTATCTCTACTTAACTACAAAACTATGAGTTTAAAATTGAAAACACAATAATATTTTTGTATTTAAGTAGAGATAAAAGGTGGCTGCTAGAGAGTTGCATTAAATCTAGGTGCTGTGCTCTCAGATCCAAAGCTCCTCAGTGACAAAAGCCACAAGCTAGAAACTAATCTGGAATGTTGGATGAGCAAGCACTAGATAGAAATTTTATGCACAAGCCTTCTGGAATCCATTTATTACTGTGGCTTGCACTGAGTGGTACTACTTTATGGAGAGTTTTGCCTGTTTTAATAACTGTTATGAGCAAGTATAAAAAATGGTGATCATGTGATGTTTGGTGATTTATTATCAGTAACTCAATATCTAAGTATTCAATCTTTCGATAATATTTTACTATCAATTGTAATGTACTTTTAAATCACTTGTCATAATATAGCAATGCAAAGTATTCATTATAAATTAACCCATCATTTATGAAATGGACTTGAAATATTGGAGGTATGCTGAAATAAGTCTAAATTCTTAATATTAGCTATCAAGTCTCTATATTCTCATTGTTGAAAATGATTTTTTGTATTAGGTAACAATCAATAAATAATTGCTGCTACACTGTGAAAATTTACTACATCTATATAATTGAAAAATAAATGTAGTGGCAAATATTAAATTAAAAGAAATCAACAATTGGTGGTTGAGAGGTCAGCGCGACTGCCTTGCACTTTCAGGCAGTTGCCCGGGTTGTGGGTTCGCGTCCCCGGCCAATACTATGACACTTAAAAAAAAAAAAAACAATATGTAACTGTTTTCTCATACAATTTGTTTGTCAAAATTTTTTAAAAAGTTTGAAAAATTAATTTGTTTAAACTCAACCTTGTAGTCAAATTATAGAATATAGAAATCAGTTGTCAAACTTATCACATTAGCTTCATGGTTGCTGCTCATTAAATAGTAGAAGGAAAATAAAAATCAATAAAGTACTATATATGATGCTTTTTTTAATTGTCCAAAAATACTTTTTATTTTCATGTAATTATATAAAAAATAAGTTAAAATTCTTAAATGATTGTAACAAAAAAAAATAAAAATAAAACATACAAATCAATAATATGATATTCCAGATCAAAAAGTGTTTAAAAAATCTAGCCTATAAAACAATATATATGTGAAATGAATATTTATTAGCCTTATTCAATTCACTGTCCGCCATGTAGTCTTCAACATAGCAGAAAGCTGGTTTTCAGTGTTGTAAAAACAGGTAATAAATATAACAACACAAAAGTTGCAAAGAAAATTGTATTAAATAAAAGTAGTATCTTAAAATAAAAGATTAAAATATAACAATAATAAATATAGAAGATTTGAACTCAGACTTTGAAGCACCTTTCAACTATCCATACTATCTCATATCACTGATACACATGATGACACACATGTAGAAAAGATCAATAATCACCAATATACATATTTCATGCTGAACCAGCACTCATCAGTCAGTCCAGATTATCATCTCTCAAAAATATAAATAATTAGTGATCAGATTTATATTAAGATAGCAAATCTTCACACTTTAATGGCCAAGCTTCAATTTACTTCAATCTCCAACTCTTCAGCCATCCATACTATTGAAAATCTGATGATGGAAAGCCCAAATCCCATGCTGATGCCAATATTGTTGTCATGCCCATGTTAACCTCAAGTCACTCTGACTCCTCATGTACAAGACTGTATCCATTTAAATACATAGAAGAGGGATGGGCCGAATGCAGGCTTAATGTGTAATATTTGAAATACAGGCAGAGTGCCTGTACTTTAAATATTATAACAATAATAGGAAATGTTCAAATGTTAGAATAAATTATTAAAAATTAAATGTCAAACTAATAATAAATGATATAACAGGTTTATTATGAAATGGTTTAAATTTAAGACAAATTAATAAATTATGTAAACTATGTTAGAACTGTTTCTCTTATCAAAGATTAAATGAATGTATTGCAAAACAATTCAATTAAGTGCACTAGTGTTAAAAGAAATAGATTTTAAATAATTAGATTAAAAATAAGTTAATAAAAATATTAAAACTGTCTTAAAATATGAGATTTGAAAACAAGAAAAAAATTCAAGCAATTTAATAATTAAAATGTTTTAAAAATTCAATCAAATAATGATGATGTTTTAAAAATTTATGTATTTAAAATAAAATGTCATAAAGAATGTTGAAAGTAAGAGATTATCAAAGATGTTAAAAATAAAAAGTCAAAAGTATATATAATCAATTTTTCTTGAAAGTAATCAGTCTGGATTCTTGCTTTATTCAAGCTGCATCAAATTGTCATAAGGATGACTGAGTACAAAAAAGGATAACCACTAACTGCCTGAAATCAAACCTGGAACTCTTGTGAACATGATCAAGTTATTTAGGAGAAATCTCTACTCAAAATGAAGAGAAAATGCTTAAACCGCAAATTTCAAAGACAGAAGGTTGATAAAGACATTATAGCAACTTGTGAAAAAGTAACATGAGTATAAATACAGTACAATCAATTAATGCAGCCATCATAGAAGAAATATTAGCCTGAAAAAATCTTTGCAATGAACTCTGGGTACAAAACTTTTACTGTAAGTTTTAAAAAAACTGTTATCCTAATATATTAAACATTTTAAATTATTTTATGACCTCTTAGCATACATTTAATTTTAATAAATTATATTTTATTATGTATAAAGTGTTTACATAATATATTATTTAGTTGATTGATTAAAAGAAGCAAATGTTTATTTTAAAAAATTAGCATTTGTTGTTAACATATATAAATACTCAAGCTGTGCTTCAAAGCAGCTAAAGTACAAAATTCACTTCATCATTTCTTTTATTATATACATGATATGATTGGTTAAATTTTATCTCCTTTATAAAAAGAGTTATCTTTTCATGTAGAAATTATCAGGAAATATGTACAATTAGATCAAATAATCACAATGAAATTTTCATTTTAAACATATGAAACATGCATGTGTAAAATATTTAAAGTAAACTGTCAAAGTAAATAAAATAATGGATGGTAATATAATTATTAGTTGTAAATTAAAGATTTGTTTTAAAATTCAATAGAGTTCATTTATACATAAATTAATTCCTCATTATTAATTACCATACGTGTTAACACTTATAATGTGAATGCAGTTTTTACATCACTGGAAATGGTTAAAATATACTATATTTATATGGGTAACATATTTATGGTTTTGTTTTGTAAATTTGAAGTTGGATTCGAAAAGAAATCATCTCACATAATTAGGTTGAGTTAATATTAAATTTGAAATTGAATCCAAAAAAGTCATTCTAGTAATTAAGTTATGTTATTATTGAATTGTTATTTTAAAAAAGGTTGATTATAATGATCCTATACTAGATATACATCTGTGTCTATGTTATGAAGTTAATGATACAAATAAATATGTGTGTGAAAATTGGCCATATCTAGGATAATATCCAGGGTATGCTGAAGACCAGAGATTTAATCTATGGGAAGTGTGTTCAATAATATAATTATGTTAGTATTATAATGTGTACTTGAAAGATTAATGCTTTACAATTAATCAAAATAAACTGGGCACTGCAGACAAATATGATCATTTTGTATTTCTTTTCCACTGTGCATGTGAAATAAGAATTAAAAGATAGTAGAGAAATGGCTTATTAAAGCAATTATTACCATTAAATTATAATCAATTATAAAGAAAATGGTCATAAATTCTCATATAATCTCTAATGTAAGCATGTTTAGGGGGGGAAACATATCTTGTCTAACAATTATGATATTTTGTAAATAAACTATTGTTTTAGGTTTATTTAATTAATGTATTAATTTCTTTGTATGCAATATTGTCTGATTGGCATATTAATTACATGCACATTTCATTGGAATAGTTCATGTTCTACATAAACCTTAAAACATCACATGATCACTATCTTCCATGCTTGCTCATAACTGTTGTTATAATAGGCAAAACTCTCTCCATACAGTAGTGCCACTCTAATATTGGATGAGTAGGCACTAGATAGAGATTTTATGCACAAGCCTTCTGGCATCCACTGATTACTCTGTTTAGCACAGGGTGGCACTACTGTATGGAGAGAGTTTTGCCTATTATAATGTTCTACATAATTTGGCCTGGCATCGCAAATAGGGATTGTGTAGTGGTCATCATTATGACCTATTAAAAAATATTTTCCACATTTTGTTAACATATATAAATAAAGAACATGTGTCATATATTTCCTGATATTTATTTAATGTCATATGGCACACACATCAATTAAAATAATTTAATAAACTTAAATATAAATAGCTATAACAATATAAGCATATATATGTATATTGTAATGGTCAGCTTATATATGTTTAAGTTTATTAAAAATACAAGAATACATATGTAAATAATGGGAATTAAAGGAATATATTTATACAAACGACCAGAGACAACTTTACTTTGATGTTGATAGGAAATTATCAATTATTAATTGAAAGTCCTAAATCGAAACAAAATTTTTGTAATAAATTATTAAAACTCTTTTATCTTCTCTTTAAATAGAAGAAAAAGGAAATTCACTTTTACTTGTAACTGAAGTTGTTATTAGGATTTAAGCTCAGACAGCTATTTTATAGAACTCAAAAGCTTACATTTTATTTTGACATCTTGTGATTAATAATTCATCTTCCCCAGTGAATTATATATATTAAATATTTTTATGGATTTATTGTAATATATATATATATATAAGCACTATATGCTACGAGAAAGCAGTAGTAATATATATCTAACAAAATGATAATACATTAGCTAAAGAGAAATTATAAAGAATAGTGCCTGGAAAATAAAACAAATATTGATAGTCAAAATAAAAGAAGAGGTGTTAAAATCTTCCATTGCTGTGATCAAATTTATAAAAATGATTAAAATTGTATAAGTAAAATTAATGTACAAAATAGAATATATATTCTTTATAAATTTGTATTAGGTGGAAAATAATCTTGTAATAAATGAATTGTAATTCAAACTACTTTGACTCCTTAACAAGTTGGAATCTTTTATAGTTGTATTTAGAGCATATTTTAATATATTCAATGATTAAAGTTTTTTTTTTTTTTAAGGTGTCATAGCATTGGCCGGGACGCGAACCCGCAACCCGAGCAACTACCTGCAAGTGCAAGGCAGTCGCGCTGACCTCTCGACCACCAATGCAAGACAAAAAATGATTAAAAGTTGTTATAGTAAAATTTTGTAATGTGTGCTTGCAAAGATTTAGAATTAGTCATTTTACAAGCTGAGTTTAGAAGGTGAAGATGTAATTCTTTGTGTATAGACATAACTTTTTATACAGCCTGTGGTTTAATTTATTAATGGTATATAACTGACATAAATGTAATTTAAAATGTGAGAGAAATTTTGAAAATAATAAATCATATCTCGATTAATTTATTAGTGTGAAGTATGATTAATTATTTAAATTTTATATAGTCTAATATTATAATATTGTATAAAATATACAACAATTAAAAAATAAAATTATAAAATATATTATAAAATCAACTTTTCAAATATGAATTTTTTCCATAGTACAAGATTTTTCATACCTGCACTTCTATAAGTAATATATAGAAGGTTTAAACTCAGACTTTCACACAACCCTCAAACATTCATGCTATCTCATATTGCTGTCACTACATGTGTGTGATCAAGTGTATCAACAGTATGATATAGCATGGATGGTTGAGGATTGTGTAAAAGTCTGAGTTCAAAATCAACTTTTGTAAATTTGAAATAAAAGTGTGAATCCAACAAAATTTTAGCTAAAAAAAACTTGTCAATAAATAACTTAATGATATTAAAATTCAAAAACACCTTGTGATATTTGCCATTGAGAAAAAAAACATTTAGCAGTTTGAAAAATAACCTATTAATTTATGGATATAGGTGAACAGTTATGATGAAAATGGAATGACAAGGTAAAAGCTTGAGAGATTAGTTTAATTATTTATTAGTCATTTCCCTATGGATTTATCAAGATATAATTCTCTGAACTTTTATATTAAAAACAAATAGTGAGCAAAAGTTGTCAAATATCTACCAGACTTTTGTCCATGAAAAATACCAATTTAACACTGGGAAGCAGTAATTTTCAATATATTTCTCCAATAGTTATGAATAAAAATATTTATCTATGTATTGTCATCAGGATAGATAGCTAAGCAAAATTGTTATCTGAATGCTTATTTAAAATGTGATTCCCTGAAGTCTAGTCAAAATTTGTGTGCATATGTGAGAAAGTACATGACATTTGTTCTGATAATCATACACTATATTTATAGTGAAATTAAAAATTTCAGATAATAAAGAACTTTCATTTGGAAAGATTAACTTTGTAACTATAAATCAAGTAAAAATGATAATGGTACTGAATGAATTATTATAGGTGCACTAAAACCATTAAAAAGTAAACTAATAAGAACTATTTAAAATATAAATTTGGGAAAATATTTTTCCATTTTATTTACTAATATATCTTGCAATGTCTTCACGCTTTCACTTTCAGACACTTAAGATTTGCCCATACAAAAGCGTTTGGGTTCGAAAAGAAAGATGGCCACTCTATCTTTTCCCAAAGACTTTATCATGTGTTTGAAGTGTTAGTATTCAGTCATTTATGGTTAAAATCTGCAAGGTGCATGTGCAATAGCTTAATGCTGTTTAACTATTACAGTTTATAAACATTGCGCTATATAAAATAATTGATTTATTTACATACAATTTCAAATAGAAATGACGTATTGTAAATTCTAGTGGTTTTCACCAGCGTCATTCATTCGGGCATGTAGGGGTAATTTGGAGTGATTGTTTAATGTCTTCATGCTTTCACTTTCAGACACTTAAGATTTGCCCATACAAAAGTGGTTGAGTTTGAAAAGATAGATGGCCACTCTATCTTTTCCCAAAGACTTTATCATGTGTTTGAAGTGTTAGTATTCAGTCATTTATAGTTAAAATCTGCAAGGCGCATGTGCAACAGCTTAATGCTGTTTAACTATTACAGTAATTATATATTGTAACTGTATATTTAGTCCATAAAGATTAAATATAATCTGTAATACTTTAAAACAAAATTTTTAACCAAATAAACATAACTCTGAAATAAATAAACTTCATTGTTTTTAAGCTATATAAAATCTTAACTAAGTATTCTAATTTATTAATAAAACAGTCTATTAAACATATTTGAATATTAATTTCTTAAGGAATATCAATTAACTAATTTAATATTTGTTTAAAAATCCAAATTTGATAGTTTAAATCTGGATAAGAGTTAGTATGAAATGTGCCTTGTTTTAAATTAATTGCAGTAAACAAAGACATTATTACAATTTGTAAAATATGGTTATTAATTTATGTTAAAGTTTCTATTTTTTCTAATTTTCAAAATAAAATACTTTTACAATGGTATTTTATAAAATATTAGTTAATGTAATATTTGTTTAAAGTTACAATTTGAAACATTTAACTTAAAAATAACTAGTGTAAAATAGATTTTAACTTAAATAAGATTTTAATATGTAAAGGGTGAGTTTTATTGTTTTGTTTTTTTTAAGTGTCATAGCATCGGCTGGGACGCGAACCCGCAACCCGGGCAACTGCCTGCAAATGCAAGGAAGTCACGCTGACCTCTTGACCACCAATGCAAGACAGTTTTATTGTTTTTAAGTCAAATAAACTTTCTTATAGAGCCATATTAATTTTGTGGTAAAATAATAAATATATTTATCTATCCAAGCATCACATAGCTTTGGTTAGTTTCTAAAGCTTCATTATGAGTACTATTAACTCATGTTTGTTTTTCTATTTTGGAATCTAAAATATTGAAATTTTTAGTAATCAACAGGTCAGTAGTACCAAAAATCTTGTCAGTATTTATTTGCTGTTGACTTTAATCAGTGAAAAGTGATGGATTTGCACACAGATATCTAGAAATAACATTCTACATTAATGAGATGAGATTTGAACATGCTATGGATTTAATTCAAACCAACTTATATAACCAGATAGCAATTGTATATTTTAAATGTTTTTAGTTATATACTGACTGTAATCACTTTTGATTTTTTGAAAATTGTATATTATTGTACTTCAGAGTTAACAATTGCAAAATTGAAGTGATCAACAGATATTTAGACAGTAGCATCAATCCCATTCAAAAACTTAGTCTTGTATGATTCAGAGTAGTAGTAGAGGGATAGGTTCTGGAGTTCAAGATTCATGGATTATAGAACTACCAACTCTGGTGCTCAAACATCTAATGAATTAGTGAATTTTAAAAGATTAATACTTCATTATTATAGATTAGTTTATGATCATTAATCAGTGAGCTGTTCTAGATTTACCTGCACAAATAGTATATTATTTAAGATAATCTAGCTCCACATCTCTAATGTTATATACCATTTTTATCATAGGAATCAAAGTTATTACAACTAGCAAATAACTGAGATTCTAAAATATATAGTGATTGGACTTCTGTGAGGTTTATGTTTATAATACAAGCTAGTTGAATTGGGTTACAAGATCTCAAGATATTTGAATCTCAGATCATTATTGTAATGGAAATAAAGCTAACTACTGGACATCAAATGATCTTTGTTTATAATGATCAATGCTCAAAAATATTCAAAAGATTTGTACTGCCACCTAATGTTCATTGTTTATTCAAGTTTATAATATATGTACTTGGAATAAAGTAAACAACCCTCCTTAATGCATTATTAGGCATAAAGTCATGTATTCAAATTTGAAATTAATGATTTTCTCCATCATTTTAATTTTATAAAAACATTTTAATTTAAAAATAGTACTTTTCTTTAAAAAAAATCCAAGAGTAATTCTTCTCATGCTACTCTCACTATGCACTAATTGTGGTAATGTTTTTTTAAATTATTTTAATTGAGCACTTCTTTACTTTTAATTGTCCTGCATAGTTTGGTGTAGTAGACATATTCATGTATCACTCCTAGCTCTGTCATTTCATATGAACTTCCGAGCAATAAAACCATTCAATTATTTTATTTATTATTTTAATTTAAACCTCTAAACATCACATGATCACTATTTTTATGCTAGCACATTGCTGTTATTAAAACAGGCAAAACTCTCCATACAGTAGCGCCACTCAGTGCCAACCAGAGTAAGCAATGTATGCCAGAAGGCTTGTGCATAAAATCCCTATCTAGTTCCTACTCATCCCAATATCCCCATACTAATTTCTGGCTTGTGGCTTTTGTCAGTGAGAAGCTTTGGATCTGAGAGCACTGCATCTCAAATCCAAAGCTATGCCACAAGCCAGAAATTAGTCTAGGGATATTGGATGAGTAGGCACTAGATAGGGATTTTTTACTTTAATTTAAAAACAAAATGCTTTATAAATTGATAAAACCAAATAAACAAATACATTAGTGTGTTGCAGATTTTTTATAGTCTAAAGGAATGCAGAGCCCAATACTAAGAGCTAATACTCATATCAAATATATAAAACTGTGTTTTGCTGGGATATAGATTTCTGCCAGTAGTATATATTTGCATCTGATGAAATCACTGAAAAAATAATACATAAAAATCTGATGAATGTTAAGCAACTTATGACACATTTTGTTTATCTGGAAAATGTTAATCTAGTTTTGGTACTTATGAGTTTTCAATTAAATCAAGATGGCACCTGATATTTTTGATAAATGTACAGTTTCAAGGACCTGTAATCTACTGAATATGTTCATTGTTAAATTAAAACAAAATTAATAAATTGATTATTAAATTTTAAAAATGGAATAAATTCCAATGGATTAATGAATCTATAAATGAATTTAAAGTTTATATCTGGGCTAGGAATATGATAACTTTAGCCTAATATTGCTTAATAAAAATTTTAAAGTGAATGATATCAAAGATGTGAGATCAGGAAGAGTGACACTTGCAAATCAAATTATAGTAGTATATATGTGTGTGCAATTATAAAATATACACTTAGATTTAAATAAGATATCCAAGATATTTATCAAAATATGCTTTAGTTTAACAAAGATGATTAATCAAATCACATGTAAGTGTATAAATGAATAAATAGCTAGTCATCCACATCAATGCATAGAGAAACCAATAACTATTTTACTATATTTTTTTCTGAATCAGGAATCTCATTAAGTCATGTTAGAAATTAACATCAATGTCTATCCCCATATATTAAATTAGTGACTATTGGTATTTAAATTAGAATCGAATGATTCTGCTCAAGAGAGAGAGAGAGAGAGAGAGAGAAAGAAAGAGAATTAAGGGTGTTTTTTTTATCTTTTTATCTTGAGTAAAATTACATTTTTAATTTAAATATCAGTAGGCACCAAACTGACATGGGAGAATAGGGATTGTAAGTCCCTGATCCAGAATGAACTACTATAAAAGTATGGGGTGCTTTGTTGTTGTTCTCTAGGCATTAACGCAGGTGACTATATATTTTTCATTTATATACTTGTATATAGTTTGATTAGTTAACTTTATTAATAGTTATGGAAGGTTTTTGAAATATAAAACCTGAATTGTACATTGAATGTATTTCAGCGAATAATCATTAAATTTTTTCATCATAATTTTTTTAGAACTATTATTGTTTATTTTTTTATTTTTTTTGCTCTTTTATTCAAAAGCTTTTAAACTATTGACTTTTTTAAAAATTACAACCTTAAACTGTATTTTAATATATGTACAGCAAATTACGATCCCAATTTATAAATCATGTAAAATCAAACATTCCACTTAAATTAATCCTGTGTTAAATAAAATTTTTCTGTGCTCACAAATTCACACACAATTAAAATTATATACAATTAAATTGAAAAGAAAAAGTGTGTGAGTTTATTGAAATTTTATATAATGGTAAACATAATTATTTTATATCCCTTAATAAATCTTGTTATAACTGTTAAATCCAATTTTTAACTGAATTTCTATAAACTAGAAAAGCCTTTGAGCTTCCTTCATCAGATTTTCAATTGGATGGACGGTTGAAGAGTTGGAGTGTGGAGTTGATTGAAGTCTGTCCATTAAAGTAAGAAGATTGTCTATCTTAATATATATCTGAGCACTTAATTGCATATATGTGTAGAGATGATAATCTGGACCAACTGATGATTGCTGGTTTAGCATGAAATACATATATTGGTGATTATTTATCTTTTCATCATATATGTGTTCAAGTGTATCAGTGATATGAGATGGGGTGGTGAGTGGTGTGAAAATCTGTGCTCATATACTCTATATATTACTATTAAAATTGGAAATTTCATCTAAATATATGTAATGCAAGTACATAAACCACAATGATTCAAATTATATTACTATCCTAGAGCTATCTATTTAAAAAAGATTGATTATCACTCTATTTTAGACAAATTTATATAAATATAGCTAATCAATAGATTAAATTCTATGTTTCATTTGCAGGCAGGGATTTACAAATATCTTTTCAGCAGGCCTACAGCCCTTTATATAAACATGACTAATTATAAATCCCATCTGATAATGACAATAAAATTTTTAGATTAAATTCTGGCTTTCAACTATAAGCTATTACTTTTACTTCTCTTTTGTTAATCAAGGTAATGAAATGAAATATTTAAACATCTTTAAATTTTAAACCAATTCAATCTAGTTCTATACATGTTTAAGTCTAGCATTAATAATTTCTAGCTATATACTTTCAATTCAGTGATTCTCACTAGAATTCTGTTTGATATTATCACTTAGTGTACATTGATTAGTTACTATTTCATAAGCTGCTTTACAATAGAGTAAGTAATAAGTAGGCATTCTCATATATAGTGAGGTTTGTTTATCTTTATATACTTACAATTTAAACACTGCACTTGTAAAATTTATAGAATATTTCATAATACAACTCTGTAACTATACATAAAGGTCAAAATCATCATGCATAAAAGTGTCTTCTTTATAAAGAGACCATAATTTAATACATTTTTTCCTGCAATAAAATAATTGACAACTAACAATAAAATTTGATAAAATAAACGTGCATTTCTTGTCTCTCATGTGCTTGAGCATTATTACACTTATATATAGTAACCATCTCGCATCAATATAGAATCAATATCAAAAACAGAATCTTAAAACAAACTTGGCTCAGTCTTAACATGAGTCTATCCAAAGAAATAAGACTTGGCTAGCATGAACATGAGTCTAAACAAAAGATCACAAAGTACCATCTACCACCGATCTAATCTTGTACTAAATTATATCAGCCTTAACCATCAACAGATAAAAATAATAAATATAACAGAAGCCGACTTGGCTAGCATGAATCCATGAGTAAACATAAATAGAGGCTACAAGGCACTACCAATCTTTATTTTATATTAAATCAGCCCTTCATCTCCTATAGCTAATATTCAACATCGATTAAATTATAAATCATAATTACAAAACCGAATACTAGAAACAAGTTTGGCTAGCATATGCATGAGCAAATTTAAATAGAAGTCACAAAGTATACCTGAAGATAATAACACCAATATTAAGTATCAACTAAATAAACTTTAAGATTTAAGCAAAATATTACCAAGATAAATTTAGTTTGCAATACCAATAAATAGTCAATGATCAGGTCTATGAAATGAATATGGAATGTGAATTATGATTTCAGTGATAAGTGAATCAAGATGTAGATGATTAAATGGATAATGAAGAACAAATAATACTTAACTAATGAAAGGTGGTGGTAGAATAAGGGTCAATGATGGATGAATTAATTATGATAATGATTTAAGATGAAATGAGATGAAAAATAAAAGAAAAAAAATATAATGTTGATAATGAAGAATGAGATCCTGAACTATAAAACTAATATTGTGTCAAACAACAGTAAGACAATAATGAAATAAAGCAATGGTTAACGAAAACAAAATATTTAATTACTAAATTGAAATAGGTTATAAATTTCAAATTATGAAAAGAAACTTACATCTTAAAATTTCTACTAAATCAATTAAACAATAAAAATAAACATAAGAAATCAAGGCAAAGCATAATAAATAACTTTAGAAATGAAAAATCACAACAGATTCAAAATTAAAACTATTAATTAATAATTTACTTTCTTCAGTGTTCAAATAACTTAAATGCTACTATTTTAAAAGATATATTTGGGTCAGTGAGAGGGATTTTGCCACTATCCGAATATAATAAACAAAGACAGCTCATAAAACAAAATGGAATTAGTAAGGAGCATTTGACAATACCAATATTAACAATAATATGAACTTTAAATTTTATGAAGGATTAAAAACTTATTAATAAAGTAAATATAATAATTTACAAACTATCTTTTATTTAGTGACCATGGACAATATAATCAAGATCAGTGAATGATGAATCTGATAGTTTAGATAAACAGGTTATTCCAAAACTAAATATTTTATCTTTAAAACACTATTTAAAAATAATATATGTGCTTAAGATCAACAGGGTTTTGATCAATAAGCGACAAACTTTATGTACTTTAAATGTGAGAGCTTAACAAAATTTATTTAGATATGCTGACACACAATAAAATCTACTATGTTGACTGATGACCATCATAAAATTTGAAGTAATACAAGAGATTATAAGCAACCTGAAGCTGAAAATAGATCAAATACAAGAACAAGTATAACAAAAAATGGAAGTGCAGAAAAAAAATTGCATAGTGATTTAGAAGAAATGGTTTTAAAATGTATTGAATCCAGTGAAAATAAATTGCAGAAAAGTGTGCAAAGTATAGCAGAAAGAATAGATATATTGAAAGTGAGAGAAGAAAAATGAAGATCAAATGCAAAATTCATTATTTAAAGAAAGAACTCATAAACATGCAAGAAAAGATGCAGATAACTCAGAAAGAAGTAGGTGGCATCATGAATGATATAAAAGTGGATTATGTGAAGATAAAAGAGGACATATGAAATTGGTTTATAGTTTCAAAAATATATATTTATTAAATACTAAGTGTACAAATTGAAAAGGATGTATACAAAGTTAAATGAGGTTATGCTAGTCCTGAGAGTTCTTGTTGAATGGTTTAGTGGGCTGGCAAGTCTAACGTTCTATTGTTATTAACTGGGAGGGTGAATAGGGGTCAGGTGTCCTCAAAGGGTTTTTTGGAAGAGATGAGCTCATCTCTTTTCATGATCTTCCTTATTGTTTTGCAGAACAACAGCCCTGGATCCAGACAGGATAGTTCCATTATCAACTTGCAACATACTACCCCAATTGCATAGAGGACAAAAGTGGACAGTCTAATAATTGTGAATGTTCCAGTATGGATCACTTTTTTAGGCAAGACAATCAGATCCAGTTTGATATTGGAGTTGGCAGAGACTATATCTCTGACCATTTTAGGTTTGGACAATATATGAAGTATTCAATGGTCTCCTCTTCATGTGAGCATAAATTGCAGAACAAATCAATGTTGGAGTTTCCTCTTCAATAAAACAGGAACCAGTTTGTAGGAAGCATGCTGAGATTAATTTTGATGATGAAGTCCAGGTACTTGGGCTCCTGACACCATCTTTTAAAATAGTTGATTAATTTTTGGTTTGTGAGGTTGAGGCTACTTTTGGGAAGTTGTGGATGTGGGTTGATTAGTTGGTACGCATCCCACAAAATGATTTTAATGCCAAGATTGATATCTATAATTGTCTTGTATTGATTTAGATGATTGATGAGGGATGATATTAGACCCTGTAAAAGTTTAAAAAAGAATGTAAAATTGACAAGAGATATGAAACCAAAAGAAAGCCATGAAAACACAACAGTTACAGGACAATACAGAAGTTATGAGAGATAGCTGTATAAATCAATTTCTAAAAATTTGGGTATTGAGAGATGAATCAGGAGAAATGTCCCTGGAATATCTTCACAGTCTGAAAAATTATCTCCAGCTGAACAAGCTAACAGAAAGAGCAAGTGGTCACTGCCTATTATCATTTAGAAAGACCTGATAAGGAATGGTGAAACTCATTAATAATAAACCAACCACCTATTCTGGATACAGAGAACAAACTTAGAATAATTTTTGATCTAAAGAATAGAGAACAAATTTAGAATAAATATACTTATACTTTCATGTTCAACAAATGATCAGCAGCACTGACTGAAAAACCATAGAACAGGGGCTGAGTTTTTAAATGCCATCAATATGAGCCAACAGAATCAAAATGGAAAAGGCAAGTTGACCACATCAAACCAGCAGTTAAACAAACAAAGTGAGACATCTACTGGTAGTATTAGAATAAAAGATTATCAGATTTCAATCTTATATGATGGAAAAACAGAAAAGGCTTTGATAATGAAAATGGAACATGCAAAATACCCTGTTCTTAAAGCTTTTTTAGCCCAAGAAAACAAGACACTTCAGAAAAATCTTCAGAGAATTCACTACAACCAGGTACTGGTACTGAAATAGAAACAGATAGAAGTAGACCCAGAAAATGAAGAGTCCCAAATCAGCAAGAACAAATCAGCAATGACCCAGAATATGGCAGAATATAAATCAACTAGAATGAAAACCCCAGCTTCACTGCAAAAATATCTTGACAGATTTAAAACTTGGATGTTAAAAAAATTAAGGCTAGCTCATTCCCTATCAACCCTGAATCTATTAACAGGAAAATGTTTTAAAGAGAAAAAAAAATTATATGAGTTAAAAAAATAAAATATATGACAATCTTCAAAGTGACAAAAAAAAAGAGAAAGTACCAGCTTTTAGAAAGGAAGCAAGACTATTAATGATATATAAAAAAATTAATGGTGGAAATAACTAAGAAACATATAACCAGAAGAGATAAATTGATTTATGCAAAGAATAAAAAATGCTTTTATAGTTGATTTTGACATATTCTCTTTCTAGTGATGTATTTGGATTTGGTCATGTACATAAGACTTTATGTTATCTTGTGATGCTTTGAAGTGTATATTGTCTCAGGTGCTGCCACATTTTTTTTCTTTTTCAAAGTAATTTACTCACTCATCAGTAAGGTTCATAGGAATCAGGGTGCACTTTGAATGATTGTGGAATTTAACAGTCTCTAAAACTCAAAAGGGATAAAGTCTTAATTTTCACGTGATATTTATCAGCCTCTAAAACTCAAAAAGGAGCAAGGTTTTACTTTCAAGTGTTATATTCTTCAGCCTCTAAGACTCAAAAACGAGCAAGTTTGATGTGTCATAGTAACTCTTCAGAAATCCAACAGGGAAAATCGTTCTAGTCTCCATGTTTCAGTACACATCTTAATGTTTTGTAATGAAATTTTATATAAATCCTGGAGTTGAAATCCTATGCATTCTTTATAGCATTCGGTATCAATCAAATCTCTGCACATTGTTAACATATGCATTCTGTAAAACACTATTTGGAAAACTGAAAGAAGCACAAACAAATAGTTAGAGTAATGAATAAAAAGTTAAAAGTTATCTGATAAGAATACAAATAAAAAATGAAAAATTACACACGCTCATTATCTCATCTTAAGGAAAGGGGATTTGTAGCTATAACAAATCTGATAAAGCCCAGATTCGTTATACTATAGCAATGCAAAAAAAGGTATGAAAAAAACTTATGACTAATAAATATACAAACTGCCATTTATGTGTGTGCACATATATGCATGTCACTTGAGAAATAAAAGGGTAAGCAGCCTAAAGGTTAAAAGCAAAATTAATTCAGGCACATTATTAAAGATTATTAATTCTAGGGGATTTAAACACGGATTTTCAAGTTCCCTTCAAGTATCTACTTTCATATCATTTCCCACACACATAAAATCAGTGCTGTTTGTTAAGATAACAAATATTAAAATTAAATGGACAGGGTTCAATTCTGCTCCAGCCCACAACAAAGTTTGAATATTTGCTATTTAAATATAAACTGAGCACTGATTATAATGAGATGATGATTTGGACCAAGCATGAAATACATATATTGGAGATCATTTGTGTGTGGTCATGTGTGTCACATGTATGAAATAGAGTGGATAGCTGAAAAGATCTTCAAAGTGTGTGTTCAAATCCCCTAGAATTACATTTAAACTCCAAGTATATGAAATATGCTTGTGTTTAAAATATTGAAGATTATTAATTATTACTTTGTAATATGCGAGAAATAAGTGAATGATAATACTGCAAAGGAAGAAGGAAAAATGCTTTTGATACATGAAAGCATTTGAAAGAAATCTAAATTTGAACCTTGTTTAGCTCATCTTTCAAATAAAAGTTTTTAATTAAACAACTTATCCTTTTATAAAAAAATCTGGTAATGGATTTGGAAATAATATTAAAATTTTTGAATTGATAATATTTTAGAAGTTATAATTAAAAAATTTTAAGTTGGAAATGAATTTTCCTTCTTTTTATGTTACATAATGTAAATAAAGAAAGAGAAAAGAAAAACCTTTTTTTCTTCTTTTATTTATAATATCATCTTCAACCATTATCAATCCAGTGCAGGATGAAGGTCCCTCCAAGTTCAATCCATCTTCTCCGATCTTTAGCTTCTCTTCTCCACATCATCCATCCATCTCACAGGTGGTCTCTTTCTGGATCTTTTACAATCTCATGGAATCTAGTTTAAGATTTCAATTGTCCATCTATTATCATCTGTCTAGCAATATGTCTAGCCCAACTCCACTTCAGTCTTTTTAAATTTTTTCAATGAGGTCAGTAATACCTGTTTGCTCTCTTACCCATATATTGTGTTTTTGATCTCTTCTTGTTACTCCCAACATGCATTTCTCCATACTTCTTTGAATAGTCTGAAGTCTCTGTAGTGCTCTTCTATTAAGTGTCCAAGTCTCAGATCCATAAGTTAGAATTGATAAAACAAATTTATTAAAAACCTTCCATTTCAAACACATAGGCATATTTCCTTTTAGTATCAAGTTATTTTTACTAAAAGCACTCCAATCAACTATGATTAATTTCATCCATTATGTTTCCACCTGTATTAATAATCTTCCAAGGTATTTGTAGCTGTTAACTACTTCTAACTCATCATAATCAATCTTTATTTTCATATTTGAGAAAATCCACTAAATTACTTTAGTCTTTTTAACATTTATCTTTAGTCCCACGTTCCTACTTTTATCTGATAACTCCTGCAACTCTAAAGCATTACTTGCAAAAACAACTACATCATCTGCAAAATCTAAATAACTTAAATAATCTCTATTTACTTTCACTCCTTTAGCTTCCCATTTTAATCCACAAAATACTTCTTGCAGCACTGCTGTAAAAAGTTTTTGAGATATCGAGTCACTCTGTCTTACACCTTTCTCAATGTTGACTTTCCTAGTATCATTATGTAATCTAATTGTTGCTGTTGCATTTTTATAAATATTCTTTAAAATATGATAATATCCTGTATCTATACTATGATGATCCAATGCTTTAATCACTGAAGAAATGTTTATAGAATCAAATGCTTTTCATAGTCTACAAATCCAAAGCATAATGGCAACCCATATTCATTTGTCCTTTCTTTCTCTCAATACCTGGATATGATCTACTATACTAAAACCACTTTTAAATCCAGCTTGTTCTCTTGGTTGGTGAAAATCCAATGTCCTCTGTAGATGAGTTGTAATTATTTATGATTTAATGTACATAAAATTTGTATCCACAACATGCTTTGAAGAGAGTAAACAGGGTTTCAAAACACATATTGTTGTAATGAGGCAATGGTCCGATATTCTCTATCTATTGATGTATATGTTATTTTAAAACCATATTGTTTGAACATCTATTCGGTATAAATTGGTTTAAAACAACAAATTAGGCACTATCTTTCTAATTCTAGAAGCCCAGCAATTCATTCCATATTGCTTTGCATTAGAGTGCAATCTACTATTGAAGCCATGTTGCATGATCCATGCTAAAGAGAGAAACAACTGCTGATTAAAACTCTTATTCCATTGTAAGCCATATTTTACTGACTGTTTTCAAAGTATTTTTTAATACTTCAGTTACAACAATCAGCATGATAGTTTATTTAGAAGAAATCCATCTACTATATGTGGTTAGTTAACCAAAAACTACACCAGTCAAAACAAACAGGAAAATGCAATCGGATCCAGAAACTGATGTTGAAGTTTGCAAAACCAGCTTGTGCAACACCTCTATAATGCCACAAAGCAACAAATGAACAGTGCCATATAAATTAACCAAAACCTACAAATAATATATCTCATATAACATTACCAATGCTGCTGTATTTACTTTTTTTAACATTACCAGTGTTCAAGGAGAAGGCCATCATCAGAAAAACTAAGGAAGACAACAGTAAAATATTAAAAGAATAGTACCTGAAAAAAACATGGCTAGTGACTGTTTCAATATTTAACATGGTAAGATCTCATTATTATAAATGCTATAAGGCTTTAAACTTATTTTAAATTTAAAATATCTTCTGTTACTGTAATATTTAATATTTTTGTGTATGTGTTGATAGTTGCAAATAAATATACAACAGTTTTATTTATTCATTATTAATAAATTGTTACATTTTTATATTAATTCATTTAGTTTGTGTTTGTAACTCAATCCAAATATATGCTTTTTACACCCATATTCTAGTTAATATTCACAGCCCTGAGACCTCATCTAATCCACTGGAGATATACTGGGATGGCAATAATAACAAATTATCATCCCTTTAAAGGTTTTCCAAGAGTAAACTTTCTTGTTAGAAGATTTGGCACCTTTGAGTTTCCTTTTTATTAAAACTGAAAAACAAATAAAAAAATACTTTTGGGAGTACTCATAGTTTTAGATTATAGATCATCATCATCATCACATTGGATATAATTATATATTTTGAATTAAATTTTTTTTTAATTTGAATTTTATTAACTATTTCCCTTTCATATTTATTTGAATCAAAATTTACAATACAATAGTATCTATTATACATACAGGATTAAACCCATCTAACTATTACAAAAATACATACTGTGGATATTTGCTGTTACAGTATATATATATACATCATAAAGACACTATAACAGAGCATATATTGAAGTGGTATTATTTCAAGTGATTATAATCATCAATCATTTTCTAAGTTTAAAAAAGGTTATAATACAGCATAGGCCATTTGCTTTTCAAAGATAAGATAAGCAAAGAAGGAAGGTTAATAATATTTAAATATAATAATAAAAACACATATATTAGAAAGCAAATATCTCATAATCATAACAAATAAGCATGTGATATATTACATATATGTATACTTGTGTGTAGTAAATGTATAACATTTGATATTTTTTATACATGTAATTAAAAAGTTATATATATATATGATAAGGATTTCTTGAATTATTATATAAAATGATTCTACGTTTAGTTAATCAAATAAATTTTTTTAATATATTAATAAAAATGTACAATTATGTTTTAAAAAACTTATAAAAAACCATGCAAGTCAATAAATAGATGATGTCCATATTTATATTTTATTGAACATTAATAAGTTAGTAGAGTAAATTAAGTAAAACTTTGCTGACATCAGAAATAAAAAAAATAGAAAGGCTATTTGTCAAAATTGTTCTTATAATATTTTGATTTTTTTATAATTATGTGAAATTTTGATATTTGAAAAGAGTTTTTATGCTTTAATCTACACAAATAATAATTTTTGGAAGAATTATTATTTATTCACTTAAAAATATTTTGTAGCCTAAAGGCTAAAATAGAGCATTTTATTTTTGATAATTTACTTCTGTTTATTTCTGCTTATTACACTTTTTTTTTTTTTTACAAAGTTAATATTTTATTTTTTAGATTAATTTTACTAAAATCATGGTTTTCATAAAAAATATAAAAATTGGAGAACAAAATTAGAAACTAAGATTATATTTATTACAATATAATTAATTTCATTCCAATATCAGCCTTTCAAGCTAATTGAGCACGCGCCTTTTGAGAGTGTTAAATAAATGAATACTTTCCTCTTCAATCCAAGATATAGTATTTATGCAGGAATAAAAAGAATTCCTCTTATTCCTACGACTCAAATTCTTTTACATGAGCAAATCTGAAGAACTGTTGAAGAGAGCGTGAGTAGATTCTCACTTTCATTTTACTATTTACGATGTTTTTTGACTGAATGATGTCGGTGTAATTACTTAGAATTTACTAAACGTCTAGCGCCATGCTTGCAATTATATTTCATTCCAATATCAGCCTTTCAAGCTAATTGAGCACGCGCCTTTTGAGAGTGTTAAATAAATGAATACTTTCCTCTTCAATCCAAGATATAGTATTTATGCAGGAATAAAAAGAATCCCTCTTATTCCTATGACTCAAATTCTTTTATATGAGCAAATCTGAAGTATTCATTTATTTAACACTCTCAAAAGGCGCGTGCTCAATTAGCTTGAAAGGCTGATATTGGAATAAAATATAATTGCAAGCATGGCGCTAGATAAAATATTTGCTTATTTACAATATAATTAAGAAAAACTGAAAAAGAAAAAAACTGTACAAGATATATGTTGCTTTATATACTATTTAAAGAATTAAACAAAGCACAACAGATTGATAATTAACATTATTCTGTATTGCATAACTTGCAGCCCAAATTACATTACTTTCCTCCAAACTGCATAAGGCCTAATCAGCAATAACATTTTTACTTTCAAAAGTAGCCTTTATTAATTAAAAGCTTCAGAAATTTTCAGGTCTACTTATCCATTGACGATTACAAAGCGTTCAATGTTACAAAGGTAAAACAATTATTAACTAGGTTTACAAAAGAGACATGCCCTCAATAACAATTATATCCATAAAAGAGTTGCTATAATCTTGTTTAATGTGTATCTGTCCATGGGTCTACATGGCCCAAACCTGCTGAGAAGTCAACCATCTCCCAATGATCCCCAAATGCTTCAGCTGAATAGGCGGACATCCAGCATTGCGCCAACCACAATAACATTTTTGTTTTATTTTTAAAAACATTCTACCAATTTTAATTATTTATAAATTTAAATATATTGAGGTTACCTCATGAATAATTTATTCCATAATTAAGGTAAAAGAATAGATTCCTTTTAATATACATTTCTGACAAAATATGCAGTATATTTTTTGCATTAAAAACTTACTCAATGAAATTTTAAGAGTTAATGAAAAAGTGTTTAGAAAATTGAATGATTTTTTATTTTTTTTATTTTCTATTATTATTCTATTTAAGCATCTTAGCATTTCTTATTTAATCTGACAGGCCCTAATTATAATACTTGGGTGAAGTCTTTGACAGTTCTATCAAAATATGGTTTAATGATAATAATCATCTGATTTTGAAACTATTATGACTGTTCTCTAATAAATATGAATTTTAATGATATGAGTTGAAATGTTAGAATTGGGGTTAACAAAATGGTAAGCAATTACAAACAGCAACAGATAGTCAAGTGTTATTGACTATTCTACCACCTTCAGGCAGAGACCTCAATATACCTAATGCATACATTTTCAACAAATAATGATAATAAACAAAATCTATGGCATCAAACATGATACCTGTTAATGTTTTGTAACTGCTTAATGACTTTAACCTGTTTTTGAGAAGAGAATTTAATATGCTTGTAACATTTGATAAAAATAGATGCAAAATTTTTAGAAAGGAGATTAAAGTTTATTTAAATGAGAAAGTTCCATTTATAAATGGGACTAAAAAAATTAAAATAATCGATGAGTAATAATAAGCAAAAAGAAATGATTTTCAAAGAAAAGAATTAAAAAGTAAAAATATAAAATTAAAAAAAAAGAGAGAAAAAAATATGGCGAATTTGTTGTTGAGGATGAGCAAAAAGCGTGTGCGCGTGTTTGCAGATACTATATATTAAACATATAAGTACTATATATTAACCAATTCTACAATTTGGATTATTAATAAAATATACTTTTGAAAAATATACAATATAATAAAATTTGAATTTTCAAATATAAGAAATTATCTAAATGTTCATTTTGAATTTATCGCATACCCACACATACTTTTTTAATGATTTAAAATACTAAATAAGTACATTTTAAAAGTTGTAATTATATTCGGTACAAATTTCTTTCACTAATTTTAATTGTTCAATAAATAATATAACTTTCTCTTTAAAAAAAAATTCTACTGATGAGGTAATGGATTACGTCATTAAAAAACATACTTTAGTTATAATAGACTCTTATATAAAAAAGCAAAGTAAAAAATTGTTGAGTTCGCATATTTTTTAGTTTTGTGTTGCTTTTTATTTTCTAAAACAGCAAATGTTTACAAAGAAAAAATGCAATACTAAAATTAAAAAAAAAATAGAACAAAAAACCACGGACATGAAAAATTAACATTCACGCGCATAAACGTTTTTTATTATTTTTATTCCTATTTTTATTATTACAAAGTCTTACTCTACTTCATTCTTTCCTGATAATAAAAAAAAAGGTTATCTAATTTTATTTATTAATTAAAATATTTGAAATTAAAAAACAAACAGATGTACAAATATGGAGGGTGAGAGAAAACTTTTTTTTTTATCAGTTAAAAAAAGTGATTAATATGATATTTATTTATAATATAAATTTATTAATTAAAGTATTTAAGAAAACATATATATAATTTGCTATAGCATTAATAACGCTAATCGATTAGATACTATTACGATTTGCAATTTGATTGGACAAATCTGAGAATGACCAGATTGTCAGCCAGCAATTCCATTGCAAAGATGAAGGGCTGATGGATGTGTATATGATAAATAAATAAAAAAATAAATTTTAGCATCTGAAATTAAATTTGTTTTGATTTTATTTGTAATTATGCAGTAAAATTATATTGGAAAAAAAATGAATTATTTATTTTAAAAGGCATTATTTTGAAGTTAGAATAAGTATTAAATAAATGACGTCATCTTTATCCTTTTAAAATAGACTCGTCTGTAAGACTGGATATTTGAAATATCTACCCTAAATTATTACATCGCCGTGTACTGTCTATTTTCTCAATTCTTGATGAAAGTTGAACGATATTGCATTAATAAACTGTGCAGAATTTTTGGCAATTATTATCTTTTAATGCGTTTTGAAATTGCAGAGATTTGCACCAGTGTTTAAAAAAAAAACATTGACCGTCTAAAGGATTTATACTTCTTTATACTATGACTCCTAAAATATTTTTTTTTGTTGGAAGCATTTTGTTTTGCACAGGTAAGTCAAATCCAGATTTTGTAAATAATAATAAAAAAATTCTATCAATATACATTGTTGGAAGTAACAGATATTTATTTTTGTTAGCATAAATTAAAGCAAATTAAAAATATATATAGTTTTGCTAATTAACTTATATGCATGCTTTCAATTATTATTATTTTTAAATTATCAGTGTGTAAATATACATTAGTAGTAAGGAGCACACCGTTCAATCACATGACCAAAGCGGCGGGAAATCCAGCGTAGGAGGGGAGTTATCTCTTAAAGAAAGTCATTCATTTTTTATACCTTTAAATATTTAACATAATTCCTAAATTAGCCGTCAAATGTCGTTTTAACAATAGTCATTTTACAAATATGGTTTTATATGTATTTGATTAGTTTTCGCCTTTCTGAAGTATCTCCTACCTCCCCAATATTTAGTGGATATGTGTGCATATTTTCAAAATGTGTATGTCTATATATATTCGATATCTTTTATTGCCTTTGTTTTCAAAATTTGTGTGTATACATATATATCTATTTAATATTTTTTATTGCCTTATATACATGTGTGTATGTATGTATAATGTGCATGTGCATTTGGGAATATTTGTTAAAGCACAATATATATGCTCGCATTACATAAAGTTATGTACACCTAATGTTTTGTTAATGCGTTTTATATAAATATTAGTACATAGATATAAACTGCGGATTTATTTAATGTTTATAGATATCAATAAATTTAAAATATTGTTTAATAACCATGGCAACAGATGTTGATTTGCAAACTTCGGTAGCTGCAATTAAATGTAATTTTTAAAAAAATCATAACTGATAGATTCATTTTCTATTAAATAAAACATTTTTTAAAAAATATATTTTTTCAAATATTTATAAGATGCGCAATGAAATAACCTACATAAATTACCTCATAGAAAAAATGAAATCGAGTTTCGTTAATAACTGTTGCCGCATGTCATTTTATTGTAATTACTCTCCTGGTAAAATATGACATCATTCCCAAGCACTGAAATATAAAATTGTACTAAGATAAGAAATATCTAGAGTTTTTAAATTCAATTGAAATCTGTTTTAATTTAAATTTTTTTTTTTTTTAAATATTTATTTACAGCAATAAGCAGCTATTTTTATTCAAAGTAAATGCAGTGGTCGTTTAAAAAGTTTTACTATCTTAAAATTGTTGAGAAACTGCGAGGTCAAATTTGACAATTCTTATTTGGTTGTTTTTCCCGTTTGTTGTTATTTTTAATCATTGTTTACAATTGTTCATAGAAAATTTCAAGAGTAAACAATTGCAGAAAATATCAAATTAAAAGAGAATTAATGTATTGTACTGATTATGTAAATAAAATGTATATATAATATAGAACGTAATATAATGAATAAATTAATTATTAAAGCAGATTTAGAAATATCTTTGAATAATAACATTTATATAGATAAAAAGATAAAGGTTAAATTACTTTTAAATATTCCATGGCAAGGAAAATTCTCTCCAATAACCCTTTCTCCCTTATCATTAAAGAACAACGGGGGGGGGGGGGGATATATTACTCGTAAAGGTTGCTACTTGTTGAGTAGTGGAATTTCCCATCTTTGTTTTATTTTCTGAATATATTCCGACCATTACTGCTAATTAGCTGGATTGACTGCAGGCAGCTACGGAAAAAAAAAAATTAGTGTGATAGAATTTTCAACAACAAAAAACAATTTAGTTTTATTTGGTTTGGATTCGAACATTAAGTCATAGATATGACTTAATCATTATATCGCTGTTGGAAGGTATATGTCGGTTTAGTGTTCATGCCCACCTATAAATATTTGATTAAATTCAAACAACACGAGATTCAAATATTTGTTAGATGTCTTTAGCTCACCTGTCAAGCGAAGGCCGAGAACGTCGCGAAATGCTCATACTGCATTGTGAGAGAGAATGATCTGAATTTCAACGCTGATAGATAGTTAAATTGAATTGTGAGATATACTGATAAATATATTTTCTTAAAGTTTTATTTTTTTCTAACAGTATAAAAAACTGAATTATAGTAGATATCTTTTTCATTAAGTGTATATATGCAATATGCTAATTAAGACAATAACTTTTATAGAATGAGAGAATAAAATCTAACTCTCGATAAGATGATGTCGAGAATTTTAAGTGATTGTTTTTCAGATGCAAATGAATAATGGGGTGCGAGATAGAGAGATAATAAAATGAAAAATGTTATCCACATAATTTTCCGATTTAATTTTACCTATGAAGTCATTTTGTGATTAACAAATTATTTTTTCCTGAAATATCTTCTCTCTCTTTTTAAGGCGTATATGTTATTAGTCGTTCAAGAATAGTTATGCAAAATATTTTTTTCTAATTAAGAGGGTCTTTTTTTTCTTCTTAATTTTCAAAATTAATAAAGGTTAAAATATATATATTTTTAATATTCGCATTTTTGAAAAAAAAAAATGTTATTCTTAAAATAAGTACATCGCTTTTCATCAATATTGAGATCAGCAATCTGTGCAGTGATTGGTTGTTAGCTCGAAGTACTCCCACACATTTTTTTGCATCTAGGGAAAAGTAGCTGGGTATGAATTTATGAAGAGCAGTTTATCTCCGAACTCTATATTAATTTCTTAATTAATCAATGTTTTCTAGATTAAAACAAATTTAATTGTATTATGCATTAATATAAACAAAATTCCAAAACTATGTAATAATTATAATCTTTAGAACTTTCTTTTATAAAATAGTAAAATATAATAATACGATGAATGATAAAATGCAAATGACTTTTTAACAAAATTAGAATTTCTAGTATTTATTTTATTGGAAGTTTTTTTTTCGCAAAATAGTAAAATCACACAAACGAATATAAAATATCAATATATATATATTGAGATGCCACTATGAATAGGATGGATAAAATGCCATAAATATTATGCTTATCGAATTACCCTTTTAACTACCGATAGTTATCTCCAACTACCATGGTATTCATCCATATATATATTCTCTTTTTTCTACATTAGACTAAAAGATCTGCTATTCTAAGATTCATTGAATATCCACATATAAATTATCAAAAAAAAAAGGCTCAAGTGGTTTCCAACTATTCTATTATTTTATAAATAAACTGTATTTTCCATAATATAAAAATTAATACCATAAGACGTGGGGTCATTATTAAAAGAAAAAATAAATGAACTAATACTCTAATAATGCCTGTGATGTAGATATTCGACTAAATTATTAATGATTAGAGTTTGGAATTGAAATATTTAGTTTATTACTTAGTTGTAACCTTGTATATCTTACATAAACATGTCAATGAGATAGCTGTCTAAATTAGCTATCTATATATAAATCGTTAATCTTTTATGCATTAAAGATATAATGTAAATAATTCTGTATTATAATATTTGTAAAATAGTAAAGTAAGAATATAATGCTTTGAATGAATGGATTCAATTCCATAAGACATGTTTGAAATCTAATCTTTTAAATTTCATCTATTAAAGTCTCAATAAAACACAAATTTTACTCATTAAAAAAATAATCTATTATTAAATAAAAATATCAAAACTAGAACTTTCACAATTGCATCAAGATTAACTTCGGGTTTTTTTTTTTGTGTGTGTGTGTGTGCAATATAAACACATTTTATATTATATATACATTCCTTACATTACTGTGTTTTACTTAATTTTTATCTAAAAATTTTCTGTCAACCTCTACATTAAATTACTATAAATACTCCAAAATGATATTATTAGAATATAATCACAATATTTATTAAGATAATATAGTTTTTTTTTTTCAAGTGTCATAGCATCGGCTGGGACGCGAACCCGCAACCGGGCAACTGCTTGTAAGGCAGTCGCGCTGACCTCTCGACCACCAATGCAAGACAAGATAATATAGTTTTAAAGTTAATATTTAACTTACAAACAAACATTTTGCTTTATGTAATATCTATATAAATATGTTGAGAGTGAAGATTTTTTTTGTCATTGCTACACAAAAAATGATTAAAGATCTCACAAAAATTTGTGTGCTCATTGTCAATCAAAACAAAATGAGTTTCATTTATCATTGTCTACAAGTATTTCCCATATAAGTTCTTGAGACTTCAAGTAAAATGGAACTCCTTTTGTATGACTGGCATTTAAACATACAAGTTTCTGTAAGATGTTTAACACTGTTTGTGCAGCAATTAGAGAAATCTTCATTTTCAACATATTTACATAACATTAACAAGGTTATTAGAATGAATATTTTATAATTCTGACTTAAGGAATATTAAATTGGGCCAATTTTAATGACATTTTGATTACATTTACAATGAATAAAATTTTGTTTCCATAGTTAGCATTGACTAAATTTGTCACCCATATAATTTATTGTGATTTTAAGTAAAATGGGTTTCATTTTGTTTGATTTATACATGATTTCACTGAGATTTTTGATGATTATTTAGCATCAGAAATATCTTAACCCTCACTACATTTGTCTGTTAATTAAAAAATATTGTAACTACAATAAAAATAAATATAATGATAATTAATTATTATATACAGTCTTTCAATCAGCAAAAATACTTTCAGTTAATTACATAAATGTCTTCAAAGAGGGTTAAGTAATTAATTGAAAGTACTTCTGCAGATTGAAAGACTGTATATAATAATTAATTACCATTATATTTATTATTTTTATTGTTATTACATATATATAATAAAATCAAGTCATATATCACGACTTATATAGCTTACAGTATGCTAATAGCTCTAAACAAGCATTTTTTTAATGATAAATGCTACAAGAGAATGCATTTACAATCTTTATCTAGGATTGTTTCCATCCCCAGACCGGCTTCAAGCTATGGCTCTCTTCAATGAGGAACTAGGATATCAGATTCCAAATACCAACTCAAGCTAATCATTTATCTAATAGTAAACTCTTAAGCAGAAGATCTGAAACTTTCAGTCATTTACATGTCTTTAAATTCAGCTCTCTAATTGAAATAATCATATGGGCCTGAACTTAATTCAGATACACCATATATTAATAGGCTTAGAAATTTAATTTAGCCAAAGCCCCAATAGCCAAATAGTAATAGTAATAAAATCCAAGTCATATATCACATGATTTATATAGGTTGCATTTACAAATATGTAAAATAAAGAGCATGCTAATAGCTCTAAACAAGCTTTTTTTAAATGATAAATGCTACAGGAGAACACATTTGAAATCTTTATCTAGGATTGGCCTATTAATATATGGTGTATCTGAATTAAATTCAGGTCCATACGATTATTTCTGTTGGAAAGCTAAATTTAAGGACATGTAGATGTCTGAAAGTTACAGATCTTCTTAAGAGTTAACTATTAGATAAATACTTAACTTGAGTTATTTGGAATCTGGTGTTCTAGCTCCTTATTGAAGAGAGCCATAGCTCGAAACTGATCTGGAGATGGAGACAATCCTAGATAAAGATTTCAAATGCATTCTCTTGTAGCATTTATCATAAAAAAATAGGCTTGCTCTTATTTTACATATATATAAATGCAAGCTATATAAATCATGTGATATGTGACTTGTATTTTGTTACTATTATTATTTGTTTGTTGGAGTTTTGGCTAAATTAAATTGCTAAGCCTGTTAATGTATGGTGTGTCTGAATTAAGTTTAGGCCCATATAATTATTTCAGTTGGAGAGCTGAATTTAAAGATGTAGATGTCTGAAAGTTTCAGATCTTCTTAAGAGTTAACTATTAGATAAAAGCTTAGATTGAGTTTGGTATTTGGATTCTGGTATCCTAGCTTCTCACTGAAGAGAGCCATAGCTTGAAACCAATCTCTGGGAATGGGGATAATCCTAGATAGATTTCAAATGCATTCTCTTGTAGAATTTAGCATTAAAAAAGTTTGTTTAGAACTATTAGCATGCTCTTTATTTTATACATATAAACCAGTGATGAAGCGTGACATTTTTAAGAATGGAAGTACTCTACATCTTTTTTTATAATGTTTTTATTTTACTTGCCACAACAATTTTTATGTAATAGCTAATATCTAGATATTACATACACCCAGATTAACTCTCTTATCTGTAAATCATATTGTGACTAGTTAAGTATAGAGAATTCATTATCAAGATATTTTTATTTTCTAAATACTTTTAACATTCTTAGCATTGTTTGAACTTCTTATAATTAACAAATAATGCGATGGTCAAACTCATTATTTGCCTTATATAAAAACAGTTCAACTGTTGGTAAAAAAAAATGAAAGTTAATATTCCATACAAAAAATA
This sequence comes from Epiperipatus broadwayi, assembly GCA_028023455.1. NCBI lineage: Eukaryota > Metazoa > Onychophora > Udeonychophora > Euonychophora > Peripatidae > Epiperipatus > Epiperipatus broadwayi. Next base: position 7,687,873 of record JAQFVV010006198.1, read on the forward strand.
ATGAGTTTGAATTGCTTATTCTTTTTTATGATTGGAAAAATAATTTAGAGAAAAATATGGAAATCTCTTATCTGTTAATTAGACCAAGACTAGTTTAAGTATGGACAATACACTATCAAGATATTTTTATCTTCCAAATGCTTTTAACATTAAGTTTTAACTTTAAATTACATTTTAGCATTGTTTGAACTTCTTATAATCAATGAATAATGCAATGGTTGAACTCATTATTTGCCTTATATAAAAACAATTCAACTATTAGTAAAAAAAAATTGAGTCAACAGAAATTCCTTACAAAAAATGCTTTGGAATAGTTCCTTCTTCTTTTTTTATGTTTAGCAAAATGTTTATACATACTTACTATACTATCATATGTGCAACTTGTTGGATCGATTTTATGATTAAATATTTGCATATTTTAGTGAATTTTTTATTGAATTCTTCTAATGGAAGCACTCATTCCATTGAATACATGAAGCCTTCATTCCTGATATAAACATATATTTAACATACAATCAAAACCTGAAATGCATACATAGCGATTGATTCTAAATTGGAATACATATCTATAACACTGAAACATCCATAAAGTCTCAAATTATTTTCCATAGTAATCCCAAGCCTAACCAATTGCATATTGCTTAATTAGATGACATGTCTGTAGCACTACTAATCAAAATGTGGATATGTGAGAGGTGAAATTATATTTCATCCTCTACAAACAAGTAAAAGTTTTAGATCCAATCCTAGAAGTAAAAGTTAATATTGTGATTCTAAATTCTATTAAATCTATTCTCAAAATTTTAGCTAAATCCACTATGAAAGATATGGTTGGCTCTTATATTGTTTAAAAAAAAAATTAGTATTATAACAAAATGAGAAACGTTTAGGGAGTCCGTCCAAATAAAAAAAGCTACCAGTGGAACACAAAGCAAATAAACTAAAAAGATAAAGCAGAAAATAGTTGCAACAGATGCTAGGAAGAATGATTCATGAATAATTGGTATAATGTTAGTCTTAATTTTTAAATGATTGGTGTAAATTTATATTTACAGAATCATGTATAACTTGTAATAGTTAAATTTATAGTTTATCTATATTTTTGAAATATTCTATGAGGTTATTTTTTATTATTGTTATACATATTCATAATTAATGAGCTTTATTTTATAATAAAAATAATTATTCTGAAAGAATAAAATAAACAATTTTTTTTTTATCTTTATTATTCTGTTATGTATGTGTGGGCTTCAAAATATATTAAACATATTTTATAACTTGTATTATGCATACATCCAAGTTCAATTTTAATAGATATATCTGTGTGTTATTTGTGACATAAAATTTTTATTAAAGTAATATTTTAATATATATATGAATTAGCTCAAATTTATAAAAATGAAATTGAAGTAACAATTTTGATGTTTTTTTCTTGTTATTGTTATAGGATTACCTATCTCAGATGTGAAGGACAAAGTAACAAGTCTTATAAATAATGAGGTAATAAATTAGAGAAATTTATTTTTATATTAATGTACAATTCATTACAATATATTTTTTAGTTCATTGGATGTTTTAAATTAAGTTAAAATATAACTTTTTATACATGATACCAAAAGATAAAACAAAAAACATTTCTAATCACATTCATATCGGCTTTTTTCAAACCAAATTGTGCAAACGCCTTTTTGCGAGTGTTAAATAATAAATGAATAACCTCTGACCCATACAAGATATAGAATTTATGCAGCAATAAAAGGAATCCTCTTATTACTACGACTCAAATATTTATATATGAGCAAATCTGAAGTACTGGCACAGAAGGTGTGACTATAGAGCAGTCACTTTGAATTACTATATATAACTTATGAATGAATGATGCCGATGAAATTTACTAGAATTTACTGAACGTCATTCCAACTGAAATTAATCATATATATAAATCAGCATTTATTTTTTATAGCGTCTGTATACAATTGTAATCACATTCATATCGGCTTTTTTCAAACCAAATTGTGCAAACGCTTTTTGTGAGTGTTAAACATTTCTATTATTTTACATTACACCTCTTGGATTTCATACTTAAAGAAATTTGTGATAACATATATATTAAGTTGCCATATCCAAATTCAGATAAGAATTGGGGATGATTTTCTAATAGCTGATAATTTTTTTTACAAATCCAGGATTTATCAAGATAATCTATCTATTGATGAATAGATATTTAGCTATTCTTAGTCTGGGCTTAAAATGTTTTAAAGGAGACATGGATATTTGGACTAATCATAAAAATTTAATTGAGATAATTCATATTTACTATTGCTGAATTTATATTTTTCCATTATTACATGCTTCTTCAAGATTGCAGTTTAAAAAATAATATAAACAAATAATAATAATGCATTCTTCTATGCACTTTATATAATGCAACGTTTTCAAAATTAGCTATCAGTTTTAACTGTCTTCAGAAATGATATCGTATACAGTTTATATAAAAGTGCTATAACAAATTAAACATGCAAAACAAAAATTTCATGCATATAAAAAGTACAAAATTTAAATTAAAATAATTTAATTTAAATCCGATTTTTTATATTAATTATACATTTATACCATATTATGATATAACTAGTCATTTTTAATTGAGTTTAATTTAAATTAAGTAACCTTAGAAGTATGGAAAGATGCATGTTGGGAGTAACAAGAAGAGATCGAAAATGCAATATATGGGTAAGAGAACAAATTAAAAGACTGAAGTGAATTTGGGCTGGACATATTGCTAGAAGAGATGATAATAGATGGACAATTGAAATCTTAAATTGGATTCCAAGAGATTGCAAAAGACCCAGAAAGAGACTATATGTGAGATGGATAGATGAAATAAAAAATGTGCAGGGATGATGTGAAGAAGAGAAGCTAAAGATCAGAGAAGATGGATTGAACTTAGAGAGATATTCATCCTGGATTGATAATGATTGATGATGATAATTTAAATATAAAAATTAAAATGGAAGTTACATAAATATCCAGTGAGCTATATATAAACTAAACCTATCAATAAATGAAAAAGAATAGAATGGACTCATCTGTTCTTGAGCTTGGATATTTAAGCATTCTATTTATTGATGTTTCGATGTACTCATGAATTCTATACATTAATGTGATTTCAGAATGATTTATATTCTTACTAAAGTCATATTAATATACAAATTCAGAATGTTGTAACATGCCAATAAATTGAATCCTTAAATATCAACTGAGCTAAAAAACAAATGGGTCCATTTTAACATGTGTGTATTAGTTTATAATCTATAATATTAATAAGCCAATAAGTTGATATACACATGCGCTTTGCAGATGTCACTATATAAATGAATACTCCCACTTTTTCAAACCCAAGATAAAGTCTTTAAGAAAATATAGAATGAATCCACCTATATTTTCGACCCAACCGTATATGTATGGGCAAATCTGAAGTGTTTGAAATAAAGAGCGTGAAGTTATTAATTGATCACTTTAAATTACTTTTCTACATTGTAAATGAATGACGCCAATGAAATTTCTAGAATTTACGATACGTCATTCTTATAATTAAACATATGTAAACAAGACATTTATTTTCTTATATAGCACGATGTTTTTGTTCTATAATCTATAATATTAATAAGCCAATAAGCTGATATACACATGCGCTTTGCAGATGTCACTATATAAATGAATACTCCCACTTTTTCAAACCCAAGATAAAGTCTTTAAGAAAATATAGAATGAATCCACCTATATTTTCGACCCAACCGTATATGTATGGGCAAATCTGAAGTGTTTGAAATGAAGAGCGTGAAGTTATTAATTGATCACTTTAAATTACTTTTCTACATCGTAAATGAATGACGCCAATGAAATTTCTAGAATTTACGATACGTCATTCTTATAATTAAACATATGTAAACAAGACATTTATTTTTTTATATAGCGCGATGTTTTTGTTTATAATCTATAATATTAATAAGCCAATAAGCTGATATACACATGCGCTTTGCAGATGTCACTATATAAATGAATACTCCCACTTTTTCAAACCCAAGATAAAGTCTTTAAGAAAATATAGAATGAATCCACCTATATTTTCGACCCAACCGTATATGTATGGGCAAATCTGAAGTGTTTGAAATAAAGAGCGTGAAGTTATTAATTGATCACTTTAAATTACTTTTCTACATCGTAAATGAATGACGCCAATGAAATTTCTAGAATTTACGATACGTCATTCTTATAATTAAACATATGTAAACAAGACATTTATTTTCTTATATAGCACGATGTTTTTGTTCTATAATCTATAATATTAATAAGCCAATAAGCTGATATACACATGCGCTTTGCAGATGTCACTATATAAATGAATACTCCCACTTTTTCAAACCCAAGATAAAGTCTTTAAGAAAATATAGAATGAATCCACCTATATTTTCGACCCAACCGTATATGTATGGGCAAATCTGAAGTGTTTGAAATAAAGAGCGTGAAGTTATTAATTGATCACTTTAAATTACTTTTCTACATCGTAAATGAATGACGCCAATGAAATTTCTAGAATTTACGATACGTCATTCTTATAATTAAACATATGTAAACAAGACATTTATTTTTTTATATAGCGCGATGTTTTTGTTCTATAATCTATAATATTAATAAGCCAATAAGCTGAATACACATGCGCTTTGCAGATGTCACTATATAAATGAATACTCCCACTTTTTCAAACCCAAGATAAAGTCTTTAAGAAAATATAGAATGAATCCACCTATATTTTCGACCCAACCGTATATGTATGGGCAAATCTGAAGTGTTTGAAATGAAGAGCGTGAAGTTATTAATTGATCACTTTAAATTACTTTTCTACATCGTAAATGAATGACGCCAATGAAATTTCTAGAATTTACGATACGTCATTCTTATAATTAAACATATGTAAACAAGACATTTATTTTTTATATAGCGCGATGTTTTTGTTCTATAATCTATAATATTAATAAGCCAATAAGCTGATATACACATGCGCTTTGCAGATGTCACTATATAAATGAATACTCCCACTTTTTCAAACCCAAGATAAAGTCTTTAAGAAAATATAGAATGAATCCACCTATATTTTCGACCCAACCGTATATGTATGGGCAAATCTGAAGTGTTTGAAATAAAGAGCGTGAAGTTATTAATTGATCACTTTAAATTACTTTTCTACATCGTAAATGAATGACACCAATGAAATTTCTAGAATTTACGATACGTCATTCTTATAATTAAACATATGTAAACAAGACATTTGTATATAGTTTTCTGTAGTTGGTTACAGTATTATTTTACTTTATATATTATTATATTACTGAATTTTTTGAAAAAATATTACATTTTAAAATACTATTTGAGTTAAATGAGATGTTGTAATTTGTTTCTATTAAAAATTAGCAAGAAAATTTTTTTTTTTTTTTTTAAGGAAACAATACCATCTCGGGCTTCTAGTTTAGAAAATGAACTGAAACAATTACACCAAGCACAGGAAGTCACAAAATTACCATCATCAGACAATAAAAATCAAATAAATAGTGAAAGCAAGGCAATGAATAACATTAGTTCAAATGATTACTTCTCTGATCCTAAATCTTACAATCAGGAATATAAAGATTTTGAAAATTCTCAAGATCATATTCATGTTTCAGAAAAAACTAAACTAGTTTTACAAACAGTAAACAATCCATTTCTAAATACAACAACAACCACGACCAGTGAAGCCCAACCTAAATTAGAAAAAAAATCCGAGTTAATACAATCATCCATAACTGAAGAAAATGGAAAGCCAACTATACCCCCTGAATTTCTAGCTGAAGATGTTACTGAAACAGCAGACAATACTTTAGAAGATACTGAAAAAAGGGAAATAGATGAAAGTAGAATAAATGTGGAAAACTCAGAACATCTAATGAGAAAGGGAGATGCTCTGATAAATGAAGAATTAATGGAGTTTATGATTAAACTAGCAGAAAGACCAAAGCTTTGGTCAAGAGTTAGAGAAATATTTGGTAAGTATTATTAGATTGCTTTTTATAATAAATATTTCAGAACAATCTTTATTTTTTTTGTTTGTTTTGTCTTAAAATATTTTTTATTTATCTTTTTTCTCGCTATTTTATTTTCTCTTTGTGTGTATGTGTAAATGAAGCCTAGACTAAAGGCACATGGGATTTCTTCATTAACTGTTTCTGTTTATCTCTTACAAAAAGGTTGAATGTATGCAGAATGTAATATTTTAGGAGACAATAAATTCTCACAATATTATATACATTAAATTTAATTAAACATCTCTCCTATATCAATTATTGTTCAATTACTAAAGCAGATAAAAATGAAACTAATTTCAGTCTACAATCTGAATTACATAATTATTATGATAGGAAATATTCATAATAACATTTGCAGAGATATTTGTACAGTCTGATTCAAATTAGCTTTCAGTGAAACTGTCCCTAATTGCTATCCTAATAAATAACTATAAAAAAATGAAATTCCATTTTTGTTTTGTTTGCTTTGGCCGTTGGATGAAATGTTTAAATAAATTTAATATCTATCTCATTACAGAGACTTTGCCAGCTTTTAAAAAATTATATATGTATATTGAGGAGCATAATGGGTAGGGTGACCAGCCATCCTGACTTTTTGGGATTTGTCCCTATTTTTTGATTAGATATCCCAGTGTTCCCAAAATGTTTTTTCAGATCTGTTGTATGTCCCGATTTTCAAATACTCGTAATTATTATCTGTCTTACATAAATAATTCATTGCAAAAATGATAGTTTCTTGGCTTTCTCTGTCCATTTCAGTCTCTACGGTAAATTCCATCATCAAAACAAAGGTCAATATTATGTTATATAGCCAGATTCTCAAGCTAGACACATTCTCACATCCAACCTTGCCTTGGAGCATGCGCAGATGGATTTTTATAGGCTAAAATTTAAACTGTGCTTGTACCTGCTTCGATTGACAGTATAGTTTTACTAGTTTTTTGTTGATATTAATTTTCTATAGTGATAGAATTAATAGCAATATTAATAATCCTAAACAATAAACAACATGCCAAAGAGGAAGCGTACTTACAATGATGAATATATACAGGAATGGAATTTTATTAAAAAAAAAAGGATGCTATGTCATAAAAATGATTGGTCGTTACATCCCGATTTTTGATGGAACCAATATGATCACCCTAATCATGGGATAAAAATAAGTTTTGAACCCAGACCAAATTACCATCAAGCTTAGAATTTTTTTTAGGATCTGTTCAAAATTATCTAATATTGATAGTTAAATTAGTAGATAGTTATTCTTATCTAAAGAAGTATACAAGGATGGAAAACTGCTAAAGGCCTTAACCAATGGCTGTTAGCAAACTTGGTGTGTAAAGTTTTTTTGGAGAGGTTTAAAAAGACTTTTATTTCTATAATGATGTTATATTTATCATATGCAATTTAAAACTAAATTGTAAAAGTTCAATTACCAATTTAAATATTTTAAGTTCAGTTTCATTAACATGCAAAATAAACATTTCTCTCCAATAGGGATAAATATCATTTCTCCATAAATATCGAGATACAATTATCAGAAAGAGTCAGCCAAGCTAAAAAATACATTATGCTTGCATAATACATACAGAAAATATTAGGCACTGATGTAAATTACTGAACTATAGATATGTAACTGTAATGATAAATTATCTATCTTAATTTTCTCATTATAAATAATGCTTCATTTCAATTTAGAATTCTATTTAAAAAAAACAATAAGAATTTGGGTTCTTTTTGCTGTTATGTTAATGATTTCTTATTTTGTTATAACTTCCTTTAAAAAATATTAAAAGAAATCATTAACATATTAACAAAAAGAGCCAAACAATTAATTATAAAAAATAATACTTTTAAAATTCACAGGTAATAAAACCTAAAAAATACCTATAGTATTTTGGATTAGTAATGAAAATCTGATAAATGAAAGCAAAACTGTGGACAACCATTTATGTAATAAAAAGATAAAATATTGGTAACCAAGAAGATACATCTGCAAAAATGTCACAACATCTTGAGGATTAAGGGGAAAATGCAAACCTTTTATTTATATAATCAGCTGGATTCCACATCTTACATGGACTTATTAACAATTGCCAAATAAAAAATTCAAATAACTGGACTCTCTGTTGTTTAATTGAAATCATCCCTTTTAAGTGGCTGTTTTACCTATTAAGTAATATTATGATTAATGGTTCAAGCTAAATAAATAGAATCAGAGGGAATTATTACACTTTATTTTTTATAATATATAACTGTCTATATGCATTTAAACAATGTAAGAGTTCATTAAAGTTCCTTATTATTTTTAATAAAGCTATTATTATTCAGAAATTCATGTTTTGACATTTAGAACCTATTTTCAATAAAAAGTCAACTCTAAAGCTTTGCTAACCCAAGTCTTCCTAGCTGGAAGAATGGCATATGCAAATATATGCAGTGTATTCATTATTAAATGCTCATATGAAAAAGAAAATACTTGAAGATTTTTCTCTATGAATGCATTTCTTTACATACAGATCACCAGGTTATAACAGTTGTTATATAGAATTAATCTTCCACGTTTGCAGTCCTTATTGAAAATATTCAAAGAGGACTGTTTTTTAATATAAGATTGATGATATTCATTCTATTTACCCTCTGTTTCCTGAGATGTCATTTTATTTTTAACTTGACATCTCCAAAACTTTTTTTTTTATCAATAAGTTGTTAAAAATCAAAACTAGAGATCGGGACCTAGCTCCTATTGATATTATTGTAGCCACTTGGAGCCTGATCTCTCTTCCAGCTCCACTGTGATATATTTAATGACATTAATTATCTACATATTTAATCTTATATTATTAATCTGTAAAAAAAAAAAAAAAAAGTCATTTAGTTTCTGTTATCTTTTAAGACTTTTTATTTCAATAATAGCTTAATGTAACTTATTATTCCTTTTGTATATTTATTGAATAACTTTTTTTTATACTTAATAAAGATTATTTTAAAATTAAAGTTTACAATACATATATAGATATTATACCATTAGTCTGAAATTTTTGTTTCAATATTTTTTAGTGTGAATTTTTTTGGATTTTGTTTTTTAATTCCTTCTTTAAAAGGGGATCAGCTTTTCACATTGTTATTCATTGTAATCTTTTTTAATGATTAATTGTAGTTTTAATGACAAATTAAAAGACACACTGTATTGGATTAAGATTTTAAAAACATAACCGACATTTCATTGGAATTTGGTTTATTAATTTATGATTATTTACTGAACTTTTTCTTCTTTGAATTTATAAATATTAAACAATCAAAACATCACATGATCACTATTTCATATGTTTACACAGGCTGTTAATAATAGTAACAAACTCTCCATAAAATAGTACCACCAAGTGCAAGTCTTTGTAATCAATGGATGCAGGAAGGTTTGTGTAAAAAATCGATATCTAGTGACTACTCATACAATATCTCTAGACTAGTTTCTAGCTTGTGGCTTTCATCAATGAGAAGCTTTGGATATAAGAGCACTGACCCTAGATCTTAGGATCTATTGCAACCCTCCAGCAGTCATCTTTTATCTATTTTGTTAACTATAAAACTAGGAGCACAAGGTAAAAACAGAATAATGTTTTCAACTCAAGCTTATTTGCTTGTATAGTCATATAAATCTTAACTCAGTTCAGCATGTGTCTTTGGTTTTTCAAAAACCAGTCACTGTTTTTCTATGAACAGGATAGGTATAAAACCATCATTACATCACAAGATCCATTTCATATTTTTATACAGGCAGTTAATAACAATAGCAAACTCCATACAGTAGTTTCACCAAGTGCAAGCCTTTGTAATCAATGGATGCAGAAAGATTTTGCAAAGGCTTGTATTTAGTGGCACTACATATGGAAAGTTTGTTATTGTTAAATATTAAACAAATTTATTTATTTTAGGTTATATAGATGACCACTGAAATTTTGTTTATGATAATAAATTTTTAAATAATAGCTTTTGGATTAAGTATTCTATCAATACAATAAAAAAGGTTTGAAAAGATGGCAAGCAATAGCAAATTTTCTGCCAATGATGTTGAAGTTATAGCAATCTATTGCCTTTATAGTCAAGTTGTCTTCAAGTTGAGGATATACTATATGATAAAAGACAACACACAGATGTCATATATCCTACATATATAATCATATGAGCTTAAATAAAATCATTTTAATTAGCAAAAATAATGTCACTTTCCAAATTTAAATGATTTGTATATTTAAATGTATTAGGATAGCAGGAGAGGATGAAGCTGACGTAAATTTTATCTAGACCAGGTTCGGCAAACTACAGCTCACAAGTCAAATATGGCTCTTCAATCCCAATCTCGTGGCTTTTTTATCCTGATATATATAAAAACATTTTTTATTTCCTCTTATAATTTTTAAATAAATATTTTGATGACCCTAGAAGAAAAATACATATAATGTTTCTTAAATTCACCCTTATAGAATAGTAATTATTGTATATGAAGAATGATCAAATATTAGAAATTTGCGAATAAATCAAACTTTCAAAGTAATTTTTAAAAAAATAAATAGTATTACATTGTCAGAAGTGAAATCCACTTTTAATTTATTAGATATTATACAGCCAATGTAGATGCAGGTTCGAATCGTACCACTGTTAGAAAATATAACTAAACCACATTTTTAATTAAATATTTTCTTATTAGTTAAAATATTTGCAAATACATTCGAATGTTAACACATATTACGTTTACAGTCTTTTCTATGCCATCATATTTAAAATTTTAATATTTATAAATTATACAGTTCTTTTTTTTTTTTTAACAAATGACAGTACAGTATTTTTTTAAATTCAACAATATGGGTTTTAATTTTTTTAGTCAAAATATAAAAATTTTCAATTAAAACAAAAAACAATGATTTTCTTTTTACTTACCGAAAGAGTACGAAAAGAGAAAATGAAATAGTTTGGTAAAAAATGTAAAAGAAAAACGCTTTCGGACGTCGTATCCGAGCTGACTAGATTTATTTTAACCAAGATTGAACATTCTCTTTAAAAAGTCAGGGAAGGTTATGTATTTGATTCTCTAGAACTAAAAAATAATAATAGCGCTTTAAATATAATTAACATTTCAAATATTTTCTAAATCAACAGGAATTTTTATCGCGCAAAAAAAAATTGTTACTATTATTATTATTATTTTTAAATAATTAATAACAACAAAGTAAAATTTATTGAAAAGTCCCTTAAAGACTTCCACCCACGTTAACCGTTTACGTCATCTCATTTGCTTCTTTTTTTTTTTAATCCAAGAATGTATCGAATTTTTTCCCCTTGAATATTTAAATAATTATAAAAATATTTTTTTAGATTAAATATTACCATATAGTCCATACAAGAATTAAATATTTTAAATGGCAAAAAATAAATAAGTAAAATAAAATTTAATAACCGAAAAATATATCCGTTTTTTTTTTTTACAGCATGAATGTTTTTTTTTCATTTTTAACTATTGATCAATCTGTACGCACTCACAAATCATTATATAATATATGAATTACATGTGTAGCTATATAAATGAAATGATTGATAGAGCGATCAATTTGACAATATATAAAATCTTCGCACACTTATATTCATTAATATGTCCTTTTTTAACGTTAATCAATACTGACTTCCTACCGCAATATCATCGCTGTTGAAATGAATTTTTCTTTTATATATATACTTGAATAAAAGAAAAATTCATTTCAACAGCGATGATATTGCGGTAGGAAGTATGTCACATGATTTAAATTGTTAGACAATAAAAAACGTCTTATTCGATGTAAAGTTGATTACATTTTTTCATCTTTATAATTTCAAAATTTATAACAAATTCAAACGCTAAAATTATTATTATTATTTTTATAAATGTTGTGACCTCTATATCAGATATGTACTCTACCAAATTTCAGATCTGAATTATGATTTAACAATAAATTTTTATATAGTTTATTATATAGATGGAAGAAGAAGAAAAAGACTACTTTAAGAAAATAATAAGCAATCTGTTACTCAAATAATTATGGTAAGTTTGAGCACCAAATTGATTTGGGTCAAGCATAATAGTTCCATTCATTTGATCAAAGTGAGAGTGGGATTGAATATAAGTTTGGCTCAGTTAATCAAAATAAGAGTAGAATTGAACAAAATAATTCCACTCAACTATTGTGAGAGTGGATAAACATTCCATTCTATTAAAATGAGATAAACATTCCATTCTATTAAAATGAGAATGGAATTAAACTCAAATTTTACTCTGTTGATCAAAGTGAGACTGAGATTGAACCTGTTTCATTCAGTTAAACAAAATGAAAATGGATTTTGAAAACAACAGTTTTTCTCGGATGATAGTTTCTCTCACTGACTAAAATGAGAATGGAATTGAACACAACAGTTTCACTGTTGATCAAAAATAAGAGTAAGATTGAGCACACCAAAGTAAGAGTGAGATTGGATTTAACAATTCCACTCAATTGATCAAAGTAAAAGTGGAATTGAACTAAAGTTTCACTTATTTTTCAAAATGAAAATGGAATTGAACACAAATTTTTCTTAGTTGAACAAAGTGAGATTGACCACATCAATTCTATTCAAGAGAAAGATAAAGGAAGCTTACTTTATCACTAGAGATAACTCGATAAACAGAAAAGACTTGTTATAAGATCTCCAGGAAATGGAACATGTAACTATCTCATTTGCATAAATTTGCATCACTCTTAATCAATTTATTTATTCACAAGATTGCTATAAATATGATGACTCTGGCCTCGAAAGTGCTTAGCCACATATTTAGATATTGATATTTAGTTTGTATCAATCGGTATTAATATTTCTTTGCCTTCAGCTTTGTGTGTTCATGCGTTTTAGTGCATTTTATATTTTATATTTTGAAATAATTAGCCACAAAGTCTAAACTCTTTGCTTAATTCAAATAAGACTAAAATTGAACTCTAAGTTCATCCAATTGATTTAATGTGAGAGTGAAATTAAACAGAACAATTTCACTCAGTTGATCACTTTGAAAATGAGATTGAAGACAAGCTTTGCTCAATTAATCAAAGTAAGAATGTAATTCAACATAAGAGTTCCATTCTACTGACAAGTCTCAATTGATTAAAATGTGTTGTTGAAAAGAACAATTATATTCACTTTAACAAAATAAGAATGAGATTGAACAGAATAATTCCTTTGGGATCGAACACAAGTTTTATTCAGTTTATGAAAATAAGTGTAGCATTGACCTAGTTAATCAAAGTAAGACTGGTATTGAACAGAACAGTTCCATCCTGTTGACCAAATTGAAAGTGTGATTGATCAAAGTAATTGAATACAGTTAACCAAAGTGAAAATGGGATTGAACTCAATTTTTATTCAGTTAACGGTCTTATTTAGTTGACCAAAATATAGCGGGTTTAAACAATTCCACTCGGTTGACCAAAATAAGGACAGGATTGAACACAAATTTCGTTCAATTGACCATAAAATCAAAATGGCATTAAACATAAATTTCACTCAGTTTCTCAAAATATAAAAAGCATTGAAAACAAGTTATTTTCAAATTGAGCATAATAAGCAAAATTGTATTCAAGTTCCATTCAGTTGATCAAAGTAAGAGTTAAATCCAACAGAACAATTGCATTCAGTTGATTAAAATAGAAGTGGGATTTCACTCATTTGATCAAAATGAGAATGAGATTAAATAGAACAATTTCACTCAGACAAAAAGCAAATTTCACACATTCTGTGTTTTCATATACAATTACAATCATATGCAATATATATAAATAAATAATTAGATAACATAATGTTATTTTACTTAACATTTTCTATAGAAATTTTTTCCAATATTTCAAATAGCAATAGTTAATGAAAAATCAATTAATTCTTTGCTGTTTTTGTGTCTTTGTCAGTAAACCTAATGTTATCAGCAGTACAGGAAAGCAATTAAGTCTCCAACAGATGTAGCAATCTATTTTTTTTAAATACACTCATAACATTGAATATGATTTTAATGCTTGAATATAAATCTAGCAATAATTTAACTAAACTTTTTATTGTATTGGTTAATGATAATAGACAAAGCAGACCTTTTAAACAAATTTATTTAGAAATAAATAATATTTTCTAGTGTAATTTTCACTACACCACTTTCATGCAAAGTAGAGAATGTTTTTATCCGCATTTAATACCTTGTAGATGGATGTAATCATAAATATATAAATAACTTTGTTTTTAAAAAACATACCCGAATATGTAATTAATTAAATAAATAAATTTCTCAAAAATATGCAATAATGCTAACATTATTTTACAACTGATTAAATTAAATTTATTGACAGAAACATGCAAAAAATAAATAGTATTTTTTCATCAAATATCGCTACTTGAAATATCAAAAAAAAATTCTATAAAAATCACAAGTAAAATGTCATTAGCATTATTATGTATTTATATGGTGTTTAATTAATTAATTAATTACATATTTAAATGTCAGTTTGAAAGCATTGTTATTTTAAAATGAGTTTGTTTAAAGATTCACTGCCTTGTTTAGTAACATCAACCCAATAGACAGCTATATTCACACTCATATTTAAAAATCATTTTGAAAGTTCAAACATGCTTAAATATAAATTGTGTTGTTATGTTTGGTGGAGTCTCAACTGGATTCTCATGCTGCAAATGACATTACTTTTATTGTCAGTCACACATCCAGCAAGAAATTATTTGATTTGTTTTAGATATTGTTGTTTGAAATATAAATCTATAAAGATGTAAGTAAAATACAATTAGCATTATATAAATATATATATTGAAATAGAATACTGGAAGTAACTACAATTTTCAATATTCTGATAAGTAAACAAATAAAAGCTATAATCAGCTTAAGACATGAGTGCCAACTTCAATAGCATTTACAAGATGGTAATTATATTGTAAGCTAATTATAACTCTATTTATTTATATTTTACTATATTAAAAATTTTAGAGTTAATTTTAGTGTTTTGTTTTATTATATATTATTTTGTTATTATAATCTCTCTCTCTATATATATCAAAACTGAGATTAAATATATTAAATAAAATTAATTAGCTGAGTATACTTTCAACCCATTTGTGTCATAATCATGACTGTTCTGTTATATATATATGATAATCAAAACAAGTTATAAATTTCGTAACTTGTTTGCATTTTATGATCACTAGATGGAGCTTTACCAATAGCTCCTAACAAGCCTTGTCTACAGAAATGCATTTATGTAAACAAAGCTTGTTAGGAGCTATTGGTAAAGCTCCATCTAGTGATCATATATATATAAGTGGAATAACTTTTAGTATAAGTTGGTTAGTCAAAAAATATCACTATGTAATGTGATTTCAGTTGATAAGGCATTTGTACTTTGACTAGTTACATCATAGCCGAAATTTATCTGTAAAATACATAGACAAATCCTATTAAAATTATTAATATTTTTATCTAAAAGCCCATGAAAATCCAATTATTATCTATATTTCTTTACATAGAGCTTTGTTTTCTTATAAAAAATATTTGTTATATTTCCAGTTTTCATATATATGAAACATTAATGTCTGATCTACAATCATTATATAATCTAAAGTAATAAACTATAAGCAAAAAAGTTTGTTAAACACATACTGTTACTAGGTGACATGATTTCAGTTTCAATGCTTGATTCTAATTGGTTTTTTGACTGACAATCATAGGTACAATTTATTCGTAAAATACATTTGGTGTTAATGATATTTTATATTTGAATTTCACTTAGTAATATCTATTTTATATATATTTACAGATAAATCTGAAAGAGCTGAAAATGCACTTGTTTGGATTGAGAATCACTCTACAGCAACACAAAAAATTAAGGTATGTATGTATTTAAATTATTTTTTTATTATTAATAAAATGTGTAATACACTTATTAATTTTATAAAACTCAACAAGAGGTAATTCTATTAATATTTGAAATTATATAAATAACAAAATTAAACATTATGAAAAAAAAAAATTACTGTACAATCAACCTTTATTTACTCCCAATGACTTTGGTTTAAGAATGTTAAATAATTATTAAAGTTAAAATAGTCTTGTAAACAAAAAAAGGAAAATGAAATTTATCTAAAAATATAAAAACAAAAAAAGAAAAAGAAGAAATAATCCTAAAAGTAAATTAGAAATGAAAAATTACTAAATTAGTTTAGTGGAACCACCTTTTTCTTATAAAATCTCTGTCTTGTGTTGCAACTTGAGAGCTACAATACAGTCATCATTACATCCTAAATGCGCATGCAAGAAGGTTTCTGCCTTTTACTCTAATTAAATTAGTTTAGCTAAAAAAATATAAACAAATATTGATACACTAATAGTAATTAGATATAAGTAATATTGCCATTGATAAAAACGGTTATATATTATGTAAAAAGGTAGTATAAAGTGTGGTAGATAAATGGAGATAAATAGATAAATTTATAAATAGATTAGTAATCACATGTAAACAATCAAATGCATGTGTGTACATTTTACTGCTGTCACAATTATGATTGAGTAATTTGTTGACTGAAACATTTTTAATTTATTTTGATTGCAATGTTTTTTAAATACATATCAAGATTAAACTTGTGGCTATTTTCAAGTGAATCATCATCATCATTTTCAATCATTATTGATCTACTGCAGAATGAAGGTTGCTCCAAGTTCAATCTAACTTCTCTGAATAATGTAATTATAATATAAACAATACTAAAGAATGTTAATTTAATTTATACCATCTGCAAAATTTTTACTATTTTTTAAGAAGCAATGATTAATGAAGAAGTCAACCAATCATCTTCATGAACATAGAAAACAGCTGATACCCCACTAAATATTGTAAAGCAATTTCTGTTTAAACACAATTGCGATGTTCAATTTGATATTAAAGTTTGAAAATACTTTTATAAATATTATCTTTGTATCAGTTTAGCATTACAGGTCAGAACTTTTCATCAAACTCACTTTTAGATAATCTTGTTTTCAAATAAGTATTTAAATATGTAAATAACAAACATTAATTAAATATATAACAATATTAAACAACATTGATTAAAAATGAGTAAAACTAAACTCTGCCTTGTGAATCCAAATGTAAGCTACTTTAAACGAAGCTGTAACAACATTTTTCAGGTTTATATTCACCTTTGTAATTACCATTGTTCTAATCTATTATTCATATGGTATCTTATACATCAGACAAAAGTGTATTTATTTTTTGTGATCTAACTTGGATACCAATGGTAGTAGAGAGCATTCTATTAATATAGGTTATCATTTTAAACATCAGACATTTATTAGTGATGTAAAATTCAATCATTATATATAAATAATATTGAAGCACAAGTATATTGTCTATATTGAACTTAATATAATTAGAAAGGATTTGAACTCTAACTTTAAGCTCCCTTTAGCCATCCATTCCATTTTATAAAAATGATAAACATGACCACATATATGTGAAAAAGATAAATGATTTCCAATATATGTATTTCTTGCTGAACCAGCATTCATCTGTTGGTCCAGATTATCATCTCCCGCACACATAACCAGTGTTCAGTTTATATTAAGATAGCAAATCTTTAAACTTTAATGGGCAGACTTCAATTTCTCCACTCCCAAACTCTTCAACCATCCATATCATTGAAAATCTGATGATGGAACACTCAAAGCCCTTGTTGATGTCAATATTATTGTCATATCCATATTGACTTTTAAGTCACTCTGACCCCTCATATATAAGACTTTAATATTTCCATTTAAATACACAAAAGAGGAATAGGCATAGTATAGGCTAAATCTGTAGTATTTAAATACAAGTATATTGTCTATAATGAACTTAATGTAATTAGAAAGGATCTGAACTTTAAACAAAAAACTAAATAGGGAATGGAGTTATTTATATATCCTTCATTGCATTATAGAGACAATATTTATCAGTCTTTTATCTTGTAGGACTGCAATTATTTCATTGAAATGAAATATATTTTAGTAATTAGTTAACATTATAGAAAATGTATAATCAGAAATCCAAATTTACAAGAATCCTTTTATCTCAAAATCCATTACATTTTAATTATCCATCACTATATCATTACAGTCCAATTTCTCTCACATACTATACATATATTTTATAAATAGTCCTCACTTGTCAGATGAGATATAGGTTTAAGATATGTAGGTTTTCACATTTGTATTGCTAATTCAAAACTTATTTGTATGTGTGTGCATGCATATATATGTGACTTGTTTGATTTTAAATCTTGAAATTATTTACGATTAAACATCTCTTTACAGTATTTAGCACTTAATATAAGGCCCACACAAACCTTATGCAAAGTAGGAAGTTTTTATTTATTTCACTACTCCTTATGTGGCCATGATTTACATGCCACAAAGTATATGCATATTTAAGGGAGTCATTTATGGGTGTGTGTATAATAATTAACAGCAATGAAGTAGATTGATATTTAGCTAGAGAAATTTCAAATTCCTCAGAATATTTCTCTTCTTAGTTTTCCTCCACACTGTGTACGATTCATTACATTACACCCAGATATTTCAAACTTTTACTGATGTGCAAAGACTATTTATAAAATACAAACTTTGTGGAAAAGGGTATTCTGGAAGGTTTATATCCTAGTAAACAGTTGCAACATAATAGATTTTGACATTGGTAAACCCTCAAAACTGTATATTTATCAAATTTTATCAAAAATACAGACTGTCAAATTATATTTTATAGTACTCCAATTAATTATTAAGTTCTATTTCATTATGGCTCACTAACAGCTGTTCTATACAGAATTATAAAATTGATAGATATTACTTCCATTTATATGCACTAATAACTTTACCTTCTTCTTGGTATTTAAATTATTTTCATGATTTTTATACACACACATATATTTAATATTTAAATACAAGTATAGTATATATACTTAAACTAGATGT
Source organism: Epiperipatus broadwayi (assembly GCA_028023455.1). Classification (NCBI taxonomy): domain Eukaryota; kingdom Metazoa; phylum Onychophora; class Udeonychophora; order Euonychophora; family Peripatidae; genus Epiperipatus; species Epiperipatus broadwayi. Next base: position 7,707,037 of record JAQFVV010006198.1, read on the forward strand.
AATTAGAGGGGATTTGAACCCAGACTTTAAAGCTCCCTTCAATCATCCACTCCATCTTATACAATCGATACACATGACTACATACATGTGAGAAAAATAAATGATCTCCAATATACAAATTTCATGCTGATCCAATACTCATCAGTTGGTATATCATCATCTACCACACATATATACATAATTGGTGCTCAGTTTATATTAAGATAGCAAATCTTCACACTTTAATGAACAGGCTTCAATCTTCTCCATTCTCCAAATCTTCAGCCAGCCACATCTTTGAAAATCTAATGATGACATGTTCAAAGCTTTGGTTTAAAATGGTTTTAAGGTCCTACATATGAGGGGCCATAATTACTCTTGGTCAACATGGATATACCAACAAAATTGGCAAACAAGGATTTTGAACATTCCATCATCAGATTTTCAATGATGTGGAATACTGAAGATTTGGAGAGTGAAGAAGATTGAAGCCTATTCATTAAAGTGCAAAGATTTGATATCTTAATAGAAACTGAGCACCAATCATATATATATATGTGGGAGGTGATGATCTATCAACTGACAAGTACTGGATCAGCATGAAATATGTATATTGGAGATCATTTATCTTTTTCACATGTATGTGGTCATGTGTATCGATTGTATGAAATCAAATAGATGGCTGAAGGGAGCTTGAAAGTCTAGGTTCAAATCCCCTCATATATAGTGGTATTCAGGACTTGTACTTCATTATCTCACTTGTCAATAATAGTACTAGGTTTAAATTATTTTGTTTTATAAAATAACAGCTTGATATATATATGGTGCTACACAAATGAAAATATCAACTCTTTAAAAAAGAAATTATTTAATGGGAAAGGTCAAAATTGTAATGTTTTAATTTTTTGTTTATTTTAATTATAAATAAAAATCAGAAGAAAGGAAAGAACTTACTTTTTTGCAAAAACAAATGTAAAAAAAAACCTACTTTTTTCTATTGTAAAGTTTTGTTTTGATATTAAAAATTCAAGTATATGTATTTTTTAATTTTGATATGGAAATGATTTTTTTTTTTTATCAATATTTCTTAATAGTAAAAATAATATATTTCTGATTTTAAATATCTTTAAAGGTACTTGTTAGGTACTTAAGATCTTATCCATATTATATTTGACAAATTCAAATATGCCTTGATTAGGATACATCACAGGCAGAATTAATTAATAAAATTATTCAGAAGCAAATATGATCGTGATATCAAACAGCAACCATTAAATAAGACCAAATACATAAAATAATTCTTAATAACCTCTATTAAATATTCAAACCATGATATATAAACTTTTCAAAAAAGCATCTTCATGAATATGTGCTTAATTAATTACATATGGCAAAATAGTGTAAATCATTTTTGCAATAATATTATTTCAAATGTCTTATTGTGTTGATACAAGTCATATCAATTGTCCACTGACAAAGAACACCAAGAAACCCATGATAAATTTTTCACATTCATATAAACTGATATGGTTAATAACAATAATATTCACTGACTTCAAGTTCTAGATGGCTACATTATAATTAATACATATGAATCAGTGTTTCACCTTTAAAGTGACTCTACTATTATTCGACACTAGCTGAACATAAACAATAATAACACTAAAGCACAAGTTATTTTTTCATTCTTAGACATTAATTAAAACACATTCTTATTACTCTGTATTTCATTTATCTGTTTAACTAGATGGCATTTAGATATAATGGGATCATAAGCATTTTTATATAGTTAAATATCTCTATAACATTTTAACAGTTTTCTTCTAGAAGTCTTTAAGAAGTGCCCAGTATATAATTGTGAATGGATTTTTCAAACAAATTTTAAAATGATGATACAGAGAATCATCTTGGAACCAAGAAACTAGGTTCAGTTTTATCAACAATTTTTATAATGAGTTACTTGCACTTGATATCATTTAATATAAAATTTCAAATCTTCTTCACGTTTTTCAAAAGCTTTGTCAAATACATTCAGGTTATTATCAAGAAATATTGATTTGTAGCTTAAACAAACTTAAGGTAAACTTTCTGATTTTAACAATGAAATTTATTTATTTGAGATCATTTATAGCAGTAAATAAAATATTCACCAGATAGATGAAGGAATACACAAGATATAAATCACAATTGACAGCATACAATGAAAGAGAGAGATCCAATAATTTTTTTCATTATTCATCTATGACTTTCTGCTCTAATCAGCTGATATTCAATTATATTTAGTTCTCTATAGTTCAGAGCTTTACAGTGACTTTGAATCAAATGTGAAATCATTCCTCTCTTCTTCCTTAGAAATACCTTGCATTAACTCTGTAAAAATCTATGAAATATAACTTTGAACAACTAAGTAGAAAAGAACCACTAACTTGTCACTAACCCTAACAAAAGATTTTCTCTCTGTATATTATAGTAATTAATAAAAAAAAAAAGTCATCTGATTAATAATTAATGAATGTAACAACATATAATAATAATACATAAAAATTATTTTGCTATTTTTAAACTTATATCAAGAATTACAAAACTTTTGTTTCTTTTGACTTCCAGATTCCAAATCGTTTAACTAGAAACCCTTAATTAATTTTGTTTTGAAAAATATTTGCAATAAAAAGCAAACTTGATAATTAAAATGGCTAAAAAAAAAAAAGTACATTTTTGGGTTAGAACTATAATTATAAAAATATTATTTAATTGAAAAGAAAATGATTTTTTTATCATTTGTCTAATTAAAAAAAAATTAAGAAATATAGTTTTATTTATTAAAAATTGATACTTATAAAATTTAAACTTTCATACAAACATTTAGGATACTTCAATAATTTAATTTGTCTCTGTTAAGTATATGATGTTTGAAACTTACTATTATTAAATTTAAATTAAGTTTAATTATAACTAAATAACATTTTCTCAATCTCTTTCTTTCTAACTGACTTTAAATATGTTCTGTTTTATTTTACTTTAGTATATAAGTATGTTTAATTCTATATGTATGAATGCATTCAACACTTTTAGTTTTCGTTTTAATTTAGCAAAATCCTAAAACAGAGGACAACTTTTCTCCTGATCAAAAAGAAGTTCCGAATTCTGATGGTAAGAATATTATTTAATAATATGATAAAAGTATTTGTAGTTATTAACTTCTAATTCATGGATTAGTAATATTTATTTTCTATGAAACTCATTCAATATTACATTAGTCTTTTTAGCATTCAGCTCTTAGTCCATCTTTCATTTAGTTTATCACTGAGCTAAAATCTTTATACTTGTAAAAAAATATATAACTAATCAATTAAATAGGAGAGTACTCTTTGTTTGATGACTATCCGAGGTATTTTGATTATTATATCTTAATTCAAAAAGAAATTACTGCACAATTCAATGTAATGATCAATTTTTTAATAATTTTATATTATTTCTACTATTCTAAAGCATTATGTTTATCAAATAAGTATGTGTGTATATATATATGCATAGATTTAAAGAGAGAGAATTTATTTCAGGGTATAACTTTTTAATAATATTCCTCTCAGATTTGATTTTTTTAAAAATTAAAACTAGTTTTTTAATTATATATATATGTAAATCTTGTGAGAGGAAATCAAATTTTCATACACGTACTATTGTACTATTGATATTAATTTGCTGCACTCACTCGTCAATAACTGGTTTAAAAGCATAAGTGATTTATCTATGCTTTAAAAATACTTCTTGCCAGGTGATTAGTATCATCTGAAAGTTGGGTTTCCTCTTACATGATTTATATTTATAGATTGCTAATATATTAATTACTTACATATCAGTAGAACAGATTTTAAAGAGAATAAAAATGACAAAGAGCATATAAATGGTTTTAACCAAATTGTCCAAGCATGTTAATTATATCTCAGAATACTGATTTTATATGTGGAACAATAATATTTAAAATAAACATCACATGATCACCATTTCTTATAATTGTTATTAAAACAGGCAAAACTTACTATACGTATTGCCACTCACTGCAAGCTAGAGTAATCAATGGGGATTTTATGCACAAGCCTTTTGGCATCCATTGATTTCTAGCTTGCAGTGAGTGGCAATACATATAGTGAGTTTTGCCTGTTTTAATATTTAAAACACTTGAAATAAGTAGGTTAAAAACAATACAGGGCCTAAACAAAATAAATATTCAACTGGGTTTAATGCTCAGAACATCATAAAAAGTTCAAACATTTAAAATGATAGAGATGATGAACTATAGACAATCTATGGACTGCAATATTTCCATTGTATCCATATATTCATGATTATAAATAAATTATTGCTATTATGTGGCTTGGCACACTGTTAGAATAAATGTTGCTGGCTTAACTAGTGAAAATACTAACATGGGATTGAACCTGGACACTTAAATATTGAATTTTAAGGTAATGCTCTAAGCAACTAAGCCATCCTGTCAATGGCAACAGTCAATAGAAAATTTTATATACTTATGTATGAGGTTCCACCTAATTTCTCCACTTTTTCCTAAGAGCAAAGGTGATTAGTGGTTTCTATACATTATGTATATTCACACTAAGTTGACATATGGGGTTATTCACCATGCTTTTTTGAATTTTCTTTATATCTTTTTCTCTCTATTCAATATACCCTTCCCCCAATTAAACATATATTCATTGCTATATGCATGATCTGCTACTTTTGATATATCTGTTTTCTCTTTTCTAATCACCAGTTTGTGTTTTTTCAATGGGTCAACTGGTCTCACCAATTCATAAATGCGGTTCAGCATCTCAGGTTTAGGTTTTGTAGATGTTAGTCCTCTTAGGGTGTTATGGCTTTGGAATGCTATTCTGATATTATATTCACTGCAGATTTTCTTTGGTTTGTATGATATTCCTAGTATGAATGGATATACTAGGTTAATTTCCAGTGCTGGCACTTCCAGCCTTCAAACTTCTTATGAATTCTGAAGCAGTAAAGCCATTCTTTAATTTATTTATTACCATTATATATTTATATATAGGCAGAATGTATGTATCTTGATAAGATTAACAGCTTTTAAGTGGTTAAGTTTTGAGCAAAAATCTCTCTACAAAATAATTTTAATAAAGAAATAGTAAAGACATTGCTCACTCAGTTTGTCAATTATTAGATGAAAGTTTAGATATATATTCATTCTTGTTTTGCTCTCTAGCTGAAAATACACAAGCTGATAAATGATGGTTGCCTTTATATCACCTACTTAAAAGAAAAATTCTAAGCCTAATTCAAACCTAGGTCATTCAAATGAGAAATAAATATGATATGCCACTATTATATCATGAGATGCTTCATATTAATATCATATGTTTCTTACGTTAACTGAAGATTACTGCATGAAAGGAGTCAAAATATTAAATGATAATATTGTAAAACAAGTATTAATAATATATCAATCCCAAACTACATTTCTAAACATGCACAAAAATACATATAACAAAGTCAATTCATTAAACCAGCATGTAAATGAATAAATAGATAGTCCCCCATATTAATGCATAGAGAAAACTAATAACCATTTCATAATCTATACACAATTTCAATCTGGAGTCCCTCCCATACATATGAAAAAACAGGTAAAATTTTTTATGCAGAAGTGCCACTCAGTGCCAACCAGAGTAATCAATGGATGCCAGAAGGCTTGTGCATAAAATCCCTATCTAGTGCCTACTCATCCAATATTCCCAGACTAGTTTCTAGCTTGTGGCTTTGCATTGACAAAAGCCAGAAACTAGTCTGGGGATATTGGATGAGTAGGCACTATATAGGGATTTTATGCACTATTGTATGAAGAGTTTTACTTGTTTTAATAACAGTTATGAACAAGCATAAGAAATGGTGATCATGTGATGTTTACTGGTCCCATCCATCTCTGCACAGTAATTTTTAATATATAAATTAAAAAAATATGTTTCTACTTAAGAGAGTGAGCAAAAAATATAAAACTCTTTAAAATGCTTATTTACATGTATATTGTAAATAGTATGCCAAGAAGCCATTTATTCTATATAAATAGAATTTAAATATTAGTCCAGACACCATTATGGATTATGGATAATTCCGGATATAAATTATTAATCAGTGAAATAGATGATTCAAATTTTAAATTGTTTAATGAATATATTTCCATCACAGGAAATAAGATGTGTTTTTTTTTTAGATTTGAAGTTTGGTATTATACACGCTGGGTATTTATGACATCACAAAGTGCCATATAAGTGGTGAATGATGGCTTTGATGGCACTGAGGGCTGTAAAATATTGCAATGAAAACACATTCTTGCTGATTTTTCAGAATTTTTTTTAAAAAGTCATTTATATTTTGTGGAAATAAATTAAACAATTTAAAATTTGAATCATTTATTTCATTGATTAATAATTTATATCCAGAATTATCCATAATCAATCTTGGTATCTCGATTAATACTTAAGTATCATAAATAGTTATTAAATGCATGAATATAATTAACCGAAAAATAAGAACTTTTGAAAAGAGTAAAATTAAGCATAAATTTTAAGAACAAAAGAGTTTGGAGTGTTCATTACTCAATGTAACTATACAAAATAATGAATTGCATTAGGAGTAAATAAATATTTTTTTATTATTATTACAGAATTCAGAGCAATGTCTTGAAATATTTAACAATTTAACTGAAAACATGTTTTTTTAATATTTAAAGGATAATAAATGATTTAAAACCTGTTTTCTTGAAGTTTTGCATTATTTCATTAATTCCAAACATGCTAACAGAAACTATTATAAAGAATTTTTTTTTTTATAACAGAATAAATTAATATTTTTAAGCATGTTTATGTAAGACATTTTCTCTTAGTATATAAAAATTATCTGATTTTCAGTTGTTAAACAAGAGCAACTCTCTATTATAATGTCAGTCTATCATAAGCTTTAGTGAATATTAGATGTCTTATGCAGTTCAATCCTCATCCCTAGATCTGCTTCTAGTTTTACCTTAAATGATGAAACTGAATGCAGTTATACACTTAGTAACTACCTTTAACAACATTTTACTATTCAAGCTAAAAAGCTAAATTTTTAAATCTAATCGAGATCAACATCTGTAAGCATTTATTTTTGATTGTATGTGTGTGCCAATTTGTTCTCATAAGTCTATGGTTAGTGCATTTCTGCCTGCTATTCTCTTTGAATTTTACAAAATTCAAAACAAGACAAACAAATAATCATATATTCCTTAGCTTTCTTTGTACATCTACATTTTATAACTATAATCCAAGAGTCATCTATTCTGTTTGAATAATCAGTTGATACTATATAATAATGTCAATAAAATTCCTAATCTAGTTTCTGGCCACTCACCTTCATTAATGGAAAACATTGAATATATACAAACACATCTAGTAGCCATTATCCCTTCATTTATACAATCCAAACCAATATCTATAAAGTAATCTGGAGATTTTATTGATGCTATTAACTAATATTCATTGATTACTTAAGCTTTTAATAGGTGGCTCTAAAAAAAAAGCAATAGTATGGATCACTTCTTCTAAGGTAGGTATTAACAAGTTCATAATCTGGTATGCTGCTTAAATTATGATTATAAGTAGATTTATTATAAATTTTATTTTATTTTAATAAATAGAATTACTAAATAATCAACTAATTTCAATATTTTATAAGTTCACAGCATATTTTACATGTCCTGTAATTATTTCTTTTTAGAAAAACCTGATGAAACTATTAATGAAGAATTTGCTGCAGGAGATAAAAAGTCTCACAATGAAATTGCATCAACAAATTTTGAAAAGTTGAAGTTACATGACAGCTTAGAAGAGGAAGCCCAACCACCTACCACTACAGTCCCAGATGAACAAGATAGCCATGAACTTATTCCTCAAGTTTTCACTGATACTTCACCATCCAATCCTATTAGCAATCAACAACCTACCATTATGTCCCTATCAGGGGTAAATAGTCACTTCAATGAACACAGTCATGACCCTGATGAAAAATCAGTAAATATGGCAACAGATAAAAGTTCTGATGACATTACTAATGATCAAAAAGAGTCTTCTCAATCCAGTAATCTTCCTGTGACTCACACGAGCATATCCAATGAAATTTTATTTCAAGTTGATGCTACAACAACTTCCACTAATGAAATCCAACATGATAATAAGAGTGATGAAAAAGAAGAAACTGTAGAAAAAGAATTAAAAGCTGTTGCAAACGAAAGGTATCATGTGACTTCTGACATTTACAAAGTGAAAGATGATAAATTTGAAGACTTAGAGGATGTTGAGGTAATAATTCTCTAGTATTAGTGTAAAATTATTTTTTTGTTTGTGTTCAAAAGCCTTATATATTGCATCATTGTAGGCCTCATAGTTAACAAACTAAAAAATATCAGCAATCTATTGTTAAGGTAGCTTTATAATTAGACAGTAAATGGAAATTTGCTTACTGCTCTTGTCTAAGATCTTGAAATAAACTATAAATGAAATCAGTCACTGAAACAGATAAAATTTATATCTGTCTAGAAGTTTTAATAAAATTTATTATAATAAGCAAAGGTAAAGTTTGATGATAGATTAATAAACAATCATTTTTATCATTTTTCAAATTATGAAATATACAATATTTTAAATAAAATAACCATAAATGGCAACAACTATTAGTTATTATATATAAATTAAATCACCATGGTTATCATCCTTAAGCAGACTAATAAAATTATCAGAAATCTGTTGACAAGGCAATGCTATAATTAGGCAATGAATGAAAATCCAGTCACTAATCTTGTTTAAGATCTTTATGACATATTATAACCATATCTTTCTTATTATATTGCCAAATCCATATAATATTAATACCATTTATATTCTTTATTACTCTTTACAATGCTTTTTTACAATTCATTATTGACAGTTTCAATTGCCCTGCGATCTTCTTATATTTTGAAATACAAGTAGAAGTTCTGAAAAAGATTGCTGGGGCAATCGAAACTGTCATTAGTAGATTGTAAAAAAGCATTGTAAAGATTAGTAAAGAATGCAGACGGTAATAATATTACATTGTCTAAAATCTTTAAATATACTAAATAAAAACAGTCATTGAAATAGATTGAAGTTAAATCTGCCTAGAAGCTTAAATAAATTTCATTACAATAGGCAAAAATATATAAGTATATACATATTCTATTTTTATTTTGCTATATATGAAATAATAATAAATCTTTAAAACAGATGTGAATCTCCAGTTTAATCTCTTTATTTTACCTGAGACCAAATTTTAAAGTCTTAACAGTATTATATTCATTAAAAATAATAATTTTAATTTAGTGCTGTCATTGTCTTATCTATATAAATTTCATGCTGTACTAATTTAAAAATATGGTCATTTGTTCAGAACATCATTTGTAATAATAGATGCTTATTTAATCTTCCTTTTTCTATAAACTGATAAATAACTTCAAAAACTAAGTGAGTGCAATGATCATTTAAATGTAGCATATACTATGGTGTATAGCAACACTCCCAATTGCCCATTCATATATTTTAGTATAAGAAAACTAACTTTTGATCACATATCACTCAAAGAATATCCTAATATAAAAGAGCAAAAAAAATGAACATGAACAATCAACAGATTTTATTTTTTGAATCAGGAAAGATTAAAAAATTATATGCAAAAAAGAATAAAGTGATAGGAAAAGAAAGTGTGGTTCATTACAAATATAAATCATTTTAATCGGAAGGAAATTATACTCTAGACACATGCACTATAATGTTATTTTAATACTTCAATAATGTTTTGTTGAGTATGAAAAATACTCTCAAACCAAAGCACAAGATAGAGACTTTGAAAAGATAAAAGTGGCCATCTTATTTTTGCACCTAAATTCACTTACATAGATCAATCCAAAGCATCATGGGATGAGAGCTTGAAGATTTTCCTTTACTTATTTTATTTCCAGTAATTTGATTTATTAACAATTGTGAAATCTTTCCATTTACTACCTGTTAATATTATGAAACATTAGAATCTATGTAACTCTATTTAATTTACCAGCACAGTATTCATATTTAATTTTAATCAGAAGAGAATTAAACTCTGTACACATATGCTGTAATGTATGTAAAGTGACTAAAAGATCATCTTCATGCTCTCATCCGAAGATGGTTTAAATTGGCCTATATAAGTGAATTAGGATACAAAGGTAATATGGCCACTCATCTTTTCAAATTTTCTATCTTGTGCTTTGGTTTGAGATTATTGTTTGTACTCAACAAAACATCACTGTGGTATTAAAATATTACAGTGCATATGTACAGGGTCTATTTTCCTTCTGATTAAAATTATATATTTAAATAGAGAGTTAAATACAAATATCATGTAATTAACTAATGAACTAAATAGTGTTTAAATTAATACACTATGGAATTTAAATAGATAAAATAATAATAGTACTAAATTAAAATCATTAATTGAAAGTTGACTTGGATGAAATAAATTAAATTGGCAAAATAATGTAATGTTTTGAAAAATTATTATTATACATGTATATACAATAGTAAATCTTTATTTCCATATATATTTCAGCACTCCTTTACTTACTAGATTGCTCAGCCAATGTGAAATGATCATTTGCACTAGCTTTCCCTGATGTATATAAGGAATGACAGTTCTAGTAAGTTTGCAAACAAAGGTCAAACCCATTACATTATATATATATAACAACGCCTCACTAACATACAGTCTAGTTCTAACTTTTATTGGAGAGTCCATTTTTTACTCATTTTCAAGCCCATGCAAGTAAATAATTTTACATTAAATATTTGTAATATAATAAAGAATCTTTTTCAACATCTTTATTATATTTTTCTTAAGAATTTCATCAATTTCAATCTTTGGTGTCATGGTAATGCCTAAAACCAAAGAAATTCAAGAAATAACACACTTTGACATTTATGATTTGTTACCGCTTTTTAATTTGTAAGATATAGTTCATGAAAATAATTTGAAGGAAAAATACATTTTTATATCATGAGTTAATTCAAAACTTTATTTAATTAATAAACATTGGAATACTTATCCAAATGTTATTTATTTTACTGGATCAGTACTCAATTTAAATATACAAAAATATTTTCATCTAGATGATCTGAGCTATTGATTCATTTTTTTCTCTCATATCAAATGTTTTAATGCTGAGTAAACAAATTACAACAATTAAAAGTATTTATCAGGAGCCCTAGAGTCCAAGAATACAATTTTTTTTTGTATATTAAGTTATGCCAATATTACTTATTGGTAATTTTATCAATTCCACTCTGTTAAATTTATCTACTTTTAAATTACATTTAAAACACTTTTTCCTCATAATTTTTTTTTAGAAATTTTCTCTTGTAAATATTTTTTTTAAGCTGGATAAAGAGACTTAGCTATTTGTAAGTCTTTAGTAATTAAACCACCGACATGGGAATACATTTTTGTGTTGTACTTTAATTCAAACACTAATTTATTGATAGTGTGTTACACATTTAATTGAAATAAAGAGTTATTTTCAACTATTTACAGAATGTACTCAATATATATGAAACTATTTTATATTATAATAAATATAGCATTTCCCCCAACTTTGTATGTTGTTTCTAGTGTTAGCTAATGAACCAACTGCTGTTGATAAATATTTCAGCATTTCTTTATTTACTAGATCTTTCAATCCTTATGCAGATGCTAATTCAAATAGTCTTTTTGCATTTGACTGAGCAATTTAGTAAATAAACAAGCACTGAAATGTTTATTGACAAAGTTTGGTTCATAAGTCTGGAAATTACATACAATAATTGAAATAAATTGAGATACTGACAAATCTCACTGTGCTCATTACAAAACCTATCCAACAGCCAATCAGATGGCATGATAGGTGTTCAAACGACAATCAAACCCAAACACACAACAAAGATTTTAACAAGCACACTGAGATTTGGCAGTATCTCAATTTATTTCAATTTTCAACCATCTGTGCTTCACAAATTGAAATATTATTTACAATAATTAGAAAAATACTGTCTCTATTACATTACAAATTATGTGACTTAAAATTCTTCACGTGCATAGCCTTGAAAATGAATATAAGAGATGGTCTTTTTAATAAAAATTAGAATTAGGCATATGCAAATGAGGCTGTCTTTATATCTGGATTGTGATGGGTTTAACCCTTGATTACAAACTTCTATACATTTAGGACAGCTCATGTGAATGGTCATTTTGCATTTGCTGAATAATCTGGAAACAAAAGAGGTTACTGAAATGTTTATTAATGGAATTTGGTTCATTAGTCAAGACTAAAAATTGCATATAATTTTGAAATATATATATATTAAATATACATAGATTAAAATGTAGGAAATTTAAATGAATGTGACTATATCTCTGGAAGCTATGAATAAGCAACCCATAATATGTTAGTAAATATAAAGAATAGATTGGATTACCTATCCTTGAAGTTGTCAATGGTTTTAAGCATTCATTTATTGACATTGTTAGAAATATAGAAAGAAATTTGTATATTAGCCTGATTTAAATTTAGTGTAAATCATTCTGAAATTGCAATTGAATATTTAGATAATAAAGACAGTATCTCATTTTTAACAACATCATAATATTAATATATAAAACAAAATAAATGTGCGTTATAGATACAAATGTAAAACTTTAATATGTTAGAATTAAATATGCACACATTAATTATAAATTATAATTCGGATATGATCTAAGAAAAATTATCTTTAATCATTCTATGACTAATATAAACAATTTATTAATTCTCCAAATATTTTCGAAGGCTTACCCTTCATTATTAAGAAGTATAAAATCTCTTATCATTTTCAAATGATATACTGATATGCAAATGTTTGAACAAAACTAGGTGAATATGCAAATAAGAATCAGAGTGCCTCCACTCGCCATTTTTTTGACAAGGCATTAAAACGACTCCCTTTTGTTCAATGCGTGCTCATCCGATATGATGAAACATGCCTCCTTAATCTTCCTTTGCAAATCACTCCTCTTCCTACATAGTACTCTAGGTCCATCAGGTCTGCACGAATGATCCGCAGCCATTGCATGCTGTATAAAAGGGAGTCGTTTTATGCCTTGTCAAAGAAATGGTGAGTGGAGGTGCTCTGATTCTTATTTGCATATTCACCTAGTTTTGTTCGAATATTTGCATATCAGTATATCATTTGAAAATGATAAGAGATTTTGTACTTCTAGATAATGAAGGGTAAGCCTTCGAAAACGTTCAGAGAATTAATAAATTGTTTATATTAGTCATAGAATGATTCAAGATAATTTTTCTTAGATCATATCCAAATTATAATTTATAATTAATGTGTGCATATTTAATCATAATATTAATGAAAAGTCAGTTTTATGTATATAAATGTTAAATATGCATAGCTTAAGATATATATGGAATTTAAACAGATGTAAGAACCACTTCCAGAAATTATGTATAGACAATACTACTACATTAATAAATGCAAACATAATGGATACCTTATCTTTAAGCTTGTAATGGTTTTAAGCATTCATTTATTGACATTGTTAGAAATAATAAAATTCTTATATTAACTTGATTTAAATATATAGTATTAACTATTCTGAAATGACAATTGAATATTTAGAAAATAAGAACTCATTTTAACAATCTCATTAATTTAAAATCAGGCTAATACTTACGAATTTCACAATACATTTTCAGCAATATCTATAAGTGAATGTGTAAAACAAGCAAAAGGTTAATCTCTTAATTGAAACAAACTTTTATTACTTAAAAAATATTTTATTTATACAAAAGTATATCTTTCTTTACTTTTGCTATTAAAAATTTAGATATTTATTTAATAATTTATTTCAAAATATAAAAATATTGCCTAATATTCAAATTATTTTAGACCATATTTTAACATGTATTTAATTACATAGAATGACAGCCTGTTAAGCTAATTGCGCAGACGCTGTGAGAATGTTATTAATAAATTATAATCGCACGCAAGACGTTATAAAATAAATGCTTAAACATGTATTTAAGTAACTTTTGTCTACATTTATATTATATTTTTCTTTATAAATATGTTATCAAAGTTACTTGTCCATTGTATTATAATTATAAGAGTCTGCTTCAACAATGTATATATATATGTGTGTGGGGGGGGGTTCTTATTTAATAATAAAAATCTAATATCAAAACTCATTTCTCAATACACTGTATATTATATAAAATCTATTAAGTAAAAATAGCAAACATTACCAATACAATCAAGTTTAATTTCTTGCTATTTTTAAATATCCACCAGAAAACATTTTATTTTACCAGATTAAAACATTAGGCACTGTATCTTAGGTTTTCAGTTTATAGAATTTTAGGTGCTAGGATTGATTTTAATTTAAGTCCTTATTATTTCATGTAAAACTGGTCTTTCACTTATTTCAACAATAATGGAATTAATAATATGAAGTTCATTTTTTCCATCTAAACTATTGGTTCTGTCTAAAATTACTCTTTTCAATCATTTATGTGTGTGTGCCAGAATAAATAGGAAGAGTATTTGCTTTTTAGTGACCTAAGTTTTTTGCTAGTTAATTATTCTTTAAGTTAATATCTTTATCAATTTTAGATTTTTAAATGGTTTTGTGACTATATTTCCAATTATCTTCCTTTATTCTTCATTTAATGGCTTCCTATTAATTTTAATGTTATTTCAGTACATTTCTACAATACTTTTATTATAAATTTATGGTACTCATCTTTAGCTAATACTCATCTTTTAGCTAAAGATGCCGCTCTATGGCATGGTTTTCTCGCCAAAACACATAAAAATGCTGTTTCCGCGGCCGACACGTTCGAATCCGCGTTTTCTATAATACAACTTTTTTATTGTGCTACAGAATGCAGGTCGCTATGTCGCATAGCAGCAAATATATTTTCTGAATTCACACAATTTATAAAATAATTATGGCTTGATGAGAGAGTTTGTATTTGAATTGTATTGAAATGTTGCTTTCATTGGATTTTTATTTATTTTAAACTATTGAAATGTTCAGACTTTTTAAAGCAATAATTATAAGACTTTTTACAACATACTGTATTGAACTTTTATTTGAAAAATGTTAAATATCTATGTTTTTATTGAGTTGCAATTAGGTAACATGTCAAGTAACGTACTGTTAGTAACATTCCACGAGACAAAGAAGATTCTACCGTCTGTATATTTTTAAAGTAAAAAAGAGCGGTACGAAAAAAATATCCAGTAAGAAAAGTCCAAATATACAGGTTTTTTTGTAAATTTCATAAAAAGTAAATATTATAAACATGTTTAATAAGTAAAGAAGACATTTGTATGTGTTTGTTGTTGTTTAAAAAAGTTTGTGTTTCGGTATTTTGTCCAGTACGGTTACAATTTTGAATTTTTTTATTTTAGCATTACAAAAAACAGAAAACTAACCCTAAACTAACCGTAACAACTTTTACTTTTATTACAATTATTATTTTTTAGTTAAACAACAACAAAAAAAGTCGTAACACAAGTAAAAAAATATCCGATAGAAAATTGAAAAAAAAAAAGCCGTAACACAAGTAAAAAAATATCCGATAGAAAATTGATAAAAAAAAGCCATAACACAATTTAAAAAGTATACGATATAAAAAACACGAATCAAATTGTAATTTGTTGATTTTATTTTACATTTATTATTATCATTTAAATTGTATACATTAATAAAAAATAATATTTAAAAAAGACGATTTTGTTTTGTTTTTATTTTCGCATTACAAAAAAACACAGAAAAATTATTAAAATCAACGGCCCGTGAATGCTTATATTTTATAGTTTTAGCGTGAAAACGGCACCATCCAATGGCATCTTTAGCTATAAGACAAGCACCAAATTTATTTTCTGATAATTTTTTCTACATTTTAAAATAGTGAATTTTCTATGCTCACAGTGGAAAAATAATAAATTAGAATTTTTTACTTCAACTACTTTCTGAGCTTAGATGCTTTCATTGCAAATATGTCATAATAGTAGCAGCAGCCAATCACAAATGACTATGATTATTCAATTTCAAGAAAAAAAGAAAAATAATAATAATACACCAGTAGGTTAGTGTTGCAATAATTTTAAAAATCAATCTGCAAACCACAAATACATTTACATATGGGGCATGATAATCCACTATTCTATTCATTTGATATTTTATAATGCTATCTTTTAATTTCTGCAACAAAGTTTAATTTTTAAATCATGCCATGTTTTTTATAATATACATAATCTTTAAGAAGTGATGAAATGATCAATGCTTTCTATATCAAATTTGATTAAACACCTCATAATATCATCTAGTGACAATGCAGAAGACAATAAAGCATTTTCAATTGCAGATATACACAATAACAGTAACAAGATTCAATGTTTAATTTTATGGGGATCAGCTATAAATCATATTTACAAGGCAGAATCACTATGTACTTACTTTAATAATCTTGTAAATTATGAAATTCATCGTAAAATCTGTAACATTGAAATTCAACAATTCAATTAATATGTAATCATTAAGGAGTGATAAAAACTGCAGCACCTCTTGTATTAAGTTTAATTAAATATGTTAAATTTAAAAAAGATAGTATTAGGGATTTCATCATTCCTTAAAAATTACATTTTAATTGATATTGGCATTTAATTATAATACTACATATAATGATATATATTTAAATCATTATTTTTGTTGTTATGAAAGGTTATTGAGTTGTCAAGCATTGTTAGCTGAGAGGTCAGCGCAGCTGCCTTACAAGCAAGCAGTTGGTTGCAGACAGTTGTTGCGGGTTCGCCTCCCAGCCGATGCTATGACATATGGAAAAAAAAAGGTCATTGAGTTAAATTATGGCAGTTGCAATTTGAATTTATTTATTGTAGAGTATATAAGCAATATCTGCACAGGCTTTAAGTTAATAAACATCACATGACCACCACTTCTTATGCTTATCTGCACAGGCTCATGACTAATAATTATAAATTTTATAAACCTAAGGAACCATAACTAGATATTATCATTTTCATCTAAGAATTAAATCTACTATACCGAAATCTTGATTGAATTTCAGTTACTTTCTTCTAATAGTTTTTTCATTAGTATAATCTGCATGCATCTTTTTTTTATATTAATAATTTTTATCTATTTTGTCCTATTTTATTTTCCCTTAATATCATACAATTATTGCTTATATTAGGAAACAAGTTGGTTCTTAAAAAAGTAATTAATATGATTAGAAAATGTCAAATTTCATTTCAACAGGAAAATGGAATCTGGGTATCAAAATATAAAACACAAATCTTTCCAAATACTTAGGCAATAATGAAATGAAATATTTGATATCTTTAATAGGACTTGGCCATTGAGAAGCAAAAAGTTTTTTAATGTACCTAAGAGATATCTAGATAAGGTTTTATTGATAGTAGTAATCATTCGATGTGATAAAAAGCAGTTTGGAAAATAAGTCTAAATGCCTCTTAAAGTACTTTGGCATCAAAGTATATAATTTGGTAAATCATTTAAATTTATTGATTTTGCAATTGATTATACTGTTGGCTTTTGAACTAATTCTAGTGGAGAGAAGGGGACCAACTAAGAAAAAGATGGAAATGATTTGGAAGAAGAAAGTTGTCTTGAAGTATATTTTTAAAACACTGTGACAAAAGAATTTTTATGTATAATTATTATTAATATAGGTACTTACTTTAATATTAAATCTTCTGTGAAATATTACAGCTGCACTATGTTAGATTAAGGGTTAGGATTGAAGTTAACTTTCATCACAGCAGGTCTAATACTAAAGTACCTTAATATATATATATATATAGCTGTTGTAAATAATATTTTTATGTTTTATAACTTATATAAATAAAAAACAGCATAATGGATGTCATTAATATCCATTCTTGATGACATAAAATATTGGTATATTAAATTTTATAGAGTTAATTCCAGTTTTTATTTTACTGCATAGAAATTTTTGTATTATGTATTTATACATCATCTATATGAATCTATATAATAGATTTTTTTTGTAGGAACAACTTACAGCTTTAAAAAAGAATATATCAATGGAAAAGTCATCAATCTACGTAGAACATAGTCATGATTCTAACTCTAGGAATATGTAAAAAGTATAAAAACAGATAAAAGAAGAAACTGTTAAGTATTTAAATGTGAATGAGACTTTTTTTGGAAAAGAAAGTGTTCAAGGTGTCTCAAATGCCTGGAACCCACTTGAGTGGTTGTTTCACAAACACAGCAAATTGTTATGAATTATGAACCAATCTGGAGTATAAAATGTGCTACAGAAGTACACAGTCCATTTATTTTTTTAGATGCCATGTTTCTACAATGTATTTACTGTGTAAGAGTTGTTATGTACATTTATTTATTTCATTTTTAAATATGATGATTGAATAAAAAATATCTAGAAATGAACTGTAGCAATAACTCAAGATACTTTACTGAGAAGTATCACATGTAAAAAGTGACTTTGCTATAGCTAAGTTTCTTAAAAACTTAAAAAAAAATATAAAATCAGCTTTGTAAGGATGCAGCATTTGCTACTGTACTCATTTGGATGATTTAACTTATTTTGGATCAAATTACATGCATTCATCTCTGATTTCCATTTTCTTCCTGTTATGTGCATCATACAAGGTGTTACTGTTGTTGTAAATATGTTACTAGAAGATTTTTAAAAAAGAGAAAGAAAAGATAAATTAATTTTATTTAATATTTTTCTCATGTATAATGTTACTTTTGAATTTAAATGATATTTATTGAAATTGTTAGTTTCTCTACTTTTGCACGTGCCAATATCATGAAAAAAAGATTTGTATTAAAGTTAATAGTTTTTAAAAAAATAAAATAATGAATTTGTGTATTTTTATACTTTATTTTGAATTAAAAATTACATTTACAAATATTTGCTTTCTATTTATTAATATCTTTTGTTTTCAACATGTGTGTGATCAGGTGGGTCAGCAATATGAGATGGTACTGAGAGTAGTGGGTCATGTAAAAGTCTGAGTTCGAATCCCACATATATATATATATAAAATGCAGGTTTAAGCCTGTACAATATATTAAATTTATAAAATATTGTATAATAGGTCTGCCCCTTCCTCGCATATGTATGTATAAATGGATTATTCTCCTGTACATGGGGGGTCAGAATGACTAATATGTCAACATGGGTAGGATGACAACCTTGGCACTAATAAAGGCTTTGTATGTTCCTTCATCAGGTTTTCAATGAAATGGAAGGCTGAAGAGTTGTGAGTTGGAATAGTTTGAAGCCTGTCCATTAAAGTATGAAGATTGGCTATCTTAATATAAAGCTGAACACTGATTATATATATATGTGAGGATAGTAATGTAGATCAACTGATGATTGCTGGTTTAGCATGAAATACATATATTGGTGATTATTTATCTTTTCAACGTGTGTGATCAGGTGGGTCAGCAATATGAGATGGCACTGAGAGTAGTAGGTCATGTGAAAGTCTGAGTTCGAATCCTGCATATATTACATATATAAATGCAGGTTTAAACCTGTACAATATATTAATATCTTTTGTGTATTTTCAATCATTTAAAATAAAGTGGCCAGACTCTTGATATGTTTTTATGAACGTATTAATTGTTTGCCAACTCATTGGCCTCTAAAATTTGAAAAACCATGGAAATCCATTGATGAATAGTATTAGATCAAAAGACCATATCATTCAAAACAATCTACAATAACATCTTAATATTAAATCGAATATATATATAAAATAACATGATATTCATTGTCAATTATTATTGGAGAGTTTTCTAGTTAGATCTAAGCTCAATGTATACATAATAAAAATATTATTGACAATATAATGATAATAATAATGTAATCTTATTGCACAAAAGTAACAATCATAATTATTATCAATTGAACTTATTTAGAAAGAACAAAAAAAATCACGATTTTCCAAGCAATGTGAATTTCACTATTAGTGCATTGTTTATTTATTGTAGAATCTGAAATTCTATTTACTGCCTCTTTGATTTGTTTCTTTATTAATTTAAACACACACATGTATATATTCTAATAATTTTAATAAGCCTATACATAAATTATGGCTACTAAATATGTAATGCTGGGAATGCAAACTTATTCATGGAACAAATCTAATATCACTACAGGAATTAACAAGGCAGACTCTTGAAAAATCCTTTTCTAACAGGAAATGGTTGTCATTTGTTAGCTCATTATAAAATGATGTTTTAGGAATCTGATTTGTGAATTGTTATAGTAATGTATTCAATTTAACTTGTTTCATGAGGTAAATAAATATACATAAAAATTACCACCACCTACATTTTGATAACGCAACTTCAAGACACTTCCTTACAATTGCTTGGCAATAGTTAGAAAAAGATGGTTCCAAATTTTTTTGACTTCTTATAAATATATAAAAACAACATATATTTGAATAATCACAAATAAGAATAAAAAACTTAAAGTAACATACTATTAAAATCCCAATAAAATAGTCTAAATTTAAAATGTAAAGGCAAACAACTATTTCTTTTAGTTATTTTTTAAATACTTCTTGCTTAATAATTCAGCAGTAATAAAAGCAGATTGTTGTGGGTGTGATTATGATGTTTTGTATTTAAGCCAATAAACATCACATGATCACCACTTCTTTTGCTTACTTATGATTGTTGTTAAAACAGCAAACTCACTTATATGTATTGCCTCACACAACAAGCTAGAGTAATCAATGGATGCCAGAAGGCTTGTGCATAAAATCCCCATCTAGTGCCTACTCATCCAATATCCCCAGACTAGTTTCTGGCTTGTGGCCTTCGTCAGTGAGAAGTCTTGGATTAAAAATATGGTGTTTTCAATTTAAGACTCATAGTTTTGTAGTTAAGTAGAGATAAAAGGTGGCTGCTGGAGGGTTGCATTAGATCCTAAGATCTAGGTGCAGTGCCCTTATATCCAAGGCTCCTCACTGATGAAGGCCACCAGCCAGAAACTAGTCTGGGAATACTGGATGAGTAAGCACTAGATGAGGATTTTATGCACAAGCCTTCTGGCATCCATTGATTACTCTAGTTTGCTGTGTGTGGCAATACATATAGTGTGTCTGCCTGTTTTCATGTTTTATATATTTCTCCTGTTAATGTTGAATGTGTATTTTCTATGTATATTGAATTATTGGCCAAAGACATGTTTGAAAAGGTAACTAAAAGAATTAATTGTTTACTCTATCTTTATGCTATTTAATTTGGAGTTTTAAAAATATTAATTTAAATTTTATGGGGTTATTTAAATATAAGCTATCTTTATATATATGACAAGCTAGAAAAAATTGGAATCCTTTTCTTATTGTTGCTAAGAAATTATAAACAATTGCGTTGAAGTCAGTGACATTTCAGAATAGTAGCTACAGTCTCATGACAGGCAGTTTCACTGTAAAGTTCCAATTTTAAGTGACCATTTTTACTACTTTGGCAATGCAGGATTGTCATCTGAGATTAAGAATTTTGTTGCCCCCAATTGTACTTAAATGTTTAGATTATTTGTGATTTATAAAAGTATATATTGTATAATATTTATGATAATAAATATTATTTAAATCTGATATTTTAATAAACAGAAAAATGTAAACGTTTTAAATGCATATATATATTGTATCGAATGGTTATACTTTAAGCTACAGCACCGCACCATTTGGTGAGTGCTTATCATGAACTTCCCATGTAGTGAATGAGAATTACTGTCCCTATTACATGCTTAGTTTTATTTCAAGTTCATTTATATTAGATATAAAAAAATTTCTAATCTAACAACATAAGAGACCAAACTAATAATAATTAGTTATATTTCCTGATTGCCTAATCTGTAATTATTATTGCAAGAGATTGGCAAAGCCTATATATTTTTTTCTCTTTCTCTAGAGCATATTTATACGGTCTGGTTGATATCAGCCTTAAGTGCCAATTTCCTGAGAAATTTATGCTCCCAATAAAGATTGGCAACAATAGAAAAACTTTTTTTATATATATATTTTTTTAGAAAAACATTTTCCAGAGACTGTACTTTCTTACACTAGCTCATCCTTTTTATTTTACTTCACACGACAAGTGGTTTAACTAACAATGTATGTTGAGTGCACAAGACAATGCCACTCTATGGAAATACTTAATTAAATGACTGAATTCCAAAACTAGATGTTCCAATACACGGACATGAAAATATTTATAATTCCTTTCCCAACAATAGTAAAAATTTATATATAATCATACGAATAATGAAAAAAACATTCCCTACACCATAACATAAAAAAAAGTGTAATCCCACTATAAAAGAACTAGATTCAAAATAGAAAAAAATTAAATCCGCCTGTTTAAAAAAAATTAATAATAAATTCAAATTTCTTCTGATTTCAATCTAAAAGATGGCATTTGAAAGATATTTTTAAGATGGATCAAATGTCCATATTTCTGTTGACACCATGCTTATAGTTTTTCTGTAATTTAAAAAAAAAAATTTCAACAAATCAGCTGACTTATGACTTATTTGGTCAGATTTATTATTTTCTTTACAATTACAAAAGCCCCATATTGCCAAGATGGAACTATATAACTTGTCTGGGCTTACAATAAAAATTTTAGTAATTAAATCTACTAATTCTGACCAAGAAAAAATTTCTTCTGACTCTGAAGAAATAAAAATGTAATTCTTAAATGGTTATAAGATCAAACGATAACAATGTTTTAAATTAATTATTATTGGATGTAGTTAATGATACTCTTAACTAACCAATTTTAAGATAAGAGTCACTAAAATTCTTATATAATTAATTTTACATTTCAAAAAGAGGCTTTATTTATAGCATATTGTACAAAATTAAGAATACAAAAGAGGGTTTCATATGTTACATTATAGAAACTCCAGGCAACATCATTGTTACTGAAGGCAAATTGAACAATATATCAAATAAGAATTGCACGTTAGATAATTAATTATCAAGATTACCTAGGCCTAAATGAAATTATAATCTGGGTTGACATTATTATTCAATAAGTTACATAGGAATAATTGATAAAATTTGGGTATAACAACAAAGGTGAAAGCAGGATGTGAATTGCACCCATGGTCTAGATGTATTTTAAATAATGGAATGCTTGAATGATTGGGACTCTAGGTTACATCAGTGACCCAATCTACACAAGTACAGAGGGATGTACAAATTACAAACCATACATAAAATTTGATGATCAGCCGAATCTGATATTAAGAACAAAACTAGTAGGTGTGGAATTAGGTAAAGGTACACAACCTACAGTGCATAAACCATGAAAAGTTCTCTACACTCTTAAGTCAATGGTTGATGAGAAAATAGGAGATATGATAAAATAAAGATATGCTATCACCTGTAGAAGACTCATCATGGGCTACACCTGCAGTTGTGATTGTTAAACTAAATGGGACTATTCATCTCTGTGGAGATTATCAAATTACTGTAAGTAAATATATAAATAAGGATACTTATCACATTCCAAGGGTATACAAAGTGTTAGCATTTTTACAGAAAGCCACATTCTTTGTGAAGATAGATTTAGAGTCTGTGTTTCACTAAATACCTGTCACAGAAAAAAATACAGTATTGTTAATGTTATATATCCACATCAGTCTGTTAAATGCAATAAATTGCCTTATTGGATACAATTAAGTACCTTATGGGATAAAAGTGGCCCAAACATCTTTCAAGTGAAGAATGATACGTTGTTGCAAAACATAGGCAGAGTTATTCCCTACTTAGACAAAGAAGAAGATTTGGAAAAATAAGTAATGAAAGTGTGCTCAAAGTTAAATAATATGGGAGCTAGTTTAAATGCTGCCAAGTGTACTTGGGTAACTTTGGAAATAAAATTTCTGGGACATGTGATGAATAAGGATGTAAAGTGAGAGCTGTAAAGCTGCCACTCCTAAGAATATAAAAAATTTACAAGCTTTTTTGAGACTGTTAAATTTCTACAAAAGTTTTTTACAGGATAAATCACATGTATTAATACTATTGTATGAGTTATTATGTAAGAGAAAATGCTGGAAATGGAATGAAAAGCACAAAATTGTATTTCAGAAAGCCATGGACTTATTAATATCAGAAAACTCTTTTATAGAAGTGAACTGGAAGCGATGATTCCTACAGATGCTTTAAATTTCAGAGTTGGAGCAGTCATCTCACATCGGTATGATGAAGGTAAATGTTCAATTGCTTATGTCTCCAGAACTTTATCATTGGCTAAAAAAATTATAGTCAATTAGATAAGAAAGATTTGGCTATGTATGAATCATCACCCTTTACTTGGACCTTTATTAAACATCTGAATATGTTAGCCAGAGACTTTTAAAGTAGATTAACATATTAACTGTCTATGACTATGAATTATTTTACAAGCCAGAAATAGGGATTATGCATGCAGATGCATTATCATGACTATCTGCGAAAGACAGAGTTCAGTGGAAGTTTACTGAAGTCAAAATGTTAGACATACAATAAATATTATAATCTAAATAGTTATAAAGTCACTGAATGGACAAATAGAGACCCTCTATATAGAAGCTAAAGAATTAAATCCAAGAAGGATGGCCAAAAAGTTGGCTGTTTTGTTGCTATGGCAATTTGGAATGCTTATCAGAGTTTGTCAAACTAATGGCTGTATCCTGATTATTGATTGATGACTCATACCAGTAGAAGAATGGAAGCAAGTGCTAAAGTTGTTACATATTGTGCAAATAAAGACATTTGCATGTTCATATGTGTGATGGTCTAAAATAAATAGCAAAATTGAACAAATGATAGAAACTTTCCAAGATTGCCAATCTGTGGCTGATTTACCAAAAAATTATAAAACATGGATAGAGCCAAAAAGCCATGGCCACAGTCCATATAGATTTGAATGAACATTTAATATTAATAATCATAGATTCATATACAGCATGGTCCAAGTATAAGCTGACAAAAACTATAAGTACTAAATGTTTTTTGCCACTCATGGATATCATGAGATCCTGGTATCCGATAATGAAACAGGGCTTATTTCTGCAGATATGAAAACTACTTAATAGATAAAGGCATTTGTCATGTTTTTACTCCAGTCTACCACTTTGCCTCTAACAGATTTGCAGAAAAGGCAGTCTAAAGTTTGAAATCTGCTTTGAAAAAAAGTAAAAGTTACAAATATGGAAGAAGCACTGATAGAAATCATATTCTACCAGCATTCCATCCCTAGGGTGACAAACTGTAAAAACACCTGCAGAGTTGCTGTTTGGTAGAAAATGTCATGTTCATTTATCTAAACTTTTATCTTAAAAAAAAAAATCAGAAAAAAATACTTCTAATAAAGATATATACAATGCAAACTTCATGAAATTTGGAATCATTAAAGCTGTATGGGTTCAAGACATATTAAAAAAAGAAATGGATACCTGGGACCATAGTTGACAAAGTATCTGAAGTCATATAAATAATTAAACCCAAAAGTGGGTTGCATGTCAAAAGGCATATATAAATCATTTACATCAGCAATTCTCTGATACATCAATTATGATTAATAAAAGACCTGTAGCAGCCAATCCTCAATCAGAATTTTTGATAAATAAAGAACTTGAAATTTTTCCCTTTATTAAGCCGAATAATGTATTGCCTATTGAGAGAAATACAGGCAGTGAAGTTAAAGCAGATCAATGTTGTTGACTCAAGTAAAGATGAACAGTTACCTAGATCTAAAAAATCAACTGAAGCAAATATCGATTCCGATGAGAATAGAAATACTTCTACTGCACAAAGTCAGAGAAATTGGAGAAAGCCTGACAGATATAAAGATTATTTTGTAGAATGAGGGAAAGTGTGTAAATAAAGTTTTCATTTAATCATGTACATTATACCAACATTACTGTTATTTTTTTCCCCAGAATGATTACTCTAGAAAAAATGTATTGTAAATTAGTGTAGTTAATAAAAAGAGTCATAGATGCTTAGCACAAAGCAGTTGAAAGTAGTCAGACCCAAGCAAAAGAAGAAAATAGCTGCGAAAATAAAACAATGCATTCTCAAAAGGGAGAATAGATAATGTTGCAAGAAGTTAGTTTCTAATAAATGGAAAAAAGTTCGCATAGACTTTAATTAGACGAATAAACAAACTATTTGGATATTAATAAATAGTAATTATTATTGTTGTGTGTAAAATAAGATATTTTACACACTAAATATATTCCATAACAATTCCCAGAAGTAAATGGGATATATATATATTTTTCATATGTCATAGCATCGGCCGGGACGCGAACCCACAACCGTCTGCAACCAACTACTTGCTTGCAAGGTGGCTGCGATGTTATTATTGTAATATAATTTTATTACATTTGTTATATTGTTCAATTAATGCCTCAGCAAACAGAAATAAACTTGCTGATATATATATATTCAAGTTGTGTGTGTGTGTTATTCATTTTCTCTTATATGATTGAGATTGTCTTCGAATGGACCCGACAATATGGTACTTGTTTTAATAAATACCGAGTTTAGTATTATGCATTAATTATCTTTGTTATATGTGTAAGTAATGATAGTTTCTACGATTTTGAAAAAGTATTAGAAATAGTTAAATTATAAATGGAAATCAAAAAGTTAATCAAGTTTTCCATTGTTATATTTCTTAGCTTTGATCTGTAGTCTGTTTAGTATAATACATACTAATGATAAAATTATATATAGTCATGAATAAAGAAAAAAATATTATAATTTTTATATATATTAATCTATAGAATTTGTTGTTAACTAAAAGTTAATCTTTTATTTCCTTTTTGAGACTTAAAGAAACTGAATGGGGCAAATTTTTTATGTTCTTTCCATATGTTCCTGTCACTGCATTTGCTATTACAATTTGATTATTCATATACTATATGAACATGAATGTGACAGTCCACCACACACGAAACATTAAGCCTTGTGATTTTTATCGGCTTTTTATTTCTGAGTTTAAGATCAAAAAAACATTATAGTCTTTTTTTTTACTAACCTAATAATTCTTTACTTAAATGTTAGTTAAATTTTTTTGAAGGTACAATAATGTGTATGTGAATGAAATTCTTTTTTAAATAAATATTTACAATAATGACAGACAAAATTAAGTAATGGACCTTATTCTCAGGAGTCTAAAGTCAGCAGCCAAGGCATTGATTCATGGCCAAAGGTGGTGAGTGCTAAGAATCGCCTGACTGTGAACCACATTTGATAATGACCTTTACTTTAGATAAAAGTGCATATCACATTCCAATAAAGAAAAATTGAATGAATTAAAAAAAAAGAACTGATTAATATGAATGGAGCATTGTTGGACTTTGTGAAGTTAGAAGAGAAAGTAAAAAGACAATTGATCTAGAAGGTGTATATGCACTTTACTACAATGGCACAAATATTGGAAGCATAAGTGGGGTGGGATTCATTATAAATAAAATGTAGAAGAACAAAATTGTGAAAATTTATGATATAGTCGCTACATTAGTTATTCAACTTAAATAGAAGATATCTGCAAATAATTCTGCCTTCTTCCCTAAGTACTCATAGTGATGAAGAAGTAGATGATTTTTATATGGATATACAAAAGGTTTTGATCAGATTTAATAATATAAAATTGTCACAAAAGACCTTAATGGTAAAATTTGATAAATGATTGAAAGATGAAAATTCTGTAGGTAAATTTGGTTATTGTGATAAAAATAAAATAGAACACAGACTTGTGGAGTTGGCACAAAAAAAGAAAAATATATATAAGTTCTTTCTTTGAGAAAAATGTTAAATGGAAATGGACATGGAAGTATCCAAATAAAAGTACAGCAAAATCATATTATATTTTGTTTAACAGATAATACATATGTCAAGATTATCATCTTAATAGACAACACAGCAAGTGATCATCAATTAGTGAGATATAAAATATGTGTTAATGCAAAATTAAAAAGACAAAAATTATTAATAAAAACAATATTTATAGTTGATATTCCTAACCTTCAGCAACATTTCAATGAATTTAAATTAGAAGTTGCAAATTGTTTTAAAATATTAACAGATTTTGAATATGGTTCACATTTTATTGAAATCAATAGAAGATAACAAACAGACATCGAAATGAAGAAAAAAAAATATAAAAATATATAAAATGATCTATTAAAAAGAATTGAATATCTAGAGTTTTGTAAAGTGGTATGAAAAATAGTTAATAACAATATAAGAAAATATAATTGTGAATTAGAAAGAAAAGCTATAGAATGAAATAAAAGTCTCAAAATAGGAAAACAATGTGGTACTAGAAGGAAGACAGAATTATTATTGAAAAATGATGACATCATAAAATAAAAATAAAAAACAAGCATTTAAATAAAGAAATGAGATATGCAATTAAATTGGATGAAGAAAAAAAAAGCTCTAATCAATATATTTAAAGAAGCAAATGAAGAAATAAAAAAACTGTTGGAAAACTTATGTACCAAAAGGTTTAAATGGTAAAAATGTATCAGATAATTGGAAGAATGCAGAAGGAATATTGATATTTAAAATGTTGTCAAAGAAGAAATTACAGATTTATCAATCTTTTATCAATTCTTTTACAAAAATTTTATTAAGATTTTTACAGCATGTCTACACAGAACTCTGAATTTCAACCAACCAGAAGAAGAAAGAAACTTGATTTATAAATGATTTTAAATCAGGGATCACATCCAAGCATTGAGAGAAGTTATAGAAAGGAAGAGTGAATATAAGTTGCCATTATGCTTTGGAGTAATAGATCATGTTTGTAAGTATTTCTATAATGATTGAAACATTGAATCATCAAGATTCAGGATATTGTCATATTCTGAAAAATATTTATCAAAATGCAATTATTATACTACATAGTGATACCTGGCTGCAGAAAGGAGTTTGCTATTAACTGAAAGGAGACCCTTTGATTCCTTTTGGAGGCCTTAAAGGAACCGAGCAGGGCAAATTCCTAATGTCCACTCCATACATTCTTGTCGTTGCAGCTGTTATTACTATGTGATTATTCATATAGTATACAAACATGGATGGGCTGCTCACCAACACGCATTAGCCAGCGTGGTGAGTTTATTGGCTTTTTACCTCTGAGTTTAAGATCAAGAAACACCATGGTCTTTCTTCTCAGTGCCTGATAAGGCAGAATGAATGTTTGTGTAAAAATAATACATATATACAATTATGACAGACAAAAATAAAGCATGGCCCTTATTCCCAGGAGGCTGTAAAGTCACCAACCAAGGCAGCGGTTGGTGGACGAAGGCGGAAGGTGCTAATAATCTCCTGATTGCGGACCCAGGCTGCCATTTGATGATGACTTTTTATTTAGGTACTTACAACTGCAGATCACTTTCAAGTGAAGGAAGATTGCAAGAATTAGAAGAAGAACTGTCTTATATTAAATGGGACATTATTGGACTTTGTGAAGTTAGAAGAAAAGGAGAAGAAACAATTGATTTAAAAAGTGGACATATACTCTATTATAAAGGCACACATATTGGAAATACAAGTGGAGTAGGATTCATTATAAATAAAAAGGGAAGAACAATATTGTGGAGATTGATGGTGTATTGGACAGAGTGGCAAGATTAGTTATACAACTTAATAGCAGATACCAAATGCAGATAATTCAGGTTTATGCCCCAACAAGTTCTCATAGTGATGAAGTAGTAGAAGATTTTTATATGGATGTACAAAAGGCTTTTGATCAGAGTAAACAACATTTTAAAATTGTTATGGGAGACTTTAATGCTAGAATTGGTAGACAAATGAAAGATGAAATTGCTGTAGGTAATTTTGGTTATGGTAATAGAAATAAGAGAGGACATAGACTTGTGGAGTTTGCAGAAAAAGAAAAACTTTATATTATGAATTCATTTTTTGAGAAAAATGTTAAAAGGAAATGGACATGGAAGCATCCAAATGAAGGTACAGCAGAATTGGATTATATTTTGACTAACAGAAAATACATATTTCAAGATTGTAATGTTCTTAATAAATTTAACACAGGAAGTGATCATCGATTAGTAAGGTGTAAGTTACATGTTAATGTAAAACTAGAAAGACAAAAATTATTAAGAAAAACAATATTTACAGTTGATATTCCTAATCTTCAGAAACATTCTAATGAATTTAAATTAGAACTTACAAATAGGTTTCAAGTGTTAGGAGATTTTGAACATGATACAGATTTGAATGAAATTAATATGAAAATAACTGATACACTTTTAAAAACTGCAACAAACATATCTGGTAGAAAAAAGCAGCAATTGACTAATAAAATTTCTACTGAGACTAGAGAATTTATGAAGAAAAGAAGGAATATGAAGATATACAAAAATGATGTATTAAAAAGAATTGAATATCTCGAATTTTGTAAAATGGTACGGAAAAGAGTTGAAAATGATATAAGAAAGTATAACTGTGAAATAGCAAGGAAAGCTGTAGAAGAAAATAAAAGTCTCAAAAATGTTAAACAACATTTTGGTATTGGTAGGAAATTTATATCTGCAATAAGAAAAAAAGATGGAATTATTACTAAAAAGAGAGATGACATCATGAAATTGGTAGAAGATTTTTATCAAGAATTATATAGTAATAAAGAACAAGTACCTCCTATATCTATTACATCTTCCGAATTGCCCAGAATTTTAAATGAAGAAGTGAGACATGCAATTAAGTGTATGAAGAAAGGAAAGGCTCCAGGAAATGATGGAATTATAATTGATATATTAAAAGAAGCAGGTGAAGAAATAGAAACAATTTTAGCAAAGTTATATACCAAATGTCTAAATGATAAAGATGTACCGGAAGATTGGAAGAATGCAGTAATAATATTAATATTTAAAAAAGGTGATAAAGAAGATATTAGAAATTACAGACCTATCAGCCTTTTATCAGTTTTATATAAAATTTTTACCAAGATAATTACAACTCGTCTACAGAGAACTTTGGATTTCCACCAACCAAGAGAACAAGCTGGATTTAAAAGTGGTTTTAGTACAATAGATCATATCCAGGTATTGAGAGAAGTCATAGAAAGGACAAACGAATATGAGTTGTCATTATGTTTTGGATTTGTAGATTATGAAAAGGCATTCGATTCTATACACATTTCTTCAGTGATTAAAGCATTGGATCATCAAGGTATAGATCCAGGATATTGTCATATTTTAAAGAATATTTATAAAAATGCAACAGCAACAATTAGATTACATAATGATACTGGAAAAATCAACATTGAGAAAGGTGTAAGACAAGGTGACTCCATATCTCCAAAACTCTTTACAGCAGTGCTGCAAGAAGTATTTTGTGGATTAAAATGGGAAACTAAAGGAGTGAAAGTAAATGGAGAGTATTTAAGTCATTTAGATTTCGCAGATGATGTAGTTGTTTTTGCAAATAATGCTTCAGAGCTGCAGGAAATGTTGCAGGAGTTAGCAGATGAAAGTAGAAAAGTAGGACTAAAGATAAATGTTAAAAAGACTAAAGTAATGTTTAATCAATTTGCTCAAAATATGAAAATAAAGATTGATTATGAAGAATTAGAAGAAGTTAACAGTTACAAATACCTTGGTCAGATTATTAATACAGATGGAAACATAATGGAGGAAATTAATCATAGAATTAAACTTGGTTGGAGTGCTTTTGGTAGAAATAACTTGATACTAAAAGGAAATATGCCTATGTGTTTGAAAAGGATGGTTTTTAACAAATGTGTTTTACCAGTTCTTACTTATGGATCTGAGACTTGGACACTTAATAGAAGAGCAATACAGAGACTTCAGACCACTCAAAGGAGTATGGAGAGATGTATGTTGGGAGTAACAAGAAGAGATCGAAAACGCAATGTATGGGTAAGACAACAAACAGGTGTTACTGACCTTATTGAAAAAATTAAAAGATTGAAATGGAGTTGGGCTGGACATATTGCTAGAAGAGATGATAATAGATGGACAATTGAAATTTTAAACTGGATTCCAAGAAATTGTAAAAGACCCAGAAAGAGACCACATATGAGATGGATGGATGAAATAAGAAAATGTGCAGGGGTGTTGTGGAGAAGAGAAGCTAAAGATCAGAGAAGATGGATTAAACTTGGAGAGACCTTCATCCTGCCGTGTATTGATAATAGTTGATGATGATGATAGTGATACTAGAAGATTAACATTTAAGAGGATATATGATAGGGTCATTCCATATCTCCTAAATTTCTTACAGCAATTTTAAAAGAAATATTTTGTTAATTAAAATAGACACTAATGAAATAAAGATAAATAAAGATTATTTAAGTCATCTTGTTTTGGAAAATTATGTCATTATTATTCCAAATAATGTTTCAGAACTTTAGGAAATGTTGTAAGGATTATCCGATGAAAGCAAGAAAGTAGAATTAAAGATAAATGCTAAAAAGTCTAATGCTCAATATATTTTTCCAAAAAAAGAAAAAAAATGATATCGATAAATTAGAAGAAAATAACAATTACAAATGCCTTGGTCAGATTATTAATACCAGTAAAAATATAATGGATAAAATTTATCATAGAATTAAATTTGAATGCAGTGATTTTGGTAAAAATAATATTAAAAGAAAATATGACTGTGTTTGAAAAAAGGTTTTTAATAAATGTGCTTTATCAGTTTTATTTATAGATCTGTGATTTAGCCACTTAAGAGAAGAGCAATACAGAGATTTCAGACCAGTCAACAAAGTATGGCTGAACGAATGTTAGAAATAATAAAAAGGGATCAAAACTTAAATACATGGATGAGAAAACATACATATACTATTGACATCATAGAAATAATTAAAAAACTGAAGTGGAACTGAGCTTTATATATTGCTAGAAGAGATGATAATAGATGGACAATTCAAATTTTTAAATGATTATAAAATTTTTAAGAGATTATAAAAGATCTAGAGAGAGACCATGTGAAATGGATGAAGAGAGGCTAGAGTTCAGAGAAACTAGATTAAAATTGGCGAAACCTTCAACCTATAGTGGATTAATAATGTTTGAAATTATAATGATAATGTGATAATGCATTTGTATAATATTAAAACAAAATATCAGGTGATTCTCTAACTCACATTTAATAGCTATTTTAATAGCATTAATGTACCTAATATCACTATTCTACAACTACCTATGAAAGTATGGGTAATTTCTTACATAGATTAGATCAATGGTGGAATGATAAACATCAAGAGCTAAAGTTCCTAGATTGAAGCCCAATTCTGTTACTTTCAATGCCCAAAATCATGTGACCTCCTGAACAAACAAATGATTTGATTATTTTGCTCTGCACAGTATAGTATAATAATGGAATGTTGAACTCCAAAACTAAATGTTCTGGATAAAAATTCAATATGTAATTTCTGGTGCTCATACATAACATGCCCCCCTTGAACTATCCAGCATTCATTTATATTTATAGAAATCATCATAAAAATCTTTCAATTAGTCTTACTAACAGATACATATATTCCCTCATATTTGCTTATAAGATCTACATAAGAGTCATATAGATAATGAAAAACTTATCAAGTTTGGTCCGGAAAAGTAGAGTAAATTTGCTATGTGCATATATATACACCATAAACTACATAAACACAAAAACATACATATTAAATATATACACATGTTCGCTACATATTGGAAATTTAATAATGTATGTAAATGAATAATATTTTTTATTAATATAAATACATAATATTAATACATAACAAAAGAATTCATTAGTATATGATAAATAAAATATTTACATATAAAAACATTAAATAATTTACAAATATGTGTGCATAATTTAATAATGATTCAAAAATTTTCTCATGGCATTTAACAATGAAAAAAAATAGAAATGAATACATGAGACAGTTATTATTTTTATTAAAAGAAACAATATATATATATAGAGAAGATAGAATTGTAAAAGGAACAGCGATCTTTTTTCCTCTATGTAAAAGGAATTTAAATTAATGCTTTGATTCCTATATGACTGACATTTTGCTCGTTTATTTTATAACGAACATTATGAATAACTAACTGATTTGACTTGATCAAATAATTCTATAAGAGTCTAATCACTTCTCAAATATTTTTAAAAAAAATAAGAACGCAAGATAAATATTAGCTTTGGCCAGATAAATATAAATTCCTATATTCTTTGAAGGTAAACTGAACTACAATTCTTTATCCCCAAATGAACTGCGAACTTGTAATAAGAAAATACAATCAACACTGGGAGATGAAGTGAATGTTCCTTGGAATTAAATATTAAAGCAGGATGGCTTCTAAAAGTAAATAAGGATGAATCAAAGACATAGGATTGAAGTTTTTATCACAAATTATTGGAGTGCTAACCAAATTTCTAATCAATAAGTAATGTGTTAAAACAAATAATGAAAAGATTGCAACCCTCTTTATCAGAATAATTATGTGCTTGGATATTTATTATTTGCCAACAATGTTATTTTATTATTTTTCATATTAATTTTGAGTACATTTGATGTTATATTGTCTAAACATACTTACACACATTGAATAAAAATGTTTTATTATAGTTTAAGAAATGTTATTAACAAAGGAAAATAGATGATCATTTAAATGCCTTAATTATAATCCAGTGAGATAAGCAAAAAATAAATAATAATAAAAAAAAAGAAATTTTATACTATAAATATTACTCCTTTAAAAGTTAGTATTACTTGCACACTAACGGGAATGCACGCTATATATATTGTTAATATTTTGAATAGACTACATTGACATGGCCCAAATAGTGGCAACAAGTATTAAAATGCATCCTCAATTTATGACAATTCTATATAGCTAGACAAATCATATCCTATGGCACAGAGGCATCTAAAAGTGAAAATGTGGAAGAATTATCTATTGTTTTAGCCAGTTAAAGATTTACAATCCAAGTATATTTATTTCTGAATATGTTTAATCAGTAAAACAAAAACAGACCATCTATATTAAGAAAATAAATGTGTAGGTAATGTATACCATAGGTAAATGTATTACACATCATAAATATTTTTATTTACTTTCATAATTAACTAATTATGTATCATAATTATTTTTTCCTATAGCTACTATACTATGCATATTATTTTGTTCATTAGAAATGGCCAGGAATAAATCTGTCAGAACTTCTATCTAGTACCAAGCTAGGAAAGAATAAGTGAAGCATACAGTATTTTTTTTTTGGGTTTTAAAAGTGACACTTTATCAAAAGAGCTGTCATGGGTAATATCATCATCAACAGTATTCTGTCAAATAAACAGGTCTATAGAGTAATCACATCAATTCATCCATTTTTCCATTGCATTCTCTTCTTTGTCCAGCTCTTCAATTCAATGTGACTGATAGTTTTGTAGTTAAATGGAGGTAAAAGGTGGTTGCTGGAGGGTTGTATTAGATCCTAAGATCTAGGTGCAGTGCTCTCAGATCCAAGGCTCCTCACTGATGAAGGCCATAAGCCAGAAACTAGTCTGGGGATATTGGATGAATAGGTACTAGATGGGGATTTTATGCACAAGCCTTCTGGCATCCATTGATTATTCTAGCTTGCTGTGTGTGGCAATATATATAGTGAGTTTTGCCTGTTTTAACAACAGTTATACACAAGCATAAGAGGTGGTGGTCATGTGATGTTTATTGGCTTTAAACTCTTCCTATATCTTATATCATCCAATAATATCAAATCTCTTCCATCCTTTCTTCTTACTTCCACACACCATTCCCTCCAAAACATCTTTCATTAGACTATAATTTCTTCTTAATATATTTCCAATCCAGTTTCCCTTTCTCTATCCCTCTCTGATTGCTTCAACCAATCTTTTTTCATTTACTCTTTTCAAAACTTTATTTGGTATTTTATTCAATCGACTATTTTTTTACTATTCTTCTTCATGTCCACATCTCAAAGGCTTACAATATGTTTTTAATTTTATTTACTCATTGTCCATGTTTTACAATTATACATTAGGACACTCCACACATAGCATTTAATTAATCACTTTCTTAATTTACTCTTCAAAGGTTCACAAAATATTTAATTTAACTTAATAAATACCTCCTTTGCCAATGCTATTTAAATTTCATCTTTATTTCTTCTGTCCTCATTCAAAAAATTATTTAAATATCTAAATCCATGTTTTACCTGTTGAATTATGTTATCACGGATTTCAATTTGCCGTCTTTTTGCATTTTTACCTATACATAAATTCTTAGTTTTCTCAACATTAATATTCATTCCATACATCATTTTTCCAAGTTATTCAACATATTCTGAAAATCATTTTCATCTTCAGCTATAAGAGCCATATCATCTGCAAATCTTATGCATTTTATTATTCTACCTCCAATATTTGCTTTTCCACAGACTAAATAATTATTTAACATGTCTTCTAAATAAATATTAAAAAGAATTGATGACATACTACAACCTTGCCTAACTCCACTTTCTATATTCAGTTCATAAATCTTATTATTCCTCAATTTAATTCTTATCTTTTTTCCAGTATATGCATCCCAAATTAATCTTCTCTCTTTCCAAAATACTCCTTTATTTTTTAATATGGTCATAAGTTTATTCCAGATTACTTTTTCAAATGCTTTTTCCAAATCCACAAAACATATACCAATTCCTTTATTTTTTTCAATATAACTGTCTGCAATTGTTCTAACAATATCAATAGCGTCTCTTTTACACTCTCTAAAAAGCTAAACTATTTTTCTTCAATATAATACTCTACCTTTCCATAAATTCTTTGAGTTAAAATCTTCAATAAAACTTTTGAAGCATGAGATAACAAACTTATTGTTCTGTAATCTGCACATTTAACATATTTCTACTTTTTAGCAATTGGAATCATTATAGTTCTTAAAAATATTCAGACCAAACTCTATAGTTATATATCAAATTGAAAAGTCCGACTATTTCCTTCATAATAAATTCTCCCATTTTTTCCAAAAATTCTATAGGTATTGCATCAAATCCAATAGCAATGCAATTGACTTTGTTACTTCATTTGGAAATATGTCCATAGCTTTAGCATATATTTCAATATATTCTTTATTTTCAAGTTCATAATTAATTAAATAATCTTCTCTTCTACATAAACACTGAAGATATTATTTCAATCTTTTTAATGTATCACTGCTATTAGTTAATCTCTTTCCATTCTTATCAGCAATATCATTTACTATTCATATCTTTTTCTTCCAAGTGACATTTCTTATTCTATCAAATATTAGATTATATCTTTTCATTGGCTGGCAGCATTTCTATCTTTCTATGTTCTTGCTCCAACCATTTTTCTTTTGCTAAATTTTTTTTTCTCAGCTCATTATTAATTTTTCTGTATGCACTTTGCCCTTCCTCAGTATGTACATTTTTCCAACTTTTCCATTTTTTCCAACATACATTCCATTATTCAAAGTCATTTAGCTTTTCTTACCCAAATAATATCTCATTTCATTTTGTGCTGTTTTTAAGAATTTTTCTTTAATTCTACACCAACATCTATCAGGACTATTAATATATTCATCACCTTTAACAATCCTTTTTATTTAATTATTACATATTAAATTAAATTTTTTATTTTTCTAATTCTTCCAAGTCCCACCTTACATATCTTTCCCCTCTTATAATTCTTTTAAACTAAACTTTAATTTACCATATCCAAATTCTGGTCTCAGTTTATATAAGAACCAGGCAAAGTGTGTAAACCCTTAATAGCATTCTTGTATCAATCCAAAGTTCTCTTACATCTGGAGCTCTCCATTCATATAAACTTCTTATATCATTTTTAAAACAAATGTTTGCAATCGCAAACCCATTCTCCTTACAAAATGATACAAGTCAATTACTTCTTTCATTTCTTTTTCCAATATCATAATTTCAAACAATTTTCTTTTATTTGCCTTTCCTCACAACAGCATTCCAATCATCCAATAGCAATATACATGCATTTTTTTTTTCTTGTTGAATAATTTCTATCTTATCATACATTTCATTAATTTCAATATC
Organism: Epiperipatus broadwayi; assembly: GCA_028023455.1. Taxonomy (NCBI): domain Eukaryota; kingdom Metazoa; phylum Onychophora; class Udeonychophora; order Euonychophora; family Peripatidae; genus Epiperipatus; species Epiperipatus broadwayi. Next base: position 7,745,319 of record JAQFVV010006198.1, read on the forward strand.
ATTATTACTAATCATCCAATAGCAATATACATGCATTTTTTCTTTCTTGTTGAATAATTTCTATCTTATCATACCTTTCATTAATTTCAATATCATTATTACTAGTAGTGAAATGACTAGTAGTCAGTATATAAACTTGTGTGATTACCAAATTTTCTAGAATTTTTATTTATTGTTATCATCAATGTCAACTTACTGTCAATACAATCAACCTTTGCTGCATTATTCCAAATTCTCTTCCCAACAGCAATGTCATCTCCATTAATTGATCTACACCAGTCAAATGAAATAACATCTTAACTACCTACTTCCCCAACATCCCTCCCACCCCACTTTGATTAATCCTATAACATCAATATTATTTATACACATCTCTTTTTTTAAATTGTTCATTTTCCCAGCTCTTGTCAAAGACCTAATATTGCATATGCCAATTCTCAATATGTCTTCTCTTAATGAATGAAGTTTATGAGGATTTCATAAGTTTACAACCTAAGTAGCTTTATGTCTACTCCTATTGGGCAAGACACCAAAGCCACTCTTGCATACAATCTCAATGCCAAATATTGATTCCTGTAGAACTACTCATAATAAAACAAGGGAATTATAAGACAAAGTGTTTTCCTGGTGTTTTTTTTTTGCCCAGAAATTGTCTCCATAATAGGCTTAAGATGCTAGCTGAATCTCAAAAATGAACAACCATCTACTGCTTCCTTCTTACCATTGTCACCTATAATGATATGCTTACTTGAAAGAAATGCTGTTGATGAGCCAGCGCACAATGGGGTGTTGACTTATATAATGGCAATACATCTAATATCATAGAAATTAGGTCATTTTATAGAAGTAAAGATGCTACTATCTCCATTACTTTCTGATAGTGAATACTAAATAATGCCTACCACTGTACTGGTAATTATAAATAAAAATAGAAAATCATATATCATTATAAAACTAGGCAAAACAGCAAAATGTTGCTAAAATTCTTTTATGACTATATTTTCATCTATTAACTAGTAGACCTTTGCAAGTGAAATTCAACAAGAAAAGAACAAAATAAACAAAACAAAATAGACTTCCCGTCATTCATTTCAAAGTTAGTTTTTGAAGCAAATGATGAGAAGTTTGTGTTTTGTATATATATATATTGAAACAGATATGCTGTTCCTTATATAAATATTCAAAAGATCCCCCCCCCATTCAAAAATGTCTAGCATGATTCAGTCTAATTGGGAATGAAATAAAAGCTGTGAATTGTTAAAAAAAAAAAAAAATCATATTTTTAATTTTGTGACTGATGGATTTGAATAAAATGTTATGTCATCTTTTTTTTTTTTTTATCTGTCTCAATAAAAAAAAAAAGAAATTAATTATCCAATCATTAAAAAGAAAAAAAGAAAAGATACTTGGGTTAAACTGAGGCAGTATTCAAATTAGGCACGTCGTCGGAAGAAAAGAACTTTTTTTTCTCTCGTCTTACACAGAGAGGCAGAACATATTAAATTTTTTTTAAAAAAAAAAGTGTATTACTTAATTCTTTTGACACATTAAAATATAGCTTTAACAAAACGTGAGAATGGAAAAAGAAAGCTTTGCTAGAGGAATTATAATGACAATGGGGTGAATTAGCGGCTTCACTCTCTCCACGCTGTGCCATGACTTTCCATAAATGAAATAACCCGCCTTCTTTTTGAGTAAACTGGACTGCAAAACTGGAAGGTAATTACGTTATAAGAATGTTTAGACATCTTTATCATAAGTTATAAATTGACATCATGAAATAATTACATAGAATTTGTTTTATAAAATATTAAAACACCTTTATCATATGTTATAAAGTGAAGTTATGAAATAATTACACACAAATTTATTTATAAAAATATTTGAATATTAGAACATCTTTATCATAAGTTATAAATTGACATCATGAAATAATTACATAGAATTTGTTTTATAAAATATTAGAACATGTTTATCATACGTTATAAAGTGAAGTTATGAAATAATTGTACGCAAATTTATTTATAAAAATATTTGAACGTATTTACTATATGGATTAGAAATGCCTTAATTGCATATTACTTCCATCTGAGTAATGTAACAGAGTTTATGTGTATGAATATACTTTTATATTTGACTAAATTAGAAATGCTTCAATTACTAAATGATAAATGCTCCAAAAGCCAAACAGAGTTTATGTGTATGAATATACTTTTATATTTGACTAAATTAGAAATGCTTCAATTACTAAATGATAAATGCTCCACAAGCCAAACAGAGTTTATGTGTATGAATATACTTTTATATTTGACTAAATTAGAAATGCTTCAATTACTAAATGATAAATGCTCCAAAAGCCAAACAGAGTTTATGTGTATGAATATACTTTTATATTTGACTAAATTAGAAATCTTCAATTATAAATATAAATGCTCCAAAAGCCAAACAGAGTTTATGTGTATGAATATACTTTTATATTTGACTAAATTATAAATGCTTCAATTACCAAATGATAAATGCTCCACAAACCAAGAATTGCTGAGTTTAAATGTTTACCAATCAATAATAATTCATAAAATAATGAAATGTTGTATAAACCATAAATGCTTGACTGCTTCTAAGGTTCTTCTCTTAAATGAATTCAAAATGAATTATTGTATAAACCATAAATGCTTGACTGCTTCTAAGGTTCTTCACATAAATGAATTCAAAATGAATTATTGTATAAACCATAAATGCTTGATTGCTTCTAAGGTTCTTCTCTTAAATAATTCGGAATGAGCGTCGTGTATAAACCATAAATGCTTGACTGCTCCCAAGCTTCTTCACATAAATGAATTCAAAATGAATTATTGTATAAACCATAAATGCTTGACTGCTTCTAAGGTTCTTCTCTTAAATGAATTCAAAATGAATTATTGTATAAACCATAAATGCTTGACTGCTTCCAAGCTTCTTCACATAAATGAATTCAAAATGAATTATTGTATAAACCATAAATGCTTGACTGCTTCTAAGGTTCTTCTCTTAAATGAATTCAAAATGAATTATTGTATAAACCATAAATGCTTGACTGCTCCCAAGCTTCTTCTCATAAATGAATTCAAAATGAACTATTGTTAACCTAAATATTCTCAAGGTTCTTCTCTAAATGAATTCAAAACGAATTAGAATATTTCCAAGCTTCTTCTCATAAATGAATTCAAAATGAACTATTGTTGAATTAGAATATTTCCAAGCTTCTTCTCATAAATGAATTCAAAATGAACTATTGTTGAATTAGAATATTTCCAAGCTTCTTCTCATAAATGGATTCAAAATGAACTATTGTTGAATTAGAATATTTCCAAGCTTCTTCTCATAAATGAATTCAAAATGAACTATTGTTGAATTAGAATATTTCCAAGCTTCTTCTCATAAAGGAATTCAAAAATGAACTATTGTTGAATTAGACTGTTTCCAAACGTCTTCTCATAAATGAACTTGTAAATGAACTATTGATAAAAAAAAAGAACTGCTTCTAGCTCTTTCATAAGTAAAATGAAAATGAGTTATCATGTGGATAGAAATGAACTTCGTTAGAAATTGCAAATTAATTGTTATTTAATAAATTTTTTTTTGTTACTAAAAATTAAATTGGTTATCCAGTTGTCCAATTCTGTTTTGTTTTATTGCATCACTCATCAGTTATAGCACTGGTTCATGAGAATCTCATGCCTTCTGAGCTACGTCTGACATAACTAGACCTAGGCCAGTCAGGTTGTAGTGAGACGGAACTCTAATGGCGCTTTTTGGGAAACCAAACATAGAAATATTTAGATGTTTCCAGTCTCTATGGTACTACATCCTCTGATGAGCAGGAAATATTGTTGTAGGAGGCATTAACATCTGCATTAGGAATGTCAATTGATAGTTCCTTCCTACAGCATGCTCATCAGAAAATTGTTACAACTGACGTAATAAAAGGGTTGTATGCGGGTCCGGTTACATTTGGTGCCCTACTGTGAGGCCTTATCTGGCTAGCCTACTCATAGGCCGGTTAATTTGCCACCCTACTGTGAGGTCCGATCTAGCTAGCCTACTCATAGGCATAAGCAGATCACGATTCTGTGATATGAACAGTGCATATGATGTAGTGATGTAATTTGTTCAGGAAGGATGGAAAAATAAAAGTTTAAAAGAAAAACAACACAAAAATGAATGGCATAAAGAATGAAACAGGCATTTCAAAGAAGATGGAGTAAAGTCATGGTGTGGATGGAGAGAGAAGCTTATTAAAGTTGAAATTAAAAAAATACCACTAAACTAGAATAAAATATTGATGAAAACCAGATCAAAATCAAAAAAAATGATGAATACAGAAAGCATAGAGGATCCTCCTGAGAAAGAAGATAAACAAGAAGCTAAAGCAGATGAGGAATCAGAGAAAACAGGGGAGACATCTACATTAGCCCAGTTATTGGAAATTATAAAAGCAGACCAAAAGAAAAGAGATAAACAAAGAGAAGAAGATATCAAACAAAGAGAAGAAGATATCAAACAGAGAGAAGAAGATAATCATAAAAGAGATAAGCAGAGAGAAGAAGATAATCAAAAAAGAGATAATCAAAGAGAAGAAGATATCAAACAGAGAGAAGAAGATATCAAACAGAGAGAAGAAGATAACCAAAAAAGAGATAAGCAAAGAGAAGAAGATAACCAAAAAAGAGATAAACAGAGAGAAGAAGATAACCAAAAAAGAGATAAGCAAAGAGAAGAAGATATCAAACAAAGAGAAGAAGATATCAAACAGAGAGAAGAAGATAACCAAAAAAGAGATAAGCAAAGAGAAGAAGATATCAAACAGAGAGAAGAAGATAACCAAAAAAGAGATAAGCAAAGAGAGAAGATATCAAACAGAGAGAAGAAGATAACAAGCAAGCAATAGAAGCAAACCAAAGAATAGAAAAACAAATTATGGAAGCAGTGGAAAATCAGAATGAAAAGTTTGAGCAAATAATTAGGCAAGTAAATGATCAAATATTGAAAATAAAAGAAGATGTCATGAATGAAGTTAAAGGCTCACTAATAGAGCAAGAAGTCAAAATGACCCAAATATGTGAGACCATGGATACAAAGATAATAAAAATTCAAGAATCCATGCAGGAGAAGGTGGATATATTGACCACCCAGATGAGAAAGATGGAAATAAAAGATAGCAATATATTGCCTAGACAAAAGGAGGCAGAAACAATCCCAAAAGAAAGCCAAAAGAAAAATTGCCAAGCTAGTCATGAAGTCCCTCCAACCAACCAGATGTCCGGAATTGTAAACCAATTCTTAAAAATTAGAACTTTCTCTGGGAGCTGCAATGAAGCACCGATAGAATATATAAAAAGTTTGGAGAGATATTTTACTATTAACGTATTATCAGAAGAGGCAAAGATGGCAATCGCATGTAGCCATCTCCAAGGTACAGCACAGGCATGGTGGGATTCACTGTTTGCCCAACCTACAAGTTTTGACGAATTTAAAGGGGCGCTAATGAACTGTTACTGGAGCGATGAGTGTCAGGAGGGGATTAAATATAAGGTGTCCCAGGAGAAATGTCCTCCTGGAGAGCTTTATACACCATTCTTTAGAAGACAGGTGGCCAGGTTGAGAGCCTTGACATCTGATCCTCTGTCTGAACTCCAGATCATTAGATTAATACGACACAGCTTTCCAAATTACATAGAAAGAATGCTAATTGGGACTGATCGTCGATCCATCGAGCAGGTTGCTGAACTATTAACAGCCTATGATAGCTGCGGTACCTCAGCGACCAAAGAAGGAGGAGCAAAGCAACCACAAAATAAACCTCCCTATAGAAGAGATGATGGGCCTAACATAGGAACCATCAGATATAAAAGGAAAATGCCCCCTCGGCAATATAGCAACAACAACCCACCACCATGGTATCAGCACCAAAGAAATCAGACACCACCATGGAAAAGGCAAAGACGATATTCGACAGGCAACGTGCAGAGCCCTTACCAAACCCGGGTTATAAGAAGATCAAACAGTGATGATAACCTGCAAAAAAGTGTGGGTACAACTACTGAACCGCAGAGAAAAGAACAAGAAGCAAGACACCACAGTAATGTTGAACATGATAAATTTTCAAAAAAAAAACAATCCAGAAGTATGTCACCTCATAATACAAAAGAGGACTATTGGAGAACTGACCATGATCCTCAGTATCCCAAACCAGGTTGCAGTTATGATTCAGAATAAAATAGAGATAGCTGATGGAAAAGGGTTTGTGAGTGTGGTGTAGTGATGCATGAACTTGTGTTTTTCATGTTGAGATGGTGGATGATTGAGCGGAGCTGCTTGGATGCATTGTGTTATGATGCTCCGAAGTATATGCTCGGCACTATCCAGACCTGGATGTTGTGCTCCAAGAGTAGTCCAGCAGTGCGTATATATAGGTCTCATGTATAGGCCTTGGTCTCATGGATAGGCCAAATGATAGCCCCTAAGACTCACCGAAGCTGAGCAGGGTTGGCTGAGTGCCAAATTGTTTTTTTTCTCTGGCTCCTATTCTTGGTTGGATGATACTTCTAGGTACAAGAGAGGTAGTGCTTAAAAATGAGATATTTTCTCGTGACGTCATGAGGCGGTGTGTACTGGTAGTTTGTGCTTGGCCATCTACTTATCCTGGCATTGGAGGCTATAGTTCATGTATTCACTTTTCCAGCTCATCTTACCCATTCATCAGCATATCTAAAACCAGGCAGTACTGAGAAATAATGTGTATAGTATATGGAATGAAATCGTACTTCCAGGCGATTTCATCCCAAAATTTGGTGAGGGGTAATGAAACAGATATGCTGTTCCTCATATAAATATTCAAAAGATCCCCCCCCCCATTCAAAAATGTCTAGCGTGATTCAGTCTAATTGGGAACGCAATAAAGCTGTGATTTGTTAAAAAAAAAAATCATATTTTTAATTTTGTGATTGATGGATTTGAATAAAATGTTATGTCATCTTATTTTTTTTTTATCTGTCTCAATAAAAAAAAAAGAAATTAATTATCCAATCATTAAAAAGAAAAAAAGAAAAGATACTTGGGTTAAACTGAGGCAGTATTCAAATTAGGCACGTCGTCGGAAGAAAAGAACTTTTTTTTTCTCTCGTCTTACACAGAGAGGCAGAACATATTAAATTTTTTTTAAAAAAAAAAGTGTATTACTTAATTCTTTTGACATATTAAAATATAGCTTTAACAAAACGTGAAAATGGAAAAAGAAAGCTTTGCTAGAGGAATTATAATGACAATGGGGTAAATTAGCGGCTTCACTCTCTCCACGCTGTGCCATGACTTTCCATAGATGAAATAACCCGCCTTCTTTTGAGTAAACTAGACTGCAAAACTGGAAGGTAATTATGTTATAAGAATGTTTAGACATCTTTATCATAAATTATAAATTGACATCATGAAATATCTACATAAAAATTATTTTTATAAAATATTAAAACATCTTTATCATACGTTATAAAGTGAAGTTATGAAATAATTACATAGAATTTATTTTATAAAATATTAAACATCTTTATCATACGTTATAAAGTGAAGTTATGAAATAATTACATAGAATTTGTTTTATAAAATATTAAAACATCTTTATCATACGTTATAAAGTGAAGTTATGAAATAATTACATAGAATTTATTTTGTAAAATATTAGAACATGTTTATCATACGTTATAAAATGAAGTTATGAAATAGTTATACGCAAATTTATTTATAAAAATATTTGAACGTATTTACTATATGGATTAGAAATGCTTTAATTGCATATTACTTCCATCTGAGTAATGTAACAGAGCTTATGTGTATGAATATACTTTTATATTTGACTAAATTAGAAATGCTTCAATTACTAAATGATAAATGCTCCACAAGCCAAACAGAGTTTATGTGTATGAATATACTTTTATATTTGACTAAATTAGAAATGCTTCAATTACTAAATGATAAATGCTCCACAAGCCAAACAGAGTTTATGTGTATGAATATACTTTTATATTTGACTAAATTAGAAATGCTTCAATTACTAAATGATAAATGCTCCACAAGCCAAACAGAGTTTATGTGTATGAATATACTTTTATATTTGACTAAATTAGAAATGCTTCAATTACTAAATGATAAATGCTCCACAAGCCAAACAGAGTTTATGTGTATGAATATACTTTTATATTTGACTAAATTATAAATGCTTCAATTACCAAATGATAAATGCTCCACAAACCAAGAATTGCTGAGTTTAAATGTTTACCAATCAATAATAATTCATAAAATAATGAAATGCTGTATAAACCATAAATGCTTGACTGCTTCTAAGGTTCTTCTCTTAAATGAATTCAAAATGAATTATTGTATAAACCATAAATGCTTGACTGCTTCTAAGGTTCTTCACATAAATGAATTCAAAATGAATTATTGTATAAACCATAAATGCTTGACTGCTTCTAAGGTTCTTCACATAAATGAATTCAAAATGAATTATTGTATAAACCATAAATGCTTGACTGCTTCTAAGGTTCTTCTCTTAAATGAATTCAAAATGAATTATTGTATAAACCATAAATGCTTGACTGCTTCTAAGGTTCTTCTCATAAATGAATTCAAAATGAATTATTGTATAAACCATAAATGCTTGACTGCTTCTAAGGTTCTTCTCATAAATGAATTCAAAATGAACTATTGTATAAACCATAAATTTACTCTCCCAAGCTTCTTCTCATAAATGAATTCAAAATGAACTATTGTTGAATCATAGAATATTTCCAAGCTTCTTCTCATAAATGAATTCAAAATGAACTATTGTTGAATTAGAATGTTTCCAAGCTTCTTCTCATAAATGAATTCAAAATGAACTATTGTTGAATTAGAATATTTCCAAGCTTCTTCTCATAAATGAATTCAAAAATGAACTATTGTTGAATTAGAATGTTTCCAAGCTTCTTCTCATAAATGAATTCAAAATGAACTATTGTTGAATTAGAATATTTCCAAGCTTCTTCTCATAAATGAATTCAAAATGAACTATTGTTGAATTAGAATATTTCCAAGCTTCTTCTCATAAAGGAATTCAAAAATGAACTATTGTTGAATTAGACTGTTTCCAAACGTCTTCTCATAAATGAACTTGTAAATGAACTATTGATAAAAAAAAAGAACTGCTTCTAGCTCTTTCATAAGTAAAATGAAAATGAGTTATCATGTGGATAGAAATGAACTTCGTTAGAAATTGCAAATTAATTGTTATTTAATAAATTTTTTTTTGTTACTAAAAATTAAATTGGTTATCCAGTTGTCCAATTCTGTTTTGTTTTATTGCATCACTCATCAGTTATAGCACTTGTTCATGAGAATCTCATGCCTTCTGAGCTACGTCTGACATAACTAGACCTAGGCCAGTCAGGTTGTAGTGAGACGGAACTCTAATGGCGCTTTTTGGGAAACCAAACATAGAAATATTTAGATGTTTCCAGTCTTTATGGTACTACATCCTCTGATGAGCAGGAAATATTGTTGTAGGAGGCATTAACATCTGCATTAGGAATGTCAATTGATAGTTCCTTCCTACAGCATGCTCATCAGAAAATTGTTACAACTGACGTAATAAAAGGGTTGTATGCGGGTCCAGTTACAATATATATATATATATGCTATATGTATCTTATTAAATTTCATTGAAATGATCTATTTATTAATAGATGAAACCATGGTTGTGGAAAAATTTTAGTAACATTTTATTGTTTTAGATAATATTATAATGATATGTGATTTTCTAATATAAATATATCTACACACACACTTTTGGTCACATATATAATCATATATTAGCAATATCTTAATTGAATGACACTACTGAGATGAAAGCTTCTAAAACAATATTTATACCATTTATAACTACTTTTACTTTCTTCTTCATTCTTTTTACCACAACTGATTCAACTAATCTTATAAAGCCTTATAACATACAACCTATTCCTTGTCACCTTTGACAGTCAATTTATTTATTACTTGACTAGCCCATTATCCTAATATTCCATACACCTACTCTTGTAATATTTTCTAAATCTAACTGTTTGATTTTGAATAAATAAAGCAATCTTTCAAATAAATCAGGAGAGTCTTTTTTAAAACTAGAATTGGATATTATTTGATGAATGGGAATAAAGTGACTAAATTTGTATATGGAAAACAGAAATAAAATGAACCTTATAATTTTGAAATTTATAAACAAAAAAAATTATAAAATCTTTTTGAAATTTAAAAAAAAAAAAAAAATTAAAAAGATAGCTTCATGTATTTAATAGAATCAAGATGAGAAGTAACTGTTGATTAGTGGGTTGTTATACAAAGCTAGAAAGATATATAAATTATTACAAAATAATAACAATTATTATTCTTAGACAACATTTTTAAAATTATATTAAAAGAATTTAATGATGGTTCAGATTTGAATGAGAATAATAAAAAAATAGCATATATTATTCAAAATGGATGGTAAAAAAGGCAATTAATCAGAAATTTTTCTACTGAAACTTGACAACATATGAAAGAAAATGGATAAAAATAATTTAAAATTATCCATTTAGAAGAATTGAATATCTAAAATTTTTGTAAAATAATAACAAAAAGAGTTGATGATATAATATATAAAATCTATATTTTCTCTGTTGTCTGATTGGTGAATCAATATTTGTCCAATGACATCACAACTACTATGTTTATGCAAAGGAAGTAATTCTGCCATTAAATTGAAAATGCTGGGAGGGGGGAAATCAATACAAGTGCTCTTAACTACAAAGATATAGTATATATTTCATGGTAAAGGTTCCCATACAGCTGCAGTAACAGCCATAAATGCTTAATCATAATTTGAAGTTAAGATACCCCATGCTTTCATGATCAATCCCCTAATATAGTTCAGATGAATAACTTACTTAGCAATATTAGCAAACTTTTATAAATTAGCAATCATTAATAAAAAAACATGTTTACATTAAATCTTAAAAAAATTGTTATAGCAACCAATAAAAAAAATACAAATATTATATTTAATAAAAAGATATATATATAAATGACTGGTATTTTTGTATTCCATCTTATCTAGCTGCAGAAAAGCCAATTCGTAATTTAATGTTAAGGGTATCTGCACTTTCAAGATCTGTCAATCCCCTAATATAGTGCAGATGAATGGCATACTTACCAATTAATAAATGGTAACTATTAATTCAGAGAACACTCCAGTAAATATATATTTAAATCTGTAAAGCTATCATATATAACAGATATATTTAAAAATGTAAATTTTAATATAGCTTTATTAAAATTTGGAAATTTATTTATATAATATTAAAATGTTTTGTTTAATTTACATTAAATCTTGAAAAAAAATTGATAAAGCAATTAATTCTGCAGTATCAATAGTCTCTGCCATTAAAAAAAAATTCTGAAAAAATGTGCTTTTAATTACAGAAGTATAAAACAGGCCAAATTCATTATACATATTGCCACACACAGCAAGCTAGAGTAATTAATGGATGGCAGAAGGCTTGTGCATAAAATCCCCATCAAGTGCCCACTCATCCAATATCCCCACAATGAGTGGGCACTAGATGGTGATTTTATGCACAAGCCTTCTGTCATCCATTGATTTGGGGATATTGGATGAGTAGGCACTAGATGGAGATATTATGCACAAGCCTTCTGGCATCTATTGATTACTCTAGCTTGCTGTGTGTGGCAATATGTATAGTGAGTTTTGCCTGTTTTAAAACAATTATACACAAGAATAAAAAGTGGTGGTCATGTGATGTTTATTGGCTTACAGAAGTATATTATTTAAATCATAAAGAAAATGTGATTTCAGTACATAAATTCATGTTTGAAATTAGCATATTATTATGATTATGTACAGAATTAATAAAACATGCTCAGAAAAAAGTACAAGGGCTTTAAACTACAGAGGTATAGTATTTAAATTACAAAGAAAAATGTGATTACAATATATAAATTCATGTTTGAAATATGATATATCAAAAGCAGGGGTGTGTGTGCTTTAGTATCGTATTTGTATTTAATTTTTGTTACTGTATAATTGAAGTCAAAACATCAGGCTTTCAGGGGAGCTATATTTCTCATGTTTAATATATAATATTAAAATCTTGTTTAATTTACATTAAATCTTAAAAAGTTTTGGCAAAAATGAGTAAAATAAAAATTAAAAACGTAATCATTTTGCAAAAGAGCACTATTCCAAAATTTCTTTGAGAAATTAAACAGGAAGTGTAATCAGAGAAAAAGTTAAATCGTCATCATCATCATCATGTTGATGATTATCATTTAACCTCCCTGATTATATTTTCATATTTAATTTCTCAAAGAAATTTTTGAATAGTGCTTTTTTTGCAAACGATGGTTCTCGGCTGGCTACATTTCTCACGCTTAATATATACTATTAAAATATTTTGTTTAATTTACGTTAAATCTAAAAAAATAAAAATTGTTAAAACAACCAATTAAAAAAACCCAATGGGTTTTACATAGTCCAGGTGCAGTCTGGCACTATAATAAAACAGTAAAATAGTAATAAAGAAGAAGAAAACAATAATGCTGCATATTCTAAAAGAAAGGTAAGACATTCAATTAAGTCTATAAAAGAATCAAATGAGAAATTAGAGAAAACATTGGCAAATTATATATAACATGATCAATAATATTATATATCAGAAAATTAAAAAAATGGAATTTGATACTGATAATTAAAAAAGATTAAAAAAATCGTAGACATTAAAAAGTTTCGTATTTATAATGTATAAAGTATTTATTAAACGTTGTCAGCCGAGAGGTCATCGCAACTGCCTTGCAAGCAAGTAGTTGGTTACAGACGGTTGAGGGTTCGCGTCCCAGTCGATGCTATGACATATGAAAAAAAGTATTTATTAAAATCATTACAGAGTATTTACAGAGTACTTTGCAATCAAGTAAAATGAAAAACAAAATGGATTTATTTACAAGTTGTCACAGCATAATAAATGTTTAAGGATGAGCAATCATTTTAACTGAATTTATAAATTATAAAAAAGATTTTAAAAAAGACTTAATATTATACTTATTCTACTATAAAATATATTTCTTATGACGTAAATGCATCAATATAAGTTTATATTTTAAAATACATCTCTTAAAAAAGTCTAACAAATAAAATATTAAAAAAAAAATTATAATAGACTTTCTTTGCAGTTTAGCAAAATATCATCCTGATATTTGAATATCAGAAAATTTTAAATAAAAAATATGAATATCTTCCTCTATAAAATTAGCTATTGTGCAAAATATTTAAGAGATAATTTCATAAACTTTTGTAACTGAAATAAGTTTAAAATTATTTATAATAAAATTTAAAAGAACAATCCATAAATTATAGTGCTTGACATTTGTATTTTTGTTTTATACTCTGACATTCACTATATCCTAGGAATAGAGCACTCCAGATTAGAAACTAATTAAGCAGCTAGATTAAAAGTGCTGATTACTAAAAGTAGACAATAGCTGAGAATTAATTGGTTTCTGAAACATTCCTTAACAAGAAAAAAAAAAGGAACAAAAAATAACTAAGCAGCACTTGCAGTGGGGAACTCATTGAATGCACATGAAAGTCAAGAGTTTTAACTTAGCAACGGAACAAACCCAGTGAACTCCACCACTGAAGGTTAAAAGGGGGACCTAGGCACTTTGCAGGCTACACCAGTCTATATTATGTTTTTCATATGCCCTCATGGCCAGCATTCATAAGTTAAAAATAATTGTCTCATAATATATATGTAATATTATTATCAGACTAATAATTCTATTAAACTATTTGTCTAATCATTTAGTTTCTGCTTGTCTATTTACCTGACTGTTAAAGCCAAGTGAGTGGCTGTACATAACAGAAAATTGGCGCAGTTAATCGACAGGATACATTCCAGTAGAAAAATCTGGTGCAATTTAGAAACAGTAGTGGATTGGAATTGAATTGTATAATGTATAGAAAGTTTCAAGGAAATTGAGAATCGAAGTCCGGGTGAATATTGAATTAGTAGTCACAAAAATTGTTTTAGTAAGCGTATTAATTTGTTTTAGTAAGCATATTAACAGTAATTTGTTTTAGTAAGCATATTAATAGTAATTTGTTTCAATAAGCGTGTTAATAGTAATCTCGTAGTGAAATAGAAAAGAATTAATTTTTTTAAAAAAAAAAAAGTAAAATAGAAAATGATGACATCAGTGCCTCAGGTAACAATTAATGAGTTCAATGTTAATAACCCTTTTGATTGGCCAATTTACCTTAAAAGAATCGAGAAACTGTTTTTGATTAATGGTATGACAAGCGACCCCATTAAAGTTGCCACATTATTGTGTTATGCTGGGCAACAAGTAATAGAAATAGCAAATAGGTTCTGTGATCACGAAGAGCCAGAGAATTTGCCATACAATGTAGTTATGGGGAAATTAAATAATTTTTTCAGCCCCCAGCCTTTGAAGCATGTCACAAGACTATACTTTAGAAACCAAAGGCAAAACAAGGGTGAGCGTATACAAGACTACAATCAAGCACTAAGAGAACTTGCTAAGAGTTGCAGTTATGGTGATGCCTTAGAGGATAATCTGCTTGAACAATTACTTTGGGACATGTCAGATGATAGGCTTAGGCAGCAGTTACTGGCCTCAAAAGAGTTGACATATGAAGAATCAACCAAAATGGGAGTAGGTCATGAACTTGTATTCGACCAATCAGAAGAATTTAGAAATTTTACCAACAAAAATGATAGTAACGCATATATTCGGAAAACTGAAAATAAGTCCCAACCTGTTAAGAGCAAAACAAATGAAATAGTCTGTTATTGCTGTGGGAAAAAGGCCACATGGCTCATAAGTGTAAATATAATAAGGAGCATTGTAGGACCTGTGGTAAAGTTGGGCATTTGCAGAAAGTATGTCGAAATAAAGGAGAAAAGGATCGTGGTAGCTTGCCAACTTGTAAAGTCAAAAATAAAAAAGTGTAATATTTACAATACACAGATTGGATATGGCAATCAGTTTATGCTGACGGTTAAATTATTACAGACACAAGTGAAAATGGAAATTGACAGCGGAGCAGGCTTGTCAATGATGACACTCAAAGACTGGGAGAAAGTAGTGCAAAGTCAAAAAATCCTCCTTTATTAATGAAAACAAGTTTAAGAGCAAAAGATGCTAGTGGAAATAGTATGAAAATATTAGGGAAGATGATGGCTCAGATTGAATTAAATAGTAAATAGTAAGGATCGAACACTACCTTTATATAGAGTACAAGGTGGTCTAAATCCTATTATAGGTAGGGAATGGTTCAATGCTTTGGGAATAGAGATCTGTGTGATAAATAAAGTTGCTATTGAGCAAGAAGTGAGAAATAAATATAGTGAATTATTTAAAAGTGATGAAGGAAAAATTATTATGACACCTATAAACATAGAGCTACAAGGTGGGGTGACCCCCGTTATCTGCAGACCCAGAAAAGTTCCTTTGCACTGAAAACTAAAGTGGAACAAGAGTTAATAAATCTGGTTAGTAAAGGTGTATTAATGCCAGTCGAGAAAACAGAATGGGCCACCCCAATTGTGGTAATATCTAAGCCAAATGGGCAAATCCGCATTTGTGGAGATTATAGGACCACTATAAATAAAAACCTCACTAAAAGTCAGTATCCTGTACCAAATGTCAGGAAAATATTGGCAAATATGCAAAAGGCAAGTCACTATGCTAAAATTGATTTAAAGGCCGCATTTCACCAGATACCAGTTTCTGAACGCACCTCAGAATTGCTAACTATTACAACACATAAGGGATTGTTTAAGTACAATAGATTGCCTTATGGAATTATGGTTGCACCAAATATTTTCCAGGCCAAAATGGACATGCTGTTCCAGCAAATGGATGGTGTAACACTGTATTTTGATGACATTTTGGTCATGGCCAATTCAGAAGAGGAATTACGTGAATGAGTTTTAAAAGTTTGTGACAAGTTATGTAGTTTCGGAGCTAAAATAAATGCAGACAAATGTATCTGGATGGCAACTGAATTAAAATTCCTGGGACACATAATCTCAAACAAGGGAAGGAGACCCAACCCTCAAAAAATTGCAGCCATAAAGAAAGCCCGAAGACCCAGAAATGTTAAGGAACTTCAAGCTTTCCTTGGACTTTTTTAATTATTTTGAAGTTTTTCTTAAGGGGAAAGCTCACATAGCAAAACCGCTATACAATTTATTAAAAAAGAGCCAAAAATGGCTTTGGGATCAACCCCAAGAAAAAGCTTTTTGTGACATGAAAGAATTATTAACATCAAACAGCTTATTAGTACATTATGACAGTAGCCTCGAATTGATATAGACAACAGATGCATCCAAAGTTGGAGTAGGGGCAGTCTTAAGCCATACAGTAGCTGACGGTGAGTGACCAATTGTCTACGCTTCCAGAACATTAACAAAAGCTGAGCAAAATTATAGTCAACTAGATAAAGAGGTGCTGGCTATCATATTTGCGATAAAAAAGTTTCACCAATATTTGTATGGTCAACAGTTTAAAATCTTTACCGATCATAAACTGCTGTTGGGATTGTTAGCAAAAAATAAAACTGCCCCTGATCATCTAAGCCCTAAAATGTTATGTTGGGTTAATCTGTTTTCAGGCTATGATTTTGATCTAAATTTCAAAAAAGGAAAGATCATTAAAGATGCAGACGAACTGTCAAGAATGCCCATTAAAACTGAACTACAAAAAGACGACCAAACCATTAACTACATCGATAATTGGAACAACAAATTAATAAACAATGAAAAGGTAGCTAGTTGGACTAAGGTGGACCATGGATATAAATACTTAAGTAATTGGATCAGCAAAGGCTGGCCAAAAAGTCAGCCTGAGAAACTACATAAAACTTTATGGGATGTAAGACAAAGACTGTCCATAAACAAGGGTTGTATATAAATAAATGATAGAGTGTTGATACCAAGCAGTGAGCAGAGTAAGATTCTTCACTTGATTCATCAAGGTCATCCTGGGATAGTGTGGGCCAAAGCTCTGGCTCATAGTTACATATGGTGGCCTGCAATTAATATTGACATAGAGAAATATGTGAAATCATGTGAAAGTTGCCAAATAAATGCAAATATGCAAGAGAAAAAATATGCTGCTTGGCCAGCAGCTGAAAGAGCATGGAGCCATATTCACATTGACCATGCTGGACCATTTCACAGCTTCATATTTTTGGTAGTGATCGACACTTATTCAAAGTGGATGGAATATAGAGTAGTGAAAAACACCAGTACCGAAGAAACAATCGCAAAACTGAAGGAGATTTTTGCTTTCCATGGGATTCCTGAAACAATCGTGTCTGACAATGGTACCAGTTTCACATCCACTAAATTTGAAGAATTTCTCACAGAATGGGGAATTAAACATTTAGCCACACCCCCATATCACCCGGAGTCCAATGGTATTGCAGAAAAGGCAGTACAAACTTTGAAGCAAATGTTACGGAAGGAAGACACTGCAAATATACAAGACACCTTACATTCTGCCTTATTATATCAACATAGTACTCCATGTGCTACAGGCAAATCTTCTGCAGAATTAATTTTTGGATAAAAACTCCGCACGAAACTATTTTTAATTCACCCAAAACAAAAATCTATGCACTATGAAAGCAACACTGGGAATACTATTTACTCCAAGGGAGAAAAAGTCTGGGTTAGAGACATTATCAGGAAATACTGGGTGAAGGCCTTCATAAAAGAAATTCTGTCAAAACAAATAATACTTGTAGAGACAGAAACTGGAAAAACAACATGCAAGCATATAAATCATGTGAGACATCGAGAAGAATTAGTGCAAACCAGAAGTACTACAGCACCGCACATTCCCAAAAGTGAAGAGAAATCCGATGATCAAGAAGCTGAAGAGCCAAAAACCCATAAAACATACAACAAGACCAACAAAATGCCAGTAGAAGAGAAAACATCTCTGTGAAGATCTTTAAGAACAAGAAAAGAACCCACTTACTTAAAAGACTATGTAAGACTTCAGAAATAATAATTTCTGAAGTGGTAGAGGTGCTATATACATATATAATAATTAATAAGTTTTATTAAAATAAGTTTTATTAAATGAAATAGACAAAAAAAAGAGAATTTTGTAATTTAAATTTTGGTATGCTACTGATTAGTTGTATTAAAGATAAGTGCTCCTGATTAGAAACTAATTAATGCAGCTAGATTAAAAGTGCTGATTTCTAAAAGTAGACAATAGCTGAGAATTAATTGGTTTCTGCAACATTCCTTAACAAGAAAAAAAGAAGGAACAAAAAATGACTAAGCAGCACTTGCAGTGGGAAACTCATTGAATGCACACGAAAGTCAAGAGTTTTAACTTAGCAACGGAACAAACCCAGTGAACTCCACCACTGAAGGTTTTAAAGTGGACCTAGGAACTTTGCAGGCCACACCGGTTTATATTATGTTTTTCGTATGCCTTCATGGCCAGCATTCGTAAGTTAAAAAAATTGTCTCATAACTTATATATGTAATATTATTATCCGACTAATAATTCTATTAAACTATTTGTCTAATAATTTGTTTTCTGCTTGTCTATTTACCTGATTGTTAAAGCCGAGTGAGTGGCTGTACATAGCACTTTTTAATTATTTTATATATTTTTATTTTCTTTATAACCAACACGTAAATAACTTTTTACAGAAAAAATAAAAATTAAATAAATTTATAAATGTAGGACATTTACATTTATTAAAATAACAAAATAAAATGAAACAAAAATATTGTATGCATATATACTACAATATTATGCCTTAATTTACAATTTGGGAGTTAATATTCTTGAGTGTGGGTGGATAAGAGATATATACACAGACAACTTCATCCTTTTTCTGCTGTTTATATCATAGCTACAGTAAATTAATAATTGTAATTATTTATAACTACAGCCACCTTGTGTGTGGTCACTCATATGGTCACTCATAGAGTGACCAGCCCAATATATATATATATATATGAAAAGCTGAAAAATAGATTAATCTGGAAAAAAGTTTATTCTCTCAGCTCTGCATTGTTTTTAAATCCCTTAATTTAAAAAAAAAAATTTTTTTTTATTAATTGTATTCTATATTGTTTAACACATTTAAGTGCAAAGAATCCTTTACCTTCAAATGAACTTCTTAACTAATGACTTTGCAAATTACCAAGACAGAAGATGAAACAGTTATTGTTATAAGAAGGTGAGAAAATCAGTTCTATTATAGAAATCTTTATTTACTAATTTTAGTTGGAAAAATAGATTTCACAAATAATATAATTATCCTTAATATTGTCAGTTCAAACTAAGAACAAAATAAATAATAAACTTTAAAACAAGTTTTTCATTCGTGTTAAATAAGATCAAAATATAATATCATACGAAATATATATTGCATGTCTATGTGGATTTTACATTGATCCACATTACTATTACAAACCTATCAATTTCACATGATCACTATTTCCTTTGCTTACACAAGCTGCTTAAAGAGTACAAACTCTCTGTACAGTAGTGCCACTCAGTGTGGGCCAAACAATCAAGCTTTGTGCATAAAATCTCTATCTAGTGCCTACTCAACCAATATCCCCAGACTAGTTTCTATATTATGGTTTTCATCAGTAAGTAGTTCTGAACCTGAGACTGCTGCATAGGGTTTTTACTGCAATCCCCAGTAACCACCTTTTACCTATTTAGTCAACTAAAAGCTATGAGCCAAAGATGAAAACAATAATGTTTTTAATCCAACTCTAATTTTTTTATATCATCATATAGATCTGAACTCAATAATGTTTTCAATTCAAGCTCTTTTGCTTGTAGAGTCATAATAATCAGAACACATGAACTGAGTTCAGATCTATATACAAGTAAAAAGGCATGGATTGAAAACATTATTGTGTTTCCTATTGGGCTCCTAGCATTATAGTTAACTAAATAGGTAAAAGGTGACTTTTTAGGAATGCATAAAATCCTAAGTTCTAGGTGCAGTGCTCTCAGATTCAAGGTTCTGATGAAAGTAACAAACTAAAAACTACTCTGGTGATATTGGATCAGTATGCACAAAATAGAGATTTTATGCACAGATCTTTCATTCATTGATTACTAAGGCTTGCACTGGGTGGCACTACTGTATAGAGAGTTTTGTCACACTGTTTAAACAGCTTATGTAAGCAGAAAAATGGTAATCATGTTATTGTCTTTATACCAATCCTACCCATAAGAAGATGGTGACTGTGGTATTTAAAAATCCAATGACATCAAAATGTAAAAATACTGAACTGGGTTCAGATTTATATGAGTACAATCAAAAGAGTTTAGATTAAGAACATTTTTATGTTTTCATCTTAGGCTTATAGTTTTGTAATTAACAGATAGGTAAAAGATGACTTCTGGAAGTTTGCATATTGTTTATATTGTAACCATATTTAAGAAAAAGAACATTATATTTTGTCTGACAAAATTATGATACTTTGTAAATCATCTTTTGTTTTTTATTTTTTATATACTGTGTTAACTTCTTTGTATGTACTGTTATCTGGTCTGCATATTTATTTCCTGTCCATTTCAACAGGAGTAGCTTATGTTCTATATGATTTATCCAGGTAGTCAAATAATGATTGGGTAGAGGTCATTATCATCAGAATTAAAGAAAATATTTTGAATTCTATTAAAAGTCATAAATAAAAATATATTCCGTATCTTTCCTGATATTCAACTCAGGTAGCACCCAAATCAATTAAGTTAAATTAAAATAAATTTAAACATATATAAGCTGTCCATTACAATATTTTGATATTTTAATTATTGGTAATAAAAGATCTATGAATAATATTTATAATGACTTTAATAATATATATAATATTAAATTTATAAAAGTAAAATTTGAAGATAAAATTAAATATTTAGATATAGAAATTCACATAGGTAATGATAACAAAATTATATTAAAACACTTTATTGAAAAAGACAAATTAATAAAAATCATTCCTACAGATTTACAACAAGCATGGATACAAAAGATGGCAGTAATTAAAAATTTTAAATGTAAAAATAATAAATATACAGATAAACATGTAACAGATTTACAAATAAATCAATTTATTAAATTATATAAAGATTATGGATGTAGGCCTAAAATATTAAAAATATACTTATAACTATTAAAAATCTACGTAAAATAACATTTCTATGCAAAATGATTATGATGATAGTAACAATAGTTCAAATAAGAAATGGATCAAACTTTCATATTCCAAATTTTATAATACATTAATAAAAAAAATTATATTGATAAACATATAAATAAATATTAAATAGTCAAATAGTAAAACTGTAGAAAAATTAATAGGTAGTTATAAATTAAAAGACATTAAAGATATAAAAAAGAATTGTATATAAAATTATGTCTATTGAAATATGATTTATTATGATCATATAGGGAAACAATTAGTGATAAAACCAAAGAAATAATAATAATAATTAGAAAGGATACGTGCTTCGAGATCTCGAAGAAATGGGCTACGTAATACTAGCTTATTTGAATATTTGTATTTGCATATTTTATTATACATTTTATGAAGGCTATGAATATGAGGCATGGATCCTCGAAAACGTTAAACCGATAAACTTTAATACTAATTAATATCTTCTCTAATTAACAATTATATATTTTACATATACTGAGAAGTAAAGCTATATTTATTAAATAATAACATTGTAATTAATAGATGAAATGATAAATCTATATGGACATAAAATGACACACAAAAAATTAAATCGCTAAATTATATTAAAGATCCAAAAAGACAAATATATGAAACATTATATTAAGCATAAGATAAATAATTGTATGAATGTTAAATATGGTTAATAACAGGTTAATTAAAAATGAATGAAAAATTATATAATAAATTGGTATATATAAAGTTGTATGAGATAAGTTTATATATTCAGTAGATTGTTATGTTATATAATCATTTTTTTCAACTTTTATTGAAATCTCTGTATCATAATTTTATTCTGTTTTATTTTATCATTAATGTTATTTTACTTCCATTGTAGAACACCAGATAGTGTTCTATTTGCAATAATTGGTTAATGTTAAAATAGATGCTTAACATTTTCAAAGATCAAAAATGGCATGCCCAAAGAGATTATATATATATAATATAGATGTTATATTTTTATTATAATTTATATTAAAAAAAAAAACAGCATAATGAACATCACTTTCATTTTTGATGATAAAATAAAAAAGCCTAAAAATAATAACATTTAATTTATGCTCATATCGTAATTGTAGGATGGAAAGAATATAAATTCAGTCAGGTAAAATTATAGATATGAAATAATATAGGTATATATGAAAATAGCAGTAGGATAACCACAAAATAAATAATTTTATTGAAAAACAAACATTGCAGTCATAAATTTTGGAGAAAAGAGATGCCATATGAGATTTGAGTTCATCTAAGAGAGAAACTATTCATAATCATTAAAATTAATTAAAGTGATGGAATAAACTGAAGAAGTATGAGTAAAGAACAGAATTTATAAATATACACAAGATCATAGCCTAAGTCCAGGGCCAGAAATTGGTTTGATTGAACTAGATAGTCCTAAAATAATCTTTAATGAAGTTTAAATATTAATCAAAGAAAGTAAGCCTATGAAAATGGAAAGGAATAAAGAAAATGATCAGACATTTAACATGTCAATTGGATAAATCTTTTAGAGAATAAAGAAAATGGACCAGAAAATGAATGAAAAATGGAGATTAAATAATGAAAAGTTTGCAATAAGAAATGAAAGAAATTTAGTAGATCATTCAAATCCAAATGGATATTTTAAAAAAGCTAAAAAGAACAAAATAAAATTTAATTAGAAAATACAAAAAAAAAAATGGGAGTAAAAATTGATAAAATAGAATTGGAGGTGTGGACCAGAAGAAAAAAGAGAAATAGAGATTAAACATTGACAAGTTTACAACAAGAAATGAAAGAAATTTAGTAGATCATTCAAGTCCAAATGGATATTTAAAAAAAAGCTAAAAAGAACAAAAAATAAAATTAAATGAGAAAATCCAAAAAAAAAAAAATGGGAGTAAAGATTGGTCGAGTAGAAAAGGAGATGGGAAAAAAATTAATAAAATAAAAAAGGAAATGAACAAAATACAAAAGGACCTAAAAAAAAAGATGAATAAGGATAGAAGATAGAATTAATCAAAAGTGAATTGCAGAAGCAATTGGACTTTCAAGTGGAGACCATAAAGGATAATATGATTAGAATGCAAATTGGAAAAATAAGCAGTACAAATACAAAAAAATTTTATTCTTTCTTAAATGCTATATCTTGTATGGGCACTGAAAAGTATTCATTTATTATTTAACACTCATTAAAGCGCATGCACAGTAGCCGTAAAAGGCTGATATTTAGTGAATTAAAAAAATATAAAGAAAATAATAAACAGAATGAAAAATAGATCACAAATCTAGTGAGCAATCTAAATAAATTGTAGTCCAAAGTATTCAAGTTAAAGCATTAAAAGGTCATGTTAGAGAAAACCATTTAACATACTTGGAGAGTTTGAATAAGATTCCATCAATGTAGAATTGAGCTAATGAGAGAGATAACTTATAACCATCTTCACAGTTTAGGCAAGTAGTGGAGGCATGTTTTAGAAAATAAAACTTGTGTATTGATGAATACCAAAAGGCAATTTAATGAAGCTTTGGGATGAGGAGAGACAAAATTTAAATCATGGTCCATGTCTCTTAAAAAATATTCTTTTATTTCTAAAAGAAACAATTTTTTAAAACTGATTGCTCACTGCATTTACTCTATCAGAAGGACAAATTGTTCATCATTGGACACAATAAGTTCCACATTGAAGAGATGGCTGAAATTCTGACTGTTGATTTTAACAATGTGTGTAAGCAGCATAAATGAGATCCAATAAAAAAGCAACAGTAGCCATCCAATGTCAAATTGGTATAAAGACAAAGATATAATAAAACTTATTATTGTTTGACTGAAGTAGATTAACCTGAAGGAAATCACAAAAAAAAAACATGACATTATGCAAACTACTGTATTAGTTGGCACAAGTGAAATAATGGCTTGAGGTGTTATGCAGAACCATCTTAATCATCTCATCTGGAAAACTTGTAAAGACTTCATTGAAGAGTTCCATGGAAAATCAAACCAACAAATTGCAAGATCAGCAAAAAGACCTTACTGATAATATTCAAATATTCCCACTTATAATAGTGAAGTGAATATATCTGTAATCTCTGATCACTCATTTCTAATACATTAGACATAAGTATTAAAGAAAATTCAGAGTTTTGCTTTTGCTTTGTGAATAAAATATGAGTAATGTTAATGAATAGATGGAAATCATCCTTGGAATCTAAAAAAATATTGCTTAAACTGTGATTAAGAGATAAAAATGTCTCACATGCATCCCTAGTGACATGTGTATTGATTCAGGATGCCATCTTAGATTATGAGTTTATTATATTCAGGGTAATCAAAATAAGATATTCAATGATACTATATTACAACTAGACTGTATAAGATAAGCAGTGGTCCTTATAATGCATTTTAACTGATTATAGACACAGCAGAAATAAGAAGTAAGGCAGCGACATCATCACTGAAAGAAGATCAGCATTCAATGATTGATATTCTTTTACAGAATCATTACAAACTATATTCCTACAGTAAAAGTCAAAAAATAATATTTTTTCATAGTCAATCATTGTCTATTCCATTTCAATACAAGGATGATATAGAATAACAAATATGACAAATGATGGAAAGAGAAGTGATAGACATGCCCATGCCATCGTCACATGCTAATGATTGCTGATTGTCTATCCAGCTATGTTTAGATGCCCATGGATTAAATGTTAATAACTTTTCTGAAGATATATTACACCAGCAATCAAATAAATTGTTGATTAAATTTTAAGAAAAGGCACGAGATATCTAATGTCAAGTTATTGGCAAATTCTATTATATCCAAAAGATTGCCATTACACTGCCTTTAGGAGTGATGGATATATTATATGTTTTAAATATATGTATTTTGGACTTATTGACAGTAAATGAAATTATTGAGATGTTTAGATATGGTATTACATGATAAAATAAAAAAAAATCATCATAGAATGTGTGAATGGCATCATAATCACTGCATGAGAAGTAAAAGAGTACCGTAGTCAAGTCACACTTTTTTTAAAAAAATAGTACAAAATACTATAATGATTAACTTTAAAAAGAATACATTATCAGTAAAGGAAGTATCATTTCTAGGTTTTATTATTAACAGCAGGGAAATTAAATCACATCTTAATAAAATATATGGTATAAAATCTTTCTCAACCCCAAAATAGGAAGCAGTTAAGATCATTCCAAGAGCTGTGAAATTACTAACATATGTTTTAAATTTTTTTACAAAAAATATAGAAGTATTATTATAATTATTCAAGACCCTAAAACATGCAAGATTTTACAAAAAAATCAAGGATGATTTCCTAAAGAAAGTAATGATATTATCATTTCAAAAGAATATTTTACATATAGACTAACAATGACAGATTT
This sequence comes from Epiperipatus broadwayi, assembly GCA_028023455.1. Taxonomy (NCBI): domain Eukaryota; kingdom Metazoa; phylum Onychophora; class Udeonychophora; order Euonychophora; family Peripatidae; genus Epiperipatus; species Epiperipatus broadwayi. Next base: position 7,771,083 of record JAQFVV010006198.1, read on the forward strand.
GGTCCCAGGATACTGCTGTTCCAAGTCAATAAACAATAGATGCTAAAAGTTTTATACTTCTGCAGTCACACTTATAAAAGGGGTGGAAAGAAATTATGCAATGATAGAAAATGAAGCTTTAGCCATTATGTGGGCATTTTTAAAATTTAGGCAGTTTTTACTAGGGTCTGATATATTATATAGCCAACCTTCATTGTTTAAAATTTTTAAACAATAAATATATAGCTATTGTCCAATTTATTTGGTGAGCCTTTTTTATACTAAAACTTAAATATAAAGTTCACTGACATTCTTAGATGACATCTGACTGATGAATCTCAATAAAATTCCAAAATTGATTATTTATATTTTGTATTTATATCATTAGTAACAGATGAATCAATGGGAAAGAAGTTACAGGAGTTCAAATGAATTCAATAAGAGAATGAAAATTATTGGTTATTTTTTCTAGAGGAAGATTTATCACCCAGAAGCCCATTTATAAATTGATTCAAGAAAAGGCAGAACATTATATGTCAAATTATGGTTTATTATTGAACAATTCTTACAATACTCATACTCAACAATTTATCAAAGCATCTAATTATGTATGTCCATTGTCTACACAGCCTTTATGGTGCTAAAAAGTCAAAGAAATGGTATAGATGGTTTTACTATGCAAACCTGTACAATCAAGTAATGTCATTTCAATTTTGAGAACACATTATCTATTCTCAGACTAGATCAGCAAGTAAACCATTTGTTGATGCATTTCATTTTATAATTCCTAGTAATGTCAAAAATCGCTTTGCCATTGATTTATACAGTCCTTTATTAACATTTAAAAAATATAGATCTTTAATCATAGCATAAGATATATTGTCAAAATATTGAACAATGTATCTTCCCAAAAAGCAAATGCAAAAAGTATCATCAAAGTACTACAAGAATAAATTCCCAAAGTTGAAAAATGTTAAACATTTTTAATAGTTTATGGTACTTCTTATAATGTGGAAAGAGGAAGTAATGAATAAGCCATTAGTGTATAAGATATATTTTATATCCATACAAAATCCCCAATCTAATCACTGTGAGTTTTGAGGGAGTTAAACAGACTGTTTAGGTTTTACATCAGTACCAATCAGAGATTACAAATTTAAAAGATTCCATATATACTAAATTACATCAATTGGATACAAAATGAATCTACCTGATTATCACTAAAACAGTCCAAAATTGATTAAGGCATCATTGCTGGTCATTAAAGAACACATTTATACTGAAGAGAGGGAAAAGACATGTTTCAGATTAAGACAACTAGTAGAAAATGAAAACAGAAGAGCAACAAAAATTCTGTCCATTCAATACAGGTGAACTAATTTTCATACAGTTGATATGTTAGTCAACTCTTCAAATATCTGTATAAAAGGCTTTTACCATTATATAAAGACTGTAATATGATAATGAAATAAGATTGGAGATAATGCTATGTTAGAAGACAAAATAAAAAATAATAAAGTAATGTAAAGCATAGAGTCTTCAGGTGCTAAGAAACATTTGAGTAAAAAAAAATATTTTTTGTCTTAAGAGTAGGACTGCAAGTGATATTCCATATGGATATATGCAATACCTATTTCATCTGTGTGTGCATATATATATATATAGTAACGGAATGGGATTTTACCTAATATGATAATAGGTTAATTAGGTCATCACAGTGGGAAAGTCTAGCTAAGATCTCTGCAAGTATGTACCCATGTATACTTTTATCTCATTCCAGGGAGATGAGGGTTTAATACTCAAATACATGTCAAAATATATACATATACTCACCTCGTCCTTACCATTTTTCATTTCCGTTATTCCCAGTTTTCGAACTCAGGGAGAATCTGCATAGTCTCTAGTTCAGATATATCAATATCACTTTAAATGCGGATATGCATAAATATGTGTAGGTGTATGAGGATAGGTATGAATGTGTGAAAATATGTGTAACTGTGTAAAAATATATGTAGGTATGTGAGAAGATATGACCAGCTGAAATTTGAATATAGAAAAATATATCGAGAGTTTTTAATTTAAACACTTTTATATATCTAACAAATATATTTACAATAAATAACATTTAATAACAAAATTTATAATAAGATATTAAATATTTAATTTAACATTTATGATTACTCTTTGATTATAGTTTATTTCAATGATTATTTCAAACCCTTATCCTCTACAAAGAATAACTATTTGATGTCCATATTAACATAAATGAAATTTATTTTATACTTATGATTGTTTAAATCGTTCTTGCTTGTTACATCATTATAGTGGAATTATAATTTGTTTTATTTTCATTAACTTGATAGGTTAAATTCATATCAGTTATATTGATATGGGATTTCCCTGTTATATAATCTAATTAAAATAAAGACAAGAAAAACTATTTATAATAGAAATAATTAATCAAGTATACTGAAAACATTTAATTAAAATATTAGTATGAACAAACAATATATATATATAACAGTGTAAGCATATAAATGTTGGGAATAAATATGTATTATGTAAAATCTTATCTTTCCATTGATGATGATTGGAGTAAATAGGCAAGTGCTCATCATAACCTATATTTTATTTTACTTACAATAGTGGCAATAATATTTATCCATTATGTTATGTATTAACACTTATTTCCCCCTTTTTTTTCTCATGTGTCATAGCATCAGCAGGGAAGCGAACCCGCTAACCCGGGACAACTGTTTGTAAAGCAGCCATTGCTGACTTCTCGACCACCAATGCTTGACTTATTTCCCCCTTTTTGTATCCATTATAAAGAAAAGATATGAACATAAACATTGATATAAAATATGTAACTAAACAAAATTCATGACGTCAGCCCAAATGTAGTTTTAAGGTTCATAAGGAAAAAAGTCCTAGTGAATCACTTTAATAATCCTCAGTAATCCGTTTCAGGCATAGATAGTAAAATATGAGTGTTCTAGAACACTCATTAAAGCACTTGTACTTTCCATCCTTGGAACTTCTGCTGCTTTGGAGTTTAGAGTTGTTCGATCCATTTATTAATGGTAAACTTGATGTTTTGTAGTACTGATGTTAAATGCTAGGTCAATTTCATCCCAGTTCTGACAATTATAGCTCTATGAGTGATGACTTTCTTTCCCCAATGTGATTTTGTAATTAGCAATGCATGGTTGTCTGTATTACTATTTATATATATTTTGATTTGAATAACTTGTATGAAATAAGTGATATTTTTACTATTAGATCTCCTTAATCAAAGTTAGTTCTATCAATGGTTTAAAAATTATAAACACTTTGGAAATTCGAATTTAATTTTGAAGATTTTAGTTTCGAATTCCTCAGTTGGCTAGTTTTAACTCTATATGCTTTTTATTATTTTCTTGAATATTCAAAGTTATTTCTATTATTGTTTCACCTCAATGGTGAAGGGTATTTATATTTCAAAATGCAAGTTCGAATTCTCTGCTTAAATTTATGCAGATTGTTCAGCCGATGAGAAATTGTTATCTCAATTTAGAGAAGAAGCTCGTTGGTTTTTATATTTTCCTATTGTTAAAACAAAAATATTCTATTAAAGATAATGTTAGATGATTTTGAATATTAAGTTTTGTAATTTTGATTTAAGTCCATTGTTTATGTCATTACTAGTGATTATTTTTTCCATATGTCATAGCATCAGCCAGGACGTGAACCCACAACTGTCTGCAATCAATTACTTGCTTGCAAGGCAGCTGTGATGACCCCTAGGCTAACAACGCTTGATTATTATACATAGACAATATGTTAATAGCAGTAAAATTTTTATTTCTTGATTCTTTCCTTTAAAATGATTTCATTCTTTGCTTGCATTTTACCCTGTCTAATCATATTTTTCTCATATTGTTGTAATGTATCAGAGTTACATCATAATTAATGAGATAATTTTAATAAAGGTTAGTTGTCGTGCATGCATTTTATTGTTTAATTCTATTATGTATTTATTGTATAATTAAGTTGGGATTCAAATATATATATATACTAACTCTATACCAACTAATGGTTTCTCAATTATAGTGTTTCATTTTTATTAATGTAGTGTTTAGTTGATAATATTATGTATTATCTTCGATCTTGGATTTGAATTAAGTCAAAAAAGTGTGTAAATGATATTGGATGGATGAAAGGGCCACAACTTACATTATCTCCCCAGTATAAAGGTGTTAAAGATGAATATCTTTAATTTCTTACCTTTCTACTATTAATTATTTAATGATTAAGCTAAGACAGGTCTATGATTTTTATTTAGAGGTTGATTATAATTTTTTTTTTTAAAGTGTGTTTTTATTTTGCTAGCGTATCTTGGCTTAAAATTTGTGTGTAATCGTTAGCCCATCAGGTAGTATTAAGATATTTTTTACTGCTCGATTTGTTCTATTCTCAGAAATATTTTCATTCAATATGTTTTTAATCTTTTTTTCTTGAGCAATTAATGATTTCTCAAAATATTTTTGTTTCTTAATAAGAGTTTCAATCATTTCCACAGATTTCCCCAAATCTTGATTAGATAGAGAGACTTCTTGTTTTGCTATCCAAGTATCAGCTTGCTCAGTATCTCTATAAAATAACTACAAATTCATATGTGGTTCATAAGAATTATTTGTTTTTCTATAACTTAAGTAAAGTAGTTTTTTTTATTGGTGTTACCAATTTCTCTTTTACTTCCTGAGATACATAATGATCACTGTATTATAATCTTTGACATGCTTCAATTGTTGTTAGAAAACTGTCTCTTCTTGCATCAATCTCTTTTACATTTTTCTTACTTAATTTAATTTAGTCATAACCATCATTATTTATTATTTGGGGTTGAATTTATATTTTGTAAGTTTGTATTTTATGTTAAGTTCTTTAAGAATTTGTTAGTCTTTCCCATGGTATGGTATCATGATTCGAGCAATATATGTTCCTTTGATGCCATTGCCTTTATCTATATAATATACATTTGGACCAGTGCATTTGAAGATGATAAATAATCCTTCATACATATTGCAGAATTTGTGGAAAATAAATTCTTTAGGATTGTTTATATGTGGTGTCTTAATGAAGACTTTATCTCCAATTTTAAAATGACAGCTAGCTTTTTTTAAAGTTTGTTATGCTTTTCACTCATTTTTAGCATTTTGTGATATGCCTCCATTTGATCCTTTTCTAGATCAATGGGTGATTCTTGTGGTTTGATATATGGGTGAGATTATTAACTGTCTATTATCTATGATACCATCTTTTTTTATTGCTCTGCCTTTTTGATTGCTAGGCTATTATTGTTCTTTCTCCTTTTGAATTGATAGTATTTATTGCTGTCTCTTCTTTTCTTTTTTCTGAATATTTGTTAACAATTATATTCTGATTGTTGGTATCAATATTATTCAATAAATCAGCGATCTGTTCTATATTTTGCATGTTGGCACCTAATAAGGATTGCTCTATCTTCAAAGGCAAATTATGTTTTACAATTCAGACTATTTGCTTTTGGCTAAGATGGTGTGCATCTAACATTTTTAATTTAGCTGTTTGCCTTTTAAAAAAGTGTTTTACCAGAAACACACCTATATTTTTCTTGTAATATTTGGTATAATAAAGCTTCTTGCAATCATTGTTCCAAAAGTTCTTCATTAGCAATATCTGATAGTCATTAAACATTTTAGGTAATTGAAATAATGATTCCCACCAAGATAGAATGTCTCTTTGTAGATGGCTGCATGCTATTATTAACTACTCACCATCTGAAAGAATGTTGTTGATTGAAAAATACAAATTCAAACTTCTTCAGTATTCAATGAGAGCCTTATTGGTCAGATCTTTAAATACTTTTAATTTCACAAATTGATTTTTCATATTTGTTTGGAAGGGTATGGTTATAAGTGTTACTCGATTCAATTTGGACATTTACTGATGATTGGATATTATTGAGTATTTATATCTTCTTTCATTGGGTAGAAGATATTTTCATTATTATTTTGTATTAGGTACATACATTTGCTCTCATTACCCATTTCATATTGATCTCTAATCTTTTTTTTTTCATCAATTCTTTTAATAGTTTACAAAATATGATTCAATTTCTCTATTGTTGTTTTAGTTTGATCTTCTAAAGGCTTAGCATTTTGATAAATTTGACTTTGTTTTTCTTTCATCTTTTCTAATTTCCTATTGTATTCATCCTTTAAATTTTTAATTGTTTGATTTATTGAAGCATTGCTGTTTTCTATTTGATTTAATATACTGGTGTGATTTTTCAATAAAATTTCAATACTGTTTTTATTTTGCTTTACTTCGATTTCCATTAAGTTTTGTTTCATGTTAAGTCATTGATAATTATTTTCCATTGATTGAATTTTTTTTTCATGATTATCTAATTTAGTATCTTCTTTTTTATTGTGATCAATTTCTCTATGGATATTCTTCATTCTTTCACTGATATCTTTTAGATTTAGATGGATTTTACCTTCAAAATTTTCATATATTTTTTTCATTTCCATTTTATTTTCTAATTTTTCTTCAAATTCGCCAAGTCTTTTCTCACATCTAAGGTCTTTCACCTCTATAATCTTTTCGAGTTGCCTTATTTTGTTATTGATGTCAGTGTGCATTTATGATATTTCAGTTTTGAGCTCAATTTTTAGATTATCTAATTTTTTTTTATAAATCTTTTGTTATATTATCCATTATTTGTTGTTGATCTGCTTTTATATCTGCTTTCATATTATCCATAAATTGGTAGAATTTGCTAAAGATCTGCTGATAGTTGCAGGTACTGATTAGTGAATATTTACTGCATCATTATCATCATTTGATTAAATGATCCATCCTTAGCATTTTCTTTCTCTTCCTCTGGTTTATTTGGAGTTTCAGAAATTTTAGAGCATTGAAGAATTTCTACTATGGTTTCCCCAGATACAATAAGGTCTTGTTCTGTTTCTATATCTTCTAAAATAGCACTCCATATTTGTTCGTTATTTGTTTTGTCTCCTATTTCAATTTCCTTTTTTTCAGTACTCATTTCTAATCATATCATTTTGATTTTGCTTCTTATAATCATGTATTTTTTTACTACTTTATTTCAATTTATAATATTAATTATTATTTCTACTTTTTTAAACTGTGATATTTCTTATGATAATGTACATCATGAAAATATTCATTGTCACTAACACTTTTACTATTTTTGTCAAAACAAAATTTTATATTCACAAGAACTGTTACTTTATTTGACCTATTAATTCACTATTGGCTATCAACTATTTTATATGATTTTTTTTTTTACTCGTAATTTTCACCATTCAAGTTCAATTTATCATACCAAAAAAAAAATTATAAATATGTTTGTTTTATTGTTTTTAATATTGACATTTTATGAAGGCTATGAATATGAGGCATGGATCCTTGAAAACGTTAAGCCGATAAACTTTAATACTAATTAATATCTTCTCTAATCAACAATTATATATTGACATTATTGAAATGTAGATTAATATATAAAATCCAATTAACATGCAATTGGATAGATTTTATATGTAACCAAGTATGATATTAATATACAATTTTAGGCCCTGCAGTTACGGGATTTTACCTAATATGATAATAGGTTAGCTAGGTCATCAAAATGGGCATGAAAGTCTATCTAAGATCTCTTCAAGTATGTACCCATGTACACTTTGATCTCATCCCTGGGAGATGAAGGGTTAATACTCAAATACGTGTTAAAATATATACATATAGTCACCTCGTCCTTACCATATTTCATTTCCGTTATTCCCAGATTTCAATTGAACTCAGGGAGAATCTGCATAGTCGTCTAGTTCAAGGTATATCAATATCACTGAAAATACAGGTGTGCATAAACATGTGCAGGTATATGAGGATAGGTGTGAATGCATGAAAATGTGTAACTGTATAAAAATATATGTAGATATGTGAGAAGATCTGACCAATTGAAATTTGAATATAGAAAAATACAGCGAGAGTTTTTAATTTAAACATTTTTATATATCTAACAAATATATTTACAATAAGTAACATTTTAATAACAAAATTTATAATAAGTATAAAATTTTTAACATCTATGATTACTCTTTGATTAGAGTTTATTTCAATTATTATTCCAAACCTTTATCCCCTACAAAGAATAACCATTTGATCTCCATACTAACATAAATGAAATTTATTTTAACTTATGATTGTTTAACTCAGAGGTCAGCAACCTTTTGGTAGTGTGGTGCCGAACCTATGTTACAATGTTATTCCGCGTGCCAACATGATTTTACCAACCTTATTATATTATATTATCAAAATTGGTTCAGTTATAATGGGCTTCAAAGTTATATATAATATTATAGTATATGATATACACTACTATATAATATATACTTTTGAAGTCCATTATAACTGGATCTTATATTATTGGTCATTCAGTATTTTAAAATACTTAGCATCATGTGAAAAAGTACCTTTTTTAAATTTGTAATTTTTAACCTGCTTATTAAAAATCATATTACAAATTATAAATTAAAACTTTTTACCTATATAAAATATATAATTTAAATAAGCAAAAAATATCGTGAATTCTAATATGATTAGTCATTTTTTATTATTAAAATAAATTAATGTGAACATTGCCCTTGTACCTCTTTGCTCAATGTCAGGTATGTAACTGGTTACTTTTAGCTTCACACATGCTTCTGAATATTCAGGTATTAGGCAACTTCTTTGTGAACTCAAAATATTTTTCATATGTGAGAAAATTTGTTCACATAAGTAAGTTGAACCAAATGCTGAAAGCAGAGCACAAGCAGTTTTTTTTTTCAAAGAATTAAATCTTTTAGGTAATGATACCCAACAATTGAGAATGACAGCAGACTTTTCTAGACAGTTCCCTTCAAGAGTTTTCTGCAATTCTACAAATTTAGTTTTCCACAATTCTGATGACATCAATTTGATTAATTCCATTTCAAAACTATCAATATCCATCCATTCAAAAAGAGATAAATCAAATGAAATCATCTTTAAATCAATTAAGTCAGGCATGATGAGAAAAGAAAATATGGCTGTGTGTATTTGGAAGTCTTTACATCATTTGGAAAATTCTTCTCTGAGAGCTTCAATGTATTTTTGAAGTTCATCTTTATTAATGTTATATTGATTTGCATGGGCCTTTACATTTGGAAAGTACTTGATGCAAATCCTTTCCAATATTCAAAACATTCTAGTACTTTTTGATCCTTCCCTTGCAAATGCAAGTTCAGATGTTTAATTATATCATCAGAAGCATCAATTTACATAAACAGCCTTCATCATTTATTTCTGGATAATGTTCTTTTTCATCAAGAAACATCTTGATTTCTTTCAGACATGATACAAACCTGTTCAAGACATTACCTTAACTAATCCAACAAACATTGCTGTATAGAGGGAGGTCTATATATGTACTATTCATTTCTTGCAAAAGGGATTTAAATTGCCTATGTGTTAATGAAGAATGAGAAACTATGAAATTAATTATTTTAATGACACTGTCCATTACAGAATTCACACATTGTGATGAGATTTTTGCAACTAAATTTTCCTGGTGTATAATGCAATGGAAACTCAATATTTGATGTTTAATATGATTTTCACGAAGTTTAGCAAATCTCTTTTCCTTTCTGACCATTGCATGACTGGCATCAGTAGTAATACTAAATATTTTATGTTAATTTTCTGATTTTTCAAAATAATTGAAAAATGCAGTGAAAATATCATGTCCCTTTGTTGTACCAGTAAGGGGAATCAAGCAACACAGTTCTTCATAAATATGATTGTTGTCACAATATTGTGCAACTATTGCTAGGCATACCACATCATTTACATCAGTGGTTTCATCAACTGCAACACTGAATGCAACAGCTTGCTGCAAACTGGTTTTCTCTTTTGTTGTTACATCTTCGGCCATGTCAGTTATTCTTTTTTGAATTGATCTTGCAGAAGCTGGTATTTCTTGAATCCGAGACAGTATCATTTGTTTATTATATGGTAGATCACTGAATAAGATTTTAGCATTTTTCAAAAACGTTTCTTTGATGAACTGTCCATCTGTGAAAGGTTTGCCTTTCAAAGCCACACAATGAGCAATTGTATAACTACATTTGGTGGCTTTATTTTGGGTTCCAATTATTTGACTAAAATAATTAGTTTGTTTCTTAAAGGCAGAAACAGCTCTTTTTATAGCTTCACTTTTCTCATCTGAATTTTTAAAAATGAACACCTGTTTAGTTTGATAATGTCTTTGTACACTTGAGGTATGACATACATTACTTTCCCAGCATAATATACACACAGCACAATCTTTTTGCTGTACAAATTCATATTCATTTGTCCAAGAGTCTTGAAAAGAGCGAATATTATGTTTTTGTCTTTTGTGGGACATTTTGGGAATCTCTCAGTCACTAAGCCATGAGAATCTCTTTTTTGAAAGAAGTGCCACCAATAAGCATCGATTATTTACCATTCAACTACCGAAAATAGCTTTCTAAAATTGATAATATAATAAGCTTTTTATTTGGATTACGATCTCATTTTTTAATTTTATCAGAAGTAAAATGTGAATATGTAGAATTTTTTTCACTTGCAAACAAAAACATCTTTTAAATGAAGTCAAGTGTATTATTTTCTGGTAAATAATGATTTAATCGTAAATTCAATGTTGAATGTAAAAACAAAAAAAAAAAAAAAAGATGCTGAAATTAATATATATAGTTTTTTACTATTTCAATTTATTCCGAGTGCCATTAATAATCATTGGCGTGCCAAGCATGGCACGAGCGCCATAGGTTGCCGACCCCTGGTTTAAATCATACTTGCTGGCTACATCATTATATTGGAATTATAAATGTTTTATTTTCATTAATTTGATAGGTTAAATTCATATGTCATATTAATGATATGGGATCTGCTTGTAATATAATCTAATTATAACAAAGACTGGAAGCATCATTTATAATAGAAATAATTAGTTAAGTATATTGAAAATATTTAAATGTTTAAAATATAGGCACTCTTCATATACCTGGAGCCTAATTGTAAATATAGGGGATTTGAACTCAGACTTCCAAGCATTCTTCAACTACTTACACTATCTCATACCACTGACACACATACATGTAGAAAAGATAAATAATCACCAATATACATATTTCGTACTGAGCCAGCAGTCATCAGTTGGTCCAGATTATTATATCACACACATATATAATCAGTGCTCAGTTTATATTAAGATAGCAAATACTCATACTTTAATGGACAAGCTTCAATCTACTCCAACTCTTCAGCCATCAATTCCATTGAAATCTGATGATAAAAAAGTTCAACTCCCATGCTGATGCCAATATTATTACCATCAGATTTCAATGGAATGGATGGCTGAAGAATTGGAGTAGATTAAAGCCTGTCCATTAAAGTATGAGGGTTTGCTACCTTAATATAAATTGAGCACTAATTATATATATGTGTGAGAGATGATAATCTGGACCAACTGATGAGTACTGGTTCAGCACAAAATATGTATATTGGTGATTATTTATCTTTTCTACATATGTGTCAGTGGTATGAGATAGTGTGGATAGTTGAAGTGTGCTTGGAAGTCTGAGTTCAAATCCCCTATATCTACAATTAGGCTCAAGATATATGAAGAGTGCCTGTATTTCAAATATTTAAACATTAAGCTTGCATCATGCCCATCCCTCTTCTAGGTATTTAAATGGATAAAATCCTATACATGAAAGGTCAGAGTGACTTGAGGTCAACATGGCATGGCAATAACATTGGCATCAGCATGGAATTTGAGCTTCCTATCATCAGATTTTAATGGAATGAATGGTTGAAAAATTGGAGCAGATTGAAGCCTGTTCATTAAAGTATGAGGGTTTGCTATCTTAATATAAACTGAGCACTGATTATGTATATGTGTGAGAGATGATAATCTGGACCAACTAATGAGTGCTGGTTCAGCATGACATATGTATAGTGGTGATAATTTATCTTTTCTACATGTGTGTCAGTGGTATGAGATAGTGTGGATAGTTGAAGGTTGCTTGGAACTCTAAGTTCAAATCCCCTATATTGAAAATACTTAATTAAAATATTAGTATAACAAATAAATATATATATATATATATGGTGTAAATGTATAAATTTTGGGAATAAATATGTATTATGTAAAATCTTATCTTTCCCTTGATGATGATTCATAAACAAGCAAGTTCTCTTGTAACCTATATTTTATTTTACTTACAATAATGGCAATAATATTTATCCATTATGTTATATATTAACACTTATTTCACCATTTTTGTATCCATAGTAAAGAAAAGATCTGAACGCAAACATTGATATAAAATATATAACTAAATAGAATTCATGATATCAATAGCTTTAATGTCCATGAGGAAAAAAGTCATAGTGAATCACTTTAATAATCCTCAGTAATCCGTTTCGGATATAGATAGATATAGATGTGTTCTAGAACATCCATTAAGTCATTTGTATTTTCCATCCTTGGAACTTCTGCTTTGAAGTGTAGAATTGTTCGATCCATTTAGTAATGGTAAACTTGATGTTTTGTAGAACAGATGTTAAATGCTAGGTAAATTTCATCCCAGTTCTGACAATTATAGCTTCATGAGTGATGACTTTCTTTCCTCAATGTGATTTTGCAATTAGTAATGCATGGCTATCTGTATTGCTATATATATTGTAACCATATATTTTAGTATAAAATATATTAATTGATGTAACTGGTATAAAAATTTTTCTTTCTTCTTTTGGTGATTTGATTGGCTTGATTTGCACTTTGAACAGATTACTTTCTTATATTATTTTAATAAATTTAAATTTGCTTCTTCCCATATACTAACTCATATCATAATGTTTAACTTTTTAAAATTTTTTACAACACATTAAAATTTGGTAAAATATTATAAATAATAATATTTTATTTTTATTTGTTTAAAATGATCTTAAAAATTATTTCTATTGAATTAAAAAAAAACCATTTGTTCAATTAAAATAAATTATTAAAAAATAAATACAGTAATTACGTATGCGTCTCAATGTAATAAAAGAAAAGAGCGCGAATTTAAGAGAAGATCGTCTGTTAGTTTGCTTTTGGAGGGAGAAAGAAAAGAAAATGGTAAAGGCAAATGGTGTAAATTTGATAAGCTTATTTTAAAATAGTTAATAAGTAAACGGATTACCACAAAATTTGCTATAAACGTAAAAATAACCTAGTGGTATTTAATTAAGATGAATTGCTAAATTTAAAAAGTCTGTTCAAGTCGGCTGGCCAAGTGGATCAAATCACCGGTAACAATTTTCCAATATTACATTTTTAAAATGTCGGAGCTTCCCAGTTTAAAAGAATTAATTGCAAGAGTTTGGTATGTTTTAAAATGTTTATTATTCTACAATTTGGAAAAATTAAATAAGTATTTTAATTACAGAAGTTTTATGAATATGAAAATTTGCTTTTTAAAAAAGAAGAAGTTTAAATTAAAGTAAAATGTTAAAGTTATCAATATAGTTTAATATTTCCATTTCCAATTCTAATAAAAATATAGTATTGATTGATATTTAACTTTACAATGCCAGTAATTTATTTGCTAGAATTTGTTTAACATTTGGATAATAAACCGTCTTCAAATAATTAATCAAAGCTATTTTCTAATTTTATCGTCAGTTTGGAATGAGTGAATTAATTGCTATAATTGGTATTCCTAGATTTAAGCGTGGATAAATAAATATTAGCATGGATGTGATAAACTTGGAACATTTTTAATAGAGAAATGTAGAGATTAATAACTTATGAAAAACATTTTCATTTAAGTTCTGCGTGTCATGTTTGAAATTGTTTCTTGTTTATGGAGCCACGTAAAATCGTTATTCTAATAGTGATTATAATAACTAACACAAATGGATAAAATTACATGTTTGGAATTCAACTATAATTATAGCTATTACTTCGTACATTTATTGTTCAACACATCGTACATGGATTTCACGGATCATATTTGTCGTTATAAAATGCTATACAATCTAATTTGTGACACACACACCTGCTAAAATTCATGTATTGAACTATAAAATGCTATACATTTAATTTATATCACACACACACCCATTAGATTTTATGTATTTGATGAATAATTCATTGCTTTAATTTTATCGTTATATGAACTTGCATGTGAAGTTCATAAGTTATATTTTATTAAGTTTAAATTAATAGGGGTTGAATAAAATATTTATTCAAGAGAATAGCGCTTGCGAAAAAGCTTAAAAAGTACTGAATGAATTCATGAGATGTATCAATCTTTATGAGTTATTTTGTTAGTCTTTCCAGATTTATATTCCTATACTAATATTACTTATATTATATTACACATGTTTTATTTTAAGAAAGATAAGTTAGTACATTAGTTGTCCTGATTAGCGTAACATTTATTATGCAAGAACCCACATTTGCTAGAGTGTTAGTGTTTTCTGAATGATCAGAATAACTGAAGGGGATGATTTTGCACTTTAATGTGAAGTAAATAGTAATGTTGTTTTAGAATGTAAAGGGCATTAATCTGTGCTGGTGGTTAATCCGCAGATTACTTTATTGCCATTTTTGTATTTTACACTCATTCCTGCGCTGGTGGTTAATCCGCGGAATGGTGTACTTGTACTTATTGCTTTATGATGGTGTATAAATCCACAAAACGTTTAGTGTTATTTAATTCCTCCGTGTAGATGAATACATCCACAGGAATATGTTTTACTTCATAGATATAAGTTGGGCAAAGTATTTTAGTTAATCTGCTAAATCATCTTCTTTCATTTGTAAGCATAATTTATAAGTTAGATCATCAACTTGTAGCAGGACATTCTATTCAAGTTACTTCATAATAATTAACTGTTGGTTGATTATTATTTACCGGAGTGTAAGTTTAAATTATCACTTTATTTAATGATTGCATTGTAGCTAAATCCTACAGACATAATATTATTTATTATATTATTATAAGTTTACGGTATGGATTTATTGAATCTGGAAATGACGTTAAATATTTCATGAGTTGATGCTGAATTTAGTATAATTTTCTCAATATTCATTGTATCAAATTGAAATATAAGGTATGATTAGGTTCTTAAAAACTGTACCTATGAGATGTTATTGAAGAAAGTCGATGGAATTATAATTTATTTATTTTATTTGTTTATTTATGTCTTTAATTATAACATTGGAATTAATTACTTATTATTCATAATTTTGTAAATAAAAGTTGATTTATAATTAAACTTACTGTGCCGTTGCTATGTGTCATTCGTAAAATCAGAAATCATAAACCTTGGATAGAGCATACATTGAAGTACATACTATCGTCAACATGATATAAGAGTTTATTGATATTTTTGAGAAATCATTTAGATGCTTTTCGTCTTTGGTAATTTATGATGTGTAGGGTACAATAAAATCCCATTTACCTTTTCCATCATTTTGGCTTTGCGTAGTTGATTCTAGTATACCATACAAATTGATTATTAAACTTGTAAACAGATTTACCAAATAATGACACGATTAAATATATTTACTTAACGTTTTTAAATTGTCATTCGTCAGTATAATAAGAGTCTCAATGATATAGTAAACTATAAAAGAACCCAAGTATTTATGTTTATTTATTGCAAAGCTTTACCTGGACTAGCATCTGTATTAGAAATCATATAGATGGTTTAAAATTTCATAATCTTATGTAATTCCACAAATTATGCCATCTTGTACATGGTCGGCCATCGGGTCTCATACAATAAAAATTGCAAATTAAGGTTTGAAAATAATAACATTACACTTATAATTTGATTAAAGTATTTTATCATAATACTATGGTAGTTCTTCGCGGTACACCCTGGCTGCGATCAAATTAAATCATAAAAAGTTTAGGTTAGATCATTAGTTTGGTCTGTGGTAAGTTGCCCCAGATGTTGATTGTGGTCTTTCATGCATAAAATAGATAGCATGATATGCTTTTGGATACAGCTCTTAATAGCTGACAATGTGCAACGGGAATTGATCAGTGATAGAAGTTACGATTCTTAGTGCATTTGCGTTTCTGTAGTTGGGACCACACAATTTACGGTTACAATTTTGAGTGCCGCAGCGGGTTCGGCACGATGGGTAGTTGAAGGGGCGAGCGGATGGTTACAATATATATATATATATTATAATCTACACTCCCAACACCGCTCATATACATTACATAAGCGAAATGCCCAGGCGCCAGTTCTATTAATGAATAGAACAATATAACAAAATATATAATACAAAATTATTACTGAGACTCTTCAATTAAATCTATGTTCAGCTCAGCTCAGTGGGAGGCTATAGGCAGTTCATAAGATATATGATAATAAATGAATAAAAGAAGAAATATTACAAAACATTTAATATAATGTAAATTCCTTTGTTAATTAATTGTATGATAAAGAATCATAATGTTTATTTGGTACAGTCTATTAAAATATACTTTAAACTTAATTTCTTCCTTCATCCAAGTATAACATATATCAGCTTGCTATAATTATATTCTTAAACAATTCTATGACTTGGCATATCATAATCTAAACATCTACTTTAATGCCAATCAAGAAATAAACAATAAGATCTCAGGGAATTTTAACAAACACAGTTGAATTAAATAAACTACATTGGCCCATAAATTATAATTCTAAAGTATGATAAAAATGTAATGAAACAAATTGACTAAAATATTTTACTGTGTTTCAATAATAAGATAATGACAGAGATAGGGTATTTTAATCTCATATCATCATCTAACAAATATACTGACTTGGCAACCTTTCTAATACGTTTATCAAGTGGCAAATGTTCTTTTATAATGTTTGGATTAAGAAAAACAATATTGTCAGACACTAGCAAATTTAATATTATAACTCTAAAATAATATATCTATTTTGTAATAGATTTATGAAATGTGGAGATGTGGAAATGGAAATACGAATGTACACAAGAATAACTCAAGACACAGTTTTTAAGATTTTAAATAACTAAAACAAATCATTTATTACAATAAAATAAACTTGGTTTAACATGATATTAACAAATGGACTATTTGTCTTACAGATTTTTAAATTATCAAATAAACTTTGAGCATCAGTTTGGGATTATCCCTACTATCAAAGCAAATTAATAACAAAACTTAAATATCCTGACTTCGAACACATGCTTTGCCTACATGTTTCATCTACATGACAATAAATAAATAACATGTTATATTATTAGCACAAAAAAATACTTTTGAGAGGATATTACTCTTGATTAACAAAATAAATCAAATTAATTATATTTGGCTCTCAACAAAGCAACTTTCTCTAATTGACTAAATAATCACTTTCAATTACGTATACCTTTCATGCATAGCAACAAAATCATGTTTATTCTGATGATTTGATGATTTATAACCTTTATTTAAATAAATACACTGTATTTTAAAATATTTATTTCCCGTTTTAATCTCAATACTTTATACTTCTATTTAAATGAATGTAATGTATTTCAAAAGCATTTATTTCTCATTTTAATTTCAATAATTCTATACTTTATATACACGATATTATTTATATTACACATGTGTGTGCATGTTCAAGCAGCAATAATATAAAACAATCTTTTCTATAAACTCTCCATTCATTAAGAAAATATCATACAATTATTTTATTTCGGACAATGTCGTAATTCATCAATGAAATAAGACACTAATACTACATCAAGAATTAATCTAACAATTTATCTGGCCACCTATTAATTAACACATAGCTATATTTTCATGATTATACATACTATACGTTATAAGGGAAATCTACATGAGGAGCAGCTAAACTTTTACTGAACACTTCTACAATAATTCATCTGATTCTAAATATACTTTTGGTGGGGACTTTTTCCTCATCACCAGAATCTAAGAAAAAAAAACGTCACATAACTTCCTAAGCATCATTTAATCATACTTCAACAATAACTCATCTACTTCTAAATACATTATTGGTGGGGATTTATTCCTCATCACCAGGGCCCTAAGAAAACATCACTTCAAAATATCATTTAATCATACGCATATAATATCAACTAGGCTCTACTCATGGAAAATTATTAACATAGACTAAATAAGCAAAATCTTTTATCCCTACAGACATTATAACGCAATCAGATTTCTTTCTATTCTCATAGCTTTTCTAAATATTGAACATCATAAATACACACTGGCAGATAAATACATACAGATAACATACCAATCTGTTCAACTCAGCAGAATCCGACAACGTCCAAAATTTATACATAAAATATTCACAAACTGAACTTTATCAAACAAATGTCATAATTGTGCAAAACAAACACACACCCGCGAACAAAAATATATAAAATTAACTCTAAATTACATACTATGCAGGCAACATGGTAATTAAATATTGCATTAAGGTATAACTTTTAATTCAAAATAAACTTTAGGTTACTTTTAAAATTTAATATTTATAATTATTACGAACGAACTTTCTTTCATATCTTGCAAACTATTTCTATTATACGTTCGTTGATTCAAAAAAAAAAATTCTCACTTTGAGATAATAAAGTATGCAAAATAAATATAAACCTCTCTAATAATATATTTAAAAAAATATTTCTTTCTTTTACCTTCGTAAAAGAACAATAAGACCTATTTGAACACAATCAATTTTTACCAGCGTATTCCTCATTTGGATACGCTTCAGAGACGGTCTTGAAGATCAAAATAACCCAAATTATAAATGAACATAATAATAAATAAGCCTATCTACCTATCATATACATTAATTATGACAAGCAATAAAAAAAAATAAAGAAACAAAGGTTATTAGTTTTGTAACTTAAAAATAAAAGTTCACTTGCAAAGCTCGGTTCCAGGTTTATGAAACAATATGGGACACATTCCAAACTGAATTTAAATTAAAATAAACTGCTGTAGGGTAACCAAACAAATATAATCATGCTTAAATAGGACTCAGCATCTTCAATGTTCATAACAAAGTTATTTAAGTTACTGTATCATACATAAGCAATCAATTTGTCTTCTATTATGACGAGAATATAATAAATTCTTAACTACTGTTGGACAGGAATTATCTCACTTATTCCATTGTAGTTCTAAATTGAAAATGTAATTATTTTTAGTAGTTTCTTGAATAGCATTTAACACTTTATAATTTATTATATGCCTGGTTTATTCTTAAATATTGTCCATTAAGCTACCGTGTTTCCTTAGTAATTCTTCAATTAATAATATTTTGTTTTATTTTCCATCTTTATCGAAGAGAACAAAAATTACCCGCATTTCTATCCTTCCATTCGATTTAAGCAAATACTTAATTTGAAGTAGCTCACATTTTATTTCCTTCATTTAAAATACGTATTATTTCCAGAAATACCAGACAAACAAATACTGTCATCTCTTTATGATGAATTTAAACATGGCATGATTTATCAAACTATGCATATCCTTAAATTTATGTTTAATTCTCACAAAAACATAACACGGAAAATAGTGAAGAATTAAAATATATTCTGTAAAATAGTTCTGCATGCATTTTCCAGATATATTAAAGAACACACGTTGGTTAATGATACAACAATAATATTCATGCACTTTATTCCCATTTAAAATGACAATTAAGTGAAGTAATGTAGACTGGACATTATTAACATACATTTTTAAAAAAACACTAGTTAGGAAGAGGTTAATTCAATATGTTTAAATCAAGGAGAGTAAAGTAAACTGAGTACCTTTTAAAATTTAGAACTGCATTCTGAAATTAACTTGTCCCATAATAAATTTCTTGGGATTCTTTCAAAATTTTACTCCAAAGTCTTTTTAAAATCAATTTGACTTCAGCAACTGGTTTTACTTTCACAAAAATGAGCCACTGTTTTTGGCTACAATTACATTACATAATAAGCAAATTTTCCACTGGAGATCTTTGTTAAATAGCTCTCTTTAGCAAAGTTCATTTCCTTCCACAAGGTTACTCCCATGCTCTCTTCTAGCTCAGCTAATTACATATTCAAAAAAAATCTTTTAAAAAAAAAATCACTTTGATTTTTAGAATTAAAATCAAGATAAAAATAATAATAAAATAAATAGCTTTTACAAACTTGAAAGAAAAATGAATATTAATTAACTATTAAATAAAAATGATTAATAATTTATTTAATTTGTAAAATAATCTATTGATTCAACTATCTATTAATCATTGGAAAGAAATATATATTTGTTAAATTATTTAAGATAATTACTGTAATTTAAATGTTTTTTATTGTGCATGTACTATTGTTTGCTGTTATTAAAAGATGAAAATGAAATGAAAATGATGCAGAGTCATACATGCATACACATGTACTACAACCTAAATATTAAACTATCTTAACTAAATATAATTGAAATGGATATTAATTGTTGACAAAAGATAAGTATCAATGAATGAAGGATTTTGAAACCATTCAACCAAATATTACACTAACATAAAATAACTTTGCATCTTTCTGACAAAATGTATTAATTCCATTAATAAACAACCCTTCTTCCTTACATTAAATACCCCATTAACCACACTAATAATAATGAATACCTATCAAGTGGTCAATAAACTGCATAAGCAATCCATATCCAAGCTTTAAACAATCTCCAGCAAAAAAATTTAAAATTCTAAGGCTATTTCATTTTTTTTAATATAATATAACTATTTAATTAAGATATAAAGTATCTTAAACCCTTGTGCCCATTCAGATAGTCACTATATATATATATATTGATTATAATAATTTGTATAAAATAACAGCGATGTTTTTACTATTAGATCTCCTTAATTAAAGTTAGTTCTATCTATGGTTTAAAAATTAGAAACATTTTGGAAATTCAAATTTAATTTTGAAGATTTCAGTTTCGAATTCCTCAGCATTTTAATTGAATTTAATTTTGAAGATTTCAGTTTTGAATTCCTCAGCATTTTAACTCTACATGCTTTTAAGTACTTTCTTGAATATTCAGATAGTTATTTCTATTACTAATTTCTATTTGAATTGCAAATTCGAATTCTCTGTTTAAATTTACCAGGTTGTTCACCCGATGAGAAATTTTTATCTCAATTCGGAGAAGCTCATTGGTTTTCATATTTCCCTATTATTAAAACAAGGATATTCTATTAAAGGCAATATTAGATGACTTTGAATATTAAGTTTGTGATTTTGATTTAGGTCCATTGTTTATGCCATTACTAGTGATTATTATACATAGATAATATGTTAATAACAATAAAATTATTATTTGTTGTTTCTTTCCTTTAAAATGATTTCATTCCTTGTATGAGTTTACTCTATCTGATCATACTTCTCTCATATTGTTGTAGTGTATTGGAGTTACATCATAATTAATGAGATAATTTTAATAAAGGTTAGTTGTTGAGTATGTGTTTCATAGTTTAATTCAAATATTTATTTATTGTATGATTAAGTTGGGATTTAAATGTATATACCAACTAATGGTTTCTCAATTTCAGTGTTTCTTTTTTTTTAATGTAGTGTTCCGTAGATACTGTTATTATCTTGGGTCTTGGATTCGAATTAGGCCAAAAAGAGTGTGTAAATTATACTGGATGAATACAGCCACACTTTACAATATATATATATATAATCATAAAAAAATCGGATTTAAGAAATCATTTAATGAAACTTTAAAAATTCAAATATTGAATACCACCTAAGAAAAAGATCAAATAAAAATTAATAATTATAGTTTGAATCAAACTACAATATTAAAATATAAATTTTATACATGCTTTGTTCTTTTTAGTTTAAATAAAAATCAATTTTGTTAAATTTAAAATTTAGGATTAATCTTTTGTAATTGTATCAATGTGATTAAACAGGTTTGATTTCCAAATTGATAGTAATAGGATCATAATTATACATCTAAATTAAAAATCTGATCATGATTCACCCTGCCTTTATCAAAATTTTATGTTTATTGATTTTTGAATTATTGAATGGTAAATTTCCTAGATAAAATCTTATTTAAATATAAACTGATTATAAGGTCTCTTGCTCTACCATTGGAACCGAAATCTTGTATGAGTACTTCAAATTTTATGAAATGTTTGTGAATTTTCCAATGTATTGCTGAACTTGTCTCAGTTTAACCCAAACAAAGGATGGTGGATATCAAATCGACAGTCTCAATATACCTTCATTCCTTACAAGTTTATCAATATAAAATTTATTCAGAACTATCAATGATTATTTTTTACTGATATAAATGATGTCTGAAATAAATGATATAATCCCAAACTATTACAGTTCTGAAAACAAACATCATCTTAGGCCAAATGTCACAAAATCATTGCATTCTCATTTATTATAATTGCTAGCATTAATCAAAGACTGGGTTAAGTAATTATGAACAGAAGCAGCTATCCAAGTTAGGTAATAAAAAAAATAAAAGATAATTGTGTTTAAATTTAAACGATAGTTTTAACAAACCATTATAGTTATAGACTTTTCTATATACATTTATCGCCTATTTCATATAGATTCACTATTTTATATAAATTAAGAGCTTGTCGTTATATTTGTGTAAATGTATTCTAAATTGTGTCAATGGAAAAAAAATAATTATTTTTTTTCTATAAGTGTGAAATGAAGAACAAATCTAATAACCAAAATGATTTCAATTATTTAATTAGATATTAAGATTTAAAAGAAGGAAAAATTAGAATAATGTTTTTAAAAATTCTGATCACAAATTGAGGTACCATATAACTGATACATACCTTAATTTTAATGTGAATTAGTATTATTGGGTAAATACCCTGTATGGTTTGGCATAGTTGGTAGACTGTGCTGACATGGGATCAGGGGTCACATGATTGATATTAGTGCTTGCAATTCTGGCATTCAAGCTTCTTATAAACTCCCAAACAATAAAGACATCGAAATTTTTTTATTTGGGTAAACTGCACTTTAATATGAGATTCAATGACTGTGATGTTGAGTTACCAATTGATATCTCTTTACATTAATAAAGTAGGGATTAATAAAGAGTTAAAAATGTATATTTTATGTATCTTGAACATAACCTTATGTGGATTTTAATATATCTTATTATTTTGGTCTCTGTCATGTCTGTACTATATGCATGGTTGTATAAATGGGTGATTTATTAGGCAGTGTTATGTTAGTAAGAATGAAATAATCATGGAAGTACAAGTAGAGCACATAAAGAATAACATGAGGGTTAATAAATTATATGTTATTGCCATTTACTTGCCCAATTTGTGTTATTGATTGAATCACCTAGATATCTATAACATATGTATAGACTAGCATATAGATCTTTGAGTATTCATTATGACGGTTATCTCCATATTAATTTTATATAATAAAGCTATTAACAATTTCATTTGTACTAGCAGAGGAAACTTGTTGAGACATGTGGATGTTTGTCAATATCCATTATATGAATCTGTGAATAATATAAGTCTACAGAATAAGTGTTATTCTTGAAAAAATATTAAAGTAATATTCAACACATTTAGTCTAATTGATATTATTTGTCCATTTATTCACAGTAATCTAAAAATATATATATTAATTAATAAATAGAGGCTAAAGCACTTAGTTATTCATATGTAATCATTTCATTTTTTTTAAAAATTTAATAAATCATTTATAGTTATAAGATATTTCATTTTGTATAAGCCCATATGTATTGCTTCTAATATTTCAGTAGCAAAGTTAATTAACCCATATATTAGTACATCTATATAACTAGTATATCATGGCTTTGAGCATAGAGTTTCTGTTATCACAACTGAGTGGGCTATTAAGATGAGAATAACTTGGAATGGTTATTGAATACGTAATATTATTGTTTTATTTTTCTAGTAAATCAGCTGGGTAGTTCAATATATGCTTAGAATAAGAAGGAAAGTCTAGATCTTTACATAGACTTATATATATAAATCCACTAACCATCTCCAACTTATTATATACACGTTATGTATATATGTATATGTTAATATGTCTTACATATACGTTATATACTTGTGCTTATAAGTAGAAAGAGATAAACTTTAATGCTTTCACATTAACAAGATTTATAGCAAAAAGAATACAGCTTAAACATTTAATTGTAGTCAATAATTTATTTATTACAACTTTGCAAAGTTTAATTTGAAAGATTGGAAGTGTGTTATGACTGTATTATTTTTACAATGCAAATACTGTAATAATAAACAGCTATTCAAAAAATAAACTCGCATGTAGCTATTCTCAATCATATAGTATAAACAAAAGAAAAATAATGAAAAATAGAACCAAAATAAATCAGCTATAAAAAATTTAAATATTTATTTATTGAATAATTAAACAGTTACTAAACATTTCCATAAATATATTTTATTTCATCCAATAAAAATCTGGACGGATGTCCAACATTATCTACATACAGAAACATTGGACTTATAACACCATAGCCTAGTATTTGTTCTGACTGTATAGATTTACATAATAATGTTTAATTAATTTTACCTAGTTATGGTTATTAAAAAATATTAAAACAGTTTAAATATAAAATTTAGTAAAATTTATTAAACCAAATATACTTTCAACGTTTTCGTGTCATATTCATGATTAGTCTGCTAAGAACATGATTATGACATGAAAGCATTGATAATGCATTTGGCGCAGTAAATTTTTACTAAATTTTATATTTAAACTCTGTTTTAGTATTTTTTTTACATAAATAGTTAGAATGGCAGAATATCAAAATATAATTATGATTATTAAAAAATATATAATTATTCTAAAAATATATAATAAAAATGTAAACATTAAATTTGAACATAAAATATATAAACTAATTTTACGTTCAACTAAATATATATATATAAAAATAAGTAGAATATTATATTAATCTAAATATAGTATACAAAAATAAGTAGATATATAACATTAAGTTTCTAGGTGGATATTATTGCTCTTTCAAATATCTTAATCCACATTATTAATGCCCATCACTTTATGAAGGTATTCATCAGATGCTAAATTTTTTACCATAAAATCACCTAAATCTTGAACATATATTTTACGATATGGTTTTTTGTTTTCTTTTGCAGAGTCTTCAGGTATCTTATTTTCTGCGACTAAATAGTTGCCATGCCCAGGTTCTTCTAAAAAAAGCAAAAAAAAAAGAAAAAAGAATATAGATTCCATAGTGATTAATACAATCTACATTTTTAAATATATGTATGTTAAATACATATCAAATTATCAGTATGTACATTGAAAATCTAAGTGTTTGATACTTCTAGATTACTTGACAAATGAAAACTGCCTGTGAAATGCATACATAGGAAGAAAGAAGGATGTTTGCAATATGATGAAATTGAAATAAGAAGTACTAAAAATTTGAAAATACATTTATAAAGAATTTTCAACATTTTTTCTTAAAGGCAGGTAAGCAAATAACCTAATTAGGAGAAGATTTTGAGTATCAAAATAATAGAGACAATTCCCATCAATTGATCAAACTAAAAATAGTTTTTAAAATTTTTCTCAGCTGATAACCATCCAAGAATCTCTAGCCTTTTGGATCTGCCATTTCCATTCTAAATCATTCAGGACAACATATAGGAATATAGTAACAATTAACAATTTTTATTTGGGGTAGTTAGTTTTTGTTTATAGGTACATCATAATTTAATGAGCCTTTCATTAAAATGTGAAATGTTAAATAATAATATGTAAACAAATAAAAATCACTTGTGGCAATCTTTGACTGCTTTCTTTCTAACCATCAACAAATTAACTTAACATTCGAATGTTCTAAAAATACTTTAAATAAAGTGATGTGATGTACTGTGACTTCTCCTTAAACGGAATCAGGAATCTCTCAGCAGCTATGCCCAGAGAAACCTGTTAGCCACTTAAACCTGTTAGCCACTTTACCTTCCTTTTCCATTGTCCACCCTAAGTTTTCCCATAATCTACTTCCACAACATAATCTTTGTCAACTCCATGACCTTCATATCTAAATCCCCCTTATTTTCCCCAAACCTAGCATAAAAACCCAATAACTCACTTTCTGTATAATCACTTTGTTCATATTTAATCTTCCATAACTTCATTATTTGTACCCTTTCTGCTTCCAAACATTTACATTGAAGTAACAAATGCCTAATATTTTCTATGCCTTCCTTACACAACTTGCAGACTAAATCACCCATATTTTTCCATTTATGTGTACATTCCCTTGTTGCTAAAGATCCCGTTTGAGCCTTAAACAATAAACTACTTTCCTTACTATTATCATAAATTAACTCACACCCAATGTTCGGTTTACTTCTATATATATTTAAACTTGGTTTACTCTCCATACTAGTTCTCCATCTCTCCAACTCCCTATTCTTTATTAGTGCATCTATTCTTCTATCCCACTCCTTCCCACTATAACACTCAACAATCCTCCTAACACAATCATCCCATCATTTGTACAAGTATACTGACATAACTTCTTTATCCAAATCTTCTGCATACCGCTTTACCTTTCTCACCCATCTTGTTGCCTGCCCTTTACTTGTAACCCAATTAAATACTATTTTGGCTATTCTTTTATTAGCCATAAACTGCAATCTGCCGAACATTTTCAATTTTTTTTTTGTATCCCTCATATAAAAACTTGACCATCCCATTTCTCCTTGAATTGCCTCTTTTGCTGTCCACACCTCAGCATCTAATGCATGTCTTCCTACTTCCCTTTGTACTTTTTCTAAGCAATCTAATACCCCTTTACTAACACATAATGCATCATTGCCGTATGTTAACCCTGCTACTGCCACTCCCTTCCATACAATTCTAGCTACATCATATTTATTATATGAAAACACTGTTAATTTCTTTATCAATCCCTTTCTTTTCTTTGCTTCATTTATCAATTTTTTCTCCCATTCATCCAAGCAATTTTTCTTATTACTCAAGATGATTCCCAAATAACTATATCTGTTCATCACACTTAACTTTATATCCCCCAATAAGAAATCTTTGTCTTCTCTTTCCCCAGTATTCACCATCATTATATTTGATTTTTCTTCACTAAATTTAATCCCTATATCTTTACCCACCCTTGCGCATGTCATCAGCATAACTTCCCATATCTTCTCTTTTTTCTGCACACAAAAAGACATCATCCGCAAAAAAAGACCCGACAATGTATATACTCTCTTGCCACCTGTTAACGGTATCTCTATCCCTCTTCCTAGACTTTCTATTGCTCTCTCCATTTCACTCAAATACAACACAAACAAAATAGGTGACATAGGGCATCCTTGCCTCAGTTCCACCTCATTTTTAACTTTAACTGATTCTATATCCCCTAATTGATATGTATAGTAATTATTTTCATATAATTTTTTAATAACACCCACCAAAGCTTCATCCATTCCCAGATTTGCTAAACTTATCCATAATCTATTTCTATTCACTCTATCATATGCCTTCTCTATATCTATAAAACTCATATATAACTGTCTACCTGAATTTACACTCATATCTATAAGTTGTGTAACTACAAATAAACTATCTCCTATACACCTATCTGACCTAAACCTCCTTGTATTTCCCCCACTACATTATTTTCTCCCATCCATTTTTGCAACTCTTCCAGCCACCATATATGAAAAAACTTTATATAAAACTGTATGTTACTGCTATTGGTCTATAATTATTTAACTTTCTATGATCCTTACCTTTTCCTTTAAATAATAATCTTACTCTTGTATTACTCCAACTACCCGGAAAAACTCTCTTCTGTGCCATCTTATTAAAACATAATAGTAACTTTACTTTTGCCCTATGCCCCAAATTCATTACCATCTCTGCTGCCCGTCCATCTAATCCTCTTGCCTTACCACTTCTCAGTTTCTTCCCTGCCTCATTCAGTTCATTTTCTGTAAATGTAATATTCCCATTACTATATGCTTTCATATTTTCTATCCCTCTGTCCTTCACATCTAACATCTTTTCTATATCCATTACACAACTATTCAATATTCTCTCTAATTCTTCTCTAGAGCTACACTGTATTCCCTCCTCATCCAGTAATACTATCTCTCTCCCCCAAATTTCTCCTTTTAATGTAATTCCAAAATTTTTTACTCCCATCTCTTCCACTTTTATTAATATCATCCAATAATTTACTATTTAGTTTCATTCTCTCTCTATAATTATCTATTTTAGCTAACTTCTTATTTTCTAAGTACTTTTCCCATTTAGCATTAATATTTTTTTCACTTTCTTTGTTCTTAATAGCATACTTATATTCTCGACATGCTTTTCCCCTCTCTTTTACACTTTTACTAACTCTCATTTTTCTATTACTTTTATTCTTCTGAATATTCTCACCTAAAACCCTATTTGCCACTTTTTCTATTTCATCACACCAATCCTCATACTCATTTCCAATCAACTCTTCCATGGTTTCTTCAACTTGTATTTTATACTCTTCTAACTTATTCTTATCATTCACTCTCCATCCACATCTTTCACTATTGTTTCTACTTTTATTCCTATTTTCCATCACACTACTAACCATTTCAATTACAATAAAATTATGATCACTATTACATACTCTCTCTTCATTATCAAACACTTTAATTTTCCGTACTTTATTCATTCCCTTTTTTTCTACCAATATATAATCTATTGTGTGGGATATATTATTCCTAGACCATGTATATTGTCCCTCATAAATATTAGATAAGTTTCCAGTGCTCAAATTTACTCTCTGACAAAATTTCTTCAAAAGCTGTCCATTCTTATTGTCTACATCATCAATTTCTTCAATATGCCTATTCATATCTTCTATAACCATTATTCTCTTCCCCTTTTCTTTAAAACTTTTTATATCCTCAACTAGGCACTCATATATGCTATTGTTTCATTCCATTATAGTTTGACTATCTCCAGTAGCTATATAAACTATAACCACCATCCATTCTTGTTTTCCCAACCTTATTTCAAACCACAAATGTTCTTGACATTTAACAATATTTAAATATTTTTTTGATATAACACCTATACCACCACCCTTTTTTCTTTCTCTTTTCTATTTATACCCTGCCATACCAAATCTTCCAAAACAGGTTCTTCTTCTCTTAGATGTGTTTCCATTACTGCTAATACCTCAAGCTCTTCATTTTCAATTGCTTTGTTTAATTCCTGCCACTTTTCTGGTCTCCTACCACCTCGCATATTCAAATACACAATTTTTTCTTTCCTAACTACTCTTTTATAAATTTTTTTATTCTTTCTTGTCCATTATGCTTATAAATAACTTGCTTACTGTTAATTTTACAGACCCATTCCCTCTCCATATCTACATTTAACAAACTATTTCCTATACGCCTATCTGACCTAAAACCTCCTTGCATTTTCCCCACTACATTATTCTCTACCATCCATTTTACAACTCTTCTAGCTACCATATATGCGAAAACTTTATATAAAACTGATGTTACCGATATCGGTCTATAATTATTTAACTTTCTATGATCCTTACCCTTTCCTTTAAATAATAATCTTATTCTTGTATTACTCCAACTACCCAGAAAAACTGTCTTCTGCACCATCTTATTAAAACATGATAATAACTTTGCTTTTGCTCTATGCCCTAAATTCATTACCATCTCTGCTGCCCATCCATCTAAACCTATCACCTTTCCACTTTTCAATCTCTTTCCTGCCTCATTCAATTCATTTTTTGTGAACCTAATATTCCCACTACTAACTGCTTTCATGTTTTCTATCACTAATTCTTTCACATCTAACATCTTTTCTATATCCATTACATATCTATTTAAGATTTTCTCTAGCTCACCTCTAGAGCTACATTCTATTCCCTCATCATCTATTAATACTATCTCTCTTTCCCCTACATTTCTCCTTTTAATGTAATTCCAAAATTTTTTACTCTCATCTCTTCCACTTTTGTACATACATATATAATGCAACACCCTCCAGTGTCAATGCTAAGAAATGCAATGAATAAGAATGAAATTATTCGAATTTATTTTCCAAGATCTTATATAAAAATTTAGATCACATATGTTATTTTCTACTTCCATATAAATTCTTGGAAAACTAATGAAAATGATTTCATTTTCATTCATTGCATTTAACAATTTTGACAATGAGGTTATTGCATTAGATTTGAACAGTTCATTGTAATAAATGATTTATTTCTCTTTCTATATTTCATATTAAAATGCTGTTTGATGAAATCTTATATGTATGTGAAAGTTTTCTGCCTGAAGGAAGTCAAAATATGTAGTTAACGTTTATATTATACAATTGCTTTCGAAAAAACGAGATACTAAAGCAAGACGTGATTTTAAGATTACTGCAAGCAATTATCATGTAATGCTTTTAAACAAATGACACTCGTTTAATGGTTTATTTCTTATTTTATTTAGGTGTGAGATAAAGTCAATTATTAAATGTATTTCATTAAAAATTCATAAAATCTTTGTTAATATTTTTTAAAAATACCAGAAGACAAATCAATAGATAAAAACTTAGAATTTTATGGAAAAAAAAAGAATTAAAAAAAACATTTGTTTTATTTTATTAACATGGGCTTTGAACGTTCCATCATCAGATTTTCAATGAAATAGATGGCTGAAGAGTTGTGGGTTGGAATAGTTTGAAGCCTATCCATTAAAGTATGAAGATTGGCTATCTTAATATAAAACTGAGCACTGATTGTATATATGTGTGGAGATAGTAATCTGAACCAACTGATGATTGCTGTTTTGGCATGAAATACGTATATTGGTGATTATTTATCTTTTTAACATGTGTGTGATCAGGTGGGTTAGCAATATGAGATAGCATGGAGAGTTGACAGTCATGTGAAAGTCTGAGTTCAAATCCCTCATATATTACAGTACATATGTGCAGATGTGTGTAAGCCTCTACAGTGTATTAAATTACTTATTAATTAATAAAATTTTTCACCAGATATTAAAAATGGTACAAATATTCAGATATTTGATACTTCTACTAGCAAATATGTTTCATGAAATGCATGTACGATGAAAAAAGGTAGTGCAAGAAAATCAGGTGGATCATTATGATATAGTGAAATTGAGATGAGCAATGAATGAGAAAAAAATGAAAATACTATATATATATATATACATACACACACTCACACAATTAATGTATCTACAATATCTTAGTACATATGAACAATTTTAAATGTCAACAAACAATATTAGTTTTGTAAACAAATAAATTTCTGAATATTACATGACAATGACAACAAAAAACAACACTTTAATGGATGAATAAAAAATAAATTAAGTTAAAAAATGAGATCTTTAAAATTTGCTTAAAGCATTATGGTTGAAACAAAATGTTTATAAAATAAAATAAAAATATTCAAATGAATAAAAAATAAAATTGGTACAATAATATAAGTTAAATTTTAATGATTAATCTTTCAAAAAGTGATGTGATGTTTAAGCACTAAAGTAGCACATTGTGTTTTAATCTAAGATTTTTTACAGCTATGAGGTCAATCACACTTCTAATGGTTAATCTGCACAAGATACAAAAAAGTATCCCTATTTCTTGATTTTCTGAAGATATGTGACAAAAGCATTCTATTTATAATTAGTGATGCATTGGACTATTTCTATCTTCTAGAATTAATTGTTAAATGTTATTTGAAAAATTCAAACTTTATTTATCCTTTCCCCAAATATATTCAGCACTCGGTAATGATATACAAGTTAATATGAAATGCATTGCTTCAAAGGATAATCTCTCTTCTTCAGGTGACATTGGCCCTAGCATGAATTTTAGATTCATAAATATTAAGTTTAAAGCAATGTCAGTAGAATATTCATACACTTCATTATGAGAATTTTCCTACATATTTTTCTCTTTTAAGGGCAAGTTTAATGAATCGTTTTCAAACATTACAGAACATCATACTAGATTGACTTATAGGATTATTTACCATTGTCATATGTGCAGTTTCTTTAAATTTTTTTGATTTCATTGCTCAAAATTCTTGTAATTTTCTCAATTAAATATACTCATTGGTTGAAGCATGATCTTCTATTTTATGTCTTGTCTCTGTAATCGTGCATTTGAGTTTTTTTTTTAATTGTAGAAACATCTAAAGTAATAATAATAATAATAATAATAATAATAATAATAATAATAATAATAATAATAATAATAATAAAAATTCTTGTTAATTTTAAATGTCTAGCCAATAAATATCATCTTGAAATTATTTTTGTTGAAAAAATTTAATGAAAACATCCAACTTTATAAGTATTTGAAAACCAGGTATTCTTCACAAACCTGGAGTTTAATTGTAAGTATAGGGGATTTGAACTCAGATTTTCAAACACCCTTTAACTATCCACACTATCCTATATAACTGATACACATGACCAACTGATGAGTGCTGGTTTAGCATGAAATATGTATATTGGTGATTATTTATTTTTTCTACATGTATGTGGTCATGTATATCAGTTGTATAGGATAGTGTGGATAGTTGAAGGGTGCTTGAAAATATGAGTTCAAATCCCCTATACTAACTTTATAAGATCGTTGGAATAAAGTTGTGCATATAAAGTGATGTATTTACTTTGAATAGTGGATTATTATTATATTTGTCTAAATGTTAATTGGTTTTCATTTTATTTTCCATTTTGCTGGGATTTGATAAAACTGTTTATATTAGTAAAACCAATTGATAGTTGATATCAATAAAAATTTGAATAAAAGTTTAAAATAGTAGTATTGTTTGAAGTATATAAAAATAATTAGTTAAACACTACATAAATATGACATAATATTACCAACATTAATTTGAACTTAAGTCCCCTATTGAAGTATTAATAATCTTTCAGGCAGTAATGTTTGATTTTAAAAAATCAACCAAATTCTGCTAAACGTATATTTTTTCCAATAAGTGGTATAAAGGAAGCTTTAGTTAAATTACTACTAAACTTATGTGCAAACAAATTGGACATTATTATAGAGGTTAAATAGAAATTGCATATGTTTTATGGGTCTTAATTAGATTTTAGGTTTTTAATGTAGATGGTTAAATGGGATGGCAGCAGGCTACCTACTTCAAAAACATTGTGTAAGTGTGAATCTCCAACACTCATTAAATCTGGATTTAAATGCAAAGTCATCTGTATGGCAGACAGTTATACTACTCATCATCACAGATCTGCTTTATTTCACATTTATATAAAACTCAAGCCAATATCTAATTTATATAACAATTGAACAAATACTCCTTTTTTATACAGATTTGCAATATTTTATTCAGCTTGACCAAATCTTCTTACAGTCTTCCCAGTCTATAACATATAAATACATTGCATTAACAACCTATGGAGAGTGGAGGGTCATATGAAAGTCTGAGTTCAAATCTCTTATATATTTACATTATATAAGTGCAGGTGTGTGTAAGCCTGTACTGTGTATTAAATTACACATTGAAACATAGTGCATTAAAGGTCTGCCCATCCCTCACATATGTATATAAATGGATTATTCTCCAGTACACGAGGGATCAGAATGACTACATCAACATGGATAGGATGACAACCTTGGTACTAATGTGGGGTTTGAACATTCCATCATCAGATTTTCAATGAAATGGATGGCTGAAGAGTTGTGGGTTGGAGTAGTTTGATTGACTATCCTAATATAAAGCTAAGCACTGATTGCATATATGTGTGGAGATAGTATCTGGACCAAGTGATGATTTCTGGTTTAGCATGAAATATGTATATTGGTGATTACTTATCTTTTCAACATGTGTGTGATCAAGTGGATCAGCAATATGAGATGACATGGAAAGTGAAGGGTAGTGTGAAAGTCTGAGTTCAAATCCCTTATATATTAACAACTTATATTATCTAACCTACATAATAAAGTTATACAATTAAATATCAACCCATAATATATACTTTATATATATTTTATACAATTATTTTAATATATGAACCTTTCCATTTCATCCAATCATTAAATTCAACATTATTTGTTTGTTTTTATATATAAGTAAAAGCACTTGGTAAGATTGTTTTTTAAACTTTATTAAGCATAATTTTCACTTATAAGTATTCCATGCTTGTTAATTACTAAAATTATTTACATAAACATGATTTTTTAATTTTATGTAAAATTTTAATATGCTGAAAACAATTTTAATAAGAATTGATTTTGTGTATAAATATGAAATAGTAAAATATTGATGTAACAATCAATAAAAACATCTTCTAGATGAAGAGTGAGTAATGCTTGCTACTAAGAATGGACATTAAACAAAAAACTAGTCTATGAGTATGACTGGCACAATAATCTAGTACTCAATATTCACCTTACTTAAATGAATGCTTCACAAGTAGTTATCTTAGACTGAGGAATCAATTAGAGGAGTTTTTGTTACTTTACTTAGTATAAAATATTTAAGATTCAATGTTTTTAATATCAGGATCATTGCTTTATAATAGAAAACTTTGGCTACTGAAAGTTTGAAGGCAAACGTGATCATATTGTACATCCCCAAAAACTTCTTTGGAATTGTAAAAATCTGCTTTTCAATATATCCCTTGCATAAATTATAACAATAGTTAATTTTATAGATGCAAAGAATAAATAAAAAAAGCCTTATACTAAAATATTTGTCTACATTCAATAAACTAATTACTAATATTAAGACACATGATATTATTATAATTTTAGCTGATTTTCTTTGCAATACAAAAAGTATTCAGAAAAGACTTAAGAGATTGTTCTCTGGAAGATTTGCATTCAGATAAAAAGATAAAGAATTGCCCCTCCAAGGTTGATTTTTTGCTTATTATAATTAATAATTAATTTTTTAATATAATAAAAAAATAGAATAAAATTTAAAATCCATGTCAATCATTTATTACCAGATGCACCCAGCTTTGGAAAGGCTGTCTTTTTTTTAATTGGTTGCTTTAATAATTTTTTTTTAAAGATTTAATGTAAATTAAACAAAATATTTTAATAATTATGGACAACTGAAAAGTACAGTTATTAATGGCAGAATAATAGCATTAAAAATTTATTATTATAAGATATAATAAAATATCTATATATACAACAAAAAACATGAAAATAACAAATTTTTAATAGAAAAGCTTTTTTCGATACATACAATTTGTATCTTTTTCAATATGTCTGCTGACGATTACCGTTAAATACATATAGCGACATCTATTCATAATAAACCCAACTAAAACAATATCAACATCATTATTTTATAAATATATACAATACAACATAAAAAATATATATATTCCTTCATTGAGTATAGGATATTCAAATATACTCAAAAACATATAAAATATATTAATATTGATATTTTGCCTATCTATCTTTCCATTCATCTAATTTTAGCCAATTATTAGTCAAATTAATTGAACCTTTATAAATGTTCATGCAATTACTATCATTATTTTTAATATAACTAGTTTCATATACTTTACGCCTATTAACATTTTTCAAGTAATTTAGTGCAAATATATTTTTAGTACAATCTATTTTATGACCATATTCTAAATAATGTATAAACAAAGCGGATTTATCATCTCTCCTATTTATTGCTGCGTTATGTTCTTTAGCTCTTATTTCTAATTGTTTACATGTATGTCCATAGTATACTCTTTTACAAATACCACATATAATTTTATAAACCATTCCTTTCTTATATTTTAAATTATCCATTATTTTATAGTTACCTATTAATTTATCCAAATCTTTACTATTTGCCCAACCTATATTTATATCTTTTTTATTATTTACATAATTTTTTAATAATGCATTATATATTTTAGGATGATATGAAATTTTTATCCATTTATTATTAGATTTGTTACATCTATTATATTTATTTTTATAAAAAACATTATCTATACATTTACTTTTATAACCATATTTAATATATAAATTTTTAAATTGTTCTTTATGTAATTTAGCTATATTTTCATTTGTATTATATCTATCATTTTTAATTTTAAAATTTTTAATTACTGCAAGTTTTTGGGTCCATGCTTGTTGTGAATCGACAGCAATTATTTTCCTCATATTATCTTCTTTTATAAAATGTTTTAATATAATTTTTTTATTATCATCTAAACTAAGCTCTATGTCTAAATATTTTATTTTTTGTTTAATTTCCGAAATTGTAAATTTTATATTATATATATTTTTATTAAAATCGTTATACATATGTTTTATTATTCTTTTATTACCAATTATTAAAGTATCATCTACATAACGAAAATAATGTGTTATATCTTTATTAATCAATCTATTTTTAACTATATTAGTCTCTAACTCATACATGTAAACAATTAGAAATAAGAGCTAAAGAACATAACGCAGCAATAAATAGGAGAGATGATAAATCCGCTTTGTTTATACATTATTTAGAATATGGTCATAAAATAGATTGTACTAAAAATATATTTGCACTAAATTACTTGAAAAATGTTAATAGGCGTAAAGTATATGAAACTAGTTATATTAAAAATAATGATAATAATTGCATGAACATTTATAAAGGTTCAATTAATTTGACTAATAATTTGACTAATAATTGGCTAAAATTAGATGAATGGAAAGATAGATAGGCAAAATATCAATATTAATATATTTTATATGTTTTTGAGTATATTTGAATATCCTATACTCAATGAAGGAATATATATATTTTTTATGTTGTATTGTATATATTTATAAAATAATGATGTTGATATTGTTTTAGTTGGGTTTATTATGAATAGATGTCGCTATATGTATTTAACGGTAATCGTCAGCAGACATATTGAAAAAGATACAAATTGTATGTATCGAAAAAAGCTTTTCAATTGAAAATTTGTTATTTTCATGTTTTTTGTTGTATATATAGATATTTTATTATATCTTATAATAATAAATTTTTATTGTTTAAAAATAACAACATAAAAGAAGTTTTAAATTCTTTTTATATGAATAATAGCATTACGAACAAAGTAATATGTTTTTTTAATAAGATCATCATTTTTGTAATGATTTTTTTGAGTTAGTTGCTTTAACAATTTTTTTTAAGATTTAATATAAATTAAACAAAATATTTTAATATTATATAAATAAGAATGAGAAATTCACAATTGAAAAAAAAATGTTTGGAACAACCTGGCCTGTTTGGTACAGTTCAGAAATGTACCTGGCAAGGTATTAATAAAGCTAAACTAAAATTTAAAGTATTAAATATTGGTGGTCGAGAGGTCAGCAACAGCTGCTTTACAAGCAGTTGTCCCGGGTTAGTGGGTTCACTTCCCGGCTGATGCTATGACACATGAAAAAAAAAGTATTAAATATATACATGTTATAAATGATATGTGACAGTTATGGACAACTCTTACAGTTTATTAATGGTAGAATGTTTGTGAATTTGACATGGTATAGCTTTACAGAGAAACATTCATACATTTACCAATCAGACAGAGAAAATAGAGATTTGACATATATATAGATAATTGAAAGAAAGTTTATTTTTAGCTCATTTTGGTTACTTTTAGAAAAGTTGCTTTGAAGTAACAGAAACAATGATAATGAATATATTCTCATAGTTACTAAACTTTTGGGATACTAAATAAGATTTCATAAAAGAAAATTTTATATATAAAAGAAAACAGCTATTAGCCCAAGATCAAAAAATATTTTAAACATTAAAGGATAAAATGGATACAGATAAACCTTTTGACTTACAATAAGTTACAGTCATGTCTATTCATAAGCCAGACTTTCTCACATCTTGGAAGCAAAGAGAGATGGAAAATATAATAAATAATAATAATGATGATATTTTATTATAGTTATATTACAGTGTACTATAAAATAGTGAATAACATTAAACAGACACTATACAGTTATACAACTTTAATAGAATCCATTTTATGTTTGCCAAATTATCTTGTTTGTAACTGTATTCACATATTTAAAATTCATTAGATATTGGAGACATAATTATAAAATCATATGTAAATGAAAAATGTTTTGCAATTACTGATATAAAATTTAATGATGCATTTAATTTTCTACGACATGGAAATTAAGATGCAAATAGAGTAGAAATGTTTATAATTAAAGTTGATAGAATCTGTCATACATTAAAGACTCAGTAAAACCTTT
The DNA here is from genome assembly GCA_028023455.1 of Epiperipatus broadwayi. Classification (NCBI taxonomy): domain Eukaryota; kingdom Metazoa; phylum Onychophora; class Udeonychophora; order Euonychophora; family Peripatidae; genus Epiperipatus; species Epiperipatus broadwayi. The sequence continues at coordinate 7,809,499 of JAQFVV010006198.1, forward strand.
GATAATGCTAATAAATGGTTCTTAATTTTAAAAAATATTTTAAAAAATCATTTTAAAAATGAAAATGCCTCAAATTAATATTATTTCAAATCCGTATTTTTGTATTTTTAACGATAATGTATAAAAGATTATGATCCAGAAATAAAAATATATCAGGAAAGCAAATAGCCTTCATTCTAAATGAAGCATTATATTTAGATTCATTATTGACATTTTATGACGACTAACTTTAAAGTTAATAAAATAGGAAATATTCTTGACACAAAATAACACTTTTCATATTTCTTTTTTCTGCCACACCTCAATCCTTAAATTATTTTTGATTCTGAAATGATTTTTTTTAAAGAAAAAAATTACTAAAAAAAAGTCTATGTATAAAAATATTTTCCCTTCCAGACACTTTCAGGTTAACAATCCAGAGAGTACATCTGCCTCTCAGCGACTGCTCAAGCTAGAAAGAGAGTGAGAGAAAAAAAATTACGAAAACAATAATATAAATAAAAATTAAATATTATATGCAAACACAAAATCTGTTGCAGCTTTTATATACATGGGCCAGCTTTTAAATGAGTATTATTATAACTTCTGATGACAGATTTATTTATTTTTTACAATTAAAAAAAAGTCTGTCTCTCTCTTTTGGAAAAATGTAAATGTGGCCACCCCTAATATAAGATATATACACCTTATAGTAGATGTGGGCAAATTTTTTCACGCAAGAGCTACTTGCAATTTTCTCCAAATGTCACAATCCTCTTCTTATAAATGATTTTAAAAAGACTTTTAATGATTTTTTTTTGGAAGTGATGCACTGACCAAAATATATATTACGCATTTTGCATTCATTATTATGAACTCTTCATCTTCTCTATTAAAATTGTATGTTTTTCTTTTCTTTATAATTGTTTCAGACATTACACCCCTCTTTTAAAATATAATAAAATATTAATTTTTCATGATATATTAATTAAATCTGTAATTCTTTCACAACAAAAAACTAATCATTAGCCTAGAAAGTGACTGGACATATTCAATGTTTCTAGTTGTACCTGTAATACTGTGCAATAAACAAATTTGAGCTGATGAATATGTAATTGATTTATGCATTACTGTGCATTTCAAATAAAGATGCATACATCATCTGACTCAATTATACACAAATTTTTCAATTGTAGAGAATCAATTGTCATTTGTAGTTGCCATACGTGTGTAAAAACTGTATTTCTTTTATGTACAGCTATCTAATTTAATGTTATTTAGTGTCGATTACCATTACCTTTTTTTTTTAATTCTTGGCAATCTACCAGAGGACCATGATTGATATTTTGCCCAAGCCTGTTCTACATTTACTTGATGCAAGCAAACTCTATTTTGAGAGATATCTCAACAATGTGTATAATAAAACATAAAAAAAATTCATTTCCATTATCTTTTTCTATTTCCATATTGGTAGCCTCTTATTGGACTGTGTTTAAGGCTGCTAACTATACCTTCTGGTATCAAGTTAAGACAATATTTACTCCATATCTTGACCCAAACTATATAGTCAGTTTTTGAACAGAATAAGTACAAGCGAATATAAATTAATGTGTATATGGTTGTAGAAAATTCTTTGGGATTTTTCTCATTTTTAGGAATTAATGGCTTGTATGCACTGTTTATGTATAAGTAAATGAGTTTGAATTGAAAATATTGTGTTTTCAATTTTAGACTCGCAGTTTTGTAGTTAACTAAAGAGGTAAAAGATGGCTACTAGAGGGTTGCATTAGATCCTAAGATTTAGGTGCAGTGCTTTCAGATTCAAGGCTCCTCACCGATGAAAGCCAAAAGCTAGAAACTAGTCTGGGAATATTGGATGAGTAAGCACTAGATGGGGATTTTATGCACAAACCTTCTTGCATCCATTGATTACTGTGGCTTGCACTGAGTGTCACTACTGTATGGAGAGTTTTGCCTCTGTTTTAACAGCTTGAGCAAGCATAAGAAATGGTGATCATGTGATGTTTAATGATTAAATACTACAATAACTTGTTTATTTCAGTAAAAGTTATATCTAAAGATACTTCATTCATTTGAAATGTCATAATCCTACAATAAATTAAAATTTTTGTTTATTAAAAATTTGTTACATCAACCACAGCTATTTATGAAAATCAATTGACATTATCAATAATGAGCATAATATAGTAAATATTACTGCTGTATAGAAAAATACAGGATAATTTAATATCAAATTTTCTGTCATAAGCTATTATTTGAATTATTTCAGGGTTTTTATAATAATTATTGTTTTATGCTATTGTCAATATATTTTATGATTATTATTTAATATTGCTATTCTTATTTTTCTTGTCATCATTATCGATATGTAATCTTCATATATGGAAATAATTATTGCCACAACTTTTCTGTCTTCTAAAATGGTCTACTAATATTTTAATGTAAGTTATGTTTAAAAATTATTAATTAGTTTTAAATGATAACGAGAATAATATTTAGAAACTCAAAATTAAATGTAAAAATTAAATATTTATATGTGGTGTATATTAAAAACATAATTTATTCATTATAATGGATTAATAATAAAGTGCAGTAAATGTCATCAGACAGCTTGTTATCAATTATGCATGTTTAATGTTAGTCTAGAATTACCTAAAGAAACAACTTTTTATTATAATAAATATATTACTCCCGCTTATATAAATACTCAATCACATATACACACACATATATATATATATATACACACACAAAGAAATCAAGTCATATATCACATGATCTAATTTAACAAGCTTGTATTACACGTTATATAACCAGCTTGCAAATAGCTCTCAACAAGCCTTTCAGAATATCCCCAACCTCAGAGTGGTTCTTCACAAGCTCATTATATAACATTTGTAAAACAAGCTTGTTAAATTAGATCATGTGATATATAATTTTATTTCTTTGTAATTATATTTTTTGCTATTAAGGCTTTAGTGATTTTATATTGCTAAAACTACTAATATATGGTGTATCTGAACTTAGTTCAGTCCCATACAGCTATTTAAGTTAGATAGCTGGATTGGAAGACATTTGAATATCTAAAAATTTCAGATTTTCTATTTAATAGATATTCATTACATAAAGTACTGGACTTTTTGGCCTGGTATTTTAAATCAAATGCTTGAATATCCTAGCACCTCACTGAGGAAGCCAGTAACAGAAACAGGTCTGAGGTTGGGGATATTCTGAAAAGCTTATTGAGAGTTATTTGCAAGCTCATTATCTATATATGTAATGTGAAGAGCATGATAATAGCTCTAAACAAGCTTATTTTTTGATGATAAATGCTATAAGAGAAAGCATTCAAATCGTCTTTATTTAGGATTGTCCCCATCTCCAGACCAGTTTCCATTTTCGCATTATGGCTCTCTTCAATGAGTGCACCAGATTTAAAAAAAACAACTCATGCTAAGCATTCCTCTAAAAGTTAACTCTTAAGAAAAAAATCTGAAATTTTTAGATATCTACCAAGTCTTTAAATTCAGTTCTACAACTGAAATAATCATATAGGTCTGAACTTACTCCAGATGTACCATATAATAATGGGCTTTGTAATTTAATTTAGCCAAAGCCCCCAACATAAAAATAATAATAGTAATAAAATCAAGTCATATATCACATGACTTACATAGCTTGCATTTACAAATATGTAATATGAAGAGCATGCTAATAGCTCTAAACAAGCTTTTTTTAATGATATATATATGCCAAATGTTTTTAGAGTCATAGTATCCTATGTAATGTGTTCACTCATTATGAAATGCAAACTGGAATTTAAATGAGAGAGATAAAATTTTGAAAATTTTTAGAGTTCTATTAAATATCAGATCTTAAAAAAAAGCAAATAAATGACATTAGTAAATATTGTACAGGTATAACGTTTCTGGCTAGAAAAAAAAGGTAAAACGTAAAATAGATATTAACATAATGGCCTTATGTTATAATGGTTAATACAGTTACTTGTCATGTTTGTAACCTAAGATTCAAATTTGCACCTGATAAAATTTAGTAGCCAACCTAGCTAACCAACCAAAATTGATCTCTAGTAATTAAAAACTACAAGACAAAACAAGAACAAAGAGTTACTACAATTCTCACTATTTGTTTGATGATAAATTTGATGTAATTTTTATCGTAGAAAAATAAATTTGATAAGTAATGTTTTCTGATTCACTATACATCTAAGACACATTTCCGAAGAGATCCTGGCCTACAGAGGCTACTAAAAGTTGTTTAAACAATTTTATAGATATTCACAGCATCAGAAAGCAATTTTAAATATAAAACCAAAAATGTATAAAAGAGTGTTTTTAAATTCTTTTAATTCTTACTATAGGAATGTCTATCAGTCTATCAAGTTCCTTATCCAAAGGCTAGTTAATGTTCTTAAACAAAAAGCTGGTATCAAATAATTGATCACTGCGCTAGTTTATAATTACTTTCTATCTTCTTAATATAATTTATTCCAGCATCTCAATTTTAGAATTAAATCAACATCTTAAAATTAGCAATTGTCACAATGACTAAAAACAAACGTCAAATCATAAAATATATTTTTCAATTAAATATTGAGTTTTTATATGGCACACACCCCATACTAGCATACACTGACTACTTTATTACATTTAGTGTAGATTTTAATCAAACCAATCAAAAACTTAATTATTTCTTCGGTTGTCAATAATTTTATACAAAGATAAAATTTGAAAGAAAAATGTTTGGTTTATAAACTCAAAACATTTCAAAAAGGAGGAAAAAATAACGACCCAATTTTGAAATACTATTTATCACACACAGTTATTGAAGTTATTAACATTTAAAACTAAACAAAAATTTGACAAATAAATATTTTACACATAAATATTTGGACTCTATGATCATGTGATATCACGACTTAAAATTGATAGGCGCATATGTTTTTATAAACTAAAGTTTATTTTTTAAAATAAAATTCATTATAAAATTCAAATATATTTCCTGGATATAACAATTTGCATTAAAAAAATATGAAACCAGAGAGCAGAAAAATCTAAATTAAAATTTATTATATGCTGTATATTATAATGACTGACTGTGAATTAAGTTGTAGGCAGGTAAGAAGTGTAAGTTATCTTAAATAGAAAAATAATCACAAGTTATGCTATTAAAATAAATAAATATGTCAAAATTTGTTTACATAGTCAAAGAAATTAATAAACTAAATAAGCATAAATTGCAATTAAAATGATAGGAGACATATGCACCCACATATATGTTGTGAAAGGATTTAAACATTTACTGCAATAAAATGGACAAGATAAAGCAATATTAAAGTTAAGCAGTGTAATGTACATATGCCAGACACATTAATTTGAAAAATCAACCATTACTTTTGAAAGTAAAAAAGGACAGGTATTATAAAGTCAGACATCTTTAATTTGCAAAAATAAATTTGATCAGTTCAAAATTGTAAATGCTAAATGTAAACTTTTAAATTCATGAATCTGTCAAAAATTGAGTTTACTATAATTACAGGCATATATATATATAAGGGACTTGAACTCAGATTTTCAAGTTCCTTATCTCTATCCAATTCATCTTTTACAACTGATACACATGACCATATACATGTGAAAAAGACAAATGATCTCCAATATATGTATTTTGTGCTGAATCAGCACTCATCAATTGGTCAAGATCACCATCTGCCACACATATATACAATCAGTTGCTCAGTTACATTAAGATAACAAATTTTAATAGACAAGCTTCAATCTTCTTCACTCTTCAACTGTTCAGCTATCCATTTCATTGAAAATCCAAGGATGGAATCCTCAAAGCCCTTGTTGATGCTGATATTATTGCCATACCCATATTAACCTTAAATCAATATGACCCCTCACACATAGGACCTTAATATGTCCATTTAATTATATAGAAGAGGGATGGGCAGAATACAGGGTGAATATGTAATATTTAAATATATGTATATTGTGTATACTAAAGTTAATGTAATTATAAGGGCTTGAACTCAGACTTTGAAGCTCCCTACATCTATCCAATCCATCTTATACAACTGATACACATGAGCCCATACATGTGAAAAAGATAATGATCTCCAGTATATGTATTTCATGCTGAAACAGCACACATCAGTTGATCCAGATTACCATCTTCCACATATAGATAGCAAATCTTCAAACTTTAATGGACAAATTTCAGTCTTCTCCACTCTCCAACTTTTAACCCATCCATTTAATTGAAAATCTGAGAATGGAACACTCAAAGCTCTTGTTGATGGTATATATGGGTGAAAGATGGTGATGTGGACCAACTGAAAATATGTATATTGGAGATCATTTATCTTTTTCACATGTATATGGTCATCATATGTATTGGTTGTACAAGATGTATTGGATAGTTGTAGGGAGCTTGACAGGCTGAGTTCAAATCCCTTATAATTACATTGTTTAGTACACAATAAACATTTATTTAAATATTATATATATATATTGTAACTGAATAAATATGTGGGCCATGCTGTATCCTAAGTCATAGCCTAATTATTGATCACCATTTATTACAAAATAAAAATAAACTGAGGAAGAACAATCGTAATTTTATAATGCCTGTGAATTGTAATATCATTTGTAACATAATGAAAATAATAAACTAAACTAAAATGAGTACAATCAATAAACAACAATTTAACATTTAAGTTAATAAAACAATGATAATAATCTTTATTATAACCTCATAGAATCCAATAGCATTTAGAATGGATAGAAAACAAATAAAACATTACTTCAATCTATCCTAAAATAGAAACATTATTTGCAATAGATCAAAGATAAAGCAATAAAACTAAATATCACTGTCTTATAAATAACAGTATATGCCTATAATATAGATCCCTTATAATAAAATGAAAATAATGGCAAAGTATTGCATAGATAAACTTTAATATTCCTTATGAATCAACACACTGTTTGTAATAATACAAACTTGTACCAAAAGTCAAACATTATTTCTATTTCTATTTAAATGAAATGATTCATAGATTGATGAAATAATAATCTTAATATGCTACAAGTTTACAATATCAATGATATCTAGCAAAATATATAACTCAATAATTGATTCCTAATTACAACTAAATAAAATAAAAGTACTGCTAACTCAACCTTGCTATTCCACTAATATCAATATACTCTTATTAACTAAATCAATTATAATAAGATTAAATACTTAACAATAATGCAAAATCAATTAACCCAACATATCTTTTCATTTTGACCAACCTAATATATTATAAAATAAAATCATCCTATTAAACAACCTTAAGATTTTCAATATCCAATCATAACAATATATAAAATAAATGATAGATTCCTATTTGATGCTTATTCCAACAATTGACAAATCACATCCAATTACTCTTCAGTTTATTAAAGCTAAGTTATTAAAACTTTAGACTATAACTGTCAAAGCATATGAAAGATTGTTAGATTTATTATAATCAAATATTAATATTAAAATTTAATATTTAAACTAAATATATGATCTACACTAATGAACTTTAAATATAATTAAAGCAAATCATTCTAATTTGTAACAGAATAAAATATATAACCAGCTTTATAACTGAATAAGATAACAATCTTTATGGCTGCATATTAATTTAATGTAATATTTATTTTAATCAATATTGACCTGAAATAAAATTCATGAACACTTCATTGCAACTATCTTTACTCATCTCCAATAATTATCATATTTGCACCTTTATCAATTATCAAATCAATTCATATATAATTTCTATTTTAGTATATCTATTACCTTGTTGCTAACAAAATAATTACACTAAGCTTCCAATTATTTATTAAATATTTAAGAATATCAGATTAGTTAATTTATGGCTGTATAAAATCGATACCTTGACAATTAATAACCATTAAATTCAATACAAAAAAAAGATATATAATTATACTTTCTTATGCATCCTGCGTTTTTGATTTCCAAATTATTTTTATAAATGCCTCTAATGAATTATGTGGTATAATCAATTAGTGGATATCATCTCATCCAAATATGATTACCCAATAAATTTGCATTTTAAATTGAATGACAATCAAGCAAATTTATTTGTTTCAAATTAAATTAAAATCATATATATATATATGGCAAATAAACATTTAAAATATAGGTATATAATCTGACTATGCTTTAAGCAGTAAGTTTTCAATTGACGTTAACTTCATATTTAAAAAGGCGATTGCCCATCAATCTGCTTGTAAGAGGGGAGATGACTAACCCGTTTTTCAATGAGCACAACATGAGATGAAATTAAAAAAAAATTGGATAGAAGTTGCTAAGTTATTTTTCAAAAAATATTTGTTAGCATGTTGTGACTATAAATTTATATAAAAATGTGTTGCTGGTAGAGTGTGGAATAGAAATTTTTTCCATGAAGTCCATCACTGGACACCATATTTATGTGCAGAATTTAAAAGAATATTATAGAGTAATACTATTTAATATGCTATAGCTTCATATATATATATACGAAAAGAAAGTTACTGTTAACACTAACTGAAATATGAATTAAATTTTAGCATAATGATTTATTAAAGTTCCAGTAGTCCATCTCTTAGTCAGTATGATTGCTAAATGAAGAAAGAAATAATGTTTTCCAGCTTTTAGCTTAAAAATGACCTACTATGAAAAAAACTTAACTACTCCATTGTAGCTCTAACTTATGTGTTTACCTTCATTTGCCTTACCTAAGATAGAAGAAGAGATCTGCTGACGCTTAATAAGTACTTAGCCAAACTACAAGAAATTCATCAATCAATTATAGGACAAACCAGTAGAAAAATATCACAAACTATTTATATGAAATAAAGCAAAGTGCTCCATTTTGAAAACCAACAACTCTTAAAAGAATCACAGGGATTAAATTGTTCATCTGTAATTCAGTCAAGACAGTGTATAGTAACAATAAATGGACTAAAACTCATATAACATCATGGCAAATGTGAAATAAAAATAATCTTGAGGACTGTTACAATCTATAGTCAGGACAATTAAAGTATTAATTTTTATATATATAATTTTTATCAGCAAAAGATGAACTAAATTAAGGAGTTAGTATTTTCATTATTATATATTTTTTCTTTCTCTTAGTTAAGCATTAACCTGTATCACTTTTTATTTATACCATATCTGCTGCATAAAACAAGGTACATGTTATCACTGTTTAAGTGTGTAAGTCAAACCTTGATTGGAAAAATTCCCCATCAGAAATCAATAGACAGTAATTAGTGGATGTAGAAAACTGTAATGTCATCTCTTAATGTTATCTAGAGGTTAAAGTGTGACAGTATTTATTTATGATTGAAGAAAATAAAGCTAATAACCTTACACAATTCCTTATAAATAATGGCCTGTTCCGCTATTCATTCAGATGATATAAATTGATAACTTTTAACAGATGCACATGTTTAAATATTGCAGTATATGGAAGTATCTGTTGGTTTTTTTTGAATGCATAAAGCATATTTACAGTTTGCTATTTTCATTAATTACTATCTATTGATATCTGTAATTTTTCTAATATAAAAATTCAACAAATGTTTTCACATATTGTAATATTTAAATATATATATATATATATTGCTTTATTCACTTTTCATTTATGCATTTCACCAAGTTAGCTGAATAGTGTAAATAAATTCAAACCAACTTGCTAGTGGTGCAACTATGAGTCTTCATTAATTTAACTAGCCCAACTAACAAATATTCTAGGAATCTCAGGCATCATAAGTTATATCTATATAATGAGCAGGAAATATTGCTGTTGTGGAGTTAACATTACAAGCAATGTACATTAAACTGATAATGCTCCTCAGGATGCTCATCATAATGTATGATTGGATCAATAAGCCATCATCTTATGTACTTGGAGTTTAGTTACATTTGTTGTTACAACATGACTCAATGATCTTTCATCAAGGTAGTCAGTTACAATATATATATATATATATATTGTAACCCCCTCATGTCTGAGTTTATAGGCACTGCTTTTATGTGAATATTTTTTTGTTATTATACATAACAAAATATTAAGTCATGTATATAGAAAAAATTTTTTAAATGTTAAAAGTAAGTATAAAATAAAGTGTGTTATTATTTTATTTATATTTCTTGAAACAAAAAACCGTTGCTATGGGAACCAACAGAAGCTTTCTAAAATCATCTGCATTCCAAGAAATGGCGGGAAGAATTGTAATTGCTCTGTCATTGTGTCTTTTACTGTATAGAAGTCAATAAAATTTTATAAGGATTTCAAATTAATATGCATTTTATGGAATAGAGAACCGTCTAGGATGCTTTCCCTGATCTTTCCAGTATGGAGTTATAGGCAAAGATATGCCTTAAAATTAATCTTGATTCTGTCAATCTATTCACCATTATTCAGTGCTGAAGAAATATTTGACATTTACTTGCTACAAAAGTAAAACTAGTCATCTAAAGTGATTATCCTATAGAAACGTACTTCTATAAATTAATCTACAAATCTACCTATTTTAAATACTCAGAATAAAATTGCAGTGGAAACTTTCATAGGAAAACTACCACACAATGAACCAAAAGAAGCTAAAATGTTATATTGCCAACAGACATTAAAATTTAATAATTAATGACCATATTCCCACATTTTCAGACACAAAATAAGATATTAAGGTAATCAACTAAACTTTTTATAGCTATCCTCAAAGAATTATTAAGTAATAACCTGTATATTTATACTTTACGTTTGTCCAATATAATAATAAATCGTACTTTCACACTTCCAACTAAAGCTATAACAACAAATTGAAAATTAAATTTAATGGCTAAGTGCTTTCAAGAAGATGTACTGGCTATGAATATGAGAAGTACATCTTCTTGAAAGCGCTTGCCCATTAAATTTAATTTTCAATTTGTTGTTATAGCTTTACGTTGGAAGTGTGAAAGAATTATTGTAAGTTATAAAGACTTTTTTTCATCTCATGCATGATTGCCATATAATTTTTTAAATTGTAAATATGCAAATACATTTATTATTATTATTAATTATTATTATTATTATTATTATTATATTTTTTAATTAAAGTTATTGTTGTTGTTAATGATTTTGTTGTTTGTCATTTCTCATCTGAACCCAAGCTTATTATTTATTTTGGTAATATAATAAAGTATTAGGGAAATACAACTGAATGTGCATGGAAGTTTGCTTCTATGTGGATTCAATTTGATTATTGTTTGTGACTAGTACTGACTTGTCAATTAAAAATAATTTGTATATAGTCACTCCACATGTACTCGATTGCCTATTAGTTATCTTTACATTCCCCTAGACAAAAATTAATTTGAAAATATTGTATTTTTTTCATTTTATTGCTAACTTGATTATTATCAATTGTCAAAAGGGTGGTTACCATTATATTATATATATAGTGACCTTCCGTTTTTACAATAGAACTGAATGTCAAGTCTTATGAAGATACATTATTTTTTAAAAAGAAATTTTTTTAAATAGTTTATTTTCTGGTGTATAAATTTTATTGTTAAATAGTAGATAAAATGTATCTGTAATTTATTAGTCACTTCATAATGGATATTATAAGATGGTAATAACTTGAAAACAGTCTTAAATAAATATAATTTTATAATATTTAAACTTAATAAGTTAATTCTTGTATAATTGTAAGTACTTAACTATAAAGTTATTATTGATTTTAACCAAAAATGAGTTTAACTTGTTAGAGTAGTAAATCTAAAATAATCTTAGCTTATCCATCACATCCATTAATTAAATGAAAATGACGTAAATGATGTGCTATTTTAATAAAGGATAACAACTATATCTTAAATCTAATCATTTTGAAAGATAATCATGATAATTATAAGATTTGGATGTATTTTAGAGGATGTGCTGGACAAAGAAGACTTAAAAGTAACCTAACCCTTTCTGTGACATATGTTTAAGACTTTAAAGAATTATTATACTTTAATACAGAGTATAAGAACTCTCCTCCTGATCTGATGGTTTTGCATTTGTTTTATTAATGCTTATTTTTCACTCTTATTATTATAGCAGCATATATGGACAAGAGTTAACGCTTATATATTTTTTAAAGTTTATTATTATAGTCTATACCAATATTATTTAGTTATTATTATTATGAGCTATTATTTTTAAGATAAGACAGTAAGCAAGATCAAGAAAAATCTAGAGTCAATCTTAAAAAGATGGGTGAAAAATGTATCTATAAGTCTAAATCAAAGCCACATCCATTTAAAGTCCATGACTATGTACTAGTTCAGATCCTTCACATTAGCAACTCCCAGACACATATATTTAAAAAGTTTCTGAGCCTGTATGATGGACTACATCAAATTAGTAGTCAGATTGGTGAAAATGCATTTAAGCTCTCCACATTTGATAGAATTAGAGGTACCTATAATGCATGCTGTCTAAAACCTGTTCCCCAAGAAAATGAATACATATTTTAAAGATTTAAGTTAGAAATTAATATTGCAATGCAATATAACAATTGTATGAGCCTTCAAGTTGCTAGTGTAGAAATTGTTTTACTTTAACAAGTTGAAAATTTGATAATATTTTTTAAAAAAAATTCCCCCAAGTAAATGGTAGTTGTGACCGTCAGTTTTTGCAGCAAAAGTGAAAACAAATCTTATGATGGTGCATTATTTTTGAAAATGATTTCTTTAAATAGTTTATTTTCTAGTGAATACAATTTATTGTTAAATAATAAATAAAGTGCATCTGTAACGTATTAGTCACTTCATAATGAATATTATAAAATGGTAATAACTTGAAAAACAGTCTTATACGTGTAATTTTATAATATTTAAACTTGAGTTAAGGCATAAATGAGTTTAACTTGTTAGAGCAGTAAAGCTAAAATAATCTTAGCTTAGCTGTTATATCCATTTACTAAATTAAAATGGCATAAAAGAAGACATGTTAATTTAATAAAGGATAACAATTATATCTTAAATCTGATCATTTTGAAATATAATAATGATAATTATAAGAATTGTTTATATTTTAGAGGATGTGCTGGAGAAAGAAAACTTGAAAGTAACCTAACCCTTTCTGTATCATATGTTTAAGATTTTAGAGTTATTATATTTTAAGAGAAGAGTATGAGAACTTGCCTCCTTATTTAATGCTTTTGCATTTGTCATATTAATGCTTATTTTTGACTTTATTGTAGCAGCATCTGTGAAACAGAGCTAGCCCATGTATATATTTTTATTTATTATTATTAGCTATTATTTTTAAAATAATGCTGAGCTTACATTTATATTGTACAATATATATTGTAACTTGAAGATGATCAACCAAAAAGTGGCTGGACACAAGAGAAGCCTTACAATCAAGCCACCAAGTTGGTCACCGAAAACCAATATGTAACCTAAGGAATGACTAATCTGAGAGTGATGAAAACATAAGAGAAGCTTTACAATCAAGCCCACCATGTTAGCCACTGAAAATCATTGTGCAACCTAAATAAGCAACAATAAGATCACAGGCTAACTAACAGTGATCTGTGGTTACACACAAGCACCATATGACATGGATTTTAAAACTTCACTCCAGAGTATGACTCCTCTTGTAGACAATGCCATAGCTAAATATAATTTTTAAAATACAAGGTTCTTTTTTTATAATTCAAAATATTTTATCTTAATTTTTAAGATATCTTTATCTCAAATATAGGTTCTTTTTAATCTTAAAATATCATATCATATATTTTAAAATATCTTAATCTCAAATATAAGTTATTTTATAAGTTTAAGATGTCTTGATCTTGGGGTTCAAATTCAGAAAAAAATCCACTTGTAACCAAATGTTAATGATGATACATTAACTTCTTAAAAAATATGATGGTTATTATTTAAACTGAATATGGAATATTTGAAATTTCTTTTCGTTTATTTCCATCATTTATGAGTGAATGTTGAATGTACAGAAAATTTTAAACTTTATTTAAACTTTCCAAATACAAACAAAATAGCTCAGTTGGTAGAGCGTTTGCCTTAAAATTTGATATTCAAGAATCTAAATGTGCGAGTTCAACTTCTAAGCGAATATTGTCACTGTGCATATAGGCCAGCAACACCCGAAGAAGAGTGGAGAATACTACTTCTCGAAACACTGTGTAATTACTAACCTGAATTGTCTATTTGTGTGTTATTACTAACAAGTTGTTTGTATTTGGAAAGTTTAAATAAAGTTTAAAATTTTCTGTACATTCAACATTCACTCATAAATGATGGAAATAGTCCAACATATCACATCTTATAATATACCATCATTACAAACCTTCAGACAAATTCTTTTCGTTTATTTTGGAATCTTAGTATTTTAAGAATGAAATTATGGAAGAATAAAATACTCAAATACTGAAGTAATATATAATTGACAATACTGAAGTAATATATATTTGATAATTTGAAAAACATTTAAATACTTTATAATTATTAAAATATAATTGTCACTTCTACTGACTGTAAAATACAGAAATCTTATATTTTCTGGTGTAACTTTGAATAAGCAATAACAAAATAATGTAGAAGATAGTAAGGACATTTTTTAAACTGCTCACTACACAACAAGTGCATTTGAAATAAATCAAATAATATAACATTTATCTTTTAAGAATGCAGGTAAAATAATTAAATAATTATTAATCAAAATGCATGTACAGACACTATATGACCATTGAAATGTACTCTTAAAAAATTATTAATGCAAACTTTATTAAAATAAATTTTCTGATAAATAGATGTGCTTATGCAATGATATCATAATGGCAATGAAGCAAAAACATATTTAATTAATAATAAAATATTTATTTACAATAATTATTTCTTTTAATTTACTATTTATAATTTCTAGATATTATTAACTAATACATCAGTGTATCTGTCTGAAAACCATTCCTACAATTTTATTCTATAAGTGATATTTACTACTCAATAGTTCTTTTATTCTCAAAATACAATCTTTATTTACAAACCCAATACCTATAATGTAAAACAATATACCTCTATGCCTTTGTCCATGCTACTATAACATATTATACCCTTTCCTTAATCAAAATAGTATTAAAATATCAGTATGGAGATGTTTAATAAATATTAATACAATAACAACCAATATTATGCAATATAAAAACATTTATAACCTTAACAATATCTATGTTAAGGTGAAGAAATAATGATGCTCGATACTGATAATATATTTGAAAATTAAAAAAAAATATAATAGAACTAACAATAAATTGTAAAGCCGAATATACACCAAAATATGTTCTAACATTAAAATTCTAGGTATAGTGGACAAGGAAAATATAAGCTAGCAAAATATGATCAAACCCCTGGTACTAAATGCAGGTGTTATCGATGAATGCATGAGCCACACATGGAGTGACTAAATACACATAAAAGTAATCTAATATGAATGAGCCACATTCTCTCTAATGGAGGGGCTAAATACATACACAAGTAATACAATATCCACTTAAAATTGCCTCAAAAATACTACTAATAATAAAAGACATGCCACCAATAATAATAATAATAAACATATAAATAATTGTTCATCTCACACACATACATACAAAAAGGCATACAATTCATTTACTTGGTTTAATATATACATATTGACAAATTTGCATAAATTATTTAAAATTCTTATACACCTATTGATATTTATTAAATTTTCCCTCAAAATACTAATACAAAAAGGCTGTTATACCTCTGGGTAAAATAATTTAGTTTTTTAAATACTCATTCAAAAAAACTCTGCAGAATAATAAATTAACAACATAAAATAAAACCTTCAACTGTATATCTTACCAATTCCACCTCTGGAACACTGCTTATACAAACATATTTATAATATCAAATAATAATCATAATATAATACTTATAAGCTAATGATTATAATAATTCTAAATATATATATATATACACAATAACTATAATACCATTTAGTGATTAAACAGTTAATTTCCTTTGCATAAGGAACACTCTTTTCAGTATGTTTGTTCTCTTCTTCCAGTGATATAAAAATACATACAGTACTTTTTCTAAGTAGAGTAGGCACATATATAGTAGAGATACTTTAGAGAAAAAGTTCACAATTATTTTACACATGTAAAATAACAGGAGATAATGGTAAATGAGTGTAATGGTGAATAATATATTTCAAAATGCATTTTTTAATAGCAATAAAGACAAAGAAGTAACAAACAGGAAGATACTTTTGATTATAAATTGCTTTTTGTAAAGTTATGTTATTATCATTTAACTTTTAGCTAGATTAATTAGAACGATGTAAGCTTAGTTATTTTCTTTAATTTTTTTAAAAATATCAGATAACATATGAAAAACTATTCAAATCACTAGATAAATAAATGAAATTGAAATGAATGGATAGGTTATTCATTTTAATATAAAACAATTCGAAAACAGTCTTTTCTTTACAATAATTTAAAAGTTAGTTTTCATAAATTTGTCTTTTATGATAACTTTATAAAACAATTTTAAATAATTGTTACTGCTTCTATTTTTTTATAGGTTTAATAATCTTATAGAAATTAATAGTTCTATATCTGAGCTTGGTATATGTAGGTTGATTATTTTAGTGGCAAATAATTAATATTAATGACTAATTAAAAGTTAGTTAAAACATGCTAGATATGTTTTTATAGCAAAGTTCAGAATTTAACTAATGTTATAACAATGAAACAATATACTTTTCCTTATGTGATTTTTCCATGGAGTTTTTTTGAAAAACTGTTAAAATTTTCTTTAATATCTTTTAGAATTATTGTTTAATAAGTAGGTTGGAATCGATGTTTTTAAGGCAGCATAACTTATTGGTTATTTACTCTATCATGACAATGATAAACAATAAAACTTTACATTTTAACATTGACTTAAAATAGTCAAATATAAACCAAACAATTTACTTTAAAACTGATATATAACTAAAATTTAAATGAAACGAAGTGTGAAGAAATAGAAATGTGGAAGTTTGAAAGTATTTAAATTTTTAATTGTATCCATTTTTATACTGATGTGTATGTGTATGTCTTGCTTCTTTCTCCACCCTTGCACCAAGATTAAGACTGCATTTCCTATTCATTAAACCAATAAGTTACAAGTCTGCATTATAATATTTAAATTAATAGTCATTATTGGCTTTTAATTGATTTGGCCTTGAACTCTGTACTTTAAATCCAGACAATTTTATCATGTGACCATCTATATGATAAATGAACTTGTTAATTAACAATTTTTTAACTCTAAATAATTATTAAATTAACTATTTAATAAAATTATTAACTGTTTTTTAAACTAAACATTTTTTTATTCAAATACTCTTTCTTTACTCTTTCTCTTGCATTATTTAAAACTTTATTATTTTTAATTAAAGACTAATTGACTGTACCCAACTTTTAAAATACACTTACTTTTAATAAATGTATTTTAACTTTCAACATTTCACAGGCAAACTCCAACACTCACACATATACATGCACAAGAATATAACCACTTTTAATACAATGAAAATAAATTAGTTATTCAATGACATTTAAAATCAGTTAAAAAAATAGAGCTATTGTCAATCAGTTATACTTATTTTTTAAATTCTAATTTTAAATACTTTTATATAGATTGATATTTAATAAGTGATAACAGTTACTTCAACATCATTTATTTTAAAAATTAACAACTAAAATTCAAACAAAGTTAACTAATCATTTCACTTTATCTATTAAATCTATTTAAAACATTACACTCTAAATTAACTCTTCTTTAGTTTAAGTATTAATTTTATTTTCAACCTAAAGATAATATTTTAAATACTGCTAAATAATTGGCCTAACTGAATTACTTTAACTTATACTATTGAAACATATAATTTAAGATTTTTATTATGAGAGTACAGATAAAAAAAAAATTACTTACTTATAATCTTATATAAGTAAAAAAATATTTTAAAGCCTTAAAACATACATCTAATCCAAAGGATTAAATATATGGTTACAATATATATCAAATCATTCTTCTAAACCTTAAGTAATTTCATCTATGCCCACTGTGAATATTAATATAAAAATCCAAATCTCAAGTAGTCAATTCAAAAAAATACCTATTTGTTTAATATCCATATTTTGATATTTAACATCATTGCAGTTTCCAGTTCAAGAGATACCTTTTGGATTAGTTGCTTGAGATTCAAACTTTTACATATTTATTTACAGGGTGCATATCTGAATTACTTAACATTTGGAAGAGTGATTTCATATTTAATTTGAGGTAGTGGTATGCATTGGGATTATTTCTTATATATTTGTCTTGGGTTTTTGCAAAGACTAAAATGACTAACCTTAAATCTTTCTGTGTATACATATATTACCATTCCTTACATTTCCAAAATATCTAACAAACTTACTAAAGCATTATTCAATAAATTTAAAATAGGATTTAGAACTCCTCCTAATTCTAACAGATTGATCAACAACTCAAAAGATTATATTGATCGATCATTCATCCCACATGTAGTATATTCCATTTCATGTCCTCATGAAAAATGCCTCGCTGTATATTATGGTGAAACTAAAGCTACTATTAATACTAGGCTTGCTCAACATGTGTACACTTACAAGAGAGCTCAGAAGAATGACAATATATCTTCTGTATTTTTGGAGCATTCCATGAAATCTGGACACAATTTTACTCCTGCCAATGCACTGAATCAAATGATCATGAGAGGAAAATAAAAAAAAGCATTCTATATTAATGGAAATATTAATGCTATAAATAGAAAAGACATTTGCTTTGATATATCGAAGAAATGGTCCACGTAACATGTGCTAATTTAAATATCTTTGTATATATATATATTATACATTTTTAAGAAAGCTATGATTATGAGGCATGGATCCTCGAAAACATTCAGCTTATTATTATATTTATTTATAACTTCTCTTTTAAACTTCAATTTTAGGTTTTTGTGTTTATATATTAAACATGTTTGTTTATGAGCAATTTAAGATATTTGCTAATTTAAAATTTCATGCTCTTTGTTTACTAAGTCTCAGTGCATCTTACAGTTCAAGAGGCCTTTTGGATGGGATGCTCGAGATTCAGACTTTTATATATCTATTCACAGGGGGTGTAGTTGAAATTACTTAATATTTGGGAGAGTGATTTGATATTTGAGACTTAATTTCAGTTAATTCAATTGTTACTAATTTTCTTCTTTTCTGCACCAATATAGTATCTGGTAAAATAAAAATGCTAACAAAAAAGGTAAATTTTTTTAATATTTAGCTTTATTACTGCTTAGCATGCTTTCAATATATTTAGATAGCATGAATATGATATAGTAAATATACTGAAAGCATGCTAGACAGTCATAAAGCTAAATATTACAATAAAACTACCTTTTCTGTATTTTTATTTTACCAGATATTAATTTCAATTAGCAGACACACACAAATTTGAAATTTCAGGGAAAAGTTTTTAGTAATAAAATCTAATAACGTCCTTTCAACACACGTTTGTCTTCTAGGCTTGAAAATAATTTAAAGTGAAATACAACAAATTAAATATTAAAATTTCAATAATATTATACAAGTTAACAAATGTCTACCCTTTTATTTCACTCCTTTTTCACTAATAATAACTACAATTCTGTATTTCTAAAATAAAAGACTCCCTAATCCTAATATCAGATTAAAAACTGTTTTGCAATGCTTTTAAGGTTTTTCTTTCTTTTTTTAACATCTAGTTAGGAATAGACAATTTTCCATAAACAATCAACAATTGACCATATTTGTAAAACCTTTGACTTTATTTGTAAAAATTTCAGCTACATAAGAAATTTCCAGCTTCACTCTGGATTTAAGTTTCAAGCCATAGATTTAAAAGCTAAAGCATTAACTATTTTATCAAAACGTCATATATATATATATGTTTGTGTGAGGGGGGAATGCAGGAATGTGAAAATATGCAATAGTAAGCACAAATTAATTTATTTGAGATAATTATAAAAAAATTATTGATCAATTCAATATTAAATAGTAGTTTAATAATGTTTTAGACTGAATACTGTTATAAATATTATTTAATTAAATTCTAAATAGTAATAAAATGTTAAAAGAGATAGAGTAAAAAAACAACAACAAAGAGTGTATAATTTAATTATCTGCCAACCTCAACTTAGAAGTCATAAAATAAAATCGTAAACAACTCATATAATACATTTTGCACTTATTATTTCTAAATGACTTACAAAGGATAGCATAATAAGAATTTATTACTTAACATATTTTTTTTTTTATGTAATATGACTACGATTATTATATTCAGTCTCATCATTTCTAATCAAGACTTAATTACAATTGAAACTGTAGAAGATATCGTAAATAATTAAATATTTATTCATTTCAAAGTAGGCATAATAGATTAAATAAAAGCAAGATTAATAAAGTATAGAACAATAATAAATCTTTTTATATAGATTCTAAATCAGAAAATAAATCAAGTGGATAAATATTTGTCTAGAGCAGCGGTTCTCAACCTGTGAGTCGCGACCCCTTTGAGGGTCGAACAATTCTTTCACAGGGGTCGCCTAAGACCATTGGAAAACATATTTTCAATTCATAACAGTAGCAAAATTAAAGTGTGGGAGTCACAAGGAACTGTATTAAAGGGTCATGGCATTAGGAAGGTTGAGATAAGTTAGATAAGTTAAAAAGATAATAGCAATAGTAAATTACAATCAACATTAATTAAATGGAATTGATTGTCAATCTGTTACCTAGATTTCAAACTTATTTTTTGTCAGAAATCAGAATAACATGCTTAGGAAGTAGTTATTACAAGTATCTAATATGTAACAACAATCTTTAATTTTAGATGACTTCATTGCTACTTTTATGGATTTATATTCTAAGCTTCTTTCAACATTATATTCACAATTGATATATCTGTATATGATTCTACTTTTTCCCGATTGTGATCATTTATTTCCATTTCATTTATTTCTTATATTTCAAAAAGTGAATTTTGTAAATCTTGTATAGATTAGTGCAATTGAAGAGTGATAGGTTCTAAAATTCTCAAGACCTATGAATCACAGCTCAAAGCTGAAACTTCTGCTTAAACTCCTTGTGAATTTCCAAGTAGCAAATCATTCAATTATTTTTTTAATATATTTTATTATTCTCTTTTCCTAACATTATGTTTGGTTATTGTAATTTAATTAATATTTCCTATTTTCAATGAAATGGAAGGTTGAAGAGTTGTGAGTTGGAATAGTTTGAAGCCTGTCCATTAAAGTATGAAGATTGGCTAGCTTAATATAAAGCTGAGCACTGAAAATGTGGGGATAGTAATCTGGACCAACTGATGATTGCTGGTTTAGCATGAAATACGCATATTGGTGATTATTTATCTTTTCAACATGTTTGTGATCAGGTGGGTCAGCAATATGAGATGACTTGGAGAGTTGAGAGTCGTGTGAAAGTCTGAGTTCGAATCCTGCATACATTATACACACACACACATATATATATATATGCAGGTTTATGCCTGTATAGTGTATTATTTTTATCTTTGTAAATTAAATAATCAATTAATCTTTTTAGCAAAAGAAACTTTCTAAAACATATAAACAAAATATTGACATCGTAATAAAGTAAAAGCATTAATTGATTTATAATGGGAATGAATATCATAGCTAATTTAAGTTAAAAGTGTAGCCTAAAAAGGTGATGGAAAAAGGTGTGTTAAAAATGTAATAAGCAAGAAAATCTACATCAATGATAATCAAGTATTATTACTTAGTTTATTCTTAAAATCCTAATGCCTGCTTTACAATCTAGGTTACATGTGTTTAAAATGTGACATTAATTTTCGTATCTGCTGAGAATAAGATAAAGTGCACAACACCATAATACTAATGTGTTTATAATTACTGAGAGTTTTTTATGCACACAAATCCAAAAATAAATAGAGAAATGCATCTTAATTATTGTCTATTTAACAGTTTTGCTATTATAATCACACTGTTTTTAAATCCCCCTGCATATGTCTTTCATATGAGTTGGAGAATTAAGCCAAGTACCATCTTTTTTTCAGAGCATAATATTATTTACTATAATAGTGCATAAATTTATTGATTTTCCCAATGTTTTAATTATTTTATATTGTGCAAATATATTAAATTTGTCAAGCGTTGTTAGTCGAGAGGTCATCGCACCCACCTTGCAAGCAAGTAGTTGGTTGCAGACGGCTGTGGGTTCACATCCTGACCGATGCTATGACATATGAAAAAAAAAAAAAATCCTGATCTCCATTGTTTTGATATATTTCATTTTCTCTGCAAATTTAACGTTTTTTTTTTTTTTGAGCTAAAGTTAGTATATTTTAAAAAATGTTAATTGTTCTCAAATCTATCACTTTTTAGATAGTTTTTTTATCATACTGATCTAGACCAGGGGTGGGCAAATAGCAGCCTGAGGACCACATGCAGCCTGCCAAGACAATCAGAAAAATCCGCCTTCGACTGAAATTTCCTTCCCGTTGCGTGATCTAATATTCATCTCGTATTTTCCACTAGGATGGCCACATCAATACACATGCACAGTGTAGATACGATGTGCAGTGCTTTTCCAGTTGATTTGATTAATTTCAATTTTGTCTTTGCATTAGCAAATATATACATTTCCAACTTTAGGGAAACCATGAACCCTCCGAAAAAATGTAAAATTGGTAATGAATGTCATGTGTTTAGTGAAGAATGGACAAACAAATATTTCTTTGGTAATACAGGGAATAAAGCAGTGTGTTTATTGTGTCATGAAAAAAAGGTGCGGCCCTCCACTAATCTTCGCTTCCACAAAATGGCCCCTGATGCAGCCCTCTGCCAACCTATGCGGCCCCCGAGCCAAAACAATTTCCCATCCCTGATCTAGACAAATCAAAAACCTTAAGTAAACTATTTTTTCTTTAAATAACACTAAATGTACTAGAAACATCTTTACACATTTTATAATGTCATTCCTCTTTTTAATAATGGTTTCATCTTTTCTTCTTATTACTGAAATATTTTTTCTTCCATTACCAAGATTATGTTTTATACTTTTTATTCTCTTTTATAACTTTCTTTGTCAATTCACATTTATATTTACCTCATTATTTACTCTTCCTCACTACTATTTTACAAACTTCAAATATTCAATTCTTTTTAAAGAATCATTTAAAAATATATTTTCATATTTCTTTTTTCTTCATATATTAGTTTCCTTCAATTCAAAATTTAGTGGTGAATTGCTGCTTTTTTGTATCAGCTATCTTTGATGTAGTTTTTAATAACATATCAGTTATCATCTTATTAGTCTCAGTTAAATGTGATCCAATACTAATGTCTTCCAATACTTTTAGATTAGCAAGTTCCAATTTAAATTTATTGGTATATTTCTATAGGTTAGGTATGTCAACTGCTAAGACTGTCTTTTTTTATATAAGCTTTTGTCTACAACTTTTACACTAACAAATATCTTACATCTTACTATCTGATGATCATTTCCTGTGTTGAATGTATTAAGAACATTACAATCTTGAATAAATATTTTCTGTTAACCAAAATATAATTCAATTTTTCAGTATTTTTATTTGGTTTTATATCCTTATATACAATTTTTGTGAAAATTCTTTAAAATTTGTAGATTTCTCATTTTTGTCATCATAAACAAATTTATTCACTGTACTTCTATCTTTAATTTGTTTCCAATTCTATAACCAAAGTTTCTCATGATAATTAAAAATGTTGTTTGGTGTGGCAAAAGCACTTTGTACATCTATATAAAAATCCTCTACTTTTTACCACAATGAGAATAAGTTGGAGCACAAATCAAAATTAACTGAATTTGGTATTTTCCATTAAGTTGAATAATTAATCTTGCCACTTGTTCTAATATGAGCCTCTGCAATGTTTCTCTTATACATTTTATTTATGAGAAATTCCATTCACCTTGGACTTTCAATAATTGATTTTGTCTACTTTTTAAATCAATTGTCTCTTGGTATTTTCTTCTAACTTTACAAGGTCTGAAAATGTCCATTTAATAGTGCACTTTTCCAATTCAATGTAATATTCTTCCATTTAAAAGTAATCTGAATCATCCTATACCTTTTCTCACCAACCAATGCTTTGATTGATAACTTTATAGCCTCTTGAGAATAAAAGATATAATTAAATTTTGTTGTCATAATTTAAAATATCTGTAAACATTATTCAAATACACATACTCTTGCCATTATTGACCTTAAAGTCAGAGGTAAAAAGCAAGTGATCCATGATGATTAGTAGCTCATCCATGTTTGTTTACCATATAAATAATAACATTTTAATAACAGCTGAAATAAGCAGAACATATGAGGTGAATGTTAAGAATTGTCTATGGTCAGTTCTTTTAAAGCCTCCAAAGACAAACTAAAGAGTTTCCTTTACCAATTATTATTATATACACACCTACACATATATTATTAGTTTTCTTATTATTGTATAATATTACGGTAATTAAATTTTCATAAATTCTAAATATAAATAATAAATTATAATGCAATGAATATATAGCATACAAAATAATCTTACAACTTTTCAAAACTTCTTGTGATTCTCTTTTTATCATTTTCAGAATCAAAACAAAAGCAGATATATCCTAATCCTTCCTCTTTTTTATAGTAATGCCTTACATAGCCATAAATTACTATGTGACTGACTTCTTATTAAATAAGTTATTGTTATTATTTGAACCAGAAAGATTAATTCTAGGTAAAAATGCATCAATAATACCTATCATAAAAATAATGCTGGGATCTTGATACATGCTGATTATCATCAATGCTCTGGCCATAAAGATCATGAATATACAGACCAACTATAAACTAAATGATCTCTAAAAAATATAAAGTGCAGTAAATAAATTTTAAAGGTGATCTTGATCTTTGCACCATCCAAAATTCTCTGGCTGTTCAAACACAAACTTCCACATATAAATAAACTGACTTACTGCTCTGGAGATAGCTCAAGATCACAAGACCTTAGGGTATGTGGCTGTGAACAAGAGAAAGTATATATGCATAACCTTACTCTACATTAATTTGAATAGTTTTATTGAGATAATTTACAAATCCCTTAAACACTATGCTATTATAAAATCAAGTCAAACACAACCAATTCATAGAACAGATAGCTGGAAGAATAAAAACATTAAAACTTATTTTTAACAATTATGTAATAAATTAACTAATTAAGAAAATTGATATTCATTGTCTAGATAACATGGTAACATGACATGATTATGAGCTGAGTACTACAAAATAAACCATGCTGTCCTAATTACTAGGCAGGAAAATCTACATCAGATAAGTTTCAAATTGGCATAAATAATATTTTTAAGATATTAGGATTATAAATTTGATAAGGTGACATAAAGTCTGGGATTCTCATCTGATGCGATTATCTGAAAATGGTACAAGTCCTATGAAGTTTGAGAGATAATTAAGGAATGATCAATTGTAAGAAAGAGTCTCATGCCATTCAACAATCAAATACCTTAGAAATTCTTATCAATATGATGATTAAGACATATCCGCAAATATAATGATTAAGATTTAATCAGTTAAAATGTATAGCTTCACAGTATTCAATATTAAACACTAGAGAAAAAATCCCCAATAAAATACAATATTCGGTTCTTCTGACAATTCTCAAAAATTCTGTAAAACATCATTTCTCTTCAACTTCATTCAATCTTCAATTCCACAAATTCAATAACTCTCACTTCATCATTTACTCTTTTAATTTTCTCCTGGTAAGGATTTTAAAATACCGGCATTGTATGTTACTTTTAACTTTCTATTCATGTTGAAAATAGTTATCATTGCCAATCAATATTATTTCACTACAATATATTATTTTCCAAAAAAAAAAAAACTCACATGAAACGAAACATCTAATTTTGAAACGAAAACTTTACTCTGTATGTATAAATAATTATTAACTTTTATTAAATAATAAAATTTAAACAAAAGTTAATTATTCATAAAATAAATCAGATATAATGAAGGCTGATTAATTTTTGTTTAGACTTGTCTATATTTACTCATTTTACTCCGACATAAATTTAACCTTGAACTCATTTGAAACTCTGGGATTGTATTTAATTAACTTAAAATTATCCTAATCAAGACATGATAGAAAAATAATTAAAAACCTAATTTCTATCGAAGTCTTCATTAAAAACAAACACAAATCATTTTATTCTATATTAATTTTAAAAAAGGTAATTAGATTAGATATTAAATATAAAATACCCATAATCTAAAATGATGTTTATAGCTTTACAATAAGTTCAAAAATTAAATGATCTAACTAAATGATAAAATATTATAATTCAGATATATTAAATCATCATTATTAAATTATTTCCTATGGTCAGGTTCACAGTTAAATGAAAAAAGTTAAACCAAATCATTTTTTTTTGTGCTTCTGTAATATATCACTTTTTCCAATTTTTGTATCTTTTTATGTTCAACTTTAAGCATATCTCTTATAATTCTTCTACCTTTAAAATATGTTTAATCTATTTCTTGCTTTATTTATTTTTTCAATATCTATCTTTCTTTATCTACTTTTTAAAATATATATTTTAAATATTTGCAATTTTATATTCATCTTATTTTTGTCACTCATTTCCAAATTTATCTCAAGCACTTCAAATTATTCTCTCTCAATTCTGCTTCAGGCTGCAATATTTCACTTATATCTTCATTCTAGACAAAATATATGTTTTTCTTAATTATAACAATCCATAAAAATATCCATTTATACCATTCAATATATTTTATAGCAATTATCATCATCATCATTTTCAATCATAATCAATCTACTGCAGGATGAAGGTCTCTCTAAGTTCAATTCATTTTCTCCAATCTCTAGCCTCTCCTTCTACACATCAACACACTTCATTATTTCATTTTTCCATTTCAAATGTGGTCTCTTTCCAGATCTTTTACAATCTCTTTGAATCCAGTTCATGATTTCAGCTGTCCACCTATTATCATCACTTCTAGCAATATTTTCAGCCCAATTCCATTTCAGTTTCATAATTCTTTCAATAACAACAGTAACACCAGTTTGTTCTTTCACTCATGTATTTCATTTCTGGTCTCATCTTGTTACTTGTAACATATATTTTTTCATACTTCATTGAAATGTCTAAAGTCTCATCATATTAATCTTCTATTAAATGCCCAAGTCTTAAATCCATAAATAAGAAATGCCTAAAACATTTATTAAAAACATACTTTTCAAACCACATTGACATATTTCCTATTAATATTGCTATTTCTAACAAATGCACTCCAACTGAGTTTAATTCCACGATTAATTTCATCCAATGTTACCATCCATATTAATGATTTGACCAAGATATTTGTAGTTGTTAACTTCTTCTAACTCATCATTATCAGTCTTTATTTTGTTCTTTTGAGGAAATCCATTGAATATTACTTTAGATTTTTTATCACTTTAGTTAGTCCTATTTTCTTACTTTTATCTGAAAACTCTTGCAACATTTCTTGAAGATCTAAAGCATTATTGTGAAAATAATTACATCATTTGCAAAATCTAGATGACTTAAATAATCTCCACTTATTTTTAATCCCTTATCTTCTTGTTTCATTCAACAAAAAACTTCTTATAAAACTGCTATAAAAAGTTTTGGAGATATGGACATTCTTCTCAAAGTTAATATTCCTAGTATTATTATGTAATGTAATTATCACTGTCACATTTTTATAAATATTCTTCAAAATATGATATCGTCTTGCATTGGTGGTCGAGAGGTCAGCGCAACTGCCTTGCACTTGCAGGCAGTTGCCCGGGTTGCGGGTTCGCGTCCCGGCCGATGCTATGACACTTTTAAAAAAATAATAATAATAATATCCTGGATCTATATCTGGATTACTGAAGAAATACTTATAGAATCAAAAGCCTTTCATAATCTACAAATTCAAAACATAATGACAACTAATATTCTTTAATCCTTTCTATAACTTCTCTCAATACTTGGATAGCATCCATTTTTCTAAAAACCACTTTTAAATCCAGCTTGTTCTTTTGGTTGGTTAAAATCCAAAGTTTACTATAAATGAGTTATAATTATCTTGGTAAAAATTATGTAAAGAACGGATAAAAGACTGTAATTTCTAATATCTTCTTTATCAACTTTTTAAAATATTAATATTAATACTGCATTCTTCTTTGTTATTTAGACATTTTGTATATAACTTTGCCACCAATTTTTCTATTTCTTCATCTGCTTTTTTATGAGATCGATTATATTTCCATCATTATCTGGAGCTTTTCCCTTGTTCACAAATTTAATAGCATTTCTCACTTCTTCATTTAAAATGCTGGATAATTCAGAAGGTATATGGTTGTAGAAAGTACTTCCCCTTGATTTTAATATAATTCTTGCTAGAATTCTTTTGCACATTTCATGATATCATCTCTCTTTTTTAGAAATAATTCTATTTCTTTGTTCTTATTGCAGAAATAAGTTTCTTACTATTACCAAGATGTTCTTTTATACTCTTGAGATTTCTATTATCTACTACAACTTACTTTATTAAATCATAATCATTATCAATTATTTTTCACACAATTTTACAAAATTTTACATATTCAATCCTTTTTTAATCCATCATTTTTATATATTTTCATATTCATTCTATTCCTCATAAATTGTCTCATCTTGAAGAAATTTTACTGGTCAATTGCTGATTTTTTGTGCCACATATCTTTATTGCAGTCTTTAAAAGAGTATCAGTTATCTTCTTATTGATTTCATTCAAATCTGAATCATGTTCAAAATCTGTTAATATATGAAATTGATTTGAAGTTCTAATTTTAAGTTCATTGGAATGTTTCTGTAGATTAGAAATATCAATTATGAATAATGTTTTTCTTAATAATTTTTGTCTCTCTAGTTTTGAATTAACACATATCTTGATCACTTCCTGTGTTGAATTTATTAAGAACATTACAATTTTGAAATACATATTTTCTGTTAGTCAAAATATAATTCAATTTTGCTGCACCTTCATTTCCATTTAAATTTTTTCTCAGAAAAAGAATTCACCATAATATAAAGTTTAACTTTTTCTGCAAACTCCACGAGTCTATGTTTTCTCTTTTCTATCCCATAACCAAATTTATCTACAGCACTTTTATCTTTCGATTGTTTACAAATTCTAGCATTAAAATCACCCCATGTTGTTTGTTCTGATCAAAAGCTTTTTGTACATCCATATTATAACGTTTTCCGTCTTGCTAGGCCTCTATACGCATTATAAAATGCGCGAGTTGATCAAGTTATGTCAAAAAGAAGAAAGTTGTATTTCTATTTCTAAAAATATAACTACATTTCCTGATCAACTCGACCTAGTAATTGTTGAGAATTATGCTATCGACAAAATCAGCTTTTAATTTATTTAATATGGGCACCAGGATCCTTTTATTCTAAAGAATCCGCTGAAATCATCATATAACGTCTCACAAATAAAAAAGAAAAATACTTTTAAACTAATCGGTATTGCATCATACCATAACAAGAATTATTTTTTTGGAGATTATTATTCCTGGGCTTATTCAAAACATATTGGCAAAGGTAAATTACATTTTTAAATCTTACTAAACTAATAATAAATTTAATAAAATAATAATAACGTACAAATGAAAATTGGTATTAGAAATATTTTTATTCTAATAGATTAAAATGTTTAAATGAAATTATTAATCAACTAAATTGGAGAGAACACACATTAATTCAGACATGAAACATTAATAAAAAAATAACAGTTAAATAATTAATTAAAAACTTCTGAGGAAAACAAGAGTCTCTTGAACAATAACATGAAAGTCTATATCGGGATCCTATTATAAGCTTATTTTTTTACGAGTTGTTTGTAAAATGGTTAAATTTGTCACAATCAGGAATAACGAAGTATAACTTACCGGTAAGTTTAGTGAATTCAGTAGTAGATAACTATGCATAGTTTTTTGGGTAGAATGAGTTCGGCCTTTTGGTTATTATTTGATCTTGTGGTCCATTCCCCTAGTCAGTCACGAAGGCTTTTATGGTGTACATCTTCAGGCACGATGTCCGCAGAAGCTCCGGTTCACTTCGACATGCCGAATTATTTCAGCGAAGCAATCCTGGACATATTATTGTTATCCAGGACTAACTAGAGAAGCAAACGAAACAAGATGTTCTTCAAACTGGCCTCTGCCTTTTATACTAGAGGCCCAGTTTTCAGACTTCTGCGCATGCTATTATCATGGCGTTTTTGGTTCATAATCTTGTACGGTCTTTACTCATTTTTCAATTACAAAGTTCTCATTTTTTAGCGAATCTTTCGGCCATCTTTAATTAGCTAAACTATTTTTCTTTTAGCTTATCTTTTTACTTTTGGAATTCTTTTAATTTATCTGGATTGGTAATCTGTGTCTTTTGTTCTCTCCAATTTTAACTTTTATTTTTAATTACATAAAAAAAATACGAAAGACAATTTTAACTTTCACTGTACGTTTTTAAAGAAATAAATTATACTAACAAAAAAAAAAAATCAAAGTTTATTCCTTTTTTCAGCTTTTACCAAATGCCAATATATCTGTACCATAGATAAATAAATGGTACAATATAAAAATCTTCTACTTCTTCACAATGAGAACTTATGGCACATAAACCTGAATTATCAATATTTGGTATCTACCATTAAGATGAATAACTAATTTTACCACTCTGTCTGACATACCATCAATCTCCATAATGTTCTTCCACTTTTTATTTATAATGAATCCTACCCCACTTGTACTTGCAATATTTGTGCCTCATATTACAGTATATGTTCACTTTTTAAATCAATCGTCTCTTCACCTTTTCTTCTAGATTCACAATTGCAATAATATTCTATATAATATTCGACAATTATTATTCTAATTGTTGCAAAGGCCCTATCAAATGGCAGTCTGGGTTCACAATCAGGAGATTCTTAGTATCCTCTATTTTTGCCATCTTGGCTAGTGATTTTACAGCTCCCGGGCATAAGTGCCATGATTTAATTTTATCTTTCATAATTGTAAATATCTATTAGAAAAGAAAATGTTCATACATTCTGCCTTCAAGAAAACTCACCTAATTACAATTAAGAGCTATCAGGTAACCGAGAAAAAAGACCATAGTCTTTATTGATCTTAAACTTTGTTGTAAAAAGTCAATAAACCACCATAATGACTAATTCATGTTAGTGAGCAGCCCATTCAGGTTCATATTCTATATAAATAATTGCATAGTAATAACAGCTGCAACAACAAGAATATATGGAATAAACATTAGAAATTTGCTCTGCTCAATTCCTTTAAGGCTTCAAAGAGGAATCAAAGGGTCACCTTTCAGTTATCAGCAAACTCCTTTTTGCAGCCATTTAGCCCATTATGATTCACATTTTCATTTCTTCATCATTTCTACTTGTCTCTTTAAGTTAGTCTTAAATAATTTCATATATATATATATATATTGAGAAAGTTAGATCAAAATGGTTATTGTAGTAAATGAAATAATAAAAAAAAAAAGAAAAAAAAAATTATTTTCAAAATAGTTAATTTACAAAACAATATATATATATTGTGCTGGTCAAAACATGTTTATCCATCTAACATGAGCTGGAACTCACAAAATGTACTTCAAACCCAGTCAAGCCCAAGATTTAGATCAGGGACTAGCCTGGATTCGAACCCACTCTCTAAGCCACAGATCTGACACCTAATGAATAACATAATAGTGATAGCACATGAGAATTAATTTTAAATCCGGCCGACTAGGAGAGCGGAGAAGACAATGAGACATCTATCGACTATGACTAAACTAACATATATATCAACAAGGCTGTAATATGTGGAAGTGGAGAAAAAGAAGGAATTCGAACTACTCAAATAAGTTAGACAATAAAATATATTTTAATATACTGACAAATTATTATACATTTATAAATAAATTATAGACATTAGTGTGTGCGTGAATGAGCAAGCGATAGATAATTACATAGTGTCATTCACGCTATTATTTCTCATATGCTCTTTATTAGCTAAATAATATATTACAAATAAACACACATCTTTGGTGGGTCCAATATTAAGATGCCAATCAGTTAATAAAAGGAATTACATAATATTGCTATTAACGCTTTGATTTACGGTTCTGAAACATGGTGACTAACATATGATTGAGAGGAGCATTCTGAAATTCATTATACATATGATATAAATTATTTTCACGCCATTGAGGTCGTGAAAATAAACAAAATACATTTGAAAACATTTGATTATATTTGAATCTATGACAAAATATTTAATGAAAAATTATTTTAACAATAGTAAGACGAACGCTTTATTTTTCCCAAGGCACATAGATACTCTTAAATAGATATATAAATTACGATGGTGGGACTGTATAAGATTGAAATAAACTTAATTAATAAATAGAAGTAGTTGGCATTTATATATATTTTAAGCAAAGCTTAATTTTAATATTAGAGCATTAAAACTGGGCCATGAAGCAAAAGAAATAATAATAATAAGAAGAAGTTTGCAGTGCTGACATAATAGCCTAAAATAACTAAGAGGAAAAGGTCATGCTTCTGGATGAAAAACGAAATCTCACACCCCCTTCTTGGGTAGTGCTTAGAGAAAAGTGGATAGGCATGGCATGGCCCAGACTTTTGCTGGTATAACCGATGCGAGAGGCCTTTTATCTACGAAGTGAATATGCATAGCGTGTGCCAAACTTATGGGATCACCGCCAGAGACATTTGATACAAAGAAAGAATATGCATAGCATGTGCCAAACTTACGGGTCACCGCCAGAGGCATTTTTATACGAAGACTTGAGAAGAAATCTATGGGTTCGAACTTGTCATAACCCCCAGATTAAGAAGCATATATATATAGAACACGATTATTGGCTATATGTCAGGAACGCAGTACGAATGATAAATGTCTCTAACAACATTGAATAAATTTTACTGTTTTAAAATAAATGACCCTTGTTTGAATACTATAATACGCCATGCAATTATAATATATATATAGAGAGAATATTTCATTTAATAAAATATACATTAAGATTTTATCTAGTAAAAGAAACATTAAGATTTTTCCCCATCCCTTTTTCTGCTATTTAAAATAAATCAATCCCACCTTCGTTGATTTTACAATAACTGAAATATATAAGTATATAAATTTTAAGAGTATGGAAAAAAAAATAAGACTAGCAGTTATATATATAAAAACAATTAAGGGTCACTTTTTTTTCAGAATTGAATTAAATAATATTTTAAAAGATTTCAAAGCGTTAATTAGCTTGAGTTCTGGATTTTCAGAGTTAAATCAATTTTTATATTAAAAACGAACCTAAAATGTTGATTCATAAAACCATCTGGTGAACGTATTAATT
Source organism: Epiperipatus broadwayi (assembly GCA_028023455.1). Lineage (NCBI taxonomy): Eukaryota > Metazoa > Onychophora > Udeonychophora > Euonychophora > Peripatidae > Epiperipatus > Epiperipatus broadwayi. The sequence goes on from JAQFVV010006198.1 coordinate 7,843,209, forward strand.
TACAATGCATTATATATGTATATTTTAAGGGGACGTTAATAACCTTTGTATGAAGGTTTAGAAGAAGAAAAATGACAGAAAAAAGATTTTAGAAATTCAACTCGTCAGATTGTTTAAGATTGGCATATTAATTAGAAAAGCATATATATATATATAAAATTATTAATATTATAAAATCAAATAATAAATAAATGACTGCACCAAAGAAAGTTAGAGCATAGGAGAGAAAATTAAATATATAGAAATCATTTACTTAAGAGCAAATTACATATTAAAACAAAACAAAGTTAAATCACATATTAGAGGAAATGTTGATAGATGAATTAGGCTTGATTTAGTTTGAGGTGACGGCTTGGAAATTTACCTTTCAATTTTAAGAGTCCATTTTAAAGTATGGCATGTGCACAGCGATTGAAATGCAAGTACTTCAGTGGCAGGTAACTTCTATTAACATTCTAAAGTTCTTTTTAGACCTTTCTTCATTTCATGGCAGCAGGATATTACGGTAGTGGCAGATGATGACCCTGACCCATAGGGTCGAGCAGAGTGGTGGATTTACTGCTACATCATTTTTAAGTTTCAAGCAAAACGAAATATGTTTATAATACCTCTCTCTAAAAGTAGCTAATCTCTTCTGTGATTCAAAATTCAGTCATTTTATACTTTTTCTTTTATCAGTTGTTTTTGAAGATGCAATTGTAAGATAACGTCCAAAAATAAATTCGAATCTATTTCCAGATTAGAAATAGATTTGACAACATGTTTTTTAACAAAAGTATCTCTAATCTTAATCACCTTTTAAGTAAAACTTTAATAAAAAAATACCTACCCCAGATTAAAACAATAGTGCTTCCAATCCTTAATTATTTTTGGACAATTAACAACAGTCACAGCTTCCATTTTGGATTTTATAAAAAATATACAGTTTAATAGAAAAACAAGCAATTTAAAAAGAAAAAGCTAAAAATGACATATAATAAATATTTAAAAACATCAATATTTTGTTAGTAAGTTTTGCTCCTATATATATATTTTGAGCCACATCTATAATACTTTAATAAAAAAGAACTAATAATTAATAAAAAGAATTAATAATAATTTTAAAACATGTTATTGAAACATTAAATTTTATAATTTAGGCGCGCATCTCAAATATATACATGAAATATATATACACGACAAAAGGAGCGGAATGGGATATAGGGGTTTGAATACGGATTAGTAGGTAGAAACATGAAGCACAATCTTAAGCTAAGATTGACTGCTTCAATATATATATATATATGTAAATAGTATTTACTAAAAAATATTAAGTTACTATTTTTATTTCAATCTTTGAGTGTAAATAAAGTTAGAAGAGAATTAAAGATGTATCTGTGAGTATTAAACACATGCACACATGATCAAACCATCAAGTTTTTACCCCCTTTACAATTATAATAATAATAATAAATTTCAGTAATTAAAGAAAAAAGAAAGGAAAAGGTTAAATATTTTTAAAATTTATTTTAAAAAAAATTTCTAATCAGTTTTTCAAATAGAAAATTCTGAATAAAGAACACAGGATGAAAAATTTAAATTGGTAGCTCTTAAAAAAAAAATTTGAATAAAAATAATAATGATTATTCACAGGTAGGTTCCCAATTATACTACCTTGCTAAAAAGCAAAAGATGAGTGAAGAAAAATTCTCTTCTCATTTATGTAGTAATTTCCCTAAAGAGTTAAGTGGTTCAAACAATAATGGTCAAATATTCAGTATAAAAATTATTTGTCCATAATGTTTTTATAGATATATACTTAATATAATAATCAATCTAAATAAGATTGAAACAAACAATTAATTATATTTACAATTATTTAATTATCAATTTGGCTTTCATCTCTTATTGAAACTTTTTTTTTCAAGATATAAAGTTTTATTTATCGCATGACCTATTAATTACATTTACTCCACCATTTGAATATTATTTACATTCAACAATATAATTAACATTATAAATAAATGAAATTAAATAAAAATACATTAAAAAAATGTAAAACTAATAAATTTATATACATGTACATTTATATACCTATATAAATAAATATTCTATTACCCCCCCTTTTTTATAAACTGTCATTCATAATTCTACCATAATTTTTAAATCTTCCAATTATCTAATAATGCCCATTTTCCATCTAATTTTGCTGGACTTTTAACTATATTTATACATCTATCCAAATTTTTCTGATTCTTTTTTGATAATCTTTGACATGTTTTATAACTCTAATATTCTTCTCACATTCCATTTTATGACCAGTATCTAAATAATATATATATATTGTCCTCACATATCTTTTCTATCAATTGCTCTATTATGTTCCTTCCCTCTGTCACTTATCATTCTTCCTGTCTGTCCTACATATGCCTTATTACGATATCCACATTCAATTTTATAAACTATCCATACTTTAATATTAATACCATTTATCCTATTTGTAATATTTTACTTACAATAAATATGTTAGTTAAAAAATACTAAAAGCAATAAGAATACTCCAGAAGTTAAAATTAAACGTGTTAAACAACGACAATGGAAATTTTCATAGGAATGAATTATATATATAAAAGTGAATAGAATTGTATAATTAAAAGGTTTTTCAGACTGAGTGAAAAACATGGAAGACAAAAGTTGGAACTAATTAGGAAAAAGATAAAATCAAATGAAACAGTGGATCTGGAAAGTAAAATCAATTGAGTGTTTTCACAAAGGAATTTAAAGAATGGAAAATTTTCAATAAGGAAACAAATAAATGCCAGACTATAAAAACTCAGGATTGTGGAGTTAAGTGCTCCCCCCCTTCTTTTCAAAATCTGAAGGTACAAAAATCTGACTAGTATTTAAAGCAGATCATCCTGATATTATTTTGATTTAAGCCTACACAGCTTGTAGGGTTTTTAACTTTGGGGAACTTGGTAGTATATTTTGTGTAGTTGTGGAAAGGACCATCCATTAAATGAGGCAGTAATTGTTGGACAATATTTGAGGAGGGGATAGAGATTTTTAAAAACCCATGATTGTACTTTCTGTATGTAATTATATTTAAAGTTTGTAAATATTCTAGTTTTGTTTGTATAACATATAATAAATACTCATTAATAAATTAGTTTAGATTAAGTAATTGTAGTTTTCTCACTCAAGTCATGGATAAATATACCATGAAATAGCACAGTTAGAAATTCAGACCCAATACAGGGAAAACAATAGTATAAGCAGGAATAGAATAGGTAAGCAATCGTATAGATTGATAGCTTAATAGATGGGTAAAATGTCAATAGGGCAAGGTAATATCTCTGAATTCAATGTAGGAAATGCACTAGAATGGCCTTTGTATGTGACGCAACTTGAAAATTTTTCACGCTTAATGGCATAAGCGATAATAGTAGAAAGGTAGCAGCTTTGTTTGGCAGGGAGGAAAGTAATTGAAATCATTAATAAGTTATTGGATGAACCTATAACATATGCAGTAGGTTATGAGGTGATAGTTAATAAATTAACAGAGTATTTTAGTCTGTGGCCATCTAGGCATATCACTAGGTTGGCATTCTGAAATAGAAAACAGGCAAAAGAAGAAAAAATAAAGGATTTTGACATAGCATTATGCCAGCTAGTAAAAAAGTGTCAATATGGGGAATTTGGTGAACAGGTTTTGTTAGACCAATTGCTATGGGGAATGGCAGATGAAAGGTTAAGACAAACGTTATTGACTGAAATTGAGTTGTCATATGAATTAGCGATCAAAAAAGGGATCACATAGTTAAATATTGAGTAAGCTCTCACTTTTAGAAGTAAAAGTGGATGAGGAAGGCAGAACTGCAATTTATAAAACAAATAAAAATAGGCCACTGAGAAATTATAAATCAAGTAGTGATCCGATACCATTACGGAAGTGTTTTTGCTGTAGTAAGACAGGGTATTTCATTAAGAATTGTAAATGGCATTGAGAAAGCTGTTTTAATGTGCAGCAACAGAGGGCATTTAGCAACAGTTTGCAAAAAACCCAAGCCTAATGATAAAAGAGAAATAACCAAACAGAGGGAAGCAAGATGAAGTTAATATAAAAAGAGTATGATTTCAGCACTGGAAAAATCAATATATGCTAACACTTAAAATAGGTAGCATGGAACTTGAAATGGAGATTGATAGTGGCTTGGGTATTTCATTGGTGTCCGAAAGCCAATGGAAGGAAATAGCAAAAGGTTACAAGGAGGTTAAAATTAAAAAGACTGATATAAAAGAAATGTAAGTGGAAACTCACTAGCGTTAGTTGGAATGGCCGATGCTCCAATTACATATAGAAATAAAGTATGCTATTTGACAATGTATATTGTTAAGCGACAAATAAGTCCACTAATCAGTAGAGAGTTGTTTAAAGAGTTAGAAATTAAAGTATCAATTGTTAAAAACATTTCCATGGAGGAGGAAATGTTAAATAGATACTCTGAGTTATTTGCAGAGAAGTGAGTATTAATAAAGGTAAACCTCATAGATTTAGAATTAAGTGAAAATGCACGGCCGGTGTTTTGCAAGCCATGGAAGATTCCTTTTGCACAGAGAGACAAGATTGAGGAAAAGTTTAAAATGCTGTTGGCTGAAGGTGTGCTAACTGCTGTAGAGGAGGTAGAATGGGCCATACCCATATTGATAATAACTAAACCTAACAGGCAAATCAGAATGTGCAGTGATTACAGGGCGACTATTAATAAATATCTAAATAAAGGTGCATACTGGTATCTAATGTTAGAGAAGTTTTAGTGAATTTGTCTAAAGCAGTTTGTTTGCCAAATTGGACTTCAACTCTGCATATCAAATTAAAAATTATGGACAAAACAGCAAGAATATTGATACTAACCATACTGTTTGAGCTGGTCAAATGTAATCGTTTACCGTTCGCAATTGCTACAGCACCAAATATTTTTCAGGCCAAGTTAAACTAATTGTTACAAGGGTTAAAAGGGGTAATACCTTATTACAATAACATTTTGATAATATCAACATCTAGTGAATTGTTAAGGGAAAAAATCTTGAAAATCTGCAATAAATTAAATAAGAAAGGGGTTAAGTTAATCTGTGAAAAGTGTATATGGAAGACACAAGAGTTAAAATTTCTGAATCACAGCATTTCTGATAAAGGAAAATGTCCTTTAGTGGATAAAGGGCTGTCTGAAATGCTGAAAGGCGAAGAATGTAAAGCAGCTTCATGCGTTTTTAAGGCTAGTTGATTTTTTTCAAGCGGTTATTAGAGAATAAGATGATGGTGGCAAAACCATTATATCAATTATTGCACAAAGAGCAAAGTTGGGTCTGGACAGAAACTCAAGACAGGGCTTTTGAAAAAATGAAATGTTGTTGGTGTATTTTGATAGGGAGTGTGAAGTTAGATTTCTTACCGATGCATCAGCCTGTGTAGGGGGCTGTGTTAGCTCACCCTATAGACAATAATGAGCAGCCTGTTGCATATGCATCCAGAACATTGTAAGAGCAGAATGTAATTATAGTCAAGTTGACAAAGAAGCTCTGGTGATCATTGTCACAGTGAAAAAATATGATCAGTTTGTTTTCAGGCATAGTTTTGAAATTATTACTGATCATAAGCCTTTGTTGGAAATTTTAGGAAATAATCATGCAGTGCAGAAACATTTAAGTCTGCATATGTTACAATGTGTTAGCTGCTCATAATTATTCATTAAAATATAAACAGGAGAATAAAATATCACATGCAGACACATTAAGATTTCCAGATAGGCAAGAGACATTCAATAGTGAGTTTGAGGTTAATTGTATTGACAATATGAATTCACAAGTGTTAAATAGTAATTCAGTCCAAAAGGGGACTAGGAAAGAAAAAGAGTACGATATTGTGATGAATTGGATTAAGAAGGGCTGGCCTAAAACTAGACCTAGTTATGTAGAAGTGGGGTTTTGAGCTAATAGAGAGCAGTTATCTGTAGGGGGCGTATAATAATGGAGGATAGCGTATTTATACTGCCTACAGAGAAGGATAATATTTTAAAGCTTTTCCATGAAAGGCAACCTGGCATAATGCATCCAAAAGCTTTGGCACATAGTTATGTCTAGTGGCTGAAAATTAATGCAGATATGGAAAACTACATTAAAGGTTGTTCCATATGTCAGTCAGAAGGTGCATTAGTGGCAAAATGTTTTGCATCCTGGCTGAAGGCAACAAAAGCATTGGAGAGTGTACATAATGATCATGCAGGACCTGTGAATAGAAAACTCCCAGCTGGTAATTAAAGACACATTCTCAAAACAGATAGAAGGGCATATAGTGAAAGATACTAGTGCCCTAGAGACAATTAAGTGTTTGAAGATGGTTTGCTCGATACATGGTTTTCCAGAAGTGGTTGTGTCAGATAACAGAGCAGGTTTTACTGGAGAGGAATTGATCAGTTTTTTAGTACCTGTGGGATTCATCATATGTGCATACCTCCATATCACCCTCAATCAAATGGATTAGCAGAGAATGTGGTACAGCAAGTCAAGAGAAGTTTTAAAAAAATTAGCAATGTAGAAATGCAAGACACATTACAGACATTTATGCTATACCAACCATTCAATGCCATCTACAATGACAGGAAAATCTCTGGCAGAATTAATGTGTGGACATAAACTAAGGACTAAATTGGCAGTTTTGCATCCTAATGAAAAGATTAGTGTTCCAAATCTCAAGCCAAATAAATTGTTTGGAGTTGGGGGCCTGTATGGGTGAGAGATGTAATATGAAAAAAATGAATCAAGAGGATAATAGACAAAATATGTGGTTAGTGGAATTAATGGTTTAAAGTACTGACACCACATGAATCATGTAAAAAAAAAGAGCCAGAAGAATTGCAGCTAGAAATAGTGGAAGATGCAAATATACAGGAGAAAGAGAGTGATGAAGGAAGCAACATGGGAAGAAAGACAAAGGAAAACCAGTTAAGTGAGGAAAACAATGATGAAATTGCAGAAGAAATTCAAGCAAAACCTGAAATAAATAAATTACCCAGACCTGGGTGCATAAAAAGAAAACCAGAAATATGGAAGGATTATGTGTAAGAAACAATTCCAACTTCTGGAGTGAGGGGAGGAATTATAGTATTTACTTTCAATAAATATTTTAGTTAAAAAATATTAAAAGTGATAAGAATATTCCAGAAGTTAAAATTAAATGTGTTAATCAATGGCAATGGAAATTTTCATAGGAGTGAGTTATATATATATAAGAAAATAAATAGAATTGCATAATTAAAAGGTTTTTTAGACTGAGTGAAAAGAACAGAAGAGTAAAGTTGGAACTAATTAGGGAAAAGATAAACTCAAACAAAATAGTGGATCTGGAAAGGTAAATCAATTAAGTCAGGGGTCGCCAACCTTTTTGCACTTAAGAGCACATTCCATAATACCGGCCAGGTGGCGGGCACCATTTATTTTTTCAACTAGGTGGCGGGCACCATTTATTTTTTATCTGAGCATAATTGCTAAGATATTCTTGACTTCGTTTAAGAAGAAGCCACAGTACATCACATCACATCACATGTAAATTTACAGTTGGATATTGTTAATAATACACATAATGTACAAAAAAATATTTATTTCAAAAATAAAATTTTAACATATAATTGACATTTATATTTTTACGCTGTAAATGTATAGTATGCCCTACAATTTGATTACAATATAATACAATAATTCATAAAAAAATTTTCAAAATTAAATGTATTTGTATCAGATAAATAATTTTTTATTGTGTTCGGATAGCGGCAGGCACACGTAAAATGGTCTGTGGGCGCCATGGTGCCCGCAGGCATAGGGTTGGGGAGCCCTGAATTAAGTGTTTCTGCAAAGGAATTTAAATACTAGAAAATTTCTGATAAGGGAACAAATAAACAGCAGAATATAAAAATTCAGGATTGTAGAGCTAAGTACTTTTTCCTTCTTTTGTCATGGAAGCACTATGATGCTTGTAACTGGTATCATTGGAGATAAGTCAAATATTCTGAAAGAGAATAAATCCAGATGTTTCGTAATCTGAAGGTATAAAAATCCATTTAGTATTTAAAACAGATCATTCTGATCTTATTTTGATTTATTTAAGCTTACATGGCTCAAATGTTTTCTTAACTTTGGTCAGTTGCAGAAAGAATCATCCATTAAATAAGGCAGTAATTGGTTGGACAATATTTGAGGAGGGGATAGAGACTTTTAGAAACCCATGCTCACATTTTCAGTATACAATTATATTAAAAGTTTGCAAATATTCTAGTTTTGTTTGTATAACATATAACAAACACTCATTAATAAATTAGGTTAGATTAAGAATTGTGATTTTCTCATTTGAGTCATGGATAAATATACCATACTATTTTGTATTACATAACTATCTACCCAAAGACTTACTATTTTCCCCAAGGTAGTCGTACATTGTCCGGTAATTTCTCTTTTATTAATTTTTATATATTTCCCTTGAATATAGAATAGACATCCACTTACAATCTTCATTTCTACAATTTATATTTTTATTTCTAAAAATATTTTTTTAATTACCTTTCTTTTATATCCTATTTTAAGAAAATCATTCTCTACTTCTAATTTTTAGTCATATTCCTCTTTCTTATTAAATGTAAATTTATTATTTTTTTAATTAAATCTCTTTAAACTCTCTATTTTCTTTTTTTTGTTTCTTTGTTTGTTTCAATATTATTTAGATTGATTATTATAATTAGTAAAAAATTATGTCACTCTGTCGTCATATATTTTTGTTTGATTCATTAATTGCCTTGATTTTTAATAAAATATTTAAGTATTTGGAAATACTAAAACAATGCTAATTAAAACAATGCTTTTGAATCCAAAGTGCCAGATGAAAAAAGAACCACAAGAAAGTAAAAATAATAATAATAAAGGCATCTTATAAATATATATACACACACATACAAATTGTAGTACTACTTTATTATTTATACCTATATCTATCGCTGAATATTATAGATATAATTTTATTAAGATTAGCTGGATAGATAACGATTATTATTATTTTGTTAAAAAAAATAAATTTAAAATATATTTTAATTAATTAGACACAGACAGTACATTTGATGACATATGTAAACTTTAATATAAATGATGATTCCTAGGCATAGACATATTTATCAGTGTTACAAACATATATTGTTTATAAAATAAACATAAGTAAGGGAGGTGCCTGTAAATATCTTTTTTTTTTTTGGTATACTTTAATGCATAGCAGCAAACATACATATGTCAAAATAAAATAGCAGAATATCATTATTATTGCAATAGTAAAATAAATATTCTTTCTTAAAATTTGGCAGATTTTAAATTAGTAAAAGAAATACACTTACCTGTTATTGCTTTACACTTTATTTATTTTTATTAATTATGTGAGGGCCTCCATCTAACATTTATATTAAGAGTTTTTTTTTACAGAAGTAGTTATTTTCCATGTTTAATAAATGTGTAACTCTTTACAGTTACTGCAAGCTATCATTTTACAAATATGGAAAAATATGAGAAGTAATAAATAGATTTAAGTCATAACTCATGTAAACAATTTTCTATATATATATTTCACAAAAATTATAATATCAATACTTCTTATTAAAAAGGATATTTTAATTACACTTTTATCTTAAAATTCCATGGTAAAGTAAATAAACGATTCATGATTTCAATCCTTGTATCAGACAATCATTTATTTATCATTTTCATTTACTTTGTTATTAGTTATTTTGTAATAAAATTATACTTTAATATTATGTCCATGATAGTTCTCATTCAGTTATTTTGGCTTTTATAAATATTTATGAATACAAGCTCTTCTGATGGGTCTGTATTATGATTTCTTTCTCCTGTTAAAAGCATATTGATATTAAATCAATGCATAATATTAGCTAGAATTTATTATCAAAAAAATATTATGACAACCAACGTTTATAATTACCAAAAAATGCTATCTAGTAATTATATATTCCAAATTATCACCAGATGAAAAAATGGATCATATTTTGTTGTCATGATATTTGATATATATTATATGTATATAATTTATGGTAGTGTTGATTTATGCCCAATGTGGCCGCTTGGTGGTATTCTCTGCAAAAACACAGAAATATGCCATTTACACAACCAACTTACAGCCTGTAGAACAGTTTTGTTCATATTAGCCATTAGCGAGCCTAGATGGCATTACACACTGTGCTTCATGTCACTATGGAAATAGCACACACTTCACAGATTACTCCCGCAGGGTGTGAGGGTGTATGGAATTCAACTGGCCATAAGTGTTTTTATGTGCATTTGAAGTAACGATCTTACACCTTAACTGACGTACTATTACATAAAAATAATTGTAAGCCCATCACTACATTTACCTACACATCTTGTAAGGTGAAAACAATTGCAAAAGTGTAGGTAGTGGAACCATTTTACATAAGTTATGTGAAAAGGCATGTTTGCGGGAGAACAGCTATGAGAGTAATAAAGTGGCTGTCATAGTATGTTATTTTTGAAATCATAATCTTGGTTTGCTCAGACTAGTGCATGTATTGGCCGATCCTTTTATATAATATATTTATCCATATGTTAGTACATTTTTATATATTAATAATATGCTTAATAAAATGTTTATTCTTTTCTTTTTCAATTTTAAGCTCTTTTTTTTTTTTAACTGACTTTTTCACATTTTTTATATAATTTGAATTTAGGGAACAAATCCAATTTTTTGTCATATAAAATTGTAATAAATGATTGTTTTATATTCAAGATTTTTGATTTATAAGTATTTTGGAGAACCAATTGAGTTGGCTGTTCAAGGTAAATCTGCATATTATAAAAATTACTTTAGTTCATTATAATGTATGATATACTCTCAAATTCATCATTTTTCAAGGAAATTGGAAAAAAAAATGATAAAAGATATATATGAGAGGGAGCTCAAAAATAACTGGAATAATTCTCTGGTATGCATACCTATTGTAGTGTATGCTTCTCCTGTTACATACCTCTTGCAGAGACCCCTCTTTATCACTCTGCCAAATGATATCACTGAGTGAAATCATTGTGCCATGTAGCATATTTATGCATTTTGAGTATGTGCTGATTTTTGTAATGGCTGAAAAGTGAGAACAACATCAAATTCTGTATTCTTTTAGGGAAAACAGTTGTAATGCTTGAAACAAATTACAAGCAAGCTGATCTTGGAAAAACACAAGTTCAGAGTGGATTAATGGAAATGTCAAATTCACCACATTCTTAAAAAGCATAGTGAGTACAATTTAATATCAAGACAATGCTGATTTTTTTTATGCAAATGGCATTTCCCCTCAGAATTAGTTCATATAGTCAGCCATTTTATATGAAAGTTCTGAAACAATTATGGGATGCAGTAAAATGTAAACATCCTGTTTTGTGTCAAAGTAAGGACTGCAAGCTTCATCATAACAAAGTGTGATCACACACAGCATTGAATGTGAAAAAAATTTAAATTAAATTCAGCATAATCTAGCTTATCTATCAACCATATTCACTCAATATCACTTCATTTGACTCTTTTTTTATTCTCTCAAATGAAAAAATGTTTCAAAAAATTGTTTTTTGCAGACTTAGAAGTGGTGAAAAAAAAATGACAGAGGCATCACTTTGCAAGTGTTATTGGACTCCAAAAAAGTGAAAAATACATTTAGACCAGTGTATTGTATCAAATGGACAGTAATTTGAAAAATATTACTTTTAAATAAATAATTTTTTATTATAAAATTCCAGTTACTTTTGGGTACTTTTTCGTAAAAACAATAGAACACAAAACAATTAAAATTATAGAAAAGAAACAATTTAATGATTATTCACTGAAACATTATGCATTTAAATTATAACTCATTAATATTAAATAAAACACAGATATTACAATTCAAAATATTCCACACTTATTTGCAAAATGTTTAGTCCAAATACATATAATTTTAATATCACAATAATTACATATGTTTAAGAATCAGAATTAATATCAATTATATGATTAGGATAGATTTAGTTTTATAAGAAAATAATTTTATCTAACCTTTATTGTATTTATTCAACTGTTTTGATTTTATAAATTGAAAAAAAAAGTAATTGCCATTCATTTGGTTTGGATATATTTTACTTTTAAGATGTAAAATTTTTAATATTTTTGTCTTTTTTCTTTTATTTGCAGACAAATGAAAAAAAAAAGAAAATACTAGAAGCAAAATTAGTTACTAATTTTTAAAAAAAATAAATAAAAGAAACAATTATCTCTAAATTATAAGAATTGTGATTTTTCTTTTTTTTTAATAAAACAATAAAAATGTCATTTCAAATTAAAATACTATCCCTGTAAAAATATATTGCTTTGGAACTGTGATTTGTTAATTATGAATGCAGAAAAATATTTATGCATATAATAGAATGAGAGTGGATGAGAAATTATCTCAAATTATTTCACTTAACATGTTTGAAATATTGAATCTGATGTATTAATATTATGCAAGTGTGAATCTGAATTTTGGATTATCCAAAATTCAAATTCATAGATGAAGATTTTGATTTTAAAATAATAAAAAAATCACAATAGCCAATGAGAGGTGATCTACAAGTTTAATAATTAAAGTTTGTTTTTCATTTCTCTTTCTTAAAAGTTGCAATGTAGAAGTATGAAAGGACTGATCTTAGATTCCAGGTTCGTGATAAGATTCTTGTTATCAGAATGAAATATTTGGATAGTGATAAAATACACTAATATGGATGTGGCTTTTTATTTAGTTATATATGCCTGTATATCATTTGATTAACTTGCTTACATATATTTAGACATATGTCTTGGATATATTTATATTTAAATGTATATTTTATAACTACAACAATTATTGAAAAAACTACATAATACATCGATTAAATAAATATAAAATATTTAATTAGAATTAATTTTAAAGCAGTCTATAGTACTATTACAAAATTGTGCAATACATATAATGTATATGAGAAAATTTTACAAATCAAATTCAATTAAAAAAGTCTAGAGTCAATCATAACATTTTCATATATAATTAGAATTTATATCATTATAACTTTAAAATATATATATATATTGTCAGTGAAAAAAAAGACTAATTAATTAAATTACTGAATTTCCATGACAATCGAATCACAGTCATTTACTTTCATATATGTATTAAACAAATTTAGTTGGTTTTAGAATACTGTCTTTCATCTATCACTTTCCATTTCGACAACTAATTTATGCAAATAATAAATTAACGAACTATAATTATTTTCAATGAGTTTTGTATGATTTATGAGCAAGAATTCAACTGTAATTTTCAAAAATGTCAGAGATAAACGATATATATATATAGTAAATAATTAACTACATAAATTATTAAATCCTATTTAATAAAAACTAATTTTCAAAAAAATGGACATTAAAAACAAAATAAATGTTGTAGCAAAAAAAAAAACTCAAGCAAAATATATATATATATAAAGTTATAATTCCACGAAACAATACAATAATTAATGCAGTAAACAAAATTTAAAAAATATCAATTATAATTTAAATAGAAGTACTTTCAACAATCTAAGTTGTTCGTTATCAACTATATTCAAATTCTAATACAAAAATCGTTATAAATGTATACAAAAACAATTACGTTATAAGTCAAATTTCCCACAATTCATTAATTTTTATATTAGCAGCTGATATTTTTTAAAATTTTGTTTATTGTATTAATTATTGTATTGTTTCGTGGAATTATATATATTTTCATTATAATTAGAATACAGATATTGATTTATAAGTTATATATAAAAATTATGTATATATATTTTACAATCAAATATGCCTATTAAGAAAAACATTTTTTTATTTACTTATACTGCTTTACTTTTAGAAACATTCATGGTTTTATTTTAAAAAATATCCATGCTTCTATTTTTACTCATAATGTTATTATTTTTATGTTCTAGAGATGTTTTTTTTTCTTTCTTTATTTTGCTTTTATCCAATTCATAATTTTATATATATAATTTACCTGTTTAAAAAAATCCACCTTTTGTTAATTATATATATAAATTATCCAACCACAACCCTCATATTTATATTTAAATCAATAAATATTTCACCAGATTGTTGTCAAGAATAGGCAGAAACAGGAAACTACTTCCTATTATTGTCTAAGTATTTAAATAGATCCTAAGTGCTAGCAATGATTGATAATGGGATAAAATTAAATCAACTAAGAAGTTTAAATAAACTTAATTTAAATCGGTAAAAACAATCTGCTTCCAAGTAAATTAAAAAATAAACATTTTTATAATCTTTCAAAGATATTGCTGTTACAGAATTATATATATAATAAACCTAAAACACCAGCAGCTAATTAGTCAGTACATATATTTAGCATTTTTATTAATATATAGCTTGCTCTTAACTTAAAAATATAATTATACACTAAATATAGTATGAGCAATGTTTATTAATAAGGAGGTTGCTTTAAAACAAACACTTAAATAATTTAATAATACTTTATTACATTAAAAAAACCCAACTAGTTAGTTAAAATTCATTTAAACAGTTCTAATTAACATTTTAAATCTCCTAAATGTTTGTGCATGGAGAATTTTGTTTTCACTGAAATAAAAGCTGAAAAAAAAAAGATCACAATTTAAGTTCATTGTTTAAGAAAATTAATATTTAAAATGACTTAAACTGCTATATTTTGTTTAAATTATCTTTAAAAACATTATAAAGGTTAAATAAAATGTATTGCTACTGCAATATTTAATTATTGCTAAATATTCATTTGTAAATTTATTATATAATAATATTTATTGTCTGTAAAATGTAGAGTTTTTTAAAGTTATTTTTAGAATATTTTCCTTGACAGCTAATTAGGTCAAATTAATATCATTAACTAAGGCTCTAAATTTGTCAATCATTGATTTCTTTACATCATCTGACTTACTACATAAAAGCAGCTGACTACATGTTGAAAATTACTTCTTTGTATTGTTCTCATTTTGTTTTAATATATTAATTCAGTAATCACTTAATTTGTTAATTTTAAATAATCAATGGCTAAGATAATCTGCTTGGTTAGCCCAACTGTCTCTCTACAGTATCTTCCAAAAGTATATATCAAAAGAAAACTTTAAAACAACTTATTATCAATGGAATGATATTATAAGTTGTTACATTGATTTGTAATGTCAGGAAGTCTCTCAGAGGTATAAATAATTATATTGCCAGAATTATAATTAACTTTCAATTTATTCTCTATTCATGTCTGAATTTAAATGAAATTAAGTCTGCTAACATTTTGAATACTAGAACTCAGCCTAACTTTATAAATAAGTTATTGCATTTTATTCTATAGCTGATAAGAATAAACTGTATATTGCTTTATTGTTAACAAGTGTTCATCATTGTGCTTAATTTTGTTTTATAACAAGATTTGAATTTTTGCAAACTTGAGGAATATTTTAAGAATAATAAAAGCAGCTATAAAATAATAATTCTGAAGGTTTAACATGCACTTATTTTATTGCTAAAATAAATTATTTTAGTGATATATTCTTTCAAGTTGACATAATATCCTGTGAAAAAACAACATTGTGCTAGTTATAAAATAAACAAAATGTTTATTTCAGTATCTCCATAATTTAAAAATAAAAATTTCTATTCCCAAGAATTGTGTTTTATTTTAAATACATTGTGGAAAGAGTAACTTTCTGTTTGAGCTTTTTATCATTAGATAAATTAGAATATTTTACTTGCTATGGAAATAAAAATAAATATTTGTGCTAAAATGTAGTTCTTTCTTTTGTCTAGATATTTTACTTGCTATAAAAAGTAAAATAATGCTGTGCTTTCTACAATCTATGTATTGTTTTATTAACTTCATATTGCTTTGAAGGAACTAATATTGTACTTTCAATAAATTTCATGTTGCTTTAAATTCAACATTGCTTTTGAAGAAATAATGTTATCAAACTTCATATTGCTTTAAATAATACTGTGATATCTTTATTTTGAATGGCTTTCAATTGTGTCAGTGCTCATTCTAGTGCCTCGAATTTTGACAACTTGCTTTTCCAAATTTGATATCTAAATATTACGAATATTTTAATAAAATATTCCAAATTTCAATAAAATCTTTACCCAAACTATAGTGCTGTGAAGAATTGTATAGGAATCAATGATTTGAGGACTAAGAAATTATGATGGTAAAAAGAGCAAAACATAATATTTTAGTTATAAGTTTGTATATTTTATTTGTATATAATATTATTTGCTTATAATTTATGCTATATGAGGATTGTAATTCCCAATAGTATATACTCTTTTCACAGAATTATTTAATTCTAACAAACTTGAATGTTCAAGTTAATCCGAAAAGATTCAGAGCCAGCTCAGAGCATTTAAGATTTTCTTATAGTCTAATTTAACTTTTCAGATTAATTTGAACAATACAAGTTTGTTAGAATTATATGAGTATTGGAATTCTCAGAATATCTTTTCATTGTGGTGTGCAATATGCACATTTCATATGGAATTATTAAATGAATGAATTATGGGAGTTGATATCTTATTTCTTATTAAATTGCTAAGCAATAAATTCATATGCCTAGTTATTTTATTTTAATTATAATATATTTTATTGGTTTTGCATATCATGTTTAGTGTTGTTATATGATAAATAGTATGATTATCAAAGCTATTTTCATATAGTGTTTTAGTTATGCTTTTGAAGTATGGAATGTCATAGGTGACATGTAGCTAATGATGCTGCTTTACTAAATTTTTAGATGGTTTATTTTTAATAAGTTTACTAGATTAGTGATATAATCCTAATTCTTTATTTACACTTATGGATAAATGTGTACTTTTAGATTGTTGAAGGCATGCATAATGCCAATCATGACATTACTTTTCTCTTGATATTATAAGAGCAGTTTGAATATTTTAATGCTGATGATATGCATAGCATGCATATTTGATGTGCAAAACCCATAATAAAATATTCTACGTCTAAACTTATGTAATTATTTTATATTGGCTTATGAAATTATTCATCTTCTCCAAATTCCGTGTTATTTTATCATTGACAATACTTATTTGCCAATACATTCAATACTTTTCATAGTTATGTCATATTGAGAAGAAAGATAAATTAATAAAATAAATGTAAGAGCTTTCTGTATTCATAGCTGATAATGTTTTCTTATGTGTTTAAATTTATTATTAAAATATTGTGATAATCGTATTATTTTAATCATATTAAAATTATAATAATCTATAGTTGTTATATTTTCTAGTATTAAAAAAATCTTTGTTTGATTTTTAAATTTTGACTTTGTATCTGTATCATCATCTGCATCATCAGAAAATCTAAATCACAGACATAGTATAATGTTTATAATATAAGAGCATGATAATACTTCAAAGTCAATTTATTAAAGTTTGTTATTTGATGTTAAAGTAATATCTATGGTTAAGATTATTTGCTTTTATTATTTTAATTTGGATTGTAAGAAACCCTTTGGTGTGATATATGAGTATGAACAAAAGCTCTCTCTTACTCATAGCATCACGAGCGTTATCCTAGATTGTTGAATAAGAAGTCATTTTAAATATGAGTCTTATTAATTAAAATTAGAATTATTTACTTATATATTGTAATAAGATATTATAGATTGTAATAAGATATTATTAGTAGAAGGAATAATATCTTAGATTTAGAATAATTAGATTTACTGTGAAGTTTTAATGTGACCTGGTTTTATGACCTTTTTCTGATAGATTTATTTACAGCAGCAATAAGGCTGTGACCACTAGGTTACACTATATATATATACAGTGACTGAATATAGTAGTGAGAATAAAAGGGCATACTCAGGTAATCAAACCATATGTTTGGCAGTCTTTTTATATAATTGATGTAAAGTTGAGATTATATCTGAAAAATGCCATTGGTAAGAAATTCAGCTCTCCACACTTTTATGGGACCCAACTAAATAACTTATATTTGGAAGTAATAGATTTGTACATATGTACAAAAAAGATTATATAATGAATTTAAGTTCAGGTTTTATTTCCTTCTTTAAAAAGCTTCTATATGAGAATATCACTATTATTTCTTTGATAGGCTACTTTCATTATTCACTGCTACTATTCCAATACCATCTACAGATCCCATTCCCTGGTTATCTAACTCAGTCCTGAACATAAGTTTCGATTATGGTTTACCAGACAAATATGAACACATAAATAGTGTCTAACTCAATATAGAATGTATTTTAAAAAATAATTTAATAAAAATTTAATATTATATAGCAGTCAGAAATTAACAATATAACATGTAAAATATATCACAGAGCAAATTAAGTAAATACATCAGCATCAATGGCTAAAAATATACACGTTAGTTTGTCTCACAGATTATCAGGACAATTAAATTAACTATCTAGCCATAATAATGTATGTTTGTATTATCTAATTTTTAAACAAGAATCAAAATGTAATTAGAAACAATTATATAATAATAAAATAAGTCTTATAAAGAAATGCATAGATATTAATATAATGTCTCCCCCACACAATCACTTTGCCCAAAGAATCATTTAACCAAAAATGCTATTTATTATAATCTAAAATAAAACAATGGAAACATTTAAGAATATAAATATTGGATTTTAAAACAGAGAATAATTTTGAGTATTAAAGATTACAAAAAAAATATTTTTAAATTATTTAAAATTTGTATTATAGTCTGTAATACTTGCAAGTCAAATCGCTTTCTGGCTTTGTAAATTAGTTTTATTTTATTTGTGGTTTTCTTAACATTTATCCTTAAGTTTCCTGACTTTTTTCAATATCAATATCTTGTGGCAGACAGTGTATTGTAGATAGGTCAATTATTTTCCAAATTCACAAATTTTCAGGCTATATACTATAGAGAGGTAAATTCTTTTTCAAATTCACAACTGATCAGGCAGTAAAGTAGACATATCGATTATTAGAAAGTAAAGACTTTTTTTTTTTTTGCTTTTCTTCACATTTTTTGCAGGACTACATGCCTCTTAGAAAGATGTAATCCTAGAATGGCTCTAGCAGATTATGATCATCATCTACTTTCTTGATAAATATCATAATTTTTCAAAATACAAATTATAATGACACTTGCAGTTCTATCTGCTATGGCAACTAACAGCTATCCTACCAGTAATTTTAGCATTAAAAGCAAATACTAGTGAATTATTCTTTTTTTCTTCTTCTCCCAATTGTCACTTACAGCTTTCCAATCTATAACTCATTTTAATCACTTAAATAACTCAAAGTCTAAACTGGAAAAATGAAAAAGAATACAGACTATTACAAACACTTGTATTTATATTAAGTCAATGGCTTATGTAATTATTGTCATTTGGAAAACATGCTGTTATCTATTAAATACTTAAGTCGTGGGGGGGGGGGGTTGTAGTTAATCACAGGTAACACATTAATTAACTTTTTTAATTGGTTCTTACTTTTATTTTGTATAAATTCAAATATTTTCTGATTTAAGTTTACCATTTTAATTTATAAACAATTTAAATTCATATTCAATCTTAATAAATGTTGTTTTGATTACAAATGCAACTTAGCTTCCACATTTTTGACATTGTAAAAAAATAATATCTCATGACTCAATCATATGAATCTAGCTTACACATTATTTCAGCAGAGTCCTTTTTTCTTTCATCACAGCTATGTAAACTGGATGGGATTTATTAATCATTATTACTTGGCTTCTATTAGTTACTAAAGCTATATACAATAAGTGACATAGTTCTAGTGTAAACAAAAATAAAACTAATATGTGAGAGTAATAGGCAGAGTACTTCATCTTTCTTTTTCTATCGATTTTAATAAAAATAATACTCTCAATAAAAATAATTCTGTTTTTACATGATTATTTAAAATATAACCCAGAATAATTATAAATATAGGGGATTTGAACTCAGACTTTTAAGCACCTATCAACTATTCACACTATCTCATACAACTGATATACCTGACCACACACATGCAGAAAAGATAAATAATTACCGATATATGTATTTCATGCTAAAACAGCATTCATCAGTTGGTTCAGATTATCATCTCCTACACATATATGTAATCAGTGCTCAGTTTATATTCAGATAGCAAATCCTCACACTTTAATGGACAGGCTTCAATCTACTCCAACTTCCAACTTTTCAGCATCCATATCATTGAAAATCTAATGTGTAGTCATGTATATCAGTTGTATGAGATAGTGTGGATAGTTGGTGAATGCTTGAAAGTCTGAGTTCAAATCTCATATTTACAATTAAGCTCCAGGTTTGTGAAGAGTGCCTGGTTTTCAAATATTTACCCAGAATAATTACTGAATGATAGGAATCAAGAAAAATCACTCTTTCCACATTTATATATATGCTATAAAATTGTGATGGTGGCATACAAATTTATGATTTTATCAATATTTAAGTTTCACAATATCTCTGAATTTTTATAATAATTTAACCCCTCCCCTCATATTTCATTACATTATTAAACACATATCTTTCATATTAAAGCTTGATTTAAACACCAGCAATATTAATATTATATTTATTATTGTATATGTTATCCTAGGTGTATTTGTCTCAATTTTCCTTTCTTTATCTTTCACAATCCATTTTCTTTTTATTCATTTCCATTTATTATGGAGTCTTTTTTTTACTCATGATAACTTGATTACTTTTTCATACTGATTTTCAGTTTGTTCATATTATAGAATTTTACTTTAAAGTTTTAAATGCAAACGATTTAACTTTGCTTTCTTAAGACTTGGAATTTTCTGAGCAATGTAGGTAACAAATTTATTAGCAAAATGTAATATTGATTTATATAAACCTATATCCCAAAGTGTAACAATATTATTCAATAACAATATTAGTCAATATTTATTCTGATTTAGAAATGATTTAGATAATAATTTTGCCTCTTTTGATTTTGCAATTTATTTCATAGCAAAGGTCAAAGATATTATTAATATTCTCCTTAGTTTAAAATAAATTTCTTCAATAATCGGGAGTGATAATGCTAGTTGATGTTAATTGTACATAAGAAAATCTTTTCACAGAATTAAAGCAGAAAATGAATGAATTGTCCATATTTTCATTGCAAAACAAATGTCCAGCTAATGCATATTCATTTTTTTAATAATGGATCCTCAACTCTCATTGATTTGTTGTTGTTTTTTTATTTTAAAACATATGCTAAATAAAGCCAAAATAAATACATCACTGATAGGATTAATTGAACATCAAAATATACAACTAGTGATTGATGGCGATGAAGGATATAATAGCATTTATAAATATTACGTAAGTAAAAATGTATCAGATGAAGTTACATTTACAACAGATCATTTATTTAATACTTTAGTTATAATAAATTACTTTATAAGAATCATAAATTTACCTTTTTTTTTTATAAGAATAAGTTAAATAATCTATGCAGAGATATCCAAAGATATATCACAGAAACAAATGAAACAGGATATTGGAAATATCAAAAATGCTCCAGTCACTACAGCATATAAGCTAAATTATGAGGTAATTAATAATTTACAGATAGAATGTGATAAATTATAATACCAAATTCAAGAAGAAAATCAAACAAAAGAAAATTAGAAAACTAATTCCTAATTTAAAAATACTATCTATGATTAACTATGCCAATATTTATATGCTCCATATAAAGTGTTTCTACAATGGGAAAAGATGAAAACAAGTTTGTTTCAGGATTATGTGCTGATGAATATATTTTAAAGATGTTAAAAATAAAATTTGTTGAAGCTGAAGATAACATAAAAACCTATGAAAGGATTATTTTAGGAGAGTGTAATGAATATATAACTAAAGAAGAAGTACAGTTAGCAATTAACAAATTAAAGATGCAAAATAACTTTTGCAAATGATATGATTCTATCATCTGTTATAAAGAATTAGATTACATCTTGATTCCAGCTGTATGGAAGTTTTTTAATCAGATTTCTTATGAAAAAAATTGATTGGCCACATGTTAATAAAAAAGTATTATACAATGTTATAAAGAAAATAGCTAAACCGACTCCAACCTTTGAAGGACTGAATCATATTTTAATTGAAAATAGTGATTCTGTAATCTGCTGCATGCCATCTAGCTTCAGATAGAAGAATTTCATCTGAATATCAGGAAACTCCATCAGTATTTTTATGAGTTCTCTTTTACATGCACAAAGAGAGGTATGAATATATTTTTAAAGAAGATAGTAATGGATAAAATTAGTAAAAAAATAAATCTTTTTTATTGATAAAGCTTTATAAAATTATTACTACAAGAACTATGTAGTTGTAATGGGAATCCTAAGTTATTATTCATTCCGGATTAGTTTTTTTAATACAATATTAAATAAAATAAACCAAAGCAAAGAACTACATTTGGGAAAATCACATCTGTTATTTATTTTAGTTTTACAATTACTAATTGGTCAAAGAAGATTGTCTTATGATCCAAAATTATATATATATATATCATATACAAAGGCATTAACATATGTTAATGTTATATAAGATAAGGGATTTACTAAATTTGATTAATAAAATTGAAAAAAGGGTTATTTTATGGTGATTTATTTATAGCATATAAGGGCTTGCGGAATGATTTAAACTTAGATAACTTGGTTAATACTTAATATAAGAATTTGAAAAACGAATAAATAGTTGTTCAATACTCTTGGATAGAAGTGTTATTGGTTACAGTTTTAAAACATTTTCACAAAATACATGCTTCATGTTTTGATATAAAATTCATTTTTAAATTATTAAATGGCTTCTCACTGATAAACATTTGTTTAAATTGTAGATTAAATATGAGATTAATACTTGTATGCATTTTTTTGTAAAATAAAAAAAAAAAAGATCTTTTTTCATTTGTTTGAAGATTGTGAAGCATTTAAATTTTTAAGATGAAATATGTTTCATGTTCCATACATAAATTTAAAAGGAGAAATAAAAATATTAAAAGTTTTTATACAGACAACACAATGGTTTTGCTTTATGAGCTAAATGCAATTTGGTCATTGTGACTTGATTTTTGACAATAAGAAATATAATTAGATAAGAAAACTTGATAATGATGACGATAAATATTTTGAAAATTGCATCAGATATCTCTTTAAAAAAATGATAAAAAAAATTGATCAAATTTCAGATTGCCTTTATTTGAGATATGAAATTAACAAACTGCAAAATTAAGATATATGTAATTTAATTAAAGAAGGAATTGAAGATCTGTGACTTAAAAACTAAATGTAAAGAGATAGATCACTGTATAGTTAAAATAAAAGGTTTCATAAAGACAAAAATATATATAAGACACTATAAAATCTAAAAAAGACCTATAAAACAGATATAATACATAGCAAGATGAATATAGGCAAAGTAAAAGGTAACATGTGTAGAGGGGGAAAAGAGGATACATATAAATGGCATTAGCTTAATACATAATTGTACAGAAAATAACTACATTGTTGCTTAGCTTTTGTATACAAGAAATGCTAAGTTTAAGTTAAAGAAACAATAATAATTAAAGCGTAAGCTATTTCTTTGGCAAATGAGTTATTTGATATAATTATTCCTTTAGAGAGTTTATTTAGCTCATTTGTAAATACATTATACTTATGAGTTAACACTACATTATCAGAAATTTTGGTTATAACAAAAATCTTGTTTAAAAGATATATAAAGAAAGATTCTTAAAAAACCAATCAACATTTAAAGTTTTTATTGACAAATAAAGAGACTAATAATATGTATATCTTGATAACTGCATTTTTTATGAAGATCCTTATTTAAGATTTAAAAAAAGATATACATTGAAAATGCTTATGTAAATATTTAATTATCACCAAAAGTGATAATGCTGAAGATCCAAGGGAGTCCTTATATGCATTTGAGATTCTGTGTGTAAGTTCATATCAATTGTATCAGAATTTGGTTTTTTATATTCATTGAAGTTATCAGATGATATTTACTTGATCCTTCATAATAAAATATATTACCAGTTATACAAATTACTAACCATTTCTCCAGTAGAGTAATTCATAATCTTTGATATATTTTTACCAAATGTATCTTGGATAATTTTATCTTATTGATTGCCTTTGTAAACCCAACTTTTAACTATTATGAGTTGCCAAATTGCTCTTATAGATATTTACTTGTACACCCATAATACTATGGCAAAAGCTTACAATAATTCTTCATGAGTTTAACACATGATGATTTCATCAGTACTTAATGAAGCAAATTAAAGTGTCATTCAAAATAGTATATTAACATCCTAAAGATCTATTATATTTTAATATTATGTATGAGCTTGAATAGAAATTTATTCAAATTCACTTAGCAATATTTTTGGTCTGCAGAGCAGGAAAAAAAAAAAGATTCTTTTACAATACTACAAGTTATAAACCACATTTTAAACCCCATAGGTTTAATTTCTAATTAAAGCCACAAATAATGATATAGATAATACAAAATGAAGTTGTATGGATGCAGATAAAGTACATTTGACAAATACTATGACGAAAAACAAAAAAAGTCTAGAAGAGTAGATAAGAACATTGATGCAAAGCTTAAAAATACATTTCTAATGAAAAAGAATGAATAAGAGAATAAAGAGATCATTATAATTTGGAATTGGAAAAAGTGGTGTAGGAGAAGTATGTGTATGAATTTTTTGAAATGTGTTGGCAAGTGATAGATTATATTTCATAGTTTGTTTGTTTTTGAAGATTATAATCCTGCAAGGCCAAGTTGTATTAACATATTCTAAGGAATGCTGTTTGATTTGCAAAGGATAATGAGAAAAATTAACTCTGAAAGTGAAACATATTTGCTTAATGGTATTGTATTGCATTGGAATATTCTTTCTGCTGTATTATATGAAATAATGTGCTCTACACTTTGTATTGATTTATTTGTATTAGTGCTCTATTTGTCTCGGATTTTAAAGAATTACTTATTCAATTGTGAAATGTTTTAACATGTGTTTTAAACCAAGTAACTTAAGAACTGTAAACTGTTTAGGAGAGGTATAAAAAAATTATTTTATTTTTATATATTAATTTATCTATAAGTTTATCTTATGCTTATAATATTTTTGCTAGTAACTTATGGATATTGGAATTCTTAAAACATATTTGTGTTGTTATATCAATGAAGATAATATGGACATTTGGTATAGGATTGTTTAATGAATGTATGAATGAATAGGTGTGCATTTGGAGATAATGTATTATTTTGATAAAGTTATTGATTTATAATACTTATGGCTAATTATTTTATTGTTAACATAATGTGTTTTATCAGTCTTTTATATCGTGTTTTTGATGTTATTATTATAAGGTAAATAGTATGTCAACTATTTTCATAATGTTATTTTGAAGTATGTACTGAAGTCAGTTCATCATAGGTGATTTATATATTGTGTTGGGCAATACTTATGGTAGTTTATTCTTGTCAACTTCTTTTAAATTAGTGATATGGTGATACTAATGCTAATTTTGCACTTGTAGATAAGTGTGAACATTTGATTATCCCATCATTTTGCCTATTCTATTTATTGATGTTGATAAGATGTTGAAGGCATGTGTGTTATGACCTTCATCTTTATTCGCTCTTGATATTATCAGAGTAATGTTTTGAAATGGTAATGGTGTTAATATTCATAGCATGAATAAATATTGGATGTGTAAAGAGTTTGATAAAATATTCTTTGTTTAAACTTTAATAGTTATTTTGTATAGACATAGAAAATTATACATCCTCCCCAATTTTATGTTGTTTTTATATTGGCAACATTGGTTGTTAGACACATGAATGAAAATTTTTTACAGTAATGATATATTTAGAATGATAGATAGATTATGAAATAAAGAGAGAACTTTATTCATAGGGGAGAGATATTTTCTTTAAGAATATAAATTAATTATCAAAACATTACTATAAATGTTTTTATTTTGAATACATGAAGTCAAACCACTAAACATCACATGATCACCATCTCTCATGCTAGCACATAACTGTTATTAAACAGGTAAAACTCTCCATACAGTAGTGCCACCCTGTACTAAACAGAGTAATTAATGGATGCCAGAAGGCTTGTGCATAAAATCTTCACTGACGAAGGTCATAAGCCAGAAACTAGTCTGGGGATATTGGATGAGTAGGCACTAGATGGGGATTTTATGCACAAGTCTTCTGACACCCATTGATTCTTCTGGTTAGCACAGGGCGGCACTACTGTATGGAGAGTTTTGCCTGTTTAATACATGAAGTCATAAGACGTTTATAATTATTATATTTGATATTATTAATAACATTTTGATTTTATTCTTAATTTCTGATTTTGTCTTCATTATCATCATCGGCATAATCAGAAAATCTAAATCATACAAGTATAATAAAAATTGAGTTATAAGAGTACATAGTGCATAAAAGTCACTTTACTAAAGTTTATGTTGTGTAATAATGAAGTTTATTTGGGGGTTTTAATATTATTTTGATTAGATTAACTTTATTTTAATTGTAAGAAAGCTTAATTTGAGTATTAACAAAATCTCTTATACATTGCGCATTGCATCACTAGTATTATCATATATTATTGGACAAGGGTAATTGAAATAAAAGTTTCATTATTATATTATAACCAGATCTATTTAATTATGATTTGTTTTTACAATAATTGCATAAAACAAAATAATGTCTTATAGTATATGACATTATAGTGATGACATAATATGAACCTGAAATAAAAAGAAAATGTATATTTTTGTATAAAATATACTTAGTCGATTCTTAAAATGGGCATGTAAGGGCAAGCATCGTTTGATGATATGTAATATATATTTGATTACTTTACATATTTAGTAGAATAAATAAACAAATTGATAAGTTTATAGATTTCATGAATATAGAAAGTGAAATAAATTTTACTACAGAAAAAGAAGAAAATCATGAATTATTTCGATATAATAATAGTATAACATAATAATAAAAATAATAGAAGAATAATGACCTTAGTATATAGAAAGCAAAATAATGCACATACAATGAATTAATATTCTAACATAAGTAAAATACCTAAAATAAATTATTTAAAAACAAAAGTAAATAGAACTGTTCAGGATGAGTGGAAAAAATAAACAAAATTAGAAACACAAATATATTTAAAGAATCATCAATATATATTTCTAACAAAAGAACTAAATATACATTTAAAAATAAGAATACTAAAATGATATATAAAACAGACAATAAAAGGTAAGAGAAAATTCCTTAAAGGGCAGAGTTATTTAATTGATCATTCTTTTTTTTTTTCACTCATGAGAGAGTTCATCCTGGAACCTTTTGTTCCAGAGCATACTATATTATCTCTTCATTAAATAGCGGAGAGCATCAATGCCAAATGGCTATACAATCAATGTCTACAAACTTTCATGAATATTTTTCAAACCAATCTATCTTTTATTCAGTTAAGCTAGAATAAATATTCTGCAATAGCTATGCCCAATAATTTTAATCTTATTATTTTATCCAATCAAATGATTCAGTGTAGTAATTGAATCTATATATCAACATACATGGATGTAAAAGTAATTTAGAAACAAGTGTAATTTAGTGCCCTGTTTTTAATCTTCTTTTAAATCTAAACTATTATTAAACTGATATATAATAAAGTACCATCTGACATTATATAACACACATGCTATAGCCATGAACTGAAGTTGCACAGAAGATTAGACATGTATCAGATATATTTTATCTAAATAACAAATACTAAAGAAAAGTGGCATCAGAATCTGAAAGCTTTGCCCTTTGGTGTTCTAACTTATTGTGTAATAAGAATTTAAAGAAATAAGTATCTGCTGTATAATGTAAATGTGAAAAATAGTGATATTTTGGTTTTTTGATTTAGGTCTTTATTATAAGAATACAAAATGTAATGATAAGAATCAAAGTAACAGCTTTTGTTAAATGGGATAGGAAAAGAAAATGGGAAATAAATTTTAGTACTGAGTGAATGATTTGGTAATAGAAAGTAAGTAGCAGAAGTATTTAGTGTCTAAAAGGAGGAATGTTTAATTTCGTTAAAAAAAAAAAAAAGATCTAGTTATTACCTATCAACAGAAACTTAGGGTTTTATTTAAGGAAAAAAGCATTTTATATCATGGCAGAGTATTTAGAGGTATGTGATATATGGTCATATTATAATTATTGTATATAAATTAAATTGTTTTTAAGTCACCAAGTATGTGAAAATATTAATTGTGAAGGTGTAAATATGCTTGTTATTTGAGCATTTAGTATTACTTTGAACATAAGAGTATTAATGAATATTATACAAATATCTTTATTATTCTTACTCTACTATAAGATAATGACACCAATTTTTAACAAATGTCATAATTCCATTGACGTCATTTGCTTCTGATATCTTTTTGTGAAAATCTTAAATTACAAGAAAAACTACAAATGTATTTGCTTTAGTTTTAAAGTTCGGCAGTATAAGTATATAGGTGAATTGTTTCATAAGATTATTTCAAACTTTTTTTTAAAGAAAAAAATTTAATACACAGTCTGACGTCATTAAAAGGCTAGATTGTATAACAGTTTTGGTAATATTTTATATGTACTAAAATGTAATATATAAATACCTTTTAAAATAAATAATTCTAATGCATAATAGAAATTCTCCAAAAAAACACATACTAGAAAACATTAGTCACTGGTTGGCGCAAGATTGAATAGTTTTATCTTCAACTTATAAATAACTAGATCCTCATTTGTATGATTAGTTATATGAATTATGGTTTGATTATCTGAAAAAAATTAACTTTGTTTGAATTTTGTCATCTATCAGAATGTCCATATTTAACCCAGATTCGAACTCTTAATTGTAGTAATGTCAAGTAGATTTTCCTAAACTTTACAAAATTGATGTGTTTTAATTCTTTGTAATTTAATAACTATTGGCAAATTGTTTTCTAAATGAAAAATAAGGTAATTTTCAATTTAATCCATAACTTCATAAAAGATAAACAATGCTCACCATCATATAAGAATTGATAAATTACTAATAGTTTATGAAAAATACAAATCAAAATTCAATGTTATTTTTTAATTGTTCAATCAATGAATAGAGCAAGAAACATTCAAGCATAGAAGCAGTGGGCGAAATACAATATTTACTTACATGACCAAATCATGTTTCCTTTTCCGCCGTCTTTTTAAATTTACTCGGAAGACGATTGAAAAATCTTAATTTTTCAGCCTGTCTCTCATAAAAACGATTTTTTTTTTTTTTTTCTAATTATACATTTTGGTTTTTTTCATTGCAACCATCTTAGATGAAATACTGCAGCTACTTCCGTTAAATTGTTTTAGGTATTTTAATTACAACCTTCCGTTATATGGTACTGAAAGTATTATCGAAACTTTAATTCTCAAAACTAATTTAAATGTGCGTTTACAAATATAAATAAATAATTTGCGTGTTGAGCAAACCAAATCACATGCCATTTTTCCATAAATATTTTCCAATTTAAAGGATATTTTAAACAAATTTTGAAACAAAAACATTTCTTTACTCTAATGCCATCTAGTGTAAGCATGAGTAATCAATGCATTACCAGATGCATATATTGTCTAAGCTTTCACTACTTGGCACTAGAGTAGAGAACTGTTATTGTCTTACATTAGGTTGGTGATTCATTGTTATTATTAATATTTTTAGTCAGGGGAATAAGCAGTCTACATTTAAAGAATAACTGAAAATATCAAAATAGTTTAGATCTATATACCTGTTCAAGCAAGTTGACTTGGCTTCAAAACCAAAGGCTGATTTGAATTTTTAAAATTTTAGCTCGATTATTAAAATAGAATTAGTGGTGGTTGCTGAATGCATATCTGTATTCCTTGTAGCACAGAATCCAAGACTTAACAATAAAAGCACAATCCAGAAATCAATTTGAGATTAGGAATTTTAATTTTATATGCATCTTATAATTATTGATTACTCAAGCTTGTGAATGTTCCTCCTCTTATTGTATTTTTTCTTACTTTATTATGATGCAATGTTTTAATTTTCTATTATGAAGTGAAACATACACTTGTTTTTCTTGCAGAAGTTGACAAATATCAGACAATCAGAAAGAAAAATCATTTTCTACTCGATCTTTCATAGTTTTTATTATTTTTTCATTTCTAGCATTCATTGTCATATGATGAAGGGTAGTAAATGAATGAAATCACAAGAACTATAGAATCTCAAGTAAATAATAAAAAAGTTCAGTTTAGTCAATTGAATGGACTTAATATGTTCAAACCTTGCCACTTGGGTTCTTGAACTTTATATGACCTTTCAAACAATTGACCTTGTGATAATTTTTATGTAAAATTTACATTATCAATGTTTTTTCATTGATAAAAGCCACAATCTAGAAACTAGTTTGGGAATATTGGACAAGAGGCACTAGATAGGGAGTTTAGGCACAAACTTCTTTGCAACCATTGATTATTAAGGCTTGCACTAGATGGCACTATTGTATGGAGAATTTGTTGCTGTTATTAACAGTTTGTATAAGCATATGAAATGATGATCATGTGACATTTTAGTGTTTTTATACCCAACCCATCCTGCCCATAGGAAAATGGGACCATGATTAAAAAAAAAAAACAAAAAAAACACCAAAATGTTGAAATACTTGGGCTCATTGCTTTGTAGTTAACTAAATAGATAAAAGATGGCTGCTTGAGGGTTGTGTTAATTATAAGATCTAGATGCAGTGCTCTCAGATCAAAGGCTTCTCACTGATGAAAACCACAAGTTAGAAAAGTAGGGACTAGATAGGGATTTTATGCACAAACTTTCTTGCATCCATTGATTATTAAGACTTGCACTAAGTTGCACTATTGCAAGAATTTACTACTGTTATTAACAGCTTATATAAGTGTATGAAATGGTGATCATATGAGGTTTTAGTGGTTTTATTGAACTTGTTTTGTGTTCACCTGTGTTTTTTATATTAATTTATATGTGTTTTATAATATCAAACTTTTATTATGATAAAGTTCTGTGTCAGATATCTTCATTTTTTAAAATATATTCCATAATGGATCATACATTCTTTATATATACATGTTCGTCTTGTACATTTGTAATCAAAAAATTATAATCTCAGAACTCAGTTAGAGAATGAAGGATAGTGAGAAATGAGAAGGATTGGAAGGGTTGAAAGAAATAATAAAGATAACCTATCTAAAAAATGATGGAAGTGCTTTTTACAAGTTATTAAGGTTGAGTTTAAAAGAAATAAAGTTCCAAAAATGAGTTATTGGAATAGAGTCCCATAAAACACCACTATTTGACACATATGATCTCAATTCTATATCAGTTGCATAAAATGAATATCCTGCATGCAAGTTTAATCAACATAAACTTGCTTCTTGTTCCGATTGCATCCAGTCATAAAGTAATGTTCCAGTATTGAAACAGTAAGATTCGCATTCGAATCTTAAGTTTCACCTTTTTCTATCGTCTCTCACTCACCACTCTATCCTACCTAAATTTAAACTTTTTGGTATCGAATTGTGTGTGTAGCAATATTAAAAATGTATAAATATATGTAAAATTCACCGTAAACACACGCACGTTTCGATAACAAAATTTAAAGCAATAAATAAAAATAAATGATGTAATTTGTATTTCTCTTTTAGTTATTTAAAAATATATAATTTTAACAATTTATTTTAAATTATAAAGTTCGTTATTTATTGCTGTGTTTAAATTTCTTATTTAATAATAATTTTAGAAAACTGATCATAATCTAAGTAAAAATAAAATAATTGTATATTCCCTTTTGTATTTGAAATTTTAAAAGTAACGGTCGGTGAGAGATAATAGATTAATTAAAAAGAAAAATTCCCTAAAATATTTAATTCCAAAATCTAAATATAAAAATAAAATCGAACAATAGAAAAGCAGCTTTCTATATAAATTAAACGTATAAGAATGTATTGATTATCCTCGGGGCAAATGATTGAATCCAAAAATAAAATATAACAAAAGTTAAAAGATAAGATCTAGAAAGGAGGACATTTTGGACTTTCTCAGAACTTTCAGTTAAAACTTTAGCTGTGATCTCGATCAGTTGAGAGTCTCCAGATATATATATTAATTCACCTACCCCAGTATGTTCGAGTAGAAAGTGCCAAAGACTATTCTCCCCGGAGATGGTCGATCGTATGCCGTTAACCTTCACATGTGCCCTCTAGAATACCAACCAAGATCTGCTGCCCAAACAATTAAAAAGCTGCTGCTGCTGTTAAAATCCTTTAATGATCTAAATGCTGGAAAGAACTGCTACTTCTGAAATCATGAACAATTTGCTACTGACTTCTGAATCTGAAAACTTCGTTTAAACAGTTACCTGTAGAGTACTATAAATAATCACGCTATAGCTCACTCTATATAACTTGTAAACTATAACTTGTAAAATTATAATCTGTAAAACTGAATTTAATTATTAATTCATTCTGTAAATTTCTTTAATAATCTACCTTGCCTAATTGTATCTTTCTTGGGTACGTATTTCTAAAATTTACATTTTATTATCTAATTATAGCATGCTCAATATAAATCCATGATTGCTTGAAACAGTGGATGCGTGTCAAATCCTCATTAATATTTACTTCCATAAATTATTTCATATAAATCGACACGCATTCAAGGCCTCATTTATTGTAATGCAGGGGTCTACTACTTAACAAATGGCTGACATATTAGTTATTAATACTCCCCTAGTTTACCTATTGTTTTTACATTTTATTAAAATTTAATTAATAATTCCGTAAATTGCATTTCTTTGAGAGTCATAAACGTTCTTTATTAAATGTTGATGATGTAAGGCCGAGTTATAAAATATATTAAATCTTAGCATAATAGTCTGTACATTATACATGTGTTATTACTCATTACAAGCCTTGAATACTCCGGATTCTTTAGGATTGAAATTAATCCCAGTCATCCTACACAAGCAGACATAATAAATGCTCCCAATAGGGCTTGACGACAGTCACACAGTTAGGAGGTAATCGTGGCATGAACCACTTGCCCCTAATTATGCTTATGTGACACCTTACCTTTTGGGCCTTCAGCAAATGCCAGCCCGTTGTTTTAAACTCATTCATGGCTTCGCAGTTTGAATATACTGCCACCTTCATATTGCCTTTCTAGACGTACCACGTGTTTCTTGATATCAACTTTATTATTCAATGTATAACTCTGTCTCTGCATTAGTGTCATAACTCATTCTCAAATAAATGTCTGTCCATAGTAATTTATAAATATCTTATTTAATTAAATAAATATATGTCTGCCACTACTACTATAAATCCTAATTTAGACTCTTGCATTGCAAAGATATAAATCCTGAAGGCATGTTCTTGAAATACTTTCTCGAGAATTTAGGTGGCTGGATTATGTCAGCTATATAAATAAATATATCTCTTTAATATCTAACAGTATCGGAAAATCCCGCTACTGATATTTTAAATCTTACCAAATACTATTAGTTAAATGATTTATTATTAAAATGTTTTAAATAAATAATTTCAAACTATGTGTCTGCCATCACATCTTTATTTATTCAATACCCATTCAATATGTTTCCTCGATTCTTTAAATATAAATGTTTGATATTAATGTTATTATTGGCTAACTCAAAATAAAATTCTTGATTCTCTTGCATCTGCCTGACCCCCATGCCTAAAGAAATATTTATTAGTGTAGCATCAGATGTGTTGTTTCGTAGATTTATTGTGGAACCGATAAATTATGTTCGAACTCAGTACTACTGGTGGCTTTGCTGTCTAGATGGTGCTGCAGTTCTGTGTGGTGGTCAAATTCTGCACTATGTTAACGAATCACACATTTAGGACCATTACAGTATGAAGATTTGAAACCAAATGAATATATTCAAATTGCTTCCTTTTTGTATCAGCACATAATTTAACTCCAATATGGAAGGAATAAATACATAATTATATTCATAATTTGTCTAAAATGAGAAGCCACCATGGAAAAGGCAAAAAAGAAATTCCACAGGTGAAATTCATATTCCATATCAGACCTGAATCATAAAAAGATCACACAGTGATGATAAACTATGGAGAAGTGCCAGTAGAAAAGCAAGCCACCATGATGATGTCTGGCCTGAAAAATGACCAAAGAGAATATAGGAGTCCATCACCTCAAATCATGGAAACTAATTATCAGAGAATCAATCACGATCCTGTCTCCCAAATCTGTATGTAGTTACACCTTGGAACAATGAAGTGGAGGTAGCTGATGGAAGAAGTTCATGAGTGGGATGTAGTGATGCATGAACTTGTGTTTTTCATGTTGAGGTGGATGGATGATTGAGCAGGGCTGCTTGGATGCATTGTGTTCATGATGCTCCAAAGTATATGCTTGGTGCTACCCAGACCTAGATGTTAGGCTCCTAGAATAATCCAGCAGTGTTAATAGGTCTCATGAGTAGGTCATATGGATAAGCCCCTAAAACTCACAGGAGATGAGCAGGGCTGGCTCAATACCAAATATATTTTCTGGCTACTACTCATTGTTGATGATCTCTCTAGGTACAGAGAAGTGCTTAAAAATGAGGTATTTTCTCATGACGTCATGGGGCATTGTGTACTGGTAGTTCATTCTTAGCCATCTGCTTATCCTAACATTGGAGGCTGCAGTTCATGTATTCACTTTCCCCATCTCATCTTACCTATTTCATCAGCCTATCTCACACCAAGTAAAGACCTCCCAACAATAATATGGAAATACCTAGTCTGTAGAATAAAATTGTGTATCATGGCAATTTTATCCCAAAATTTAGCAGGGGGTATTGAAACAGACACATTATGTCACATGTATAGTTTGAACTCCCCCCCCCCCATTTAAAAACTGTTGAGATTAAAATAAAAAAGTTGATGCAGTTTTTGATGAATAAAAGTTCAAAAAAGAAATGAATAAGTGACAGCAATTTAGAATCAAATTTCACGTATATTATAAAACCCAAAATGATTAAAAATTAAGAAGAAAAATCAATATTGTCCAAGTGGTTAACACAGCTGCCTTACAAGCAGTTGTCCTGAGGTTCACTTCCCAGAAGACACGTTGACACATTAAAATAAATAAATAAATAAATAAAATGATTTACAGTTTTCAGATTAAAAATAGAAAGGCTGTAATTAACAATTAATTAATAAGATTGCCATAGGCAGGTAAGTTAATAGATGTTTTTCAAAAACATATCAGATAAGAGTTATCAGAATCTGTTCTCACTAAAAGTGGATTGCCTATAATGAGTCAAATGAAAACCTGGGCCTCAGAGAAAAATTATCATCACCAATAGAATTAGTGCTAGATCAATCTGAAGAATCATTGATAAAAAAAGAATGACTATAAATAAGGGAGTAGATATTGCTTAAAGAATATTCAACAAATATATCATTTGGAAGTATCAAGACTATTACTAGTGGACTAACCATCATTAGTATTGTGTTGTGAAATGCAGCTTACATGAATAGCGGCCCAATGAAGCTTGAAGCACCATGAACATTAACCAAAGAAGGAACCTATAACTACTAAAGAATGAAGAAACAAATTATTAAAATGGAATATCTTCAAATGTCTGGCTAAAAAGGAAACAGCTTTTCTCTCTCCTCTGTCACCTGGTTTAGCAATGGAAGTAAGATTAAAACAAGGCCTGTTAACTGACCATTGACCCATTAGCTCTCAAAAAATCCCTATTAATTGGAAGATTTACATGAAGATTCAGGTAAGGAAATTTATGTGCATTTATAATATTTGAAAATATTCTGAAAACGTATTTATTGAAATAATTTATAAAACAATGAAATGCTACTTTCTGGATTGATTGCTTATAAAATAATGCAAAACGAAAATATATTTATTCTAAATGATTAATTTCTAAATGGAGCTTACTGGAATAATAAGATAATATAGGCTTTTAATGCTTTATTAAAAGATGAACTGAGGATGCAAAAATGATTTTGTTGATTTGAAAATAATTCTATAATAAACTTCATACTAGTATGTGTCCACATAAAATGAAATTATTGATTATAAAATGACATTTATTATTTTACAAAATGCTTTGATAGAGTGAATCAAATCTGAATCCACACACACATAAATTAAAGAAATGTTTGTAACGTGAATTAAGAAATTATAGAGTATAAAATTGATATATTATATACATGAATAATAATGACTATGTACCCACATACCTGAATACGTAATAGATGTGAATTAAGAAGTTATAAAGTAAATACTTCTAGATAAGGGGTTCAAACCTGCACCTGTATATGTTAAATAAAAATTAAATACCCCATATAAGTGACTCAAAACTGCATCTATATAATGTGTAAAATGAAATATTTCTAAATAAGTGTTTCAAACCTGCACCTGTATAATATGTGAAATAAAATGGAAATGCTCCAAATAAATGACTCAAAACGGCACCTACATAATCTGTGAAGTAAAATTAAAGATGCTTTTGCAAAATATATGTCCACATGCCTGCCGTAAATGAGTGTTTATATTTATGTGAACTGAAAGTGCTTCTATGACCATGGATTAAAATTAAATGCCTCTATATACTTGAATGAAATCAAATGCTTCTATGATCATGGATTAAAATGAAAAGGCTTCTATATACCTGGATGCAAACAAATACTTCTATACACATGAATATGTATCTACATGCATGATGGAATCTCAATCAAGAAGAATAACTTCCTATCATGGAGGATTAAGGAGGAGAACCATGATATACACATACACATGGATACGATGGCAGCCAGAATAGAGACTGTCAATAAACATTTTCTTCTCCTTTTTAAAAACTTAGTATCCAAATATTGTTGTTAAATAAATCATTGTTACAAAAAACTTATACCTCTTGTCAGTTTCAATTCACATCACTCATGTCACCTGAGCTATGTCTGGAACAACTCAATGTGGGTAAGTAAGGTTGTAGTGAGATGGAACTCTAGTGCTGCCATTTGGGAAACCAAACACATAAATTTCTAGATGTTTCGAGTCTCTATGATGCTACATCCTCTGATGAGCAGGAAATATTGTTGTAGGGGAGATGAAGTCAGCATTGGGGAATGCCAATCGATAGTTCATTCCTGCAATATGCTCATCAGGAAATAAAATCAATCAAAAGATATATAAGGTATATGAAATATCCACTAAATAAAGTAAAAAAACACTACCAATTATATGTTGCTTAACACATTTTTAGTGCTAGGCACCACCATCATGGCAATCATTTTTAAAACAATCTTTGAGTGTTAGTAAGAATGGCTATGATTATTGTACTCAGCACAAAAAATGCATTAAGCGACATATTATTGGTTAGTGCTTCTTACTTTATTCTGTGGATACTTTGAAAAGCATAACTACATAGGTATGCTTGAATTTTGTTACATTTATATTAACAGAGGTTTTTCATTATCATCATCATCATCATAATCATTATTATTATTAAGGTAATGATAAATGATCATTAACAATTATCAAACATGTCATAACAGCAAATTATTCTGACTGCTGATGGGTGTGACAAGAATCTCTGTCTCAGGGTGGCCTTTGAGCGTTCCATCATCAGATTTTCAATTGGATGGACGGTTGAAGAGTTGGAGTGTGGAGTAGATTGAACCCCGTCTATTAAAGTATGAGGTTTGGCTATCTTAATATATATCTGAGCACTTATTGCATATATGTGTAGAGATGGTAATCTGGACCAACTGATGATTGCTGGTTTGGCATGAAATACGTATATTGGTGATTATTTATCTTTTCAACATATATGTGTTCAAGTGTATCAGTGTTATGAGATAGAGTGGAGAGTGGTGGGTCGTGTGAAAGTCTGTACTCATATACCCTATAAATTAACAATGTTAGGTTTCTAGTTTTAAGTAGATATGGTAATTAATCTCCGCTCAAAAAATAAACTAGGATGTATGTGCAATGAATGCTAAATATGTGCAATGAATGCTACAACCCAATAATAGCATTTGATAAGCTTCAATACTAGTTTGATATTATTTGTTAATATTTGAGAATATGGGAATATTGCAGTTACTATTCTAAGGGCATACATTCAATTAAATGTACTCATAAAATGAGTAAATAGAAACTTTTTTTTTTTATATTAAAAAAAATTATAATGAATATAAAAAATATTTTCAAGGAAGACAATTTCCATTTA
Source organism: Epiperipatus broadwayi (assembly GCA_028023455.1). Taxonomy (NCBI): domain Eukaryota; kingdom Metazoa; phylum Onychophora; class Udeonychophora; order Euonychophora; family Peripatidae; genus Epiperipatus; species Epiperipatus broadwayi. The sequence continues at coordinate 7,881,707 of JAQFVV010006198.1, forward strand.
TTTAAGTCTAAAGATTATCTAAAAGATGTCATAAAGATATATAATATTCACTGTTTTCATAAATGATATACAATTGAAAATAAAAAAAAATCCTACAGAGGAAGTTTAAAGACAATATTCAAAATATTAAATATACTGTACTAGTAAAATATTCTTCTTAATATGGATGAATTAGTTCTAGTATTGCCCTACAAGTGCCGTGGTAAAGTTGCAGATTCGGAGCTCAAGTATCATGGATCACAATTCAGCTGTTTAATTTTTTATGCTTAAACTTTTTAAGAACACGTGAGCAATAAACCATTTGATTATTATTATTTGTCATTCTATGAAATTAAAACAGCTTTACTCATCTAAGAATGATCACTAATATATATATACACACATAAAAAAAGGGCATATAGTTTCATTGCTCTGGAGTTCATAAGAAGTTCCAGTGCACCTCCCAGATCTCAAGTCGGAATCTCTAACTAACTGCATCAAACCATGCATGGCATATATACACAAAAGAACACGTAAGAAAAAAAAACCCGGAAGTTTTAACTACAACGAATTCAATAATTTGAAAACAACATTATTAAAATGTTTACAATTGCAGGAAAAAACAACTAAATAAATAATTAGTTTTCTTTTTCTATGATAAAATTTAATAAATAATTAGTTTAAATCAATGATCTAGTTTGATCTCTAATTGCTACCAGCATAATTGAGTTTTAGCAAAAGGGTCTAAACTTTATATATTAAAAAAACAAAACAACAGCAACTAATACTTGATTCCAAAAGATAATTTGCTTGTAAATCTCTCTGCTGATAAAAAAAACCCTCAGATCAAACTAATAATGTTTGGGGGATAAAATCTTTCTAATAAATCACTGTAAGAATCTAATTTCTATTACATTCACTTCAGATAATGCAAGAAAAAAATACTTAGTTAACAGTTAAATATTGGATATATAATGCTTGGGTTTATGTATATATTTTAATAATATACGGATATAGCCGGATAATATTTCATTTATATATATGCATGCTAAGTTCTTTAAAAAGATAGAATGTTATTTTGACAATAAAACTATTCTTGGACTTATCACCTATACTTCTCCCTCTCCAATAGAAGAGACAGCTGCTCTTTTCTTATTAATTATTCTTTTGCTTGATTACAGAGAATTTTTAAAATATTTATTGTAGGCACGAGTCTTAATCTCGAATATTATACATATATAATATTTAAATATATTTTTATACTAAACTTAATACAATTATAAGAAACTTAAACTCAGACTTTCAAGCTCCCTACAATCTATCCAATCTATTTTATACAACCGATACACATAATCTATATTAAAATAAGTATATTGTATTAGAAAATTTTGCTTAGCATATTTAGAAGGGAAAAACATATGTATATAAGTTTTTAACCTTAAAAATAATTGTAAGAACTTTACCATATTTTATATTAAATCAGTTATGAATGATTTTTAATTTTTTAAAAAAATATATAAATCATTCATAACGAATTTAATATAAGTTGAATAAAATTACCACAATCAACTATTTTTAAGATAAGTATTTAGTCAAGCCTTGGTGGTCTAGCGGTTCAGACACTAGATCTAAAAATACCAACCCAAAGCCAGCATTTAACTAAAAGTTATCTATTGAGTGGAAAATCTGAAATTTTCAGACACCTACACGTCTTCAAACCCAGCTATCCAACTCAAATAGCTATATGGGGCATATAGATCTTCAGTCTTAGCAATATAACATTGCATAAGACTTAAGGCAGACTATAAATAGTCAAAATAAGAGTCATAGAGCACATGACCATACTCTCTTAAGCTTGAAAATTATAAACAATGAGGATTCCCAATTCCTCAACAAGCTTTGTGATAAGTGCTTAGCCAAAGAAAGCATTTAAAATATCTGTCAGGAACCCCTCCCCAAACCCCATGACCATGGTTTTATGCTTTGGCACTCCTCGGAGAGGTGTCAGGGTAGGTTCAGACATTAGATCTAAAAATATCAACCCAAAGCCAGCATTTAACTAAAAGTTACCTATTGAGATATTTTAAATGCTTTCTCTGGCTAAGCATTTATCACAAAGCTTGTTGAGGAATTGGCAATCCTCATTGTTTATAACTTACAAGCTTAAGAGAACAGGGTCATATAACTTACAAGCTTAAGAGAATAGGGTCATGTGATCTATGATTCTTATTTTGACAATTTATAGTCTCTGCCTTAAGCCTTATGCAATGTTATATTGCTAAGACTACTAATATATGGTATGGCTGAAGATCTATCAGCCCCATATAGCTATTTGAGTTGGATAGCTTGGTTTGAAGACATGTAGGTGTCTGAAAATTTCAGATTTTCCACTCAATAGATAACTTTTAGTTAAATGCTGGCTTTGGGTTGGTATTTTTATTTAGGGTCTAAACCTACCCTGACACCTCTCTGAGGAGTGCCAAAGCATGAAACCATGGTCAGGGGTTTGGGGAGGGGTTTCTGACAGATATTTTAACTGCTTTCTCTGGCTAAGCATTTATCACAAAGCTTGTTGGGGAATTGGCAATCCTCATTGTTTATAACTTACAAGCTCAAGAGAATAGGGTCATGTGATCTATGACTCTTATTTGGACTAAATAAATAATTGACTTCAAAAATATTATAGTATTTATTTCTACAAGAATTAAGAGATTAATCTCCATCAATATCATATATTTAAATGTAATTAAATAAATATTAAACGCTTATTAAACTATTTATTGCATAAATAAAATTATGTGACTTATATAAAGTTATTGATAAATAAAACAACTAATATATACGTGTAAACTTTCTTCTTATAAGATAATATATAAAATTAAAAGTTTGTGAAGCGCTTGAAAGAGAAGCTAGAGAGTGCAAAAAATATTAAACGCTAAGCAGTTTCGAGGCCGTTTGCCTCATATTCATAGCGATATTGCGCACAAAATAATATAGATTAGTAAATACACAATACAATTATGAGTATCGGACTTTTGGAATTTTATGCACTCTTTACGTCAAATAAAATTTTAATTATATAAATAATTTATATAATCACTACCATTAATAAAACAAGTACTTTTCCAACTTTAATCCACTATTATAAAATAAGTTAACCATTAAATTATTATAGTGGCTTTACAAATTTTGAACTAATACGTTCAATTCATCTATTCCCTTTAAATGTAATATTTTATATTAAAAAAATAAAACAATTATGAATAGAATTGTTATTAATATATATATACACAGTATATATATATGTTATGTATTACCGTTAAAATCCTTGGAATATAAATATTTTTATAAGAAGTTGTTCATGAGACAAATTGTCTAATTTATATGGATAAAGTTTTATTTATAAAATATAAAACAAAAATAAAATATATTGTTTTATCATGATATAACCATAGGACTCAATTTTCTTGCATTATATACCCTATTAATTCCATCTGGGATTTCAATTATATACATGTTTTCACCTATTTTCTGCTTTTTTCTGTAAGGTTTTTCATATAAGTCAAATATTTTTTTGAATTTACGTTTTACAGGTGATTAACATGGAAAATTCTAACTAGTACTGTTATTGACAAGTTTGTGACTTAAAAGTTATTTTCCGCATTTTAATCAAATTTTTCCAAAACATTCTCCAAATTTTTGTTATGATCTATCTCTTAAATGTATTTTTGGCAATGGAGTTTTTATTACCATGGGCTAATCATGGCTAAAATGCAGACAAACTGGAATAAAATTTGTAGATTCATTGTGTTATATTCATATCAATACTAATGTGTTTAAATTTATAACCCAATTTTTTATGATTTCCTTCTAAATATAACTCTAAAAAGACACCCTGATTCCCTCATAACCCTTCCACACAGATTTGATTGAGGATTACGAATAGAAATGAAAATATGTTTTATAAACTCCTTCACATTCAAGCCAATTCTTCTATTCAAACTACATGAATGCAGTGGCCTGATCAGGGGTTTTCCAATCAATAGAAATTGCAAATTTTGCATTGCCTTAATAACATTCTCGGTGTTAGTTTTCTGAACAGGATAGGCAGAGACATATTTCGAAAATACATCTTAAACAACTCGTATAAACGGAGAGCCATAACAATTTTATTTGCTCCATTAGCTAATATTAGTTGTAAATTATCAGCATAATATTGATTTAAATATTTTATTTTTAAAATTTCAAGGATCTTAAATGATTTAAAATAGTTGCATAATACCAGGTAAGTAAAATAGTCTGTGCATTCTAGGTCTGCAATGCCCATGTATACAATGTATATAATAAATTAATCTTACCCTCAAATGACCAGGGATAACAACTCTCCATGATTCATCATCATTCTCCTTAATTTTATATAATAATAAATTTTTCAATAATTTATAATGTTGTAATATCTTAGCAATTGCTGGATTAGCATCATTCTCGAACCTTGATTTCTTTGATAAACACATAATAATACTATATAATTTTGGATCCTGCAACTATAAATTAGTTAAATTTTTCAAATCATTTTCTACAGAATTATCAATAATTAAAGAAATTGAGGTAATAAACAATTTTTCTATATTTACATGTTGATGATCCAATTTAATAAGGTTCCTGCTGAATATATCAACAACTACATTATTATTTCTTTGCATAGTTAAATTGATGTAAAAATAAATTCCACCACACCAAACATTCATTATTCGAGTGACTGTGGTTTAAAAAATTCTAAGCTTTTATGATCAGTAATTGCAGTAACTTGTGATCCTAATAGAAAGTGATATAATTTTGAAAAGCCCAAAGAACCACAAGAGCTTACTTTTCTGTGGTTGAATAATGTAATTCCGCTTCTTTAATAATGTACTTAAAAAATACAAAACTTGAAGGTTTCGGAGATTATTTAATTGTAATAATATAATTCCTAATCCATAACCACTACCACCCATTTGTATGTAAAATAGATGGTCAAAATTAGGATCTTTTAAAAATTTTGATTTAATAATAGTCACTTCAATCAAATGTTTATTTGATCATTTCCAATTTCCTTTTTTTTTTAATAACTGGGATAAATAAATAGTGTCTTAGGCAAAATTTTGATAAAACCAATGGTAAAAATTGCAAATACCCCCCCCCCATATAATTGCTTTTTATTTTCTGGCACAGGAAAATTTTGAATTGTGACTATTTTGGATGTGGCTTAATGCCTTCAACTTCTACATGCCCCAATAAAATTATTTCCTCCAGAATGGTGGTTTTTTTTATAAACTGCAATACTAATATTCTAAAATACATGACTTTAATAAATATTATTTATTTATTAAAAAGTCAAAACTAAACAAAAATATTTTTTCTAGAAGATTTCATCCCATCAAATCTTTTCTAACCATATGACAAGATTTGCAACTTTAAACTAAAATATGAAATAATTATTTATGGAATAAGTTAATACACTTATGCATATATATATATATATCCACACACACAACCATGGAAATCCCTATAGCATTGTAACATCACATTCATCTACCATGACCACAACATAAGGTTTAAATCCAGATTGAGTATATCTCAGAATTTTTTTCAGATTCCAAATATATTCAAAAATTTTTTCATACAGCTCACTTATTGCTAATACATTTAATCTTCAAACATTAATAGAAATAAGTGGTTTGTTTTTCTAAACAGCAAAACAAAAAAGAAAAAAACCCACTAAAATCCTCACCATCCTTTATTAGGAATACAAGTGAGTAATGTCTTCTATTTCATTGTTTTTATTTATAAACTGTTGAGAAAGACTCAAGTTAATAAGATATGCCAAAATATAGCATTAAAAGAGAAATGTTAAATAATAATAATAATTGTTTTCCAATGAAATAAAAACTTCTAATTAAAATTAGTAAGATCAGGAATCAAAAAGGAATAAAATAATAAAAAAATTGCTTGCTAATAAATTTTTTGTTATTATAAACAAATAAAAAAAGACAATTATTTGATGCTAAATATTTTTTAAGATTAAGTTGATATTTCCAAATACTAGAAAATATAGAGAAAAATTAAAGCAATGCTTTTATTCATATAAATGGATTAAAAAGTAAAAAATAAATTTTCTTCAGCTTTCACTGCAATATTCCTTGGTATCATACAATCATAATAAAACAGCTCAGTGCTCATATTCAGAAACAGTCTAAGAATATTTCTAAATATAAGTGCCATATGCTTTTAATTTGGACACCAAATATCAAAAAAATTATGAAAGCTGAAAAGCTTTTTAGTGCATTTATGTGAATAGAAGTGATGCTGTAATTTTTTTAAATATATTTTTTATTTTTTACTTTTTAGTGTTATATAGTTTCAGAAAATAATTTTAGATATAATTTAACACTATTAGATGCCAGCATTAAACCATCACATGATCACGATTTCTTGCACATAACTGTTATTAAAACAGGCAAAACTCTCCATACAGTAGTGCCACTCAGTGCCAGCCAGAGTAATCAATGGATGCCAGAAGGCTTGTGCATAAAATCCCCATCTAGTGCCAAAGACACCAAAATGTATATGTACTGAACTGAGTTCAGACCCATATGACTATATAATCTATTGAGCTTAGATTGAAAATATTATTGTGTTTTCAATTTTATTCTCATAGTTTTGTAGTTAAGTAAAGATAAAAGGTGGCTACTGGAGGGTTGCATTAAATCCTAAGATCTAGGTGCAGTGCTCTCAGGTCCAAGGCTCCTCACTGATGAAGACCACAAGCCAGAAACTAGTCTGGGGATATTGGATGAGTAGATACTAGATGGGAATTTTATGCATAAGCCTTCTGGCATCCATTGATTACTCTGGCTGGCACTGAGTGGCACTACTGTATGGAAAGTTTTGCCTGTTTTATAGCATTAAACCATCAAACATCACATGATCACCATTCTTTATGCTTACATAAGTTGATTTTCACAGAGGTAAAACTCTCACTAGTCTGGGGATATTGGATGAGTAGGCACTAGATAGGGATTTTATGCACAAACCATCCTGCATCCATTGATTACTCTGGCTTGCACTGAGGAGAGTTTTGTCTCTGTGAAAGATGTCAGCATTGTAATATAAAATTAAAATTTAAAACTTTTATTACTTTCTTTTCATTAAAATTGTTTGCAAACTCTAAAAAAATGTATTAATGTGAGAACTATATATGTATCCAAATTTCATTTTAGATTGAAAATTGGGAAGGAGGTGAAAATTGAGTTCCAATATTTCATCAAAGTAAATTAAATAAAAGTGTATAAAATGGTAAAAAAATCATATATTTAAAAAATAAAAACATAAAGAAATAATATAATACATTGTTAGTTGTCTGATTACAACTAATCAAACTTCTTTTTATTTGATTATTTTTTAATTAAAAAAATACCAAGAATGACAGAAAAGATGAGAATACTAAAAGACTAGAATACACTTTCTCAGAAATTCTTCATCAGAACATTATCAGAAAATCTCTCACTCAATTAGAGATTGGGAGACTGACAAATTCCACTATTTAGTAATCTTCAAAAGATAAAAAGAATAAAATATAAGAGCAGTGGATCAATCCTACAAATCATCTTACATTGATTACAATTTGATGTAAAAACTGTATAAAAAATGAGCTATTGTGAAATGCAGTGCCTTATTTATGTTATAGAAAGATTTATAAAAGCTCTTTACATTATGGGATATTCATGTCAACATAACTTATTCCCCAATAAACTATGGATAAATAACACATCTCAATAGAAAAAAGAAATATCAAGTAGGCACATAAATCAATTAATCCCCAATAAAATATAGATAAATAACACTCATATGTTGTCCTTTGTTGATGTAGAAGTGCTTTTATGCATAGCTCATTAAGAAGTTAGTTTGTTTCCACTTGAAATTTATAAAAATTAAATTATGCTTATTTGATATGCAAGAGTATGTAGATAAGTTTGTGAAAGTTTTCTTAATATACAGATCTAATTTCTCTATACATAGGTATATATCATCCAGCAGTGTTTAAAATTCCATGTATAATTTTATGTCATGTAGAATGAAATAGAAATATGTTGAAATCGTTTAAAGTAAAAGTGAATGTTTAATGAAGAATAATAAAATGAAAAAAGATTATCAAGTAAAAGAACTTCAATATTTTATATTGTTTACTTATTAATAACGATCTTTCTATAATTGAGCAGTATTATAAATTAAATTTCTTATCAATTATTAAATATAAATAAAAGGATTTACTTCTTAATAATCATTAAAGTCTAAATAAATCAGGCAAAACTCTCCACACAGTAGTGCCACTCAGTGCAAGCCAGAGTAATCAATGGATGCCAGAAGGCTTGTGCATAAAATCCCTATCTAGTGCCTACTCATCCAATACCCCCAGACTAGTTTCTGGCTTTTGACCTTCATCAGTGAGGAGCCTTGGATCTAGGTTTAGTGCTCACAGATCCAAGGCTCCTCACTGATGAAGACCAAAAGCCAGAAACTAGTCTGTGGATATTGGATGAGTATATACTAGATAGGGATTTTACACACAAGCCTTCTGTCATCCATTGATTACTCTGGCTTGCACTGAGTGGCACTCTGTATGGAGAGTTTTGCCTGATTTAATAACAGTTATGAGCAAGCATAAGAAATGGTGATCATGTGATGTTTAGTGATTTAAAGTCTAAATATAATGATGTCAGTTTCTCATTCTCTTAAAATAAAAACTGGGATATATGTAGATGGAATAAAGGCATTCATTTGAATAATTATACCATTAAAACAAAGAGCAACTGGAATCAAATATACATTTATAAATTGTGTAATTAAAATATTAGTTTGGGGTGTGCTAGAGGTAAAATTAGGTAGCATTGCAAATATAAATTATTAAGCATATATACTTCTCATTTTTATACACACACACGAGGCATCTAATGAACTTGTTAGAAATAACAATTGCAGATTCACACTATATTTAGAATATCGTTATATTTTTCCATTTTAATGTATATATAATAAACAGATCAATATTCACTTTTATATATAATAAATAGTGCAATAACACTAATTAATTGTGTTAATGAAGAAAATATTTCTTATTATAGATGTTTGTTATGATAGGTTTTTCAAGTTGAGTAAATTTTCAGTGTGATGCACTGTAATCATAGCTTATTAATCTAATATTCTCATGGATAAATGAATTCAACCAATAGAATTTAAGACTAAGAAGAAAATAACAAAATAATAATAATAATTTTAAATCTCACCATACACATTCTTATGATTTGAGAAAGAAGCTCTGAGGAAAGTACTTGTTATTTTACTGAAATGTCAGCTACTTAGCTATTATATTTTTATTACAATAAACATCACATGATCACCATTTCTTCTCACTGACGAAGGCCACAAGCCAGAAACTAGTCTGGGGATATTGGATGAGTAGGCACTAGATGGGGATTTTATGCACAAACCTTCTGGCATCCATTGATTACTCTAGCTTGTAAGTGGCAATATGTATAGTGAGTTTTGCCTGTTTTAATATTTTTATTACATGTAAGTTCCTGGAAATAATACTATATATATATAATGATTAGATAAATCAGATTCCAAAATTATAATTGAGATCTAGGTTCAAATATAATCTGTTAATGTCAGTTTTAAAAAATAAGAGCTAAAAGTAAAGTAAATAGAAATTTTGCATTGTTGTGCAATTGACAATATCTACACATGATGGCAAGGGAGAAAAAAGTAATGAATATAAAATGTAAAAGGGAATATATTATTGTTAGTTTCGCAATGGCTGGTATTTATTAAAGTATTTTGAACCCAATGAATGTTGAGAAGGGAAGGGGGAGCTGTAGAATTTTATAATGACAATCATTTATTTGAAATAATAAATTATAGGGATGCATATATACAAATGAGTAAATACACAGGTTTACAAGATACAGTGTTAAAAGAAAATAACATTATATATAGCATTTTAATTTCTGAATGTGGGCAATCAGTTTGTAAAGATTTTAAAATTATAAAGGTAAAACCATTACATTAAAATATGGAGAGAATTTTCAAATTTAATATTTTATAATTATAAGTGGAAAATGACTAATTAAAATGAAAAGTTACTAATTAACTTAATTAATTGTGCCAAAATAAAAAGAAGTTAATTAAAGGGATTACTATATTTTGGATAAATAGATGGGCAGTTAAGTGTGTTGGCTTTTGAGCTATAAAAAATATGTTTTTGGTTATCTCTTGAAAGATGAGGTAGCCTCATATTTTAATTGAGTTGGGATAGTTCAATTACTGGAGTTAAATTATAAAGACTGATAGAGATAGTGACCAGAAAGAATTCAAATGATCATTACTGTCAAGCAAAAAACAAAGAAGGACTGAGACTGAATAGCAGCCTATTTAGCTCCAAACTTACAAGGAAGCAGAATAGCCATGTCAGTATTTTTGGTAAACCTACTCAGCTCTGATGAGGAATTCAATTACTGTGATAATTTGACAACAATATGTGCTAAAAACTCAGTACAAGTGTATTGTGTATCACCATCATCATTAGCTCCCCAAAATTGAATAAATTTGGTGCTTTTTAATCTAGATGATGTTTTAACTGATTCAGTTTTCTATCTCTACTGCTTGAAACATACTGACCAGGATCAAAAGTTCAATTATCTTGTTGACTATAAAGCTGTAGGAATACAACAATGGTAATCCAATTTAAAGAAGTGCCCACCCAAGGAAATTTTTAAAATGGAGATTAAATTGTGACTAATGATCAATCACCAGAATTTGAATTCGAATCTAAGCACAATCTGATATTAAGAAAATATCATCAGACTGCCTGCGAACCCGCTAACCCGGAACAACTGCTTTTAAAGCAGCTGTCGCTGACCTCTCGACCACCAATGCTTGACCAATGTAAACTCTATTAATATCCAAAACATTATGATAAAAACATTTTGATTCTTTCAATTTTTGTTTTCTATTTACATTTTCTGAATGTAAGGTTTTTAAATACATATTAATTTATTATAATTCAAAAAAAATTTTCTTTAATCCATTTGGGGCTTTGAATAAATAAACTTTTCTTTTGAATTATGTAAATTTGCATGTAAAGTTAAAAGGCTTCAGGTCTCTGCTATGTCATTTAATAAACTTTATTATTGTTACATAAACTTGTTGTCCGATGCCATTCTTAGTTAAATCTATTTCATTCCTTATACTCATTTAAAGTCCCATTTTTCAAAAAGCGTGTATAGAGAAGGACATATTTAATAAAATATAATAAATTGACTATAATAAAATTTCACAAAATTCATTAATCGTCATTGAAATTTTAATTAAATTAAAAAGGAAATTAAAATAAACAAAACTCAGAAAATTGGCAAAACAAGATTTAATTAAAATTCCTAAATGGTTTTCAATAAACTCTTTAAAAAAACATATATAGTATCTTTTATAAAACATGTATTTTTGTAAAATGACCTTTTGCTAATAAAATTAAAAATCATAATCATTTTCTTTAAATAAAAATAATTTAACCTTTTGCAAAACAAAAACATTACAGTAATGAAAAAAATTTACAAAGATTGATGTAATGGAAAAAACAACAACAAAATACTAGAATCAACAACGAATGGAAAATATTGAGGGATAATCACAAAGAAACGGATAAATCTAAACTCATTATGTTGTGACAACAACAGGAAAATACAAACACAATACAAGTTGCAGTCATTTTACAATTAATTATCATTTGTAATATATAGGATATATAAGCACAGACTTTCACACGACCCACCACTCTCCACTCTATCTCATAACACTGATACACTTGAACACACATATGTCGAAAAGATAAATAATCACCAATATACATATTTCATGTTAAACGAGCAATCATCAGTTGATCCAGATTGCCATCTTTACACATATATGCTGTAAGTGCTCAGATATATATTAAGATAGCCAATCCTCATACTTTAATGGACAGGCTTCAATCTACTCCACACTCCAACTCTTCAACCATCTATCCAATTGAAAATCTGATGATGGAATGCTCAAAGGCCACCCTGAGGCCGAGATTCTTCTCACACCCATGTTAACCTAAGGTCAATCTGACCTCTCATGTCATATACCCTATATAATACAAATGTAGACACAGGTATATAATAAGCCTGTGTTTCAGTTAATTAATTATCATTGTATGTTTACTAATGTAAGAAATTTATTATATATAGAGTATTTTTAGAACTTTTATAATACAAAAATATGAGTCTGACTGTTGTTTATTTTGCATACATATCAGAGTAAAATTTTAGATATGTGTACTTTTAAAGATATTAAAATTTACAAAAAGTATGTGAATGATGTTTTGTTTGTGGACATGCTAATGCTATAAATTTTCTTGTAGAGGAGTTAAATAATTTGAATGGCTTGAAATGGACTATTGAAAAGGAACAGGACAAAAGTATTAAGTATTTTGATTTAATTATTACAAGAGATAATAATATGTTAAGTTATAAATTAATAATCAAACTATTGCACAAAAGGGGATATATAAATTGTAAATCAAAAGTACTAATTATGCATAAAATGATAAGTTTTAGATCTGTTTTGTCTTGTAATGAAAAATTATGTCATTACCAAAGTCAAAAATTTAAAAATATTGAGATATTTACCAAGGAACTGCTTGAAGTTGGTTATAAGATTGAACAGATTAATAATACTTTATGTCAATTTAAAAAGAGTTATAATGATTTAAAAGGGATGAAGATTAATAATGAAAAAAAATAGACATCTATTCCACATTTGTCAAATGCCCAAATGAAATTTTTTTAAGAATGTACTTATAGTTCATTTTCCATATGTCATAGCATCTGCCGGGACGCGAACCCACAACTGTCTGCAATCAACTACTTGCTTGCATGGCGGCTGCGATACCTCTCAGCTAACAACGCAAGACTTATAGTTCATTTTGTGTTACAGATAATGTTAATAAGTTAGTGAATAATTCTAAAAGTGCTATACCTGTCAAGCAAAAAATATTGTGTATCAAATTTTTTGTGAATGTATGTTGTCATATATAGGTGAATCGAAGTGCAGTATAGAGAAAAGATTACAGGAGCATGAATTGTTATACAATCATGTTAAGAGTAAAAATAATAATGATTTAATCACTGCTTCAGTTTTCTTGGATCACGAAAGAACATGTAAACATAAATTTAAGTTTTAACTTGAAAGTGTTAAAATTCTTCATGAAGAAAGAAACCAGAATAAAAGAAAAATTAAGGGGGCAATTTTAATAAATAGAAATCTACTAATATTAAAATTTATGAGATGGAATTTGAGCTGATGACATTTGCTTCTGTTATATTTTTTGAATTTAATGGCAGTTATGGAGGGTTAAAGAATTAACTGGAAATATTTCTGTAGATTAAAAGATGGTATATAATAGTTAATTAAGTTATATTTATTATTTTTATTTAACAGACATTTTATTTGTATTATATATATTAAATGTATACATTCAAACCATGTAATGTAACCATGGTGAAGTTATATTGATTTCTTTATGTAATCTATTTACAATAATAATTGTCTTGTTAATTCAGCATTTCAATTTATTTGCATTCTTGTAAATGTCCATGTTTTCATTGCAAAATTAATTAAATAGAAGTAGATGGTATGTATGATTATCATTTTCAATGCCTATACTTTACATTGGCTAGCAACAAAGCAATAATTAATAAGAATTAATAAAATTGCATAGGATTAGAATTACGACTGCAGAACAGCCTATCATTAGAAAATAGTGTTCTATACCATAACCATTATAAGTGTTAATTATTTAATAAAAAGCTATATTTAATACATTGTATCTTTTATTAACTATTAAGGATTAGGTGTTGTATCTGGTAATGTAACAATTACTCTGATAAGGACTTTTAGATAAAATAAATTGAAAAAATATAGAGTGCTTCATCAATGATAGCTTCAAAATTAAAACAGGCAACACTCTCCATACAGTAGTACCACTCAATGCCAACCAGAGTAATCAATGGATGCCAGAAGGCTTGTGCATAAAATCCCTATCTAGTGCCTACTCATCCAATATCCCCAGACTAATTTCTGGCTTGTGGCCTTCGTCAGTGAGGAGCTTTATTAGTTGCTGATTTTGTCTTCATACTCCAATAAATGCAATTATCCTGCTACAATATATATATAAACACAGAGTTCAGCTATGGAGGAAAGAAATAATATATTAATACAATATTTTTTAATAAATAAACCCTAAGAAAGTATTTAGCTTTATCTGGTAATAAGTTGATATCTGTTTCATATACCTGTAACCTTAAACGGTTTCTTTTAGAACAATGAATGAAGAGAATATCTTTTACTATAATATTTTATTCTATTGCTAATTATGTAAATATAAACCACATGTTAAACATATTCAGTAAGGATTAAAATATCAATTATCAATCAGAAAATTAAATATTTATTTACAAAAATTAAAATAAAAGATTACTATAAACTAAGATCTGTAAATAATACTTATATTAGTGCAGCAACATTATGTAATTTTTACTAAATAACCATTTATTGATTAATAAATATATTAATTATTAATAGTAAGTAAATATTAATTTAAACATCTTAATTATGCCATTTTAATAAATAAAATAAACAATTATTAATTTTAAGTTTCATCATTAAAAAGCAGATTAGATTACTTAACACTTTGTTTTTATTTTACCATTGCTTATTTCCATAATCTTCTATAAGATTTAACAAATAAGTTTAATCCTTTCTAAAGATCAATTATAGTATGTTTTTTAATAGATAAGAGTTAACTATTCCATTACTATTTTCAAGAAAAAAGCATCAAAATCTGGAAATATGTAGAGCCATTAGATTAAAAAAAAATATATAAAACAGGGTGTTCATATCAGTTAGACAAAACTGGCTGGAGTTTATTCTTAGCTTTATCTGCAATCAATTTATTTATTAATCATTAACTTATTTAGTGTATTCCATTTTTATATGTGTACATTCATGATTAATTACTTAAGTAAATTGTAACTCATGATGATATATGTTAAAATTTAAAAGTCCATTTCATCAGTTTATTCATATGTTAAAAGTTAACTAATTTTAGAAATCTGAATTAATAGCATTCAACTTTTAAATAAATTACTAAAAACATTTTTCCTAAAATTTTCTTTAAGTCTGAAGAAGATAAACTTCTATTCTTAGCGAAAACAAATACCTAGTTTAATAGCAGATTATTGCTACCATTAGGGAAGCAAACCAACCTGATCTTTATGATGGCAATGAACATCTTCATTCATATATTGTCTATTAATTACTTACAGTAATCAATCACCATAAAAAATAATCAAATAAAATGATGCTGCTTTAATTAATTTTGCATAGAGAACATTATTTAATTCTTCTTATTCAATATAAGCCACATTTATAGAATATCATAAAGGTAATGTCTGGATTTATCAGAGTTTATAGGAATGTGGCATCTCCCATTAGATGGGAAATGAATATTTATTTTACAGTAGAACTTATTTGACTAACTCAGATGATTTTTGTCCCTAGATAATGATGGGTTATTGCTCACTTAATAATCAATATAGAATCAAAATTTAATATGGCTATTGAAGGGATATTTAAAAAAAAAAGTCTGCTTGTAATCTAAAAAATGTCCAGTTTTATCTATCATAGATTCAAATTTCAGGTCATGTGAATAGTTCTTCGCTTGTAAAATGATGGTAAGGTTTGTTTATATGCAAAAATTCTTAGAAACATTATTAAAAGTTTTAGTTTTTTTTTTTTTCTGGTTAGAAAAAATTTAATTTTAACCTACAATGTAATCATAAAAGCTTTTAAATGTTTCTATACTCTTAACATTTACCTGTTAACTTTCGACTTATCAATTATTAAATGAGAAATAATTTTTTACTGCTATTTTTCATATAGATTATATTAAAAATGCACATTAGAAAAAAACCCATAAATAACACTTAAGAAAAAACGATATATTTGCTAGATAGCTTTTTACAGTAGCAATAATTGTTTTTTAATCACCCTCCTATCTGCATAAGTATCTCAAATAGGTCCAATAAAAAAAATATCATTTAAATATAGAAAACAAATTTAATTTGGTATTACTATTAAAAATTTATGGTTTACATAATATATCTTTACACTAGAACTCTTTATAAGTATAAATAAATATAAGTATGAATAAACCATAGGTCTCAAATAACAGTGCCCATTTTAGATATCTTTTAATATTACTTCTTTATCCGTAAAAGCTGTTGGATTACATCTGTCCATCCATCAACCATCTTCTTTATATTATTCAAACTAATCAGGTCGATTATATAGTTTTGATACTTGTTAACAACTACATTTTTGTGAGTGTAATCATATATTAACAACATATATTTTTGACAAGTATTTTTTATTAATAAAGATTAATAGCTACAAACTAATCTGGTTGGACCATACATTACTGTCTGTTGCTTATACATGCTCATGAAATGTCTCCAGAGTAGCATAGAATGTATTAGAACTGTTAAGGAAAATTTTTAGTGCACCCTAGAACCAAACATTGATGCTTTGCTTTACCAATTCTAATCTGACTGCATGAGAAGAAGAAAAAAATAGGGATAAGATGTGACGCAGGCAGTTTTTATTAATAGCATGTAATTTCTTCTCTTTTTTATGCTATAATTTATTTCTAATACACATATATATCCTATAAATTAATATTGTTATGCATTAATGAAAAAAAGGTAATGATTTCAAGTGGGATATCTATACAAAAGTACTATATTTAAACTCAATATTTAAAGAAGATACTTTTTATCATAATTATTAAAGACCATTTAAGTATTTATTGATAATTGATAAATACATAAATAATTGAATATCTTTATTGATAGAGAGTTCATAAGAAATCCAAGAATTCAAATCAATCCAAGAATCTTATGCTCCAGGGTCTGGATACTAAGTCAGATCTTTATTGAAAGGTGATATTTGTAAGGTGCTCATTAAAGAAGACATGCTGAATAAATTTACATAATATATATTACAATTCCATCTTGTATATGTATATATATGTGTAAATTAAAAATTCAGTTAAAAAGATTTCTGAGTTTTCGGCAAGGTTAAAAAGTAAAATATATATCTTTTTATATTAAAATCTCTCATTTTTAATTAAAATATAAATACTGTAAAAATAAATATTATATAGCAGATGATCAAATATGCTATTGGGTATTTTGGAAATCAAATTCAACCAAATAAAAAGTTGAAACACTATCTATTGTACAGTAGATTAAAGTATGAACAAATTAAATTGATGGGCAGAGGTAGTTAACTCTAATCTAAATGTAAGGAGAAAACTAAATGATTTGAACTGGATGCTCAATACCTAGTTTCATTATTATAGTCTAAAAGAAAATACTTATTTATTTCTTGGGAATTATATAATGTTTGGAAATGGATTTGTAATTTAATTTTTATTATTGTTAAATCATTAATTTTATTAAAATGTCTTTCTTTATTCTTAGCAGTATTTCCAAATAGTTATAAAATTTTATATAAGTTGAGCATAAGTGCATGTGTGTGTGATTTATACAATTAGTTATCAAAAGGGAGCTTAAAGAGTTAGTGGTTATAAGTAATACTGGTCTGATAAAAAATAAAAATAATGATGAGAGTTGATTTATCCCATGAAATGTGTAATGCCATAGTATTTAAAATAGATGGCACTCATTAATTAAAGATCTTTAATCATCATCTAATCCACTGGCCAATTACTGATAGAATTATAGTGAAAGTATAGTTAAGCTCTCATTAAAAGTATATATATATATGATAAAGAGATAATCAGTATGATACATTTAGTCACATGTCTGTGGCAGTTTGCATCATGTAAGACCTTCTAAGACCCTCTGTCTGATCAGTAATATATATATATGCAAAGACAAAAATAATATTCTAGATGTAGTTACATGTATCAATTTCACTCCAAAAGTTTCATTTAGTTAAGAGATTATATACATATATATATCAAGAGTGCATGCAGTCGTGTCCAGGTCTGAGTGTAAAACATTAATTTGTGTACTATATCCCCCCTCCCAATAAAAAAGTCACTTCATAAAAAAAAAAACATATTAGTGAATACAAATGAAATATAAATAATTATAAGTTTATTGAACAAAAAACAGAAAATACAAAAAAATGTATGAAAAATAATAAATATACAAGAAGGGTATAAAAATAAAAACAACAAAAATAATTGGAAAAAAAATTTTTTTTTATGTTATTTGGCATAAAAATCATTTGCAAATTGCACCTTATATAGTTTTACATAAATTAACAGATAAAGTTACAGTTTTATAAAAATAAAAATATGAAATATTTTTGGTACAAAATTAAATTAATATTCCATGTATAAATTTAGTAGCTTAAATAAAAATTAATATTAAAAAAAATATTGAATTATTAAAAATATATATATTTATTTTAGCTGAAATATCTAAAAGCATAAAAATTTAATTTTTTATCATAGTTTAACAAATTAAAAAGCAAGAAATATATTACATCTTATGTATGAGAAAATAATAAATAACTTATCTTAGATCTTAGTTCAAATTCAAATTTACTTTTTGTTCTTGTTATGATATCAATACTGGTGCACTACACTTTACTGTCCTATATCTAATTACAAAACTTTACAACTAATACATATTTAATTAGCGATATGATACAATACATAGAATAAAGTTTAAAACTGCAGGGTGTTTTCTTATATACGTTTAGAGCAAATGCAAGTTTGAACAAGATTCAAATGTGCAACATTCTATAAACAGCAAATTCGTGCAAATTCAAGTTTTTACTTCTTTATGCTAAACTACTTGTTAAAACTAGGATCAGAATAAAATAAGATCTTAAGAAACAATAACAAATAATTGATTATAAATAATTTGTTTAAAATAATATCTATAACATATAAATAGCACTTACATAAAAATGTAATTTATTTTGATATAATTAATGAATAATATATTTTTTAAGTATTTCCTCCTCACTTGGAATCTTTGACACATATATCTATCACAGACGGTGCATACTATATCGGTATGCATCTGATATATTGTATGCTTGTATTCAAAATAGAATCAATTAATAGAAATATTTTTTCTCTCTTAAAAAAAAAAAAGGTAAAAAGAAAGAACAGTATTATAAACTAAAAATTTCATCTAAACTTGATCTTACCTATATAATCAATCAAGATTAATAATTTAATTAGATATATAAATTGTTGGTTTGTATATTTATGTATTAATTAATTATATTTTATATCATAGTGTAATTTTTTTTCATTATCGATTTCCGTTGATTACTGAATATCATACCAATAGGTTTATTAAACATTCTATTATATGAGATTATTATTCTATTTGAGCTTAGCTTTTATTAAGTGTACAAAAAGAGAAAAAATAGGAAGCAATGAATGGATATTGTCATTAAGAATCAAGTAGTGGTTGACATTTACTTTATTTGTCATTCAGAAGTTTGAATCAGACTATATAGCTAACATATCTTCTTTTTTGCTATTATTATGATTATTTAAATCATACCATTATTCATATTCCGAATAATCATCATTATGAGTGGCACTGCCACCTATAAACTACCTAGCCATATTTACTGTAAATTTCATTTACATATGTTCAATTCTCATTAATATTTTGATGCAATATATTGTGATTTTACATTTCTATGTGATGATTATTGTGCTTATACTCCCATATTTGTAAAAAATGATGAATATAAATAATGGATAAAACATAAAGTTAATTTATATAAAATTTTATTGTAATATTACATATTACTTTTTGTAAATATTTTAATTAAAAACTGCAATTAAAACAGGCAAAATTCTCCATACCATAGTGCCACTCAGTGCCAGCCAGAGTAATCAATGGATGCCAGAAGGCTTGTGCATAAAATCACCATCTAGTGCCTACTCATCCAATATCCCCAGACTAGTTTCTGGCTTGTGGCCTTCGTCAGTGAGAAACCTTGGATCTGAGAGTACTGCACCTAGATCTTAGGATCTAATGCAACCATCCAGCAGCCACCTTTTATCTCTACTTAACTACAAAACTATAAGTCTTAAATTAAAAACACAATAATATTTTCAATCTAAGCTCAATAGCTTATATAGTCATATGGGTCTGAACTCAAGTTCAGTATTCATACATTTTGATGTCTTTAGCTCTTTAACAACCATAGCCACTACTATCCTATTAGGCAGGATTGGTGTTAAATGACTAAACATCACATGAGCACCATTTCTTATGCTTGCACATAACTGTTATTAAAACAGGCATTATTGTGTTTTCAATTTTATTCTCATAGTTTTGTAGTTAACTAGAGATAAAAGGTGGCTGCTGGAGGGTTGCATTAGATCCTAAGATCTAGGTGCAGTGCTCTCAGATCCAAGGCTCCTCACTGATGAAGGCCACAAACCAGAAACTAGCCTGGGGGTATTGGATGAGTAGGCACTAGATGGGGATTTTATGCACAAGCCTTCTGGAATCCATTGATTACTCTGGCTAGCACTGAGTGGCACTACTATATGAAGAGTTTTGCCTGTTTTAAAAACAGTTATGTGCGAGCATAAGAAATGATCATGTGATGTTTAGTGGTTTAAAAATTGCAATGTGATTATCTATTTCTAATTATAGTATACTATTACTATATATATATTCTTTTGTTTATAATCCCTGATATATCTTTGCAAACAGAATGTTTGTGTTCGCAAGCCTGAAAATTTGTTTTTTCGTTACATTAATTCATTGATCAGGTTGTTTTTGAAATTTAAGATATGTTTATATAAAACAAAATAAGTATCTAATTGTTTTATATAAACTCTTTGAATATATAGGAAGAATTTTAATTAATTTAACTACTAGTTAAAATTAGTTTCATTAGGATGATGTTAAGAAAACAGTCTAGTAAAAAGATTAGCCAATAGCATCTGAAGATGACTCAAGCTATCATATCCTGAAGTTTATCAAAAATTATTGGTTTGTTCTATACAACATAGATTTGTTACTGCAATTACTGGTAAACAATTGCCTTAAATAAATATATGTGAAAAAGAAACAAACTTATATTTGATCAACTGTAAAACTGCTTTCCCTATGAATCAATTATTTACAAAATTAGCTTTCAAGATAGATCTTCTTGGGTTTCAACAAGATTTGTAAAGAAATTTGTTTGGATAATAAGAAAGCCAGCAGATCATACATAAAAATATCCATTAAACTACTTGTTTTTAAATTCTGATTTGTTTTACTGTCACAATAATGATTATAATTAGTTGTTTAAAGTTACTAATACATATGCAAAAATAATCACATCATGTGATCACATTATACACTGTTTTATAGAAGCAAATCATTTATTTCATCCCACTGCTGTTATCTATTATAAGTTTGCATAATCATAGATACTAGATGGTAGTGTTCATTAAAAGCATATCCAATGCTATTTTACTCATATTCCGAGATTAATTTCTGTTTTGTGATCTTTGTCAATAAGAAGGATGAACCTGACCTAAAAGATCTAGCTCTTTTTTACCTAATATATCTTACATCCAGCAGCCATATTTTACCTTTTTTTCATTATTAAATTATCAGCCTGAAATTCCCAAACATTTTAATATTTTGACTCCACATCACATTGCTTGAATAGTTATATCATTCTAAAAATAGTTCAATTTATTATATATTTGTGTGTTTATAGTTTTATAATAATTATAAGTGCCATTATTATTTGTCCAGGATTGATATAAAACCAAAAAAGCAATATATACCCAACTTAATAATACTTTACAAAAACAAAACTATTGTCTCTATTCCACTCCAATACTATCATCTAATGTACACTTAGATAACTAGTAAACTTTAAGTGGAAATCATTTCTCTTAACATATGGAATCATGTCATAGTTTGGAATCAAAACTATACAATTATGCAATATCTATTCATTTTTTAAGCTTACAAAAATATGGCAAGCAAGAAAAAAATATAAATGCCATAGTTTGAACTGAGAATTTAACTGAGAGACAATAATAAATCACTAATATTCTTTAAGATAATTTCTTTTTCCTATTTATGAAGTTATTTGATTAGAAACTCCAATAAGATATTGTTTGAATTATAGACTTATTAATTTTTACTTATTATAATCAGATGAAGCACTACAGAAAAAAAAACAAATTTGGATAATGGCCAATTTTTACACCAAAATTTTGTCATTCATTACAGCTCTTAATTTAAATTATGATTTACATAACCTCAAATTGTATATAATCAACTTACATAGTGGAGGGGTAATTTTCTATGATGGTTTATTCTTATTAAGCTTATTAAGATTAGTGACATGACCCTAATTCTTTATTTGCACTTATAGACAAGTGTGTACTTTGAGATTATTCCATCATTTACCTATTACATTTCTTGATGTTTTTCTTGATGAAAATGTTAAAGTCATGGGTAATACCAACTATATCTTGATTTTGCTCTCGATATTATCAGAATAGTTTAAGTATTTTGATGCTGTTCATATGCAAATAATGCATATCAGATGTGCTAAGAATTATGATCTTTTCGACATATATGTGTTCAAGTGTATCAGTGTTATGAGATAGAGTGAAGAGTGGTGGGTAGTGTGAAAGTCTGTTCTCATATACTCTATATATTACATATATTAATACAGGTATATAATAAGCCTGTATTTCAGTTATTCTATAATTGTGTATCCTCTCTAAATTCAAGATTATAATATTGTTAACAATATTTACTTGTCAATCCATTAAATACTTTGCATACTTATAACATATTGTGAAGAAATCTGGATTACGTGTGAAAGCTTTTTATATTCATAGCTAACAATAAGTTTTCTTTATGTCTTTAAGTTTATTGTTAAAACATTATAATCATTGTTATTATTTTAATCATATTAAAATTATAATCATTTATAGTTGTTATATTTTCTAGTAATAACAAATGTTATGTTTGATTATTAAATTTAGACTTCATATCTGTATCATCATCTGCATTATCAGAGAATTCCAAACACATAAATATTATATTATTTAAAACATAAGAATACAATAATACTTAAAGTCTCTTCATTAAAGTTTATCTTGTTTGATGTTAAAGTAACATCCGTGGTTAAGATTATTTTATTTCATTATTTTAATATTTTATTTCATCATTTTAATTTGTGATGTGATATATGAGAATGAACAAAACCCCTTTACTATTCATAGCATCACAAGTGTTATCTTAGATTGTTAAAAAAAGAATCATTTTTAAATATAAGAGTTTCATCATTATTAATTAAAATTAAAATTATTTACTGTATTAGAATATTATCTAAAGGCTGGATAATATCTTATTGTTCTCTAGGATATATTCACTTATAGGATTAGAACGTGAGATGAAGAGTGTAATTTTATTTATTTACTGGAGAATCTATAGCAATAACCTTGAAATTAGAGAAGGTAGATTTATTGTTTATATTTAATACTAACCTGAGATTGGTACGAATTTGCCTATTCAGATGTATTGAGAGCTAGCCATTGTAAGGTTATAATATATATATATATGCCAATTCCTCTACAAGCTTTATGATAAATGCTTAGCCAGAGCCAGCACTCAAAATATCTGTCAGGAACCCTTCCCCAAACTCCTGACTATGGTTTCGTGCTTTGGCACTCCTCAGAGAGGTGTCAGGGTAGGTTCAGACACTAGATCTAAAAATACCAACTCAAAGCCAAGCATCTAACTAAAAGTTATCTATTGAGTGTAAAATCTGAAATTTTCAGACATCTACATGTCTTCAAACCCGCTATATGGGACTGATATATATATACAAATGTACACAATTTCATTACTATATAAAACTGCAGGATTAGTTTATAGCTTAATAGCATAATTAAATATTAATTTAAAAATAGATAAGTATATGTTATTTTAGTGTTTTTGAATAAAAAACAAATAAGCCGTTTATCTAAATATCAAAGCTTCTCTTCTGTAATTTATACTTAAAATACATTAATATAATATGTGGTGCACATTTTTCATTATATGTTTAAAATATTATGATCACAACAATCCCAATACATAAATAATACATTCAAAAACTTGTTCAAACATATTGGTAAAATTAGAATTTCAGTGAGTTGAAATTAAGATGCTGAATTAAAATCCCTAATTGTAATAATTTATATTATTATTTGTAGATTATAATTTCCAAGATTTCACACAAATATATAAATAACAGGTTATCATCTATAAATATTTTTGAATTATAAAGTTGGTCATGTCTACAATGTCTTCTTATTTAAAGTAGTATCTGATCACCATCCAATTTAAGTGCCACTTTGAATCAATATGTAATAAAACGTTATATAAAATTTATTTGTTTAGAAAATGTGACAAAATCCTTTCTGTATCATATACTGATGAAAGAGTTATGTTATTGAATATCAAATATTGGCTCTTTTATTTGTAGTAAAAATAATATCAGAATAAGGCTTCAGTATATTAATGTTTTCTTTTTGAAATAAAAATATGCTGTTCTCAATTCACTTTCAACAGACATCTTAGAATATGAATTTGGAACATTTAGTAAAAATTATCTTGACCATCAAAGTATTAAAACAGGAAAAACTCACTATATGTATTGCCACTCACTGCAAGCTAGAGTAATCAATGGATGCCAGAAGGCTTGTGCATAATGCTCTCAGATCCAAAGCTCCTCACTGACGAAGGCCATAAGCCAGAAACTAGTCTAGGGATATTGGATGAGTAAGCACTAGATGGAGATTTTATGGCCTTCTGGCATCCATTGATTACTCTAGCTTGCGGTGAGTGGTAATACATATAGTGAGTTTTGTGGGTTTTAATAACAATTATAAGCAGGCATAAGAAATGGTGATCATGTGATGTTTATTGATCATCAAAGTACTGATTCAAAGAATATCATCTGCTCATTTGTTATTAACCTACTTTCTGTTAAAAGGCAGTCATCCAAAAGTATTTCACATTATCAAACTCACATACTATTTATAGCTATTCTCTTTTTAAAATTGTATTTATAACTACTAAATAACATAGCATTGGATATATATGTAAAACGTAAATGGAAAAACTATTCTTTTTCATCCATGTGCTATGAATGGACAGTATTCCACATCAATGAACATTTTTAAAAACATGATAGTTCATCCATTCTTAATGCCTATATAAAGCCAACATTCATTGACAGTGCTGAAAATCTGTCTCTTAAATAAAATCAAATTCTATTTCCAACATTGCCAATGCATGTTGGTTTATTTGATAGTACGCTTTAAAAATGGGTGGACTGCTTATTCTTTTAAAATGTTTATTAATGTGGAGTGCTTTCCTATTCATAGTGCGTGTGTGGAAGAGTATTTTTACCCAATTGAATTACATATGTATATATTTTCATTTTATATACTTATTCTAAAAAAATATTTGAATGCTTTATTATTCAGGAAGTCATTAAAAGGTTAATGCATTTAAAATGACAGAATTAAGCTAAAATTCATTTCAGAATCATGCAAGGCAACATATTAAGCTCTGTTTAATTCAGTCTCATTTTGTGATGACTTCAATCATCACCACAATTTTCAACAATTATTAATCAACTGCAGAAGAAAGATCCAAGTTTAATCCAATTTCTCTAGATTGTCTATCTTTTCCACATCATCCCAGTTCACTCCCTTATTTCATTTATTCATTCTCATATATTGTATCTTTTTAAGTCTTTACAATCTCTTGGAATCCAGTTTAAGATTTCAACTGCCCATCTATTATCTCTTCTAGCAATATGCCTAGTACAACTTCATATCAGGCTCTTAATTCTTTCAATAATTTCAGTATCACCTGTTTATTCTCTTATTCATGTAATTTGTTTTTAATCTCTTCTTGTTACTCCTAATATACATCTCTCCATACATCATTGAGTGCTCTGAAGTTTTTATATTGCTTTTTTGTTAAGTATCCAAGTCTCAGATCCATAAGTAAAAACTGGTAAAACACATTTATTAAAAACCTTTTCAAACACATAGGCATCTTTTTTTCTAATATTATTTCTACAAAAACCACTCCATCCAAGTTTAATTCTATGATTAATTTCATCCATTATGTTTCCATCAGTATTAATAAATTCGCCAAGATATTTGTAATTGTTAACTTCTTCTAACTCATTATTATCCATCTTTGTTTCCTTTTTTTGATTTTTATTTTACTTCTTTTTAGTATTTACATCATTTATTTTCAATTCTATGTTGCTATTTTCATCTGATAACTCTTGCAACATTTCCTGAATCTAAGAAGCATTATTTAAAAACAACAATTATATCATCCACAAAATCTAAATGATTAAATAATCTTCCTTAGCACCCTATCTAAATCCATAAAATTCTTGCAAAATTGCTACAAAAATTTTAGAAATATAGTTATCCTGTCATGCACCCTTCTTAATGTTAATTATCCTAGTAATATTGCATAGTGATAAATACACTTTAGAATAAAACCATATCCTAGATCTATATCTTGTTGATCCAATGCATTAATTACTAGAAAAATGCTTATAAAATCAAATACCTTTTCATACTCTACAAATCCAAAGCATAATGGCAACTCATATTCATTGGTTCATTTTATAACTTCTCTCATGCTTAGATATGATTCCTGCACTAAAACCACTTTAGTTCATTAAAATTCAAAGTTTGCTGTAGAATAATTGTAATCATATTGGTAAAAAAATTGTTTAGAACTGATAAAAAATTGATAGGTCTATAATTTCTAATATCTTCTTTGTTATCTTTTTTAAATATTAACATTAATACTGCATTCTTCCAAACATCTGGTACATCTTTATTATTTAAACATTTGGTATATGTCTTTGCCAACAATTTTTCTATTTCTTCACTTGTTTCCTTTAATGTATTGATTATAATTCCATTATTATCAGGAAATTTTCCCTTCTCCATAACTTTAATTGCATGTCTCATTTCTTCATTTATAATTCTGCAATATATATATTGTAACGATATACATATACACATTACATTATTTTAAAACTAAAATAAAAGGGCAAAATAAATCTCAAAATTGTTTTAAAAGAAAAAAAACTAAAAACCAAAATTAAAAGAGTTACGATAATATATATATTGTCGCACAGATGGAAAATTTTAAAAGTATTTTTATTTTTATTTTTTAAAAAAAAGTATTTGAATGTACTTTTTTTATAAAAAAAATAAAGCTCTAAAGATAAAATCTTTTTGTTAAAAGATTCCTATGTAATCTCAGTAAATGGAAATGATTGTTTTATTAATTAAACAAAAAGCAAACTAGCCTTTGGGGCTCTTATATAATTAAAAAGTCAGATGAAAGATATAGATAAAAATTAAAGAGTGTTTCCTGCTCTGGAGCAGAATGTCCAATAGAAGTAGCAACCAATGCTCGGACCCTAATGAAAATCATTGGAACAGGAAACCATTGTTCAGTGAATCCGGAGGATTAATATAAAAAGAAAACCAATTCAAATTAAGAGTTAGTTCCAGCTTGATTTTTTGAGAAGGGTGAAAAGATGCACTTTTCACCCTCTCTCTTATTTCAAATGAAGTGTCTGTTAATTTATGAATGGTGCTATTGTAGAACCAAATCATATGGGTCCTACAATAAAACAGTTCCAGGATTGAACCAGCTAAGTCAGCCTCCGGATTAACTATGGTATGAACAACAGACCGGTCTTCCATGAAAGTATGACCAATAAAGACTTCACAGGAATTGGCACCAGAACGGGGCTCTTCTCTGTAAAGTCTGAACTATAAAATTTTAAAAAGTAATTAAAAAAACTTTCGTCAATATTTAACATACTTTTAATAACCAGCTAAGCATATCTTTTAAAAATGAACTTTATCTGACTTATTAAGATTTCAAATTTTATATATTTGAGTTTGCTAATTTAATTAAATCATTTCCATTTTTTTTATTAATATTTATTGACTAAATTATTTAAATGTATTAAATTTAAGTTGGGTGTAGATGGCTGCATAGATTCATTAATGTTTAGTTCTTTTTTTATTTTATTTCCATATGATTAAAATATATAGATATCGGTAAATATGACACCTCACGCTGAGTGTCCAAACGTATTTATTCATATATCTTTTAAGTTATTGGTGTGAATGCGGCTCCCTATGATGAGTGCCATTGGGTTTATTGTAAATTTCCCTCTGCAATTCCATCAATAACTTTATATTTTAATCGTTTATGTCTATTTTGAATGGGTTTAATTTCAGGCTATTTGTTTCATGGTTAGGTTGATGCTAGTGGAGAGATATATGGGTGTTTATGTTAATGCAATGTGAAGCATGTTAGCATACAGGGCAAAGCCCAACTGAATGCATGACCCAAAGATGTAGTCATTGCATTGCAAAGGACACAGACATATTTCCTGCACCATTGGCCCTTTTTAGCTCCATGGATAGGGACTATAAGTTGGCATATAGACCGCTCTCCCCCATATGTAGCATTTCTCTTTAATTATTGTATATACATGATTCCTTCACCAGACAGATGCACATTCCTGTACCGGACGAGAATCATGTCCTTCAAATAATATCACACTGTCAGATGCACATCCCTGTCAGTATGGTTTTATGCTAGCATCTTCATATTGCAATGGTTGTGACTATATATCTGGAATCAGGCGTTGGTTTGGCTATGAACTTTTAGTCTGAGGTTGAATAATTGTTTTGAAAAGTTTGAGTAATCTATGTAGCAATCTATACTCAACATTATAAAACAATCTTTTATAAAATGTCCATCTGTGTGGACTTTCTTAAATAACAAGTTAATTTTTAAAAAAAACAAAACAAAAAAACAATTTAAAATGAATAGTAAAGATAAATTTTATTACTCAATTTTAAATATTTATATATGTGCATTAATAAATGTTTTTTGTGTGTTATTACTGGCAGTGTCTTATTTTTTTTTATACTAGAGATATATTTTTAAGAAGTTTTATATTAAATCTTTTTCTTTATTAAAATATATAATAAGTATATATTATAAATCTCTGCATCTCCCTGAGCTAGTGGCATGGGCTGACGGTCATAATAAAACATATATGTAAAATGGGATCTGCTTATTTTATAAATTTTCCAAGTTCCAATAGCCTGGTAGCACCCTGTATGGCAAATGCAGTAAGACTTTAACTTCCAATCCCCCCCCCCGACCATTATAATATATATATATATATGTAGGGGACATTTGTTCTTGTTCTTTATTGTTATATAATTCTTAATAGAAACTCTTCCACACATTTCAGGATATCTGTCTGAAGGTTTGTAATGATGGTATATTATAAGATGTGATATGTTGGACTATTTCTGTCCTTTATGAGTGAATGTTGAATGTATAGAAAATTTTAAACTTTATTTAAACTTTCCAAATACAAACAACTTGTTAGTAATAACACACAAATACACAATACAGCCTAAACTGGAAATGCTGAAGAACAAAAACTGCATCTATGAAATACCATGTGAATGTGGAAGGAAATACATTGGTGAGACCTGTCACCCTGTTGAACAGTGATTGAAGGAGCACAAGCTAATGGTTAAAAGAGAAAAAACAGATGTGTCTACCATAGCAGATCATGTATGTACTAATGACCATATGCTTAAGTGGAAAAATACAAAGATATTGGATAAAAAGGAAAAAATGCATAGAAGAAAATTCAAGGAAGCTGCTCATATGACAATGGTAAATAATCCTATAAGTCAACCTAGTGTCGCAATACACAATGTATGGAAGCCTCTAATTAATTTTGCTTTTAGGAAAAAAAAATAGCCTCATTATAAAAAAAATAATTGAAGGACTCAGAAGGATTTGAATCAACCCTCATATATAAATATATCAAAATTCTACTATACGTTACCTTTGACAGAATAGCTCAGTTGGTAGAGTGTTTGCCTTAAATTTGAATCTAAAGAATACTACTCGAAATGTTGTGTAATTACTAACCTGTATTGTCTATTTGTGTGTTATTACTAACAAGTTGTTTGTATTTGGAAAGTTTAAATAAAGTTTAAAATTTTCTATACATTCAAAATTCACTCATAAATGATGGAAATAGTCCAACATATCACATCTTATTTCAGGATATCATCTCTCTTTTTAGTAATAGTTCCATTTTTTCTTCTTATTGGAAAAATAACTTTTCTACCAATATCAAGATATTGTTTTACACTTCTAAGACTTTTACTCTTTCTCTAACTTTCCTTGCTAATTCATTATTATATTTTCTTATATCATTATTTTAAATCTGTTTCATATTATTGTACAAAATGCTAGATATTTAATTTTTCCTAATGCATATTTTTATATATTTTCATATTCCTTCTTTACTTCATATACTAATGGTTAAGTGCTGCTTTTTTGTATCAATTACCTTTGTTGCAGTTTTTAATAATGTAACAAATTGATGATCACATTCTGAGTTGAATTTATTAAAAGAACATTATAATTTTGAAACACATATTTTAATACAATTCTGCTGTACCAAAAAGAATTCATAATGAAAAATTTTTCCTTTTATACAAACTTGACAAGTGTCCTTTCTTATTTTTATCACCATAACCAAATTCACCCATAGTGAGTTCATTTTTCAATTGTTTACAGTTCTATCAGTTAAAGTCTCCCCTGATAATTTGTAATATGTTACTTTGTCCGATCAAAAACCTTTTATATATTCATAAAAAATCATTTATTTATTTTTTGTTGGGGCATAAACCTGAATTATTTGCATTTGGTATCTTCTGTTAAGTTGAAAAACTAATCTTGCCACTCTGTCTGATACACCATCAATCTCTATAATATTGTTCTTCCACTTTTTATTTTTAACAAATTCTAGTTCACTTGTTCTTCCAATATTTGTGCCTTTGTAGTACAGAACATGACCACTTTTTAAATTAAGTGGCTTTTAGTCTTTTCTTCAAAAATATTAATGTCCCATTTAATATTAAATGGTTCTTCTAATTCTTGCAATCTTCTTTCACTTGAAAATGACTACAGTTGTAAGCACCTATGAAAACGATTATGAATAAATGATAGCCTGGATCCATACTAAGAGATTCTTAGCAGTCTTTGATTTCAGATGCCAACCACTGCTTTGGTTGATGACTTTATAATCTCCTGGAAATAAGGTACATAATTTAGTTTGGTTTGTCATAATTGTAAATATCTATTGTAAAAAAAGTTCATTTGGAAACACATTCATTCTGCCTCCAAGAAAATTTAGCTGATATTTCAATCAAAAGTTATCAAACAACTGAAAAAAAAAAGACCATGGTATTTCTTGATCTTAAACTCAAAAATAAAATATTAGTAAATTCACTATGCTGGCTGATATATGTTGGTGAGCAGCCCTTCAATATTTGTATACTATATGAATAATTATTTAGTAACAATAACTGCAATAGCAAAACATATGTAATGGACATTAGGAATTTGCCTTATTCAGTTTTCTTAAAACCTCAAAGAGTAATCAAAGAGCGTAAGCAAAAAATATGATTTCAATAAGGAACAACTTTTGTCTATTCTTTTTTATATTACAAAAATCTAATCTATCTTTTCCCTTTTCCAAAAAAATTCAGATTTTCAAAGTTGTCAATCAATCTATTCTTCTGCTCCCCTACTATTCTATGAATGGTAGAAACAAAGAAATAAAAACAATATATAGTTTCTGACTAAAGTATCTAAGAATATCTGCAGTTTAAATAAGGTATGGATACCCATTACAGTTAGCAAATAAATCGAACATAAAATTCAGACTTTGAAACTTAATGAATATTTCTAGAAACGCCTTCTATTAAGATACATGAAAGTTTGATATTATAATATATTTATAATTTTACTCGGAAGAAGTTAGAAAATAGAAAAATCCAGAGGTGATTTCTGATGAAGAATCCAAAATGTTGTGATATATATATGATTGACTTTTTTAAAACTAAATATTACTTACACAAAATTAATATTGCAAGAGCTATTGGTTTAAATGCGAATATTTTTTAAATGTTAGTTTGCAATTTAAATATTCTAATGGCTGACTAAAGGGGGATATACTTACTTTATTCTAATGATTCACGATATTTAAACACATACATATTATATAAAAAGAAGTCGTATAAAATTAACACTGTCCTATATAGTAGGATTAGTAGTTTTTAAAATGTGCATATCTCAATTTACATAACACTGATGGAAAGCAACACGACATAAAAACAGTATAAAATTTCAATCAGCATCTTCTTCTGTTTCTATAGCAACTTAAAATGATAAAAAGGGCAAAGTATAGATTTTCTTTAATATCTTTTATTACACTTTTTCGTCATTTCACGGTTGTCATGGTGACCAAAGTTAAGATGTTTCAGGACTGCAAATGACAAAATATACTAGGTTAACGCATAGATGAAAAACAAATAAAAACTAAAGAAAAGAGAAGCTATTATTTATTTTTTTAAAAGTAAATGTTTTCCTATTCTCAAGAGATGTTGATTTCTTATAACTTCAACTGATGCACTTTTTATATATTTTGATTACATAATGCTTTTTCCTTCCTAGGCTGATAAATTATTTAGTTTCATTCCTCTTACATAATTTTCATAGCAGTAAACAACAGCAATAATAAAAACAAATAATAAAAACATTTCTGTAAGAGTGAATACACCCACTTCTATTTTAGTCAGATAAATGTGCAAGCAGAAATGTTTTTCATATAATATTAAGCCTATACTATTATAGTTAGTTAAAGATTTATTAAGAAAGGAAAAAGATATGTCTTAGATAACATTGAAATAGCTTCTCCCAACTGGAGATTTTGAAAATCCTTAAAAATTAAATTAATGAAACTATTACTAAATAACATTATTAAGTTTAGTATTATAAATAAAATAAGCAAAAAATATATTTAATGTTTATTTTACTACAAAAATAAAAACAAGGGGAAAAATTATCACATAATAAATATC
Source organism: Epiperipatus broadwayi (assembly GCA_028023455.1). Taxonomy (NCBI): domain Eukaryota; kingdom Metazoa; phylum Onychophora; class Udeonychophora; order Euonychophora; family Peripatidae; genus Epiperipatus; species Epiperipatus broadwayi. Next base: position 7,914,933 of record JAQFVV010006198.1, read on the forward strand.
CTTGGAAATACACTTCGTGATTGTGATTAAATAATGAGAATTGATAACCTAGTGTTACTGGGAGTAATTAAAAACTATAAATGATGTCAATTAAATAATTTTTTAAAAATTAATCCCCTTTTCTTCCCAATGAACGTTTTATTGAAGGGCAATTCATAAACACACATATTTTATTTTCTTATTCCAGGCTTGTATTCAATTTTAAAGCATTATACAAAATAAGAATCTCTATACCTTTTGTTATATAATATAGATTCTAAATACACTCTTCAGAATTAAAAAAAAAAAAAACGTGTTTATGATTTTGATGATTGATCTTATTTTTTAAAAAAAATTCTGCTTACTAAAGATATACTAAAAGGAGAAGATGAAGCTATTCTTTTGACATAGTTCTTTTTCTGATAACTATGATTGAATTTAGTCCAAAATAGAGGAATAAGCCATGGAAATTTCAAATATAGGACTTCTGAAATAAGGGCTGATTACACACAAACTTAAATCATTTCTTTGGAAAAAGGAAAGCAAATTTTTATATAAATAATATGTCGTTTGCATTATTCAACTAAATATTCAAAATTACAAAACGTAGAAAATCTAAACTGCTTTCTTTTTTAACATTATGAACCTTAAAGAATTGTTGATCACAAACATATTTTAATTCAATTTTGCAGTCTCTTACAATTCTTTTCTGTTTGTATACTTCAGTTTTATTCAAAATGTGTCTGATGCTACCCATTTACATTGAACTTTTCTTGGCCTTCCTTTTTCTTTTTTGTCATGTCCAAATTATCTCTTCTTGTTGGATTTAAACATATTCCTTTTAGAGGACTTTCAAATAGATCACACTTAGTATTTTATTCTTTTCCAATCACCACTTACTTATTTTCAAATAGAATATGATGAAAATTGAAAAATTTAAAAAAGCAAAAACAAATTTAGAGTAGTTGAAAGCTATCAATTGGAACATTTAGTAAATATTTATGCATACTTTTAAAAGTGTCTTTCAAAATTAATTTCCACTTTAGTTCTTCTGGGACTAGAATTTATGAAAAAAAAAAAACATTCTATTAAAAAAAAAAAAATACTTTGATTTTTAATACAAATGTAAATATTTCATTGCTTGAATCCAGCATAACTATCTATATTTAAAGAACAATGATTAAAAGAATAGAAGATGAAAGTATATCTATTAATCAGCAAATACCATGACTCTAAAGATATAAAAAAGATATAATAAGCAGTTGATAAAATCCCAAGTGTAAAAGAAATATACAAGTTTTTTGGTATTACCTAAAATTGTCATCAATATCCCTAAAAGCATATTCTCATGATAACCTTCTCCAAGTCTTTCAGTCTGTATCTCAAATTTTTAAAAAATTCATAGCTATGTCCCTTCTTTTAAAACATGATTTAGACAACTTTTCAAAGACCAGCATATAAAAAATACATATTCTAAATAAACTGAACTTCATATGAATATAATATATTCTGTATTTATTTATGTTTTAGACAGCATATTACATATTTGGCCAATTAATTGCATATTAAATATATATTACTCAAAATTTAATGAGATCACTCTAAAATAATGTTGCTACTATTACAGTCTTAATACTAAAATAAAACCTTTACTTTTTTTCTAGATTTTCATAGCATTTAGAATATGTAATGGTGTTAACTGTTTATACTTCTTCTATACGAAATGTAATAAGTGTGCTTGTAAGCAACTATAGAGAAGCTTGTTATTTCTATCCATAAATTATGGTTTAGCACTTTCAGAACTTATGGCGTTCTCATATTCATAGCAAAATGAAATAGAATAATAATGGAGAGATGAGTGTAATTGCATATGTTTGAAAAGATTTTAATTTATTTAAATTCAGTGTTAAATTTTTAAATTAGAGTATCAATTTTTTGGAAAGAGGGAAGAATGAGTCTCTACAGTTGATAGCATTCATATTATTGGCTATATAGCAAGCCTCTCTTATTTTTCTCTTTGAATCATTTCTTTTGCTATATTGAATGGTTGCATAGGAGGGGATAAATTGATGTCCTGTTGTCTTTTGGTACTCAAGGAATATAGAGCTATGTTTTGGCTTGTCTGAGACTTTTGTACAAGTATTGGTGCTGGGAAAGGTTTGTAGATAAGGAGGTTTGAAATTCACCGTAATAAATTGATTGAATCCAGTTTGGGGGTATTTAATTCCGTAAATACTGCTAGGGTAAGTTCAGGTTCAAGACTATCTTTGGAGTTATTCAGCAGTCTATTAATTGAAGTGGGTGTGCAAAAAGCAAGACAATGTTAAGTTGTTGAGAATGTTTAATTAAAGATTTTTTGTTAAGGTAAGTATATATGGCAGAAGGTAGAATTTAATTTGCCACACAATTGGGTTATTTTCCTTTTTTAAAAAAACTATATTTAAATACAACCAATGTTAAAATTTTAAATGTATAAATCCATTTTTGTCCTACAGATGCTTCCTGCTTACATAGAGCATGGTTTCAGGATAGAAAGGAAGATAGACAGCCCAGTTTGTGAAATCCAGGAACAGTTGAGTCTGGGTGCATGAACCCATGAATTTCCAGAGATTTGAAGCACATAGAATGATCCAGATGAGCTGGGTTTCTTTGTATAATCAAATCCAAGTATTTGAGGCAATGGCATGATTCTTCCCAGTCTCTGAATGGCTTTGTAGATTTGCTTTAATATTTTGAATTGAAGATTCTGGTGCAGCGATGAAAATGCTATTTATCATTTTTTATAAAGAAGAAACTTCGAAATTATTGCTTGAATTTCTCTTTTTTATTATTATTACGTTTTGTTAGATTTAATTGGAGCAAACTTTGATACAATAACTTAAAAATGATTTTATTTTTCCTTGAAATTACGGATTATATTAGATTCTTCTGCTGAAGGCAGGTGAAGATAATTAATCAATAGGATACTGCAATCACATAATGACAAGTGATCATTAGTTATGACTTACTACTTTAAGAAAATAAATTGAATTGCTTATTACTAATAAATCCATTCTTGAAAAATATAATACGAAAGATAAAGTTAGATATATTAAAATTTTAGATTTTGATTACCAAAAGTATAGCTTATTAGAATATAAAAGGCTGCATCTTGATTACCATTAATAGCACAAGTTAAAATCAAGATTAGAAATTTTTGCCAGTATTTTTTAATTTCAATTAATCTTTATATATATTACGATATAACAGCATTAATATTATCATACAAAAGTACTTTTGATTACTTAAAACATAATTATTATCAACTGAATTTATTCAAATAAGAAATAAATAATGACTGACATTATTTTACATTATGTGCTTCAATACCCTAATATTATCTATTTACTACAGAATCTTAAAATCTATTATATATGTAATGTATTTGGAGATTAAGCAATGTGCTAATAATGAAATAGGAAATGCTTGAAAATTCATGTGACATTTCTCTTTGCCTGTTTGTATAAATTCAGTAGTTTACTATTCAAGCAATTCAAAGTATTTCTGTATGTTGATAAAATGTTAAATTATTTCCATCATCTACCATTAAATGTTGAGTGGCTAAAAATTTTTTTTTTTCTTTTAAACTTTTCAAATACACACAACTGTTAGAAACAACATATAAGTTAGCAGACAACACAGGTTAGTTGACAACACATCTACTAACTTATATGCTATTACTAACAGTTGTTTGTATTTAAAAAGTTTAAAATACAACATTTAATGGTAGATGGTGGAAATATTATCACATCTAAAATACAATCATCACAAACCTACAGACATATACTTCTGTATAATAATATTACATAAAAGATTTATTCATTTATAGCATTGTCATAATTTATATTAATCACATATAATGTATAATATAATTAATATTCTGTTACTGTAATGATGGGACTTGTGTTTGAGCAACATTACTATCCTTTATCTAAAGCATTTCCAATGCCAATTTCCCCCCCCTTTTTTTTTACCTCAAACCCTCAAGTGTTAAGATGAGGATCAGTTTAATAAGTTGGCAGTCTTTAGTTGTGATCTTTGCTTGTAGCAGCATAATCATGGGTGACTTGGTTTGGAATTGGATTTGAATGAGATAGGAGTTTCAGCTGACAAATATTGTATATTTAGGCTGCTTATTTAGGGATCCTCTTGTCTACCATTGAAAGTGAAAAAAGACTTTAAAAATGTGATCTAAAAATGTTTTGTCTCACACAGTCTTTCTAAATAGTTATGGCTGGTAGATTAATAATTATAATGATAAAAATGATAATAATATTAACAAGAATACCAGTAATAATGATAAAGAGGGAGGTAATAGTGATACAAAAGATAAATACTATAAATTTATTTTTTTCTAAATACACTACATGAAATAAGTAAACTTTACTTGATACAAGTTTTTCAAGAACAGAATGCAAGAATGCATTAGTCTTAGTCAAACTCATCATCTAAAGGAAATATATTTAATAGAACAGTTAGGACGGATTCAAATTTTTTGGAAAGATAAATCAGTGAATGGAAGAGAGAATACATAGTACTGACTTTGCTATAAAGCTTAATTTAGTGTCTTCTATTGTTGGAATTCCTCATTATATCAATGAAAGACTAATGGTATTAAAACTCTAAACATCCTCAGATCTAGGTGCAGTGCTCTCAGAGCTCCTCACTGATGAAGGCCACAAGCCAGAAACTAGTCTGGGGATATTGGATGAGTAGGCACTAGATAGTGATTTTATATACAAGCCTTCTGGCATCCATTGATTACTCTAGTTTGCACTGAGTGGCACTACTGTATAGAGAGTTTTCCCTGTTTTAATGATATTAAAACTCACTTTGCAAAATGCTATTAGTGCTTATTTTATTTGTGGCTCTGCTACAATATTAATTCAAAGAATTCATAGAAGGAAAATGTTTATTCCTTGTTGGATAGCATTATTACAGAAATACCATTAAAAGATCTCATTTTCTTCTTGGAAATATTATTGCACATGTACACTTTGCATAAAATTATTGGAAATAGTGTTTATTGGTACTATAAAATCCAATGATTTATTATTATTGAATATCACCAATACTTTAAATAAAAAACTGCTACAAAGGCGCATGGATATATTTATGCTCAAAACAATGGAGTTTAATATTTTTATTACAATTAGCAGTTAAAATATAAGAGAAGTTCATATTATATGAGCACTTACAAGCTCAGATTGTGGAATAGATCACAGGTTAATATGCTCCCAGATTAAACTGATTTATGCATTATAAAACAGATATTATTCCAGTCATATTCACAAGAAAATTGGTGTTTGTTCTTTGGAAGAATCTGCTATAAACACAAAATTTCAATTGCTGAAGTATGAAATACTCTTAAGAAGTCTGTTTTATGAATACAAGTAAATCTATTGGACTGACAATGATTTTATTATTAGTGATTGAATTAAAAAAACATGGCATTTTCTGCTTGATAGAATAATAGATTAAATATAGAACTTTCATAATAAATATAAAAATCTGGAAGCAAAATTTAAATTATTGATAAGACAGCTCAAAAATGCTTAGTGGGTGGATTAAAACTGCAACAAAGATACATACATTCATTGATTGTGATTATTCTAAATTTTTTTTGACACCAAAAACAACAGTTACTTGAGAAGTGGTACCACAGTTCTATTAAATACAGCAATAGCACTCTTTTATATTATGACAATGATATGGTGAACAGATGAAATAAGTATTTTGATTATTTTTTTAAATAATACAAGCAATGAAATAATGACTTTTAATAATACACCCGGGTCTCATTTTATGTGGTAGATAGGTTCCACAGAAAATCCACATTAAAAAAATCGCACAAAAATAGACTTAACTTACCTTGAAAAATGGGGGATAGGTTCTGTTTCAGAATTTGCATAAAAGCAAAGCAACAAGGAAAAATTATTTTAAAATTCGCATTAAAAAAATAATCAAATAAAATATATATGACTAATAAAAAATTTCAAATGTTTGAAAAAAATTTAATACAAGACAAACTTTTTTTACTTTTTTTATTAACTACAGTATTTAATTTTACATTTTTCATACATATTTTAATTATTATTGCTAGCATTCATTTGTAAACTGGTAAGAAATCAGATTGGATTTGATGTGATGTATTGTGACTTCTACTTAAACGAAGTCAAAAATCTCTCAGCAATTATGCCCATAAAAACCTACAACTAGCGCCACTTTTAGTTTTGTGCTGTGTTAATGGTTTTTGTTTCTATATTAAAAAAATGAGATCATAATCAAAACAAAAAGATTATACATTGTCATTAGAAAGATTATTTTCAGTTTATAAAATCTTCATTTTTTATTTTAAAAATCTAAAAGATTATTTATTTCTGTTATATATAACAAAATACAGTTTAAAAGTTTAAATTTTTTGAATATTTATTGCGATATTTTTATATGTAAGTATAAATCTATTATTATTATTTACTCATTAGTATAAATAGGTTATTTATTCTAAATACAGCTTCAGGCCATATTCATGTTAGCTGCTAATATAACGTTATATTTTTGAAAAAAAAAAAGTATTTCAAGTCAAAATAAGTTATTGATAATTTAAATTTCTTGATATCTAATAAATATAGTGAAATATAAAAGATATTAAGAAGAACCATGAATCTCATAACTTCAAAATCGCATTAAAATAATCCACATAAAACAAGACTCAGGTGTATATCTATTTTATGTACTCATTTAGATTTTGACAAAGATATTCAGCTTAGTGAAATCAAAATCATTTTTTGTAATCTTAACAATGGAAAAACTGTAAGTCCTAATTAAATACCTGGAGAATGTTAGTTTCAAAAATATTGAAATTTTAAAAAAGTATATGAACCAATGAAGCTGTGACATCCAATCTCAAAAATGCTTTTATTGTTCCAATTTCTAAAAACAAGGAGACTAGATAAAATTGCAATAATTTTCATGGAATATCACTATAATCCACTATACTTCTTGTCATGGATAAATGGTTACCAGAGACTCAATTTGGTTTTAGAAAATCAAGAAGGAGTATAGATATGGGTTTTTTTTATCAGACAAATGCAAGCAAAATGTCAGAAACAAAGGAATAATTTATATATTGTTTTTATTGATTTGATTAAGGCATTTGATTTTATTAATAGAACAGGTCTATGACATTTGTTTTTGCAAATAATTAGTTGCCTACCAAAATTTATTCAAATACTGTTTTTATATGAAAAAATGAGAGGAAATGTTATTATTACAGGAGAAAAACAGAGGCGATTGAAATAAAAACTGATGATAAACAAAAATGTATGCTTGCTATAACAAAATTTCCAATTTTTGATATTGGTTTTTGGAATAGTTTATAAGTGGCTTAATCAAATAGGGATGATGATATGATACAATTTTGATGATGAAATACTTAATTTTAATCAAAATGAAAATAAGATTTATTTTCTTTTTGGAGACTAATTTCATATAATAAAATTTGTGCTATTTTGTTAGTTTAAAAAAAGATTATTTACAGAATGTAATTACTATTCTGAATGGAACATATAAAGGCTTTGGTTTATTAATTAATGTCAAAAAACTACAGTTCTTTGTCAATCAGTAATGAAAGAAAAATCTCCAGTAACTTTTAGCTTGGATAAACCAGTTTAAAAATTTTGCTAGTTTTATAAGTAGACAGGTGGACTTGCATACTGAGGTTTAACACAGACTCCAATATGCTGCTGTGGATTTTAACAAGTTAAAAGGTATAGTATTCTATCACCAGTAAATAATTACTGCAAACTACATTTGCTATATAGAGAGCTATTCTTTTACCTAATTTAATGTATGGAGGTGAAAAGTGAAATTTGATACTATTGACACAATATAAAAGCATTAGAAAAGTTTTATTTAAGAATGATCCATAAAATGTTAAAAATAGAATGGTAAAATCATAAAACCAATCAATGTTTTTCAACTTGCTAGATTAGTACTACAGACTTCACTATTGTAAAATCACATTTTCATTGGATAATCATGTTAAACAAATGGGCAATGCAAGATTTCCTAGTAGGGTGTTTTAGGAAGATTTTGAATCCACTATTGTCAAATCACATCTTCATTGGATAGTCATGTAAAACAAATGGGCAATGCAAGATTTCCTAGTAAGATGTTTTAGGATGACCTTGAATCCACTATTGTCAAATCACATCTTCATTGGATAGTCATGTTAAACAAATGGGCAATGCAAGATTTCCTAGTAGGGTGTTTTAGGATGATTTTGAATCCACTATTGTAAAATCACAACTTTATTGGATAGGACATGTAAAACAAATGGGCAATGCAAGATTTCTTAGTAGGGTGTTTTAGGATGATCTTGAATCCACTATTGTAAAATCACATCTTCATTGGATAGTCATGTTAAACCAATGGACAATGCAAGATTTCCTAGTAGAGTGTTTTAGGATGATTTTGAATCCACTATTGTAAAACCACATCTTTATTGGATAGGGCATGTAAAACAAATGGGCAATGCAAGATTTCCTAGTAAGATGTTTTAGGATGACCTTGAATCCACTATTGTCAAATCACATCTTCATTGGATAGTCATGTTAAACAAATGGGCAATGCAAGATTTCCTAGTAGGGTGTTTTAGGATGATTTTGAATCCACTATTGTAAAATCACATCTTTATTGGATAGGACATGTAAAACAAATGGGCAATGCAAGATTTCTTAGTAGGGTGTTTTAGGATGATCTTGAGTCCACTATTGTAAAATCACATCTTTATTGGATAGGACATGTAAAACAAATGGGCAATGCAAGATTTTCTAGTAGGGTGTTTTAGGATGATCTTGAATCCACTATTGTAAAATCACATCTTTATTGGATAGGTCATGTAAAACAAATGGACAATGCAAAATTTTCTAGTAGGGTATGTTAGGGTAAACTTGAATATGGTTTCTGCAGAAGGAATAGATATTGTTCATGTTATCAGATTATCTCACAGACATTCTAAAGAAGTGCAATGTTATGGCAGAGGTTAGAATACATTGGTAAGCTACAATTAGACATGGCCAAGAAGTATTTCAGGAAGAAAAGTTTTCTGCTGAAGAAAATAAAACAATATCGTAAAATATTAAATAAACAGAAAAAAATGGACCAGCATGTTCTATATGTGGACATATTTGTCATATACAGACTGGTTTGTATAATCATTGTATAACTTATTTCATTTCTATAGAAGTTTTTTCCTCTATTTCTTTCATTTCGGTTTATAATTTTGATAATTTTGAACTTAGACTGGTCATATTCCTTAACGAATGTCTGTTTATTATTATTATTTGCATATTGTTTAAATTACATATATAATAGATATAAAAGAGATAAAGAGAAAACCATTGAGTTTAAAAAGTCGGATAGCATTTATTACTTTTTTTTTCATTTCTTTTTTTGAAATTTAAGAGCTGCAATTTAACTTGAATGATAATCACTAAGTAACGTTTCTAGACCTAATCATTACCAGACAGTTCAACCATTTACACGTTATTACTTTTCAGAAATAAAAATAATTATACACCAAAGTAAATCAACCTTTTAAAAACTTAAGTTTTCAAACTTATTAAATTTATATTTCATAACCATTTATTACTTCTTAATTAATGGCTAGTTTTAATGCTATTCTTTTTTTTTTTGCTGTCTTTTTACTTAGACTGAACTATAGAAGCCAAGTTAGTATCATTTTCCATTATGAAAGCACTGTTTTCCTATTTGTAAATAAAAATATACAAATATCACATCATTTGCAAATCAATTATAACTTCACTATGAAATTTAGATTAGAATTAGACAGCCTTTAAGCTGGATCTATATCATATAAAAGCATATTAAATGTTTCTCCAGAGACATACTTTAAAATGAATGCCATACACCAATTATAATATATGATTGTCTAGCCAATTACATGTTTTGTAGCCTCTGCCTAAACACAGGATGGGATAGTATGATTATCTTTCACCAGTTCCTTGACTTGATTGATTCTGACCTATCAAATTGAGAACTACATCATAAAATAATGAAGTTCCTTATGATCATTTAGTATTTAAAATATAACTAATGTAAATAAAAAAAAAATGAATTTTTAAAAATTATAAGAGTGCTAATTTCAATTAAATAAACTTTATCGCTTTAATGGAACTATATTAAAAAAATATAATCCTATAAAACAATAAAACGCATGATACTAACAAAATCTACAGAGAGGCAGATAGTGGATTAATCTTTGTATATGGGAAACCAATAGGCAAGGATTGACATTAAGAATATCTCTTGCTGCCTTGTAGGTTAAGATTTTAGTTTGCTAAATGGTAAATATTACTTCTATAGTCTTTTCTGTGTTCAATTTTTCTACTGGATGATATGGATTCCAGCCATTATTAACTTCTCAAGCTATAAATCAGCTCTCTGCAATAACCATATCCACAATGGAAGTGTTATGCAACCATATTTTCATTTTTTTAGTGATATGCATAGAAATTCTGATTCCAATTTTTATTTTCATTTTATTGTATATAACCTCTTAGTAGTAGTGAAGCAATAAATGATAGATTTAGAAAGCTAGGAATTCTTATGTTTTCAACTTAGCAAAGATAGGATATTGTGGCTCTACTTAGAAATTTCCTTGCCTATCATGGAAGTAGAAAAGACTTACAAAGACATGACCTAAAGTGTCTGTTTAATACATTTTTCTAATTACTACATCTAATAATTGCTCATTAAATTGTAGAAATAGTTCTAACATCAGTAACAATAATAACAATAAAGAATGTAATTGTAGTAATAAAGCTGAGCATTCCAATTTTTAAAAAATACAGATGCATAATATACGTAAACTTTGTTTCAAGTAAAGAAATAAAGACTCAACAACCTCTGTAACTAAAAAGCAATTCTTAAGTAAAATGCATTTTCCAGAGAAAATATGTTTAACAGAAGAGGTAAGTTTTTAGATGGACAGATTATCAACTATTAGGATAGCACAAAGTATAGGATTTTCTGTAAAATTTAATTCAATAACTAATTTTTATTTGGAATTTCTACATATGTTAATAAAGATTAATAGTATTAAAATTTATTTTGTGTGGTTATTTTATCAATGCTTTGTTCTGACATTAAACTCGGACACTTAAAAAAAAACAACTCTCAGTCCTTAAAGGATAATGTTATTATATCAATATTAATAAAACATCAAATAATCTTTCTTGGAGACTTTAAGAAATAAATATACTAGTAGTAACAGTAAATTTTGATCCAAAGTTGATGTAAATAATGGTATTGGTGCTGTTAAGTCAAATGTTTTGGTGATATTAAATTTTTGCATTGTGTTTAGATAGAAAAAACATTTAAAATGAATATGAATATATTTCCATTCAAAATAATAGTATTTAATGAATGATATCATATTTAAAAATCAGATTTTAAAACAAATCCATATTATATTATAACTTAAAATAGTACACCTGGGTCTCGTTTTACGCGGATTTATTTAACGCGATTCATGTTTCTTCGGAAGTCAAACTCCGATAATGCGCTATTACTTTAAATAATAAATTTCATGCACTTATGTCACATTGAAAGTAATAGCACATTATTGGAATTCAACTTTCATCTTAGTAATTTCAATATTTTCAGTGTTTTATAATAGTAAGATTTTATGCAATAATGAAATTAAAATCATGATTTCCACATTTTATGTATACCCACATTAAATTTTACAAGATTATAATGTAAATTTGTTCAAACATTGTGCGTGTTAATTTTGCATTTTAAATCACATTCTGTTTTTGCTTTTTAAAAAAGAACATAATCAATTATTAATCATTTAGTGTCCGCAAGTTTATTTTTAAAAGGTGAGTAATAGCAGTGGCACAATTAAAATTGAAAATTAAAAAATTAAAGGCAAAAATAAAAATTTAATTTTTAGTTGTTAGATTAATTACTAATTACGTTGTCACCAGAAAACCATTAACACAACATGAGAGTGACATTGGCGCTAGTTGTATTTCCTCTTGTGAAGAATCTGATTTTTTTACCAGTTTGCAAACGAACCTGTTTATCGGCAAATAGCGATAATAATTAAAACGTGTATAAAAAAATGTAAATTACTGTAAATTATGCATAAAAATATATTGTTTTGAATAAAATTAAATATTATAGTTAAAAAAAGTTTGTCTTGTATCAATTTTTTTCAAATTTGAAATTTTTTATTAGTCATAATTTATTTCCTTATTTTTTTTTGCATGAATTTTAAAGTAATTTTACGTTGGTGCTTTGCTTTTATGCGATTTTTGAAAAATCACAATCTGTAACCCCCCTTTTTCAAGGTAAGTTACATCTATTTTTGTGCGACTTCTTTTGCATGTGTTTTCTGAGGAACCTATCTATAGCATAAAACGAGACCCAGGTGTATATTATTTGAAAGATCATAGAGCAATATACTTCAAGAATCTTAATAGAATCTCTAATAGTGATCAAAATAAAACATGATATTTATCACTTGTTTGAATAATGAATTAAATGTGAAGATCATAATAATATAGAGGTTTAAAGGCAAATATTCAACAATTGATAATAAGACTTACAATTGATTGCTGCATTAAATACAATGAAGATACAATTACTCACTGATTATAATGAATGTGTTATTTATGGTATGCTAAAAATAACATATAAACCAAAGAAAATGATATAATAATCTTATTAAATCCACTTATGTGATAATATTGATATTTTTAATAGAAGATGACTTTTAATGAGATATCTGTCCTACCTATTTATTTTGATTTGGTTTAAGATATTCATCTTAATGAAATAGAAATAATATTTATTAAGCTTAAAAGTATAAAGGTTTCAAGTATCTAGAGAAGGAATGTTTTAACTTCAAATTATCTGAAAGTTTTTGAAATATATGCAATCATAAAGTTATGCCATTTAAAATTTTAAGACTATTTATATTATTCCAATTTATGCAATGAAAAATAAAGAGAATAAAAAGACTGCAATAATTATGTAACATATAATTGTTATCCGCTATAGCAAAAATATTTTCAAGTATTTCATTGAATAGATTGCTTCCAATCATAGATGAATCAAAAATTTAAGATGAGTTTAGAGAAATAATAAAAATACTTCAATCCTTTTCAATAAAATAATCACAAAAGTAATTTAAAAATAAGCATGCAAAAACTCCAAACAAAAATAATCATGTATAGAAAACTTACAAACTAAATAAAAGCTAGTAATAGCACTAGCAAAATACAAAATAAAATATATAATTTTAAATACTTACATAAACATATAAAAATAAAATAATAATAATAGTGATGATGATGATGATAATAATAATAATAATAATAATAATAATAATAATAATAATAATAATAATAATAATAATAATAATAATAATAATAATAATAATAATAATAATAATAATAATAATAGCAACAACAACAACACTTACTATATAACCAATGTAATAAACTCTTTACAAAAATCAAATACAAAATATTTTTTAAATCTAATAAACACTCATATATAAATATATTAAACAATTTAGGATTATAATAAAGAGACTGTCTTCTATTAGATTCATTAAAAAAAGTTTAGTAAAACCAATTTAAAACTAATCAAAAGATGAGTATTGACATTAAAAATTCTAGAATTGAAATAGGCAAATAATTAATAATGATTTCTGTATTTGCCTGAAGGTTAGTGATGATGAAATATTAGATGTGATAATATGGTGGACTACTTCCATCATTTATCATTAAATGTTGAATGTATAGAAAATTGTAAACTTTACTTAAACTTTTCAAATACAAACAACTTGTTAGTAATAACACACAAATGGACAATACAGGTTAGTAATTGCACAATGTTTCAAATAGTATTTATTCTTCACTCTACTTCAACTGTTCTTGGCCTGGTCAGTGACAATATTAGCACAGGAGCAAAACTTACACCTTTAGATTCTTAAATATCAAATTTTTAAGACAAAATCCTAACCAACACCTATTTCACAGATCAGCAACACCTGAAGAAAAATGGAGAATACTACTATTTGAAATATTATGTATTTACTAATCTGTGTTGTCTAATAGTGTATTATTACTAACAAGTTGTTGGTATATAAAAAGTTAAAATAAAGTTTAAAATTATCTATACATTCAACATTTAATGACAGAGGATGGAAATACTCCAACATATTATGACATGATTTTTGCATATCTTAAACAGAAGTGGATTTACATTTACCAGAAATAATACACAAGATACACTTTTGTAAAGCAGATACAGTTATCTTAAGTAGGAATACTAAAAGCATAAAATATTCTGATAAAAGACAATATTAATTAGAAACGAATTTAAAAAAATTTACCAAATAAAAGAATATATAATTGAATTCATGTAAATGAAAACAAAGATTTATATATAATATAATAAGGACAATATGGAATCAATATAAATTTTCAAATACCAATAATTATTTACAAAAAAAAATATTATCACAAATATATATTGTAATGCTAGCGAGATATATGTTACATAAACATATATCTATGTTACATATTTCATAATTTAAAAATATATGATCATATTTAATAAGAAAGAAAAGAATAGTTAAAGAAATAATTAGTTAAGTAGATTTTAAAATGCAATTTTGTAAAATAAAGATTGCTTTATATTGTTCTTTTAAAATAGAATAAAACTATTAAAAGCAGGTGGAGAAAAGAATTGAAAAAAAAGATTTAAAAACTCACTCCACTTTTTATAAGCTAAAAAAAAGTCAAAAGAATAAATGTTTAAAAATAAATCTAGTGAAAAATCTAAAATAAAAAAGATTAATTAATTACTTAGGGAAAGAAAACATTTTGAATGCCAGTAAAAATTCCTGGCTGATAATGATATAGAATTAATTACGAACTATGTAAGCTATCTCATCAGAATAAATGTGAATATTATAGTAGACTAATCTAAAAAAAAAAAAGATTAGATTACAGAAAAAAGTAAAAATTAATTAAAAATAGATTTAAAGCATAATAAAAATTAAAGTTATGATAAGGAAAAGAACAATGGGAGAGAAAAGGTATAAAAGTTGCAAATATTATTATTTATTCCAGTCTTCAATATGTTAGATTATTCTAGTCATCATGCTGTTAGATTATTCTGGTTTTTATTCTGTTATTGATTAATTCTGTTCTTCAGTCAGTTAGCAGAGATTCAGTAATCTAAGCACAGTACAGAGCCAGTCATTACTGCTGAGGAAAATATTATTGCAAAAGCTGCAGAATCAGCAATATACACTGCTAGACCACCTTAAAAGTGTTCAACTGGGCTTCAGACCCCAAAGACCTCCACAAAATCAACTGTCCCTGCCTGAAACATTGTGGATACTGATGCCAAAATGGTGAAATATATGCTGCCATAAACTCTCTCTGTCAAACTGAATGAAAGACAACCTGAAACTATCAATGAGGACCAAAAAGCCAACTGTTTGTAAAGTAACACTAATGAAAACCAAAATCAAATGAACTATGACATCTAATATCACAAAAACCTAGGTAAATATATTTCCATAATAATTGTTTATAGACACTTTATATTTTCTAAATGAAATGAACTTTAATGAAGGATTATTATAAAATTTAGCCTGAACTAATCATTTACATTTTTCTATGTAAAATGTTATGTTATATTACAGTGTGTGTGCATGAATAAATACTAATATTTGATTAATTATTATTTGGTCTATTCTCTCTCTTGTCATTGTGTCACCATCTATTTAAAGATATAAATGTTTATATATGTTAAGTTAATGTGCTAGATCCCCGTGATTAAGAGTAGAAGCTAGTTGGGATATACTAATATTTGATTAATTATTATTTGGTCTATTCTCTCTCTTGTCATTGTGTCACCATCTATATATGTTAAGTTAATGTGCTAGATCCCCTTGATTAAGAGTAGAAGCTAGTTGGGATATTTCAGTGCTGGTTGGTGTGCCTAGTTTGATTCTCAAAACAAACAAATGCTCTGGATGGCAGGGTTTTGTTCCAGCAGTTGAGGAAATGTGGTCATGTTATGCTTTGTATAGCTCGATCTGGCTGTGGTTATCATTGATGGTTATGCTATCAATGGTATTCCCCCCTCTGCTTGAAGTACCAGTCCATTCTCATGTTTTATAGACATAATGGAATAATTGCATAATGTAATGATAAATATAAAAGATATTTGTTAAGTAAATAATATTCCGATAATGATAAAATATATATCCAGTGTATTAAAGTTTAAATATTAAAGGTAGCAAGTAGAGAATAAAAATAATGAAAAATAGTCATCAAATACTCCACAACACCCGGCTGATGATATGACACATGAAAAAAAAAATACTCCACAACAAAGTAATTTCGGAGGGATCCAGTTACAATATATTATTAAAATGCAAAATATGTTTATTACAAATAGTAATATTGAGAGAGCAAGGATTAAACTTGTAAAAAAAAATTTCTTTTGTTTTACCCAAGTTTACTGATAAATAATAAATATGCCAGCCATTTTCTAATTAAAACTACATTTTTGTTTACTGTTTTTTCAAGACACCTAAAAAATAAAAACAGAATGACAAAAACAAATTTAAATACCATCTAAAAATCATAATAATTGCATTACTGGTAAAATCATAAATGTGTTTGCCTTTTTTTTAAACCTATAAATAATTTTCTAATCAAAACCAAAAGAACTACATGAAAAACATAGGTATAAAAAAAGAATGTTTAATTAAAATTTATGAAAAACAGAATTAAACTCTTATTTAATGATGATATTAGATTATATATGTGACTATTAAAATAATCCAAAGCACTTCTACCAGCAATAAAACTATAGTGATCATTAGACAATATTTTTTTAAAAATCAACAATGAAAATTTTCATTAACAATCATTTTTAACAATGTAGAAATAGTTTATAATTTTCCATAAGTGTGGAATCACCCTTTCACAATTTGATGTAATTATATAGTTTCAAATTCACTGGTAATCATCCAATGCATAAAAATAAATTAAAGAAATAAAGAATAGATATAAATCTAAATAGTCCAAATAAGAGTTATAGATCACATGACCCTACTCTCTTAAGCTTGTAAGTTATAAACAATGAGGATTTCCAATTCCTCAACAAGCTTTGTGATAAATCCTTAGCTAAAGAAAGCATTTTAAAATAGCTCTGTCAGAACCCCCACCCTCTGATATAAAACTGATTTATTTACCTTTTTAGAATATCTGACGTTAAACTACCTAATCCAGAGAATTGAACATTTTTAAAACAATCAATCAAATAAGGCAAATTGAGAGTCTGAAACACTCAGATATAAAAAGGGAATTTAAATATGAATAGGATGACAAATTCTGTATTGGTATATTATTTACTGGCAAACTTAGAGGAAAAACTCATTAAACAAATTATGCATTTTAAATTTTTCTGTATTTTTAGTAGTAATAATAGTAGCATCAACTGCATGAAGTATTAAGAACAGTCAGAATAATAATTTAATTTTTATTTCATTTAATTGATATTAAATTAAAATGCACATTAACATTTAATTATTTATTAATACTTTATAATATTTTTTGTACAGAAATTCTAAAGTTTTTATTATTTAGTTCAAAATATTTATAGTACTAAAATACTCACTATGTAATCTAGTCTTATCAGAACTGACTTTTAAATTTCTCACTTTGAATTTTAAAATTTACATGTATGTTAGTTGACCTGCATGTTTTATTTTCTTTTAAGAAATAGTTATTTGCCAATAACTTATATCCATCTCAATGATTTAATTTTCTTTGAAAACATCATATTAAGAATCTGTCTTTTATACAATGCATTGACATCACATAGTTTTTTATAATCAAGATGTCCCAGAAATTGTTTGAAAACGTATTCCAATAATATTAGGAGTTCCAAATTTCAAAGCTGTAGAATCAGCATATCAAACAAATATACACACATATTTTTCTCAAACATTTTACAATTTTTAAAAATCAAACCCATGATTTTATAACTTTTTGCAATGATATACTATATATCATTATTACATATTCTATTATTATTACAAATAATACTTTTTCAGGTTAATATGTAGTTGAAAATACTAGTTGACAATTTGTAAAAAAGGGCATGGCTCATCATTTTTCAATATTAAATTCCATATTGTTTCACTAATATAAAGCTTGAAATATTCTATAATCAGTCTATAAAATTTGATAGTCATCAAAAATTAATAATAGATTTAAATAATTTGATGTAATCAACAAAACAAAGAATAATAGTGCCAACAGCATACTTCACTATATCTAAACAATTACTCACAAACACTTCTTTGAGAAATTCCAGTTACATTGTGATATGAACATGATTTTGTAATCCCATGAAATACAAAATTAGGCCTTCTATTAATAAATATTCAAACTGTTGCAGAAGCTGATGAAGAAAAAGAAGAATAAGAGATAATTTTGAAATCAAAATAGAATAATCTATCCTATTAAAGATTTTGTTCAGATCAAAGTAAAGAATATCCAGTTGCGGCCTGGTATCTGTTGTATTTACAATAGTAAACTTGAATGTATATTATATTATTAGATCTATCTAGTGTAAATCCATGTAATGTTTTTGAAAGATATTTAGATAAACTACTTATCTCATTATGCACACATTTTTCAAAGATTTTTCCCAGAAATGAATAATTAAGAAATAGATTTGTAATTTTCAATATCATGCGATTTAGATTTTTGGTATTAAGTATAATTTAGCAACTTTCTGTAAATTATGAAAAAATAGACTGCTTCAAATAGATATTTAAAATGTAACTAAGAACTAGAGTTAGTTTTTAGGATATTCTTTGTAAATGAAACTGGTATTATATCAGGGCCAATGCTTTGGGATTTTTTTTAAATGTTTTAATTGATTTTGGAAAATGTGTTTGCTTGTTAACTTTTGATCTTTTTTCAAGTTAGAATAAAATTTTAAAATCAAGGTTTAATATATTTAAATTTAATAGAATTGCTTAAAAATTGATATATATCTAAATTATAACACCTTAATTCATTTGAAACACTTACCTTTTCACTATGCCAACTAATTTGATAGATATGGAACAGAGGGTGGGTAAAATATGAAAAATATTCAATAATTTCATATTTTTCAGTTAACAGTTATCCTTAGATTTTTCATTGGCTTTAAGAAATGGTTGTAAGAGGGCAATATAAATTTTAACTTTTAATTTAATAATATTATTTAAACTATTTTAAACTCTTAATGTATATATATTATTATGTAAGAATAATAATAATACATTTTAATTTATAGCAGAAATATCTACTGATATATATATATTTCATTTGTCTATTATGTTTTTATTGACTATGCACTAAAAAGAAATAAAATAATTGTTTGTTCAACCACAATTGAAGTTTTTAGATCTAACTTGAAATAAAAACATGGGGGGGGGGTATCCAGAAATAATTAATTCAATCCCTATTTTTTATAACAAGGGATTGACTTAATTAATTTATGGATACCCCCTTCTTGCTTTTATTTCAAGTTAAATCTAAAAACTCCACAGAAATAAGTAATAGAATAATAATAAAAAAACAACTTTGTGTATAGCCACCCCTCTTCATTTCTATATTTAAAAAAAAATCTATCCAACATCTGTTAGTACAATTAATTATAATAACAACTACAATAGAATGCTTAGTATATATATATATTATCTTTCACTCATTCAGGTGGTTAGTATACTTCATTTACTCTCTTTGTAACAGGGTTTGAACCCAGCTACTGTTACAGTATGTAATTATATGTGTATATAATTATATGTGTATGCACATGAATTATATACATATAATGTATATAAATTATATGTTCATGTATATTTATATTCATATTTTTGTATTATATTGTAGTTCTGAAGAAGATTTCTGGGGCAATCGAAACTGTAAAAGAGGTGGTAATTAAAGCATTGTGAAACAGTGATAAAGTGCATGGATGATTTAATATTATATTATATTATATACATTTGGGAATGCAATAAGAAAGATTACTTAAGATGTCTAAGTTTTCTTTCATCCCTACAAATTAATTTTTTTAGAAAAACAATGAGAATATTTTTTTAGATATCACATGATGTAAAGTTATCATTTAATTTGAAGTTTTTTGCAGAATTTTTTGTAACAAATCTACTGCAGCATTAGACATATCTATATATATCATTAAAAGCCATTCATCACTTAGACAAGGAGGTTGTCTTGACAACAGTTTGAAATTGTTGATTGTTATTGATATTGGGATTGTCTAAGTGTTGACTGGCTTTTAGTGATTACTTATAAACCCATTTAGCCTTGAGCATTATTATGTTTATTATATATATTATGAAATTGTGCCCATGACAATATTCATTTCAACATATATATATATATATTCCCACTTAAAAAACTTGATATCATAAGTTATAATAATCACCAAATTTGTAATTTCTCTTTGTAATTAAAGATTGTAATTAATTTCAATGTTTTATTTTATTATATATAATGTACAGTCAGTTTCTCTGTAGGTTGTGTGAAAATAAGCCATCCCAAAGGTAGGATTAATACAATAGTTCCTTTCTTTTGAGTTCACCATCTAACATTGGACTAAATTACTACTATGGCAACACTAATATATATTTCATTATGTCTAACCATTTGGCCAACATTATACAAAATACGATATTGACTTGCTAGCTATATCTGTTCTTTTTTTTAAAAAAAAAAAAATCAAAAATAACAAATAGAATTAGTAAATGAGAAAAAAAAAAACTTAAAAAGTTTTCCTGAGATTTAAATCTTCAAGTGACTAACAACTAACTATAAACATACATACATGTATTTCTTTTATAAATTAGTAATATTAATAAATTCTACGATCTCAAAAGATGTTTGACTTTTATCACCATGACAACATTAGATGATATCCATTAGCGCAGTTACAAGCTTTAACGACAAAAAAGTACACTTGTTTTTGAGTAATTACAGCAAATAGTATAGATGATTAGAAAGAGAAATTTTCAAAGAAGGATTAAGCATTTTAAATATTTATTATTCCCAGGGAGAAATCATTAGTATATAAAAATGATAAAATTAATGAACTCAATGAAATACAAAATTATTTCACATTACATATATACATGAATGTATGTGTGTATAAATATTAAAGGCATCGTCAATAGAAAGAAATTGGTCTGAATATTTATGAGTATGTTTGCTATGGTTTTTTAAAGACAAAAACAAAGTTATTAATTTTCAATTAGATAAAGATGTTACTCTTATGAATTTTTGATTTGTCGACTAAAGAATGAAATTTGTTAATCTTTAAATTTTAAAAGACTAATATTTAGAAAGAAAAAAACATTTAAAATGTGATAAGGGAAGGCTTAATATTAGATTATCTATAAGTTACTAAAATCATTACTATTTCAAATTTTCTAATTTTTGCTTCACTTTTGTAATGTTATCATAAATTTTAAAAAAAGAAATAGTAATTATTATTAAATTAAATTTTGTATTTCGCAGTAAATGCACGGTACCAAAAATTGTGCCTATAGAAAGGAGTTTGCTCTTTGATTCCTCTTCAAAAAAGAACACAGTAAATTCCTAATGTGATTATTCATAAGGTAAATTATTATGGTGGACTTCTCACTAACATGAATCAGTCAGCATTGTGGAATTTATTAGTCTTCTATCTCTGAATTTAAGACTGTGAGATACCATGTCTTTTCTCTGTTGCCTGATAGTTTTTAACTGAAACATAGGTCGAGTTCTCTTGAAGGCAGGATGAATACATGTGTGAATGATCTTAATGTAGATTCTTATTAACATGACAGGCAAACTTAACTATGCCTTTTTGCTCCAGTAGACTGTAAAGTCACCAGCCATTGCAGTGTTTAGTAAATGAAGGCAGAGCATACTAAAAATCCCTGATTGTGAACCCGATTGCCATTCATTAATGACTTTTTCTACAGTTACATACAAGAGCCAATTATTTTCAAACAAAAGAAGATTACTTGAATTGATGAAAGAATTATTTATTAAATGAGACATTTTTTAACTTAGTCAAACTGGAGAAAGAAAATTAAATTTGAAAAGTGGGCATATACTTTTTTAATAAAGGCACAAGTATTGAAAGCACAAATTGGAATAAGATTCATTATAAATAAAATGTAGAAAAACAATATTGTGAAGGTTGAGATATATCAAGCAGTGATAAAATTAAGTAACTAAATCAAAGAAAGATAGTTCATGGAAATAATTCAGATTATACCCCTATAAGTTCTCACTGCGATGAAAAAAAAGAGGATTTTGACACGGATATATAAAAGGTCTTTATCAAATCAAATGTTTTAAAAATTATCATGAGAAATGTTAATGCTACAATTGGTAAACAATTAAAAATGAAAGTGCTGTAAATATAGAAAGAAGAGGAAAAGTTTCAAGAACTAGCAGATAAAGAAAATGGTATATTATGAATTCTTTCTTTGAGAAAAATGCTAAATGGAAATGGACGTGGTAACATTCAAATAGAGATAAAGCGGAACTGGATTTAATTTTGATTAATAGAAAATATATATTTCAAGATTACAATGTTCATAATAGATTAATGCAAAAAATAATCATCAATTAGAGAGATGTAAAATACATATTAATGCCAAACTAGAAAGATAATAAAAACTATTTAAACAATACTGATTGTGTTATTCCAAACAAAACAAAAATACTTCAATGAATTTAAATTAGAACTTGAAAATGATTCAAACATAACTGAGATTAATAAGAAAATTACTGATATTTTAAAGGTGGTGCAAAAAAGCAGAAATTCACCAGTAAATTTTCAACAGAGGCGAGCAATATGTGAAGAAAAGAAGAAATAGGAAAGTATTTAAAAATGATCTATTAAGACTAATTGAACACTGTATGTGGTATATTGCAAAATCATATGGAAAAAGTTAATAATGATATAAGAAAATATGTGAAATAGAAAATAAAACATTATAAGAGAATAAAGTTTTAAAAATATAAATCAACATCTTGATATTGAAAGAAAGGTTACTTTAACAATAAAAAAAATATACAACTATTACTAATAAGAGGAATGACATGATAAAATATATGGAAAAGTTCCACAAAAAACTGTGTAATAATAAAAAGCAAGAAAACATAATGTTTTTTACATTTTCTGAATTGTTAAGAATTTTGATTGAAAAGGTAAGACATGTATTTCAATCTATAAAAAAGAAAAAACTTTTACACAATGATAAAATTATTGTTGATATTTTAAAAGAAGTAGGTAAGAAAATAGACAAAATTTTGGTAGCGCAGTGTACAAAATGTCTAAATGATAAAGATATACCAGATGTTTGGAGGAATGTGGTAGTAATATTGATATTAAAGAAAGATGATAAAAAGTATTAAAAATTATAGACATTATTCCTCCAATCAGTTATATACAAAATGCATACCAAGATAATTACCTCATCTGCAGTGAATTTACACCATCTATTAGGGTAATCTGGATTTAGAAATGTTTTTAGCACAGCGAATCATTTCCAAGTACTGGAAGAAGTTAGGAAAAGAAACCATGAATACGAATTGCATTATGCTTTGAATTTCTAGATTATAAAAAGTTTTTGGATTTTATACACATTTTCATAATGATTAAAGTTTTTGATCATCAAAATATAGGTCCAAGATATTGTGATATTTATAAAGAATATTTATCAAAATGCAACAGGGTACATTTTGCAGCAATTTTATTAAGTCTTTTGTGGCTTAAAGTGGGAAGATACAGAAGTAAAAGTAAATGGAGATTATTTAAATTATCTAGATATTTCAGCTGATGTAGTTGCTTTTGTAAATAATATTTGGGAACTTTAGGAAATGTTACAAGAGTTAATAAATAAAAGTAAAAAAATAGGATTATAGTTAAATACTAAAAATAGTAAAGTAATGTTCAATGGATTTTCTCACAAGAAAAAAAATCACATGATCATCATCTCTTATGCTAGCACACATCTGTTATTAAACAGGCAAAACTCCATACATTAGTGCCATCCTGTGCCAAGCAGAGTAATCAATGGATTCCAGAAGGCTTTTGCATAAAATCCCCATTTAGTGCATGCTCATCCAATATCCCCAGACTAGTTTCTGGCTTGTGGTCTTCATCATTGAGGAGCCTTGGATCTGAGAGCACTGCACCTAGATCTCAGGATCTAATGCAACCCTCCAGCAGCATTAAATCTTAAGATCTAGGTGCAGTGCTCTCAGATTCAAGGCGCCTCAATGACGAAGGCCACGAGCCAGAAACTAGTCTGGGGATATTGGATGAGCAGGCACTAGATGGGGATTTTATGCACAAGCCTTCTGGCATCCATTGATTACTCTGGTTGGCACAGGGTGGTACTACTGTATGGAGAGTTTTGCCCATTTAAGAAAAAAATAAAGATTGATAATCATGAATTAGAAGTTAATAATTACAAATATCTTGATCAAATTATTAATACAGGTGGCAACATAATGGATGAAATTAATCATAGAATTATAGTGAAATGGAGTACTTTTGGAAGAAATAAATATTAAAGGGAAATACACCTATGTGTTTGAAAAAAAAAAGTAATTAATGTGTTACTAATTTTTACTTATAGATATGTTGAATACTTATCAGGTGAATAATACAGAGCTTTCAGATCACTCAGCAATGTATGGAGAGATGTATATAAAAAATAAGAAGATATTGAAAAAATTCAGAGATTGAAGTGAAGCTGAATTGGACTTCTTGCTAAAAGAGATAATAATAAATGAATAGTTGAAGTTTTAAATTGGATTCTAAAGATATATATGAAGTTTATTAGAGTAATGTAGAGAGGACAAGCTATGGATTAGGGAAACAAGATTAACCTTAGAAAGATTTTCATCCTGCAGTGGATCAATAATAGTGGGAAATAATGATGATGATTAAAAATAATCGTTTTACTGTTATTTTACAATATTTTGCATTACCATTTTTTTTAGTCTACCAGTGATTTAAATAAATCTAGTGATAATTCATGAATGTTGAAATAATAAACATCACATGATCACCATTTCTTATGCTTGCTTATAACTTATTAAAACAGGCAAAACTCTCTATATGTATTGCCATTCAGTTATAAGCAAGCATCAGAAATGGTGATCATGTGATGGTTATTGACTTAAAATCAATCTTGCCTAATAGGATAGTGATGGCTATGGTTATTAAAAAACCAAAGACACTAAAATGTATAGGTACTGAACTGAGTTCAGACCTATATGATTATATAAGCTAATGAGCTTGGATTGAAAATATTATAGTGTTTTCAATTTAAGACTCATAGTTTTATAGTTAAGTAGAGATATCCTAAGATCTAGGCGTAGTGCTCTCAGATACAAGGCTCCTCACTGATGAAGGCCACAAGCCAGAAACTAGTCTGGGGATATTGAATGAGTAGGCACTAGATGGAGATTTTATGCATAAGCCTTCTGGCATCCATTGATTACTCTGGTTGGTACAGGGTGGCAGTACTGTATGGAGAGTTTTGCCTATTACCAGTGTGATTAATAAAGAAATTGTTTTGTCAATTTGTTTACAAAACATATTGAACCATTGCTTCTGGATTTTGAATTTTACTATACATGAGCAGGTTTTATGTTCAAAGTCTAGTTTCAAGTCACTGAAAAACATTATTAGAGATAATAATAAAAACGATAAATTTTATAACTGCAAATGCTTTAAATAAATACAAATTCAATGCAATTAATTGAAGTAAACTCAACATAAGTAGTTTATTTATGTACAGCAAATATTAAACAAAGGTAAAATATTTCAATAATTCATTGAAAATAAGAATTAAGTTAGATTTTCTTTTTATATAATGAGAGTAAAATTAAACAATATTAATCTTTTTGCTGTGGTCTTTAAAATAGCCTCATGTTACTATTTAGAAAATTTTTTTGTGTGCTTTTTATTTTTAATGAAAGAATACTTATTTTCTATTAAATCTTTACATTTAAAAAAAAAATCATAGAAAATCTAAGTTTAAAGAAGGTAACTTTAAAAATAATGTATTAACTTTACAAATAATAAAAAAAAGCAATAAGCAGAAACAAATAGTCAAAATAAAAGACTTCATTTTAATCTTCAGATTAGTATATTAACAAAAAAAATCTCCAACACATTTTTATAAATAAGACAAATTTCAGTAAAAAATGTATTCAAGTAATGAAAATATTCTTTGAAGCAATAAAAATTAATTTATAATTACAAACACCGGGACAAAAATAAAAGTAACATTGTTAATAGTAGATATTTTTTTATTTGATTTTGGCATTCTGTCATTAGTAAATTTTTAGTTGACTAATTCTTTGCTAAAAATATATTAAAATAAAAATTGAATGTCAACATCACATATTTAAAATTATCAAAATATTATCAAAGCATCACATATTTAACTAGCATTTAATTTAATTTTACAAATATAAAATAAACAAGTAAAAAAATTATGTATAAAGCAACACTTTCTGTTTTATGATTTCAACAAAAGTCAATGTTGTGCAAGCACAATGACTGCCACCTTGTGGAAGAAGAGAAACCATCTCCTTCTTTGAAATGACTTTCTACTAATAAATTCTAGCATTTAACTACTACAGCATATTTTAGTTCAAGTTTTTGCTGTCAAATGAATGCAAAGCTGTTAAATATAAATAATTAAATGAATTTGAATTCAATTGTAGCATTAATGCAACTTTATAACATCATTAATTGCCATGAATGGTTTGAGGGTTTGGAACAAAATTAATTACATATCTTACTATCAGCAGCTCCAAATACTTTCCAAACCTGAAAAATCTTTTGTAGATTAAGTTAAATTGCCATAAGAGGTTTTATTATTAATTTAAAAAAATTTTCCTCAAAATTTGCACAATTCAAATTTTTTTTTAGAAACTTCAAATTTCTGTTTCATTATCTGATATTATCTTGAGTAAATTTGAAAACTTTTTAAATGTACATAATAGATTTTCATTGCTGTTCTACATAGTAACAAAAATTATCCATTTGACAAATGGCTTGAAAACAATTAAATGTGAGTAATTATATATAATTAATAAAAATATGGAAAAAATAATGAATACTTGTAATGTCATAACTTAAAACTTCAATTGTTTAAAAAACTAGCAAAGAATATTTTGACAGTCTTCTCCACATAGCAGATTTTTATTTCTGAAATTATTTTTATAAAAGATAATTTCAGAAGTAGACTGAAAGATGAATATACTTAGATAGTGTAAAAAATGATTAATTATAACCCTGGTGTCAAATATTTTATATCGAGCTAAGATTAATAAAAAAATTTATTTAATTTTTTATTATTTTCTGTAAAATGCATTATTATTATATTAGTATTTTCATCTATTAATATCTTAATAAAAATATGTTCTAATACTCATATATTTAAAAAGTTTGCCTTTTCTATGAATAAACCAGCTGGCATGCCAGTACTTCAAGAAATTGTTTTTAAGTTTTTGGCACACAGGTATAAAAAGATTTCCCATAAGACTAAGCCACAATTAATAAATTTGTGAAAAAATAAGTGTAAATAAAATGAATATACAAAAAATGTTTTATATCTATAGTAAGAAATGATAATGATAAAAATGACTTTAAAACTAAAAGTCACTGATAGAAAAAAGATAATGCACTGGAAATGAGATAGAAAATAAAAATAGTCAAAATAAGAGTAATAGATCACATGACCCTATCTCTTAAGCTTGTAAGTTATAAAACAATGAGGATTGCCAATTCCTCTACAAGCTTTGTGATAAATGCTTAGCCAGAGCCAGCACTTAAAATATCTCTGTCAGGAACCCCTCCCCAAACCCCTGACCATGGTTTCGTGCTTTGGCACTCCTCAGAGAAGTGTCAGGATAGGTTCAGCTGTGAAAAATATATTGTAAGAGAGGAAGAACTGCATGGCAACTAGATTTATTTAGGCATATGGATTCAGCAATTTTTGATTTTGATAAAGAGAAGCTGTATTATATTTTAATTAATAATAGTAATAATTAAATGGTTTATTGGTATGATGTTTGAACTCCAGAAATGATATAACTGATCCATGATGCCCAGACTGTGAGTTCCAGAATCTGCCATTTTACCAATAAATTAAATCATGCAGTGTATTGTTTTCATTTAATAGATTGAAATAAGTTAAATAACCCATTAATAAATAATCACAATTAGCAGATACAAATGATTGCCTATTTCATTTAGAATAAATAAAAATATAAAGAAAAATTATAAAAAATAAATAAATAAAGGATTAAAAATTGGATTCAAAGTTCAGTTGCATATGCCCACAATTCCAGTGATGCAGATAATGTATGACAGAGTGACAATGGCTGGACAAATAATTAGACAATAATGTTGATATCTTAATTAGACAATAAAGTTGTGCAATCTAAACATGATGGTAGAAAATTATATTGCAAGTTCTAATGAATTTATTATATCATTATACATATACAAACATACTTTTCTTCAACATTTTTACTATCACACATTTAAAATATTATATAGAATTCAAAAAAATTAACATAAGCTTAATATATTTTATATCTGAGTTAGAATCATAGTTTGATCTGCTGCCTATATTGAAACAAATTGTTTCTAATTTGCATAGATGTTTCTTTTGGGTACATGTGCGTAAACTAAGATTTATAATTTTTATGCTTATTGAATAAATTATTTAATTTAAAACAAAAATATAGATATATATTTAACAGAAACATGTGTTATCTATAAGGAATTGAAATAATAATATTATAAAGATTATTTTATCGCTAATCTTTTATATTTCTTTCAGATTCTACTATTATCTCTGGTTGGTTCTTTTTTTTTAAAGTACTTGACATATTCAATAGAGCTTCTCAATATCATAAGGCTCAAATTTATTCAAGTTTTCTCCTACTGTAGTTCATTATAAAATTCTTGATTTTTTTAATGCAGTAATCCTTTACTTCTCTTTACCATATTCAGTCTTAAGATTTAAAAATTGTGCTTAGTAATCATTTTTTATTCAATTTGATTTAACTTATATAATTAAAAATAATGTTCCAATCACTATTTTCTTTAACAACCATCATTGATTCCTTCAAAATCAAAATATTAAGAATACTACTAAACACCATATGATCAACATTACTTATGGTTACACAAACTGTTTACATAGAGGCTAAACTTTCCATACAGTAGCATCACCGGTGCAAGCCAAAGTAATCAATGGATGCAAAAGGTTTGTGCATAAAATTCCTATCTAGGGCTTACTCATCCAATATCCCCAGACTAGTTTCCAACTTGTGGCTTTCATCAGTGAGGAGCCTTGGATCTGAGAGCACTGCATCTAGATCTTAGGATCTAATGCAACCCTCCAGCAGCCACCTTTTACCATATTAGCTAACTATAAAGCTTTGAATCCAAAATGCAAACACAATAATGTTTTCAATTCAAGCTCATTAGCTTGTATAGTTGTATAAATCTGAACTCAGTTCAGCATCCATACTTTTTGATGTCTTTGGTTCTTTAATAACCAGAATTACCATAATTCTATTGGTACTAGATAGGGATTTTATGCACAAATCTTCTTGCAACAATTGATTACTCTGTCCTGCACTTGTGGTGCTATTGTATGGGAGCTTATATAAAATTTTATATTCACATTATTTTATAAGATCTTTTTGAAAGATATAAAAAGGACATAACTTATATATCTAAATTATGTCTGAAAAGTTGGATTTTTTTTAGATTTTATATGTTAACAATAAATATAAACACACGCCCGCACACACACATATATAAACTACTTGCTTCCAAGGATAAAAAATTTTTATTTTTGAATTGAGCCATTATATATATATATAAAACCTCTTTAAATTATAAATTTCAATATCTTTCAGTCAGGTGACAATTTTTAGTATCTATATAAATATATTAGCTCATAGACAAAAATAGGTATCCACCTTTATCGCAATAAAAAAGATTATTTGACAACAAATTGAGATTCTTGGTATTGTTTGCTGTGGTTTAGGTGTGGTCTGCTTTCATGTATTAACATTAATAAATCCAATTTAGCCATGGTCATTATTAGCTTTATCATCTGAGTAATGTATTGTTTCAGTGACTTCTTATGGTCATTATTAGCTTTATCATCTGAGTAATGTATTGTTTCAGTGACTTCTTGTTAGTCTGCTTTCAAAAACAGATTATACGTGCCTGTTCAATGAGGTTTTTTTAAAAAATCTTCTTGAATTGTAAATTTCAATCTTTTTCACTCAAATGTGTATAAATATATTAGACCATAGATAAAGTTGGATATCTGTTTTTATTACAATAAAAGAAATTTGCTTTAACAACAAATAGAATGAACTTCTTGATATTGCTTGATATTGTTTAGGTATGGATTACTTTCAAGTATCTTTCTCTCTCTCTCTATATATATATATATATATATATCATATAATTACTTCCATTGAACTTCCAGGTAATAAAAATATAATAGCTAAATAGCTGACTTTTCAGTACAATAACAAGTATTCAGAAGCTCTGAGGAAAGTGCTTGTTATTGTACTGAAATATCAGCTATTCAGCTATTATATTTTTATTACGTGGAAGCTCCTAGAAATAATACTATGAATTCATTTATCTGTGAGAATATTAGAATTAAAATATATATAAAATAAAAATTCATATAACAATACAATACTAGAAAAAACAACAAAATTTTACTAAAATTTTGTATTTTATTTTTTAATTGCTAGTATAGCATTAGGCAGCATTTAATTTATATATATTGTGCCCTTTTCTATAGGTCAGAATTGGCTTACCACAGCAAATTATTAAAAAAATTTAAATTTATAATATATGTTCTCTTGATGTGTTAGTTATATTAATAATATTTTAAAAGTATAATTTGAAGCTAAATAAAATACGTAATGCATAAAACTATAATGAATAACCTTAAAATAGTTAAGTGAAGCTAAAAAATATTATCACATATGGTTGGGAAAGCTGGCCATAATAGATAATGCAGCTATAAATATTTAAAGTATGTTTAAAAGGTTCAATTTTAATAGTCTTAAACTTATAGTTAAATAAATATTATATTTATTTTTATAAATTATATTTAATAATTATAATTAATATCTTATATTTTAAAAGTAAGTTTTATGGTAGTGAAAGTTATATTTAATTCTATATTTTCTAAATTATTTTTCCAAATTTTTGTATTATTGTATTATTTTATTTAATACAACAAGTGTTGCAAATTATTAATTATTCCCAGACAGAAAAATCGGATAGTCTGTCTTAGTTATATTGGTCATGTGACTTGTATAATAATATGGTTATACACACATGCTTGCTAGTATTTAGATTAGTAAAGTTTAAAATATTTTTTAAATTGCATTATGGAATTGGATATAATTATTACCTATCATAAAAGCAAATATTAAATTAACTATCGTATAAAATGTTTTTAAATAGTGTTATAAAATGAAGACAGCTAGTTAATAAAAGTTAAATATTTTGTTTTAAAATAAAATAGATAAATTAAATATTAAAGGCGGGACAAATTTATCAAATATTGTTTAAAAGTTATTTTAAAGGTATTTAATTAATTTATTAAAGTAATAATTGATTTAAAAGTAATATTTTAAATAATATTTTAAAGTTATAATACATCATATTTTTTATTTTGAAATTTAATTGTGTAAAATTGTAACATTATGCAAATTTGGTATCGAATTAAAAGTAAGAATCAACCAATAGAATGACGTATTTTCTAGGATATAAATACCGATTGCATGGGGAGTATCGGTGGTGATTGAAATGTGTTGGTGATCGATGTGATAGTGATTTTAAATTTTTATTATTTTAGTCAATTTTTTAGTGCTCTCCTATAATATATTTGCAAATTAGTGCTCTCCTATAATATATTTGCAAATTAATAGAATATTTATTATAAGTATTTGCAAAGAGAGCATCATAATAAATATATTTTAATAACTTCATTTTAATATGCATTGTTAATTTTAAAGTCTTTTTACCAGGAGTATTCATCGGAAACTTAATCTATTTCGCAATAAAAATATGAAAATGCCGATAATTAAAATATATGTAATGGAAATTTTAAAGATAAATATAATAATTATGAATGTAATATTGATAATATTAACACAGAGGATTATTCCAGTGAATAAATTATTTTTATGGACATTGTACAAGAAGCTTAATAGGAAAGCTATTTGCCGGTTAAAAGTAAAATACACATTATTTTTATATAACAGCAATATAGCCTTGTCCAAGATTAATATGTAAAAAAAATGACAAGTATATTTTATAATAATTGATGGAAACAATGCTACAGAAATTAATGTTATATCCTTTTTGAAGGAAACATTTAAAATATTTGCAAGAAATTATTTTAAGTAAAGACTGAGGAAATATTTAGAAAAGCGAATGTATAAAACCTGAATGATAGAGGGTTATACACATTTTTTTTTGCTAAAATTATTTAAAAATGGATAATTTTAAGATAATAATGAAACCGCTGAAAGTAGATAATAAATGATAATAAATTTTACTAAAAGAAGAAATCTACAAAGAAAAGGAATACATGAATAAATGAAAGTATGGAATTATAAAAATATTTTATATTGTGCAAATAGTTTATCCAGATAATTCAAGCTAAGTCAAAAAGACAGGATGCATCATCACCAGGCCAAGGAATACTATAGCATAGAAGCTTCAGGGAATTATTTTAAAAGTTATGATTTTAATATGCTTTTAATAATCATCGTTCTGGACTATAGAAATCATAAACTATTATTCTATAACTTTTCCAGAATGGATTGATGATTATTTTATTTAATTTTTCAAGATTTTCCAGACATTGTATTATTTTTTTTATTATTCATTTTTAAAATCTGAGATTTTTGAACCGGAAGGAGTACAACACTCACCGCAGGAAACATTTTTGTCTTGTTCGTCATCAAGGAAGCAATGGGGGAGTTGTAGAATTGCTCTTGAAGAGAACATTTTAAAAAAAAAACCCTTGAGAAAATAAAATATTTGTTTTTCAGCTGAAGATTAAGTAAATATAGTTTTGACTCATTTATTAATTTTTAAAATGTAATTATTTTGGTTTATAAGAGTAGGAACATGAATATTAATTTATTGATAATATTAGAATCTTATATTAGAATAATTTAAATAAGAACATTTAAGTAAAAGTATGAATTGTGTTTTTATGTATGCAATGTTGTATCTATTTGAAAAAAAGAAGACTGCAAAAGTGATGACAAGTCAATATCACTTGGTAAGAGTTAATGAGTATTGATATATTTTATGATGTATATTTTGTTTTTCTTTTTTGTAGATTGCCTATAAATTATAATGTATGGAAGTATAAATGTTTAATTATATGTAACCACCTTTTGTACAACACTTTTAAATGATGAGATTATGATTTATTTTGAGAATGTGCATACTATAATTTTATACTAGTAATATAACATAACATGATGATAAATATGTATGTGATTCTTTTAAAGACTTTTATATTATTGGATGTTCAAAGTATTTATATGACCAGTTTGTATGTGTTTAGAATATAAAATAAGAAAGTAAAGCAAACTTTTCTTGTGGATTAGTGAGATCGCACTAATTACAAATGAATTTTGTTTATTATTTTGAATATGCAAATTAGTTATTTGTCAATGTAAGAAGTGATAAATCTTTTAGGAAATAATGATAAGATAGTGGCTTGTAGTAGTATGATGAACAGGAACTCAGGAGATGATATTAAGGTAGGATGTAATTAGGGAATATGAATAGTATTTAGTAATCTGATTAGATATGCAATACAGTTAACAAAGCCCTGTAAATGTATATTTATTTGTGGACAATGTCTAGTTTCTTTAAGTATTGATGTTTCAATAAAGCTGAAGGAATAGCTTGACATCATTAATAGTATTGGAGATCATTAGACAGAATAGGTCATGCCTCTATTTCTTATAGATACACTGTACCATGGTATTTTTCTCTGATATGTGCTATGAGTTATACTCTAGTTTTCTTTTCTAGGTCCTACATATCTTCTATTCGCTATCTAGATTTCCAAAGGAACTACATTGTACAGTATGGTATATTTCAAAAAGAAATAATAGATAATTTAGAGTTTAAGATATGCTATTGTTTGAATGAGAAAAGTTCATTTACTTGTAAGAAGAAGTATAATTAGTATAAATTGGAATTGAAATCCAACAGATTCAAAAGAAAAAAGAATCATAAAATATGTTTTTTAGATTTTATTTTGGAAATAAAATAAAGTTTTAGGAATAAAGTATATAAAGTAAAGTTGCTCTTTAAAATGTTAAATAACTTTTAAATGCTTTATTTTGTTTAAAATGAGTATTGCATATTTTTAAGATATGTTATAAAGTAAAACGATATCAATAATAAGCATAGGTACAATTTTTATATTTATTGAATAATAGAGAATGTATCAATGATTACAACTATATAGTATTAGAGTAATATTAAATGGGATATATTATATTTAATAAATATAGTGCAGTGAACAAAGATATTCACACAATCTAGTAATAAATTGTTAGTAGATATTTTATATAGTATTTTTTCAACATTGCAAAATGAAAATTGTTTATTTTAAAAAAAATCCATACTCTCGATTATTATTATTTTGTTTTTCCGTACTATGTTTCAATAGATGTTTTTTTTAAAAAAAGAAGCATAGTTAAATAATAGTTAAAGATACGATATGTTTTAAATAAGTATTAAATAAACGTAATTTTATCATAAGATTGATCTCAAAGAGATAAATAAAATTGTATTGTTTTTATTATTATTACTTAAAAGTCATAATAAAGATTTAACTAGGTTCAAATAAAAAAAAATTGTATAACGGTGCAAATTTAGGATATCCGGTGTAAATATTGTAAATAAATTATTTTATTTTAGTATTATAATAAAACTTTGTTAAATTTTTTTTTTTTAAAAAAATTGTGTGTTAAGACTGTTTCTTTTCCATTCAAACACATTATACATCCAGAATGATAGAATCAAACATATAATTTTTGCACAGAAATAAATGAAGTATTATTTTAAGAATTTGAATATTTTCTTGGAATTTATCTACTTAAGTAATCACATTTTACATTATGTTATGGTCATAAATCAATTATCATAATGGTACATTGAATTATAATGCTATCCATTGCCACACATTGATTTTTCAGATTACCAAAAGCTACCACATATTTATTATGTTATTATATGAAGATAAAAGATTATATTATGGTATTTTATTATTTTATTATGGTAATAAAAGATTATAGTAAAGAGAAAAGAAACATAAAATTAGTTCATACAATGAAGAAGAAGATTATTATTATTATTATTATTATTATTATTATTATTATTATTATTATTATTATTATTATTATTATTATTATTATTATTATTATTATTATTATTATTATTATTATTATTATTATTATTATTATTATTATTATTATTATTATTATTATTATTATTATTATTATTATTATTATTACTACTACTACTACTACTACTACTACTACTACTACTACTACTACTACTACTACTACTATTAGTATTACTATTATTATTACTATTAGTTTAAGTGTAGTAGAGTATGACATAAAAATCCCTTATCATGTTTTACTACCGTGGTTTGATTATCTTAGAATAATTTTATGAACCTGAGATTTTATTGAGTTAAATTATAGTAAATAAAAGATTAAGATTTAATTATTAGTTTAATCTTAATGAGTAGGATTTATTAAAGTCGTAAGAATACTATAAGTTTATTATTTAAAATAGTAATAGGGGGATATTGTTCTTATGCCATTGAGGTAGTATCCTGTGGGATATTGGCTCAATGTAATCTTTCTTGTCATCTGTATTTTCACTTCCAAGTCTCATGAAATAATAAATATTTATTTATTTATTTTATAAACTAAACCTTTTCGTTATTTTGATAGTGGAATGTTTTAATTTTAATGCAGGATATTTTATCTATCAATTATTTGCATTTAACCAAACATAATCTGTAACTGAGCTAACCCATTTTTATTTAATATTACATTGCCCAGAAGTGAGTGTGCACACGGACAAGGTTAAAATATATATATATAAATAGTAAGCATTAACACATTATGGTAAATTATGGTATGACAAAATTGAAAACAACTATAAATTATTACTTTAAACCTTATTACATTTATTAGTTAAGTAATGCTTTGGGTGCAACTTGAAAATTATAACTGCAATTTGTAATGTTATAACTGACTATTTATTAGTATCCATTCAGAACAGATTATATTTACCTGTTTAAAAAGGTTTACTTAAACTTCTTTGTATCAATAATTTCAGTCTCTGTAATCAAGTTACAATCTTTAGTGTCTATATAAATATATTGGACCACAAATAAAGGTGGGGTTCCACTTTTATTCTTAAAAGTAGGTTGCCATGATGACAGTTTGAGATTATTGATTGTTATTTATATTGGGATCGTCTAAGTGTTGACTGGTTGCTAATGGTTATATATATATGTCTATGTAAGCATATCATTATTCAACTAAAATTTAAATCATATCAACCATTAAGTTTACATGTAACAACCTTTTACAAACTTTGACATCAAATAAAAATTATAACCAATCACTTTCACTAAGATGATCATTTCTTGGCTATAAATACTATTCTTCAACTAGCTACAGAGCTATATCATAGTATTCCAAAGTAAGATATAAAGACCTTTATTTATATATCTATATACCCAACTTCAGACTAATTAGAATTTATAGTGTCAAATAACCATCACATAGTATTCTTAAACATAAAGAATTGAAATATTATGATAAATAACTCTAAGATAGAATTGATAATTATAAATTATTGCCATAACATGAATCAATACTAATTAATAATCCTGAATATAATAAATAAAATGTGATAATAGTAAAATAGTAATACTACAAAACACATTATTACTTGGTCAAAGTTTAAATCACGCCAGTTAATAAATTCACATATTATTTAGTCTTATATCACATTAAAATATTAACCCATTATCTCCTTCAATATGATCATTTTACAACATATAAACATTATTCTTTACCTGGCTGCAGACCCATGAATAACATCTCAATGTAATGGGAAAAGCCCTTTGATTACACATTCCAAACTTAAGGCCTAATATATGTTACACTGCAAATAATTATTATACTGTCTTCTTAACCAGTAAGCACTAACACATTTTGAAAAAATTATGCTATGGCATAATTGAAAAATTATAAATTATCATTTTATTAATAAGCTTTTATATAATAAATCAAATGTTTTAACACAGTAAGCAAATAACTATTCAACCCAAGCTTAAATCATGCTAGTTAATAAATTTACATGTAACAAACTATTACAAGCTTTAACAGCACACAAAAAACATTAATGAATCAGCTATTTTGAGATTATTGTCTTATGGTTGTCAAACATTATTCCTTAGCCAGCTTAAAAATCATCTGGCAGAAGTTTTGCTATTTATTATTCAGAGTATTATTAATTAATATAACATTAATGTTTAAAAGAATATAATACTTTAACATAATGTTTCAATGCTTAATATGTAAAAAGATTGTGCAATTATTATATAGCCTGGAATATCTACTTGATTTTAAGTTTGGCATATATATATAATAATCCAGTGCATAACGCTATACTGAAATAAATATACAAATATTAAACAATTAAATCATCCCACATGATTAAGAAATCCAGTACTGCCCCCTGTGAACTAACATATAAATACATTAGAGTTCGTATTTCAAAATAGCCAGGTACCATTTTGACCTGGCTATTTTGAAATACGAACTCTAATGTATTTATATGTTAGTTCACAGAGGGCAGTACTGGATTTCTTAATCATGTGGGATGATTTAATTGCTTAATATTTGTGTATATATATATATATATATTACATCTTTATTGTTATATATATATTATAACCTACACTCCCAACATCACTCATATACATTACATGAGCGAAATGCCCAGGCATCAGTTCTATTAATAAATAGAACAATATAACAAAATATATAATACAAAATTATTACTGAGACTCTTCAATCACATCAATGTTCAGCTCAGCTCAGTGGGAGGCTATAGGCAGTTCATAAGATATATGATAATAAATGAATAAAAGAAGAAATATTATAAAACATTTAATATAATGTAAATTCCTTTGTTAATTAATTGTATAATAAAGAATCATAATGTTTATTTGGTACAATCTATTAAAATATACTTTAAATTTAATTTCCTCCTTCATCCTAGTATAACATATATCAGCTTGCTATGATTATATTCTTAAACAATTCTATGACTTGGCATATTATAATCTAAACATCTACTTTAATGCCAATCAAGAAATAAACAATAAGATCTCAGGGAATTTTAACAAACACAGTTGAATTAAATAAACTACATTGGCCCATAAATTACAATTTTAAAGTATGATAAAAATGTAATGAAACAAATTGACTAAATATTTTACTGTGTTTCAATAATAAGATAATGACAGAGATAGGGTATTTTAATCTCATATTATCATCTAACAAATATACTGACTTGGCACCCTTTCTAATACGTTTGTCAAGTGGCAAATGTTCTTTTATAATGTTTGGATTAAGAAAAACAATATTGTCAGACACTAGAAAATTTAATATTATAACTCTAAAATAATATATATCTACTTTGTAATAGATTTATGAAATGTGGAGATGTGGAAATGGAAAACACGAATGTACACAAGAATAACTCAAGACACAGTTCTTAAGATTTTAAATAATTAAAACAAATCATTTATTACAATAAACAAGATAAATTTGGTTTAACATGATATTTACAATTGGACTATTTGTTTTACAGATTTTTAAATTATCAAATAAACTTTGAGCATCAGTTTGGGATTATCCCTATTATCAAAGCGAATTAATAACAAAACTTAAATATCCTGACTTTGAACACATGCTTTGCCTACATGTTTCATCTACATGACAATAAATAAATAACATATTATATTATTAGCACAAAAAAATACTTTTGAGAGGATATTACTCTTGATTAACAAAATAAATCAAATTAATTATATTTGGCTCTCAACAAAACAACTTTCTCTAATTGACTCAATAATCACTTTCAATTACGTATACCTTTTATGCATAGCAACAAATCATGTTCATTCTGATGATTTGATGATTTATAACCTTTATTTAAATAAATACACTGTAGTTTAAAATATTTATTCCCGTTTTAATCTCAATACTTTATACTTTATATTTAAATGAATGTAATGTATTTAGAAAAAAAAATTATTTCTCATTTTAATTTCAATAATTCTATACTTTATATACGCGATATTATTTATATTACGCGTGTGTGTGCACGTTCAAGCAGCAATAATATAAAACAATCTTTTCTATAAACTCTCCATTCATTAAGAAAATATCATACAATTATTTTATTTCGAACAATGTCGTAATTCATCAATAAAATAAGACACTAATACTACATCAAGAATTAATCTAACAATTTATCTAGCCACATATTAATTAACACAAAGCTATATTTTCATGATTATACATACTATACGTTATAAGGGAAAACTACATGAGGAGCAAATAAACTCTTACTGAACACTTTTACAATTCCTCATTACCAAGAATCTAAGAAAAACGTCACATAACTTCCTAAACATCATTTAATCATATTTCAACAATAACTCATCTACTTCTAAATACACTATTGGCGGGGACTTATTTCCTCATCACCAGGCTCTAAGAAAACATCACTTCAAAATATCATTTAATCATACGCATATAATATAGACTAGGCTCTACTCATGGAAAATTGTTCACATATACTACATAAGCAAAATCTTTTATCCCTACAAACATTATAACGCAATCAGATTTCTTTCCATTCTCATAGCTTTTCTAAATATTGAACATTATAAATACACGCTGGCAGATAAATACATACAGATAACATACCAATCCGTTCAACTCAGTAGAATACGACAGTGTACGAAATTTATGCATAAAATATTCACAAACTGAACTTTATCAAACAAATATCATAATTGTGCAAAACAAACACACACCCGCGAATAAAAAGTATATATAATATTAACTCTAAATTACACACTAAGCAGGTAACATGATAATTAAATATTGCATTAAGGTATAACTTTTAATTTAATATTTATAATTATTACGAACGAACTTTCTTTCATATCTTGCAAACTACTTCTATTATAAGTTCGTTGATTTAAAAAAAAGAACAAAATTTTCACTTTGAGATAATAAAGTATACAAAATAAATGTAAACCTCTCTAATAATATATTTTAAAAAAATATTTCTTTCTTTTACCTTCGTAAAAGAACAATAAGACCTGTTTGAACACAATCAATTTTTACCAGCGTACTCCTCATTTGGATACGCTTCAGAGACGTTCTTGATGGTCAAAATACCCAAATTATAAATAAACATAATAATAAATAAAGCCTATCTACCTATCATATACATTAATTATGACAAGCAATAAAAAAAAATAAAGAAACAAAAGTTATTAGTTTTGTAATTTAAAATAAAAGTTCACTTGCAAAGCTCGGTTCCAGGTTTATGAAACAATATGGGACACATTCCAAACTGAATTTTAAACTAAAATAAACTGCTGTAGGATAACCAAACAAATATAGTCATGCTTAAATAGGACTCAGCATCTTCAATGTTCATAACAAAGTTATTTAAGTTACTGTATCATACATAAGCAATCAATTTATCTTCTATTATGACGAGAGTATAATAAATTCTTAACTACTGTTGGACAGGAATTATCTCACTTATTCCGTTGTAGTTCTAAATTGAATACGTAATTATTTTTAGTAGTTTATTGAATAGAATTTAATAATACTTTGTTTTATTTTCCATCTTTATCGAAGAGAACAAAAATTACCTGCATTTCTATCCTTCTATTCGATTTAAACAGATATTTAATTTGAAGTAGCTCACATTTATTTCCTTCATTTAACATACGTATTATTTCCAGAAATACCAGACAAACAAATACTGTCATCTCTTTATGATGAATTTAAACATGGCATGATTTATCAAAATATGCATATCCTTATGTCTATGTTTAATTCTCACAAAAACATAACACGGAAAATAGTGAAGAATAAAAATATATTCTGTAAAATAGTTCTGCATGCGTTTTCCAGATATATTAAAGAACACACATTGGTCAATGATACAACAATAATATTCATGCAATTTATTCCTATTTAAAATGATAATTAAGTGAAGTAATGTAGACTGGACGTTATTAACATACATTTTTAAAAGAGCAATAGTTATGAAGATGGTTAATTCGATATATTTAAATCAAGAAGAGTAAAGTAAACTGAGTACCTTTTTAAAACTTAGAACTGCATTCTGAAATTAACTCTTTCCATAATATATTTCTTAATATCCTTTCAAAGTTTTACTCCAAAGTCCTTTTTTTTAAAAATCAATTTGACTTCAGCAACTGGTTTTAATTTCACAATAATCAGCCACTGTTTTTGGCTACAATTACATTACATAATATGCAAATTTTTCACTGGAGATCTTTGTTAAATAGCTCTCTTTAGCAAAGTTCATTTCCTTCCACAAGGTTACTCCCATGCTCCTCTTCTATCTCAGCTAATTACATATTCAAAAAAAATCTTTAAAAAAAAAAAACCACTTTGATTTTTAGAATTAAAATCAAGATAAAAATAATAATAAAATAAATAGCTTTTACAAACTTGAAAGAAAAATGAATATTAATTAACTATTAAATAAAAATGATTAATAATTTATTTAATTTGTAAAATAATCTATTGATTCAACTATCTATTAATCATTGGAAAGAAATATATATTTTGTTAAATTATTTAAGATAACTACTGTAATTTAAATGTTTTTTTATTGTGAATGTACTATTGTTTGCTGTTATTAAAAGATGAAAATGAAATGAAAATGATGCAGAGTCATACATGCATGCACATGTACTACAACCTAAATATTAAACTATCTTAACTAAATATAATTGAAATGGCTATTAATTGTTGACAAAAAGATAAGTATCAATGAATAAAGGATTTTGAAACTATTCAACCAATATTACAATAATATAAAATAACTTTGCATCTTTCTGACAAAATGTATTAATTCCATTAATAAACAACCCTTCTTCCTTACATTAAATACCTCATTAACCACACTAATAATAATGAATACCTATCAAGTGGTCAATAAACTGCATAAGCAACCCATATCTAAGCCTTAAACAATCTCCAGCAAAAAAATTTAAAATTCTAAGGCTATTTCATTTTTTTTAATATAATATATTTAATTAAGATACAAAGATGGTCACAATATATATATATATATATATCAAATCAAAACTACCCCAAATTCAAAATTAAACCACCCCAGCATAAAAATAATATTAAAACACAACCTAAGGTTTCACTGCTACAAGCAGACTTATCAAGTGTAAAGAACTACAAAAACTACACAATATATATAATATTAAAAACTACCCACAAATCCATTCACTTCCCATCCACCCTTAATATTAAAAGAACTCTTAAATAAGTTAATTGCTTCAGAATAATAAATTTTCAATAATAAAGACTCTTTAATTCTTCATTTGATTTCATTTCTCTCAAAGAAGACAACCTTAGCTTCATCAAAATCAATAGTGTGGCCTGTATCTTTTTCATGGACATACAAAGCAGAACTAAGATATCCATTTTTAACTCTACTTTTATGAACCTTTATTCTTTCATTTAAACTCAAACTACTCTGACCTATGTAAACCTTCTTACAAATAAACAAGGAATAAAATATACTATACCAGGAATCCTATCAAAAACTTCTTTTGTATTATTTAATAAATTATTCAATGTAACACCCCTTTTCCAAGCAATTTTCTTATTTTCAAACAATTTACTATTTCTACACACAATTTTATAAGAAGACAATTTAAATGGCAAAGAAATAAAATCATATTTTTCTTTAACCTTTACATCCTTACAAATATTACTATTAAATAAAATACTTTTAACAAATTTATCAGAGTATCCAACACTCAAGTAATCTTTATAAAATTGATATTTCTGAAACAAAG
Organism: Epiperipatus broadwayi; assembly: GCA_028023455.1. Lineage (NCBI taxonomy): Eukaryota > Metazoa > Onychophora > Udeonychophora > Euonychophora > Peripatidae > Epiperipatus > Epiperipatus broadwayi. Next base: position 7,958,428 of record JAQFVV010006198.1, read on the forward strand.
CTACCCCACTAGAATTATTTAATTTAATATTCCTATAACAATAATTCCTTAAAGCAGCTACTTTATGAGATACCAACTGATAGCTATCAGGTTTAATTATAGATCTTAATTCTTTACTTTTAACTAAATGACTGCACAATAAACAATTAGTTTCTACATTTCTAATCACCAAAAGATCTAAAAGTTTTAACTTACCAAAATCGAACCCCCCTCCTTCTAACACAAATTTTATAGAAGGATCAAAACAATTAAACTCATTTACAAATTCCTTCAATTTATCGTTCTCAACTACAAATAAACAATCATCAACATATCTGACAAATAATTTTACATATAAACAATTCTTTTTAAGAATTAAAGAGTCTTTATTATTGAAAATTTATTATTCTGAAGCAATTAACTTATTTAAGAGTTCTTTTAATATTAAGGGTGAATGGGAAGTGAATGGATTTGTGGATAGTTTTTAATATTATATATATTGTGTAGTTTTTGTAGTTCTTTACACTTGAGAAGTCTGCTTGTAGCAGTGAAACCTTAGGTTGTGTTTTAATATTATTTTTATGCTGGTCTGGTTTAATTTTGGATTTGGGGTAGTTTTGATTTTATATTGACTAGTTTAGCTTTATGCTTGTAATGTTTATTATATATATATCATTAAAAAACAGTCAACACTTAGACAATCCCAATATCAATAACAATTTCAAACTGTTGTCAAGGCAATGTCCTTTTAACAATAAAAGTGGAATCCCACCCTTTATTAATGATCCAATATACTTATATAGACTCTAAAGATTGCAACTTCACCACAGACATTGAAATTATTGATACAAAGACATTTAAATAAACCTCTTTAAATAGGTAAATATAACCTATTCTGAATGCAGAATAATAAATAGTCAATTATAACATAATAAACTGCAATTAAAAATTTCCAAATAGCACCCAAAGTATTACTTAAATATTAAGTGTAATATATATATATATACAAAAAGAGGTTGCCTTGACAACAGTTTGAAATTGTTGATTGTTATTGATATTGTCTGTTACTGGTTTTTAATAATATATATATATACAAAGTGTTTTATACATTACATTGGAATGCTATAAGATGGCTTTGCAACAAAATGAAAAATAGTATTTGTAATTCATGCAATTATCATATTGAAGGAGGCAATTGGTTAATATTTTAGTGTGTTGTAGGAATTTGTTACATGTCAACTTATTGGCTGGTATGATTTAAATTTTTGAATGAGTAGTTATTTGCTTATATAGTATCCTTAATTTAGCATTAACACATTTGGTTATATATATATAATTGTTGATAATGTACAATATTTTTTTCAGATTTTATTCCCTTGAAATAAGTCATAAAAATTATTGAATCTTCTGGATTAGAAATAATATTCACAATGTTTTGATTCAGAAGAAATAAGTAAAGATATTTTTAATAAAATTATGATTCAAATATTATTTTTAATTATATCCAATTTTTTTGATATTCATTATTATTTGTCCTTTTATAAAATGCTTCCATTAAAAAAAATTCATTATAAACAAATAAAATACTCATTTTGATCAGATGTATACCATATAATCTACTATATATAGATAATTATTATTTCTAAAAACATTACAATCATTACCATCAAAACTGACCAAAAAGTTTACTTTTCCACTTTAACACTAAATAAATTATTTTTCATAGGATTTTTATAAAAATATCAATTTTAAAGCTTTTGAAATAATGAGACTACCATTGAAAGTAAAACAATGGATGTCATTGTAAATATGAACATTATATAAAGAACTTATATAGAGAAATTTATATTACAATAAACTGAGGTAAAATTTTTGCATTATTATAAGCATGTATTCAAACGTTTAAAAAAAGGATGTCATCTAGCTTAAGACAAAAAAATTAACTTTTTATTATTTGTACTGAAAGTGTAATTCACTAACTAAAAGATTCATTTTTGGATTCCATCATGCTATTTTTTAATCTAGTAAATAATATAAGTAAAATAAGTAATAAAATCTTTATTAAAACACAAATAAAATTTAGTTTAAAAAGCAATTTTTTGTCATGTTTAATATTTATTACTTTTCCTTTAAATATATATATATATAATGAACATATAAAATCAGAAACTGATAATTTTTTCAAAATACAACGATCTTAAATATGACACTTATAAATTTTTAATGTTAATCGTTTTTAAATAAAAAAATTATAAACTGTAATAAAATAAAAACTATGATAAAACAAAAAAGTGTCATCTATAATAAGCTTGAGTAATCAATGGTCACTAGATAGTAATGAAATTAAATCCTCATTCCCATACAGATTTTTGGGTTTTGCTTTCATCAAATAATCTTGAGATTCAAAACTGGAAGCACTAGAGCAGAAAGCTGATTTTGTTTTATCATATATTGTTAAAGCAAAAGAATTAAGTCAATGCTATTGTTAATATAGTATATAAAATCATTTATAATAATAAAGATTGTATCAGTTATTTCACTAACATCCATATTTAAATAGATTTATAAATTTAAAATTGGGAATTACATCTAGTTAGCTTACTTTGAGATATCATAATACATCAATTGTCTGATTGATAATTTTATAAAATGACATAATACTAAAAATATATCTTTATTTATATAATTTTAAAAAGAATGGGGAAGTATGGAGGTGTTTATTATATCTATACTGTAAAGATATTACATACGGGACAGAGAAAGGTGAATAACTCCGTGTGTGTAAATTTAAAAAATCACATATATTAATCTTTAACTGAGGTTTAAAGTTTATATCTGTGCTAGAAATAATCTCTAGTTTCGAAAATGATTAGTAATAATCATTAGTGTATTTATCTGAAATGGATGGCATCAAAGTTGTGAGTGGAAGGAATTTGACAACGGTAAATGAAAATATAACAATTTACTCTAGATAAATGCTTTGCATATAATAGAGATATATATGAGAGATAGTGATTGGGCCAACTGATGAGTGCTGGTTCAGCACGAAATGCATCTTGGGAGTCGTTTGTCTTTTATTATATTATATGAATTTAAAAAGAATGGGGAAGTATGGAGGTGTTTATTATATCTATAAAAATATTGTATCAGTTTGTATACAAATAATAAAAAATAAAAAATAAGCAAAAACTTAACAAAATCTACTATAAGATTTTACAATTTTTTTTTTAAAAAGTTTAAAAACATAAATTACAATCTATATTATTTTTTCAATTTGTTTACTTTTTGTATAAAAACGATTAGAAAACACTTTTTTTATTCAAAATCATGTCATCTCTGCATTGATTGTTTTAAAAGATTATCTACGTTAACACATCAGAATTTATTATCATCATTATTGATGGTGCTAATGGAGTATCTATGGCAACTTTTTAAATGATTTTCTGATAGTAGTTGTAAAATAATAACTAACAATATTTTTAAAAAGAAAAATAATTAAGCTATTGAAATTCTAGAAAAGGTCAAAATGAATTAATTTAATATATATAATATAAAATGCAATAAAAAAAAAACAATTTATTATTCAGTGATCATTAGAAAGAAGTATGACAGGAAGAGATATTTATAAACTGTTAAAACACACAACTGAGAAAGGTTTGTAATATTAAAATTGGATAACATTTAAGTTTTATACACGTGTTTATATAATACGTGTAATATTAAGATTTTCGTGGATTACAGATATAAATGTATATTATCTAAGTTCATCTGTGCAAGATTCATAGTATCATCATATCGACGTTTCAGCAGATTAACACTAGCCATCAAATGGATCATGAATGTTATTATTAAAAAACCACTGCAGAGGTACTATAAGGAAACAGGGGCATAAACAAATTAAAATATAAAAGTGGTAGTGAAATAATGATAGAAAATAAAAAACGAACCAAAAATCATTGGAATTAATAAGTTATAAAAAAATCCAAAATGGAAGATACTTTACATATATCATCATACTTGTGAATACAATTTGGTTTATCCAGAATCTCAATGTCATCTCTGATTTTTCTTTCTATAAGCATGAGTAATTGCTTAAATATTCAGATCTAGCTTATATATATATTGTAATGGTCAGACTATACAAGTTTGAATTATTTATATTTATTTAATTGATTCAGGCACCACATGATATTAAACATCAGGAAATAAACAGGCATATATATATATAAGATTTAAACAGAAGGCACTTAACACCCTAAGCACAACATGCATTGAAATGTTTATTATAATAGTTGAATGTGTTCTTAAATACTGAGGATAGTCCCAAACTAAGGAACAAGATAGAAACTTTTAAAAAAAATAAGATTATATATAAGATTTAAAAATATTTTCTTTAATATAAAGATGATGACGACTACACAACCACTATTTGCAATACCTGGCTAGATCATTATGAACATAAATTGCTCCCAATAAAATAGACCTGTAATATATATTGAGGCTCAGTAATATTACATATAAAGGAGTTCATCCATTATTTTGACAAATATCAACAATAGCTTACTTACAAAATATCATAACTATCAGAAAAATATAATGCCATTTCTCCAATCTTTTTTTTTTTTTTTTAGTTTGCATGCATGATGGAAAACAATAATTATTTATAAAGAGTCCAAGATTTATACTTTCAATTACATTTTATAATACAACTTCTTCTTATGTTTTATGATCAAACATGGTTGCCATAGAGTAAATCCCTGGCCTTTAATACATCCTGGATATAATCCTACATATGGTTGACCCTCACAAATATAATACATTTATTTATATTAAAAGTCATAGCATAGTCTCACACATATATTTAATAAGGGATAATTATAACCAATACACTTTTTTATAATGATAATTCTAGAAAGTGGCCACTTTTGATCTGAATACCAATTTAATAATAACACAACTAGTTATGTGAAATGGTTCCTAAAAACTTAATAAAGGGTTAATAAAGCTAAATCAAAGATTGCTATCTTTAATTTTGAAATTGTTGTTTTTTCAAATCTTGGTTATTTTAAAGAAATAACTTAATTAAAGTTAATTTATGAATAGAAATCAACTGATTAATTATAATTTTGAAATATTTTTTGATGAAATGAATGTTTAAAATTTCATACTATCACACTTTTTTTTTGTTTATTGTTAATCAATTAGTTATTAAATAATTGTTTTAAAAATATTTTTTTAGTCTTAATTTCTTTATTCTATCCAATTCTTGTTATAAATTGCAGTGTGTGTGGCATTATTTTATGATAGCTTAATGTTATAGGATTTTTAATGACCCCAATAAAACTATTTACTTATAATTGGGTAAATCTAAAAATTACTTGAAGTGATTTATAATAAGCAGTTGTATTTATTTATCTCTTGCTCACAGTAATAGTTTAGAGTTCTTGCTACCTGAGCTAGATTTGTGCATAATACTATATGGAGTAAGAGTTCATGTTTAGTATTATAGACATCCAGATGATGATGATCCTTGTTGCTGCACAAGTGATATCCTTTAAAGTCCAAACACTACATTTCATATTATTATTACTTCTTTAGAAATTTAGTTTATAGTTAACCAGTATACTAATGGCACTAAGTGATCAAAACATTGATGATGGTCAGGATGTTTTTAGTTTCTCAGCATTATTTGATTTATTGTTGTAGTTTGATGGAGTAGCAACAAGTCCATGCATCTAGATAATTATTGTTTGTATTCCTGCCCTAGCTTTGGCAATGGCTAAATAGTTTATCTGGTCTATAGTAGACCACTTTCAAATGCAGTCACAAATTAATTTATTTTTATTGTTCATCATTCATGATGATGAATGTTTATTACATTTCTGTAATGCTGATGAACTTATAATTAGTTCTGTGCATGATATCCTATCCTTTTACATTCAGTTTTACATTTTCATTTATTTGGGAATGATGATGGTTTACTATCTTTCATAATTCAGCCCTAATATAGTATACTCTTACAATGTGAACCCAATGTGGGGCCACTATTTCCATACTACTACAATAGGTTCCCAAAATGGGGCCAATCATGATCAGGTTCTAGTAGTCAGTGTCCACGTTACTTGAGTATCAGAAATGTACCTGAAAAACAAAATTCTGTATTTTGATCCAAAAATTTATTAAAAACATATTACTGTGAAGTATGACAAGACTATAGAGGATGATTATTATAATCTTATTAAAAATTATAAAACAGAAGTATTAATGTTTATTAAAAAAATAAATAAATAATACTTCTGTATATAATATAAAAATAATATAAAATAACAATTTGTGTCAATTGTTAATACAGAGTTTAATATAAACAAAAAAAAAACAAATAATATTTCCAAGTGCTTTCAACTCTTATGAGTCCTTATCAAGGCAGTATAAACAATTCTATTTTCTCCTAGGTGATGAATCTAACATTTCATATATAAAGAAAAAAAATCAAAGTATGATTTTGGAGATTGAATTAGTTTTGGACTGTGATGGATGGAGGTTATGTTGTTGGTTTGAGGATGTAATGTTTTCATGCAACTTCATGGAGTGTTCATTCTCAGACACTGCTTCAACCCACTTTCATATTTTCATATTTCCTATTTATCATGGTTCAGCCCCTAATACTCAAAGGAGCAGAGCTATACAAAGATTTTTGCATTATTATTTTTATTTTGGGCTGTATGTAGCTTATAGTATCTAAATAGAGACAGACATTTGGGTATTCATCCTGCATTGCATACTAATAACTCAGAGACTGGAATCTGTATCAATCTCAGGATTGCAGGTCACTGCATTCTTTTGCTGTCAGATTCTCATCAACTCTAAAAAGGGTTTTGAAAAATATTTCTTGACATGAACTTGTTTTTGTACATGCATATGTACTTATAATAAAAATACAAGGGAAAAGGAAATCAGTCACACACCTAAAAACAGGATAAAATTGGAAAATAAAGCAGGGGAAATAAATTAATCAAATAAATCCAGGTATTGAAACAATAATGTTGAAAAAAAAAAGGCAGATTACAGGTAATAATAGCAGTATTAGGCAAGGTGAAATAGGGTTACATGGAAGAGGAAGTGATGGTAAGTTTATTTTAAGATATTTTTAAAAGTTCATATTTATATTTCTGGAGTAAAAAAATTTCTAACACAGTTTTTCTTGAAAAAGTATAGTATGTTATATTACTCTAAATGTGATAGCTTTGCTTTCAGTGCTGATAGTGGATAGATGTTTTTGTAAATGTAGGGATGTAGTGTATTTGTGATGCTTCCAAAGTTTTATTTTGGTACTGTATTCACATAAAGTTTAAACTTTTTCCAAGTAAATCCCTCAGAGGAGCAGTGCTTATGTTGTCTAAATTGTGGCATGGGTATGGAGCATATGAGACTTGTAAAGTAAATAAGCAAGATATTTCATTTGGCCAAACATTCCTTTGGTCATTTTTTTGATATGCCCATTGGGTAGTAAGTTGTGGTTATGCTTAAACTGAGATGATATGGTGCTCATACTGTAGTGACAACTTGTGTTCTGTAATGAATATTTCTGTCCATCATGATGCTGGAAGCAGACATGCATATGTTATGCCAATAGTCACGACATCTTCAGAAATAGAAAAATGTATATCAAAAAAGAGACAATTATTTTTGATCAAATAGCCCAATGTTGCTTAATAAATTTTATCCCAGCTTGCAAGTCTGTGGAAATGTTAATGCACAGCTGAGCATGACTAACATAAATGTTTGTTGTAGTGAAATGAAACTGGCTGAATCAAACTAAAATATCAAGAAAGGGGTTCATCTCAATTTCATTTCCCATATAAGACTGGGGTATTGTAACCAGTTTGCTATGTAGCTGCATAGAAAATATTTAGATAGTTGGCAGCATGTTCCTCAGGTTTAAGTATAGAATTATTTAATTGATGGGGGAAATAATATTTAATTTTCCCATGAATATTTTTATAATAATAATAGATCTTCCATTACCTAAATATTTTAAGTTCCAAAATGATAATAGGAGTGTTATCAAACATTAAATTTGTTAAATTATAATATGATTTTAATATGTAAATATTTAATATGAGTTATTAATAATTGTAGAAGGGATAGAAAATTGTAAAGAAATGTAAACAAGTTTTTTTTACTCTCTCCAGTAATTTTAACATTAAAAAGAGAGATAAAATTTTATGTTTAAGAGTATTTAAAATAAAATAAAAAACAATAGGATTTTAATGTTTTGGTAATTTTATTTTGATTAGTCAGTTTTTTTTCTTTTCTTTTTATCTCTCTTGAATTCAAAAAATCAAATCAGTGCCATTAACTGATTATCTTGTTTTCATTTTGCAAAAAAAAATTTTAATTAGAAAGTAATGTCAAGAAGTTTATGATATTAATTTAAGTTTTTAACTTGTTTTTCTATGTCTATAGTTAAGAAGGGAAAGAACTGAACAATGGTATTTACCAAAATTTATCTAATTAGCTGTTATAAAAACTATCATGTTGGAGACAGATTGTAATTGGCTTGTAGGCATGATTGTTCTAGAAAAAAATAGTGGAGATATGAATAAATGACAAAACCCAAATGTCTGTTAAGAAGACATTCCTAACTTAGCTATTGAAGAGAAAGCAGTCACATCTTAATCCAGCTTATAAAAAAGCAAAAATCTTTATCAAACTGTTATTACAGTACAGCAGGAATCTTAACAAAACTATTGCTTAGAGTAGCAGAAGTTTTAATTAAGCTTTTAATATACTATGAGTTTAATCATGAAAATGGTTTCTACAATAAAAGCCATGTTCTGAATTCAGCTAAAAGCTAGATATCATCTTCCTCAATGTAATATACTTTCAGTGAAATAAAATGTAGAGAAGTAACCCCCTGAAGTAATCTGTAACCTTGACTTCAACCAAGAGCATGTGTCTCTCTGTGTTAGTGTTACCTAAAAATTTTAGCAGAAAGAAATGGATGAAATTTTCTATTTTTAAACCTGAAATTACTGCACATCAAGTAAAAACAAATTAATAATATTCATAAGTAGAAGTCTTTAAAAAAAAATTCAACTGGAAAAACTGAAATTTATAATTAGAAAGAAGGATTCCACAGAAAGAAGGATCAAACCATACACTACATTTTCATGTATAGTAAAAAGAGATTTTTTTCTCATGTTTTCCTGAAGTTTTGTGATGATGGTGTTTTAGTTGTACTTATATATTGAACTAATGTATTTAGAAAAATGTAACTTTATTTAAATATTCCAAATACATTCAACTGTTAGTAATACCACATCAAACAGGTTTGCTGTTGTTGTAAGATTTATAATTTTAAATATTTTCATTAAGTTAATATTTTTATATTGTAAAAGTTTATTTTAAAAAAATCTAGTCAATTCTCTCTTCAACATATTTTTCATTTTTCATTCATTTTCCCTCCTAAAAAACTTTACAAGTCTTGCGTTGTTAGCCGAGAGGTATCGCAGCCGCCATGCAAGCAAGTAGTTGCTTGCAGACGGTTGTGGGTTCGCGTCCCGGCCGATGCTATGACATATGGAAAAAAAAAAAACTTTACAAAAGCAAAGATTGTTATCTTTGATTTTGAAAATGTTGTTTTTCCAAATCTTAGTTATTTTAAAGAAATAACTTAATTAATTAGAAGTTAATTCATAAATAGAATCAACTGACTGATCATAATTTTTATAAAAATATTTTTTTTGATGAAATGAATGTTTAAAATTTCATACTATCATGTCATTTTTTATTTATTGTTGATTAATTAGTTATCAAAAAATTGTTTTTAAAATATATTTTTAGTCTTGATTTCTTTATTCAATCCAACTCCTGTTTCATAAATTGCAGTGTGTGTGACTTCATTTCATGTCAGCTTAAGGTTCTTGGATTTTTTTAAATGATCCCAATAAAACTATTTACTCATAATAGGATAAATCTAAGAATTACTTGAGGTGATTTATAATAAGCAGCTTTATTTATTTATTGCTTACAGTAATAGTTTATAGAATTCTTACTTCCTGAGATAGATTTATACATTACAGTTACATGGCATATGGGTTTATGTTTAGTGTAATGAACATCCAAATGATGATGATCCTGGTTGACATAAAAGGGATATCATTTAAAATCCATGCATTACATTTCATTTTATTTATTACTACTTTAGAAATTTAGTTTATAATAAGACAATACATTAATGGTACTAAATGACCAGTGCATTGATGATGGTTAGGATGTTTTTAGTCTCTCAGCATTGTTTGACTTATTGTTGTAGTTTGATGTAGTAGCAACTAAGTACATGAATTCAGATAATTATTGTTTGTATTCCTGCCCTGGGTTTGGCAGTATCTAAATAATTAGCCTGGTCTATAGTGGACCACTTTCAAATCCAGTCACAAGATTGACTGTTGGATTTATTTTTATTATTGATCATTCATGACGATGAATGATTATAACTTTTGTGTAATGTTGATGGATTTATAGTTAGTTCTGTGCATGATCTCTCATGCTCATTATAATCAATGCTCATTCCTTTTGTATTCAATTTTATAGTTTTGTTTATTTGGGAATGATGATCATTTCCCATCTCCTCATAATTCAGCTCTATTGTGAGGTACTATGACTAATATGATCACAGACAAGTTAAAAGTCACATTGTATAAGTTGAAGCTTTGATTTAGGAGATAAAGAATTTTAAAAGTTTACCAGTTAAATCATGTGACATACAAATCCACCTGAGAATCGATCATGGCAATACTGTAAGCAAATCTGCTGAAAATAAATAAACTGATGGACCACTCTGAATCCAAGTACTGTTAGTACATATATATCAAAAATGAAGTCTGTATTTTTATTTCATTTTAATATCACAGTGTGTGACTATGAATAGATATATAATACTTAAAACCTCAATCTGCATTCATTACAATATATATACAATTTAGCTTTTTTTATTTATTTGTTTGGTTATAAAAAGAATGTATCATTGTCTCCCTTAATTTTAAATATTAAGAGAAATTAGAGGGTCAGTGCCTATAGAGCACCCATTATATTTCAATAGCACCCCCTTTGTTATCTGTATATCAAAACAAATGTGATTAATTAATTTACTAATTATTTTACTAGCTAAAAATATTTATTGTTACACTTTTGGACGATACTATAGCCTATGCTCTATTCAGGCAAAGCAACCTACTACAAATTAAGTGAATGAAAAAATAAATTTCATATTTTTCCTAAAAAAAAAAAATGCTTAAAAACAAAAATAAATTTATGGAATGCTTAAGAAAGAAATACATTCAATACATGTGAGAATCATAAGCCTTTGGAACAATTTAAAATAGTAATGAGGATAAGTAGAAGTCATTGCCAATGTAATTTCTTGTAGTCTGTGATTTTTTTAAGGTATCTGTTTTGTAAGCTTTGGGCATTGGTTTAATTACTGAATATATTATTTTTCCTTATTGTTTCTGACTTGTATGAAAAGAACAAAACTTATAGTTTATTCTTTCATATGTTTAATGGCTATCTGATGTGATGTGATGCACTGTGACTTCTCCTTATATGGAGTCAGGAATCTCTCAGCAACTATGCCCAGAGAAACCTGTTAGCCACTTTATCTTCCCTTTACATTCTCCACCCTAAGTTTTCCCATATCCTGCACCATCCCATTTCCACAGCATAATCTTTGTCAACTCTATAGCTTTTATATCTAAATCCCCCTTATCTTTTCCCAAACCCAGCATGAAAACCAATAACACACTTTCTGTGTAATTACTTTGTTTATATTTATTCTTCCACAACTTTATTATTTATATCCTTTCTACTTTCAGGCATTTACATTCAATTAACAGATGCCTAATATTTTCTATGCCTTCCTTACACAACTTGCAGACTAAATCACCCACATTTTTCAATTTATGTGCATAATCTCCTATTGCTAAAGATCCCATTCGAGCTGTAAACATTAAACTACTTTCCTTGCTATTGTTATAAATTAACTTACACCAATATTCCATTTACTTCTATATATATTTGAACTCTTTTTACTTTCCATACTAATTCTCCATCTCTCCAATTCCCTATTCTTTATTAACACATCCATTCTTCTATCCCATTCCATATCACTATAACACTCAACAATTCTCCTAACACAATCATCCCATCTTTTGTACAAGTATATTGACATAAATTCTTTATCCAAATCTTCTGCATACCGCATTATCTTTCTCACCTATGTTGTTACCTGCCCTTTATTCATAGCCCAATCAAGTACTATTTTAGCTATTCTTTTATTATCCATTGCTTTTGCATCCCTTATATAAAAACTTGACCATCTCATTTCTCATTGAATTGCCTCATTTGCCATCCACCCATCTGCATCTAATGCATGTCTTCTTACTTCTCTTTGTACTTTTTTCCAAGTAATCTAATACCCCTTTACTAACACACAACCCATCATTGGGATATGTTAACCTGCTACTGCAACTCCCTTCCATTTGCCGTCCACCCATCTGTATCTAATGCATGTCTTCCTACTTCTCTTTGTACTTTTTCCAAGTAATCTAATACCCCTTTACTAACACATAACCCATCATTAAAATATGTTAACCCTGCTACCGCAACTCCCTTCCATACATTTCTAGCTACATCATGTTTATATGAAAACACTGTTAAATTCTTTATCAATCCCTTTCTTTTCTTTGCTTCATTTATCAATTTTTTTCTCCCTTTCATTCAACCACTTTCTCTGATTTCTTAATATGATTCCCAAATAGTTATATCTATTCACCACACTTAACTTTATATCCCCAATAAAAATTCTTTGTCTTCTCTTTCCCCAGTATTAATCATCAATACTTTTGATTTTTCTTCACTAAACTTAATCCCCATTTCTTTATCCACTCTTGTGCCTGTCCTCAGCATAACTTCCATATCTTCCCTTCTTTCTGACACAAAAAGATATCATCTACAACTAAAAAATTTAATAATGTATATACTCCCTTGTGACCTATTAATGGTATCTCTACCTCTCTTCCTAATCTTTCTAGTGTTCTCTTCATTTTTCTCAAATACAACAAAAACAAAATAGATGACATAGGGCATCCTTGTCTTAGTCCCCCCCCACCCCATTTTTAATTTTAACTGATTCTATAATTCCTAATTGATAAGTTTAGTAATTATTTTCATATAATTTCTTAATAATATCCACTAAAGCTCCATCCATTCCCAAATTTACTAAACTTATCCATAATCTATTTCTATTTACTCTATCATAGACCTTCTCTATATCTATGATAACCATATATAACTGTCTACCTGTATATTACTCATATCCATAAGTTATGTAACTACAAATAAACTATCTCCTATACACCTACCCGATCGAAAACCTCCTTGTATTTCTCCTACTATTTTATTTTCTTCCATTCATTTTGCAACCCTTCCAGCCACCATATATGAAAAAACTTTATATAAAACTGATGTTACCGCTATCGGTCTATAATTATTTAACTTTCTATGATTCTTACCCTTTCCTTTAAATAGTAATCTTAATCTTGTATTATTCCAACTACTCAGAAAATCTCTCTTCTGTGCCATCTTATTAAAACACGATAATAATTTTATTTTTGCTCTATACCCTAAATTCATTATCATCTCTGCTACCCATCCATCTAAACCTCTTGCTTTTCCACTTTTCAATTTCCTCCCTGCCTCATTCAGTCCATTTTCTATAAACTTAATATTCCCATTAGTACATGCTTTCATGTTTCGATCACTCTGTCTTTTACATCCAACATCTTTTCTATATCCATTACATTCTTATTTAATATTATCTCTAATTCTTCTCTAGAGCTACTCTCTACTCCCTCATCATCTAGTAATATTATCTCTCTCTCCCCTACATTCTTTCTTTTAATGTATTTACAAAATTTTTTATTCCCATCACTTCCACTTTTATTAATGTTCTCCAACAATTTATTATTCAATTTCATTCTCTCTATAAAATTATCTATTTTAGCCAACTTCTTTTTTCCTAAGTACTTTTTACCTGTTAACATTAACATCTTTTTCACTTTTTTTTATTCTTAATAGTACACTTATATTGTCTGCATGCTTTTCCCCTCTCTTTTACACTTCTACTAACACTCACTTTTTTATTACTTTTATTCTTCTGAATATTCTCACCCAAAACCCTATTTGCCATGTTCTCTATTTCACCACACCTGCCAGTCCTTATACTCACCCCCAACCAATTCTTCCATAGTTTCTTCAACTTTTATTTTATATTCTTCTAACTTACTCTTATCATTCACTTTCCATCCACATCTTTCACCATTGTTTCTACTTTCATTTCTATTTTCCATTACATTACTAACCATTTCTATTATAAAGAAATTATAATCACTATTACATACTTTCTCTTCATTATCAAATGCCTAAATTTTCTGTACTTTATTCATTCCCTCTTTTTCTACTTTTACATAATCTATTGTGTGGAATATATTATTTCTAGACCATGTGTATTGTCCCTCATAAATATTTGATAAAATTCCAATGTTCAAATTCACTCTCTGACAAAATTTTTTCAAAAACTGTCCATTTTTATTACCTACATCATCAATTTCTCCAATATTCCCATGCATATCTCCTATACCCATTATTCTCTTCTCATTTTCTTTGAAACTTTGTATATCCTTAACTAGGCATTCATATATGCTACTGTTCCACTTCATTATAGATTGACTATCTCCAGTAGCTATATACACTATATAGCTACCATCCAGTCTGGTCTTCCTAACCTTATCTCAAACCACAAATGTTCTTGACATTTAACAGTATTTAAATATTTTTTTGACATAACTCCTATACCAACACCCCTTTTTTCTTTTTCTTTTCTATATACCTGCCATACCAAGTCTTCCACTACTGCTAATACCTCAAGCTCTTCATTTTTAATTGGTTTAATTCCAGCCATTTTTTTGGTCTCCTACCACCTTGCATATTCATATACCCAATTTTAACAATTTCTTTTTTCCTAACTACTCTTTTATAAATTCTTTTGACTCTTTCTTCTCCATTACATTTATAAATAACTTGCTTACCATTAATTTTACAGACCTATTCCCTCTCCACATCTACATTTATATCTAAATCAGCTACCCTTTGTTTATTTTTTTACATGCCATCACATTCTTCTACTTTCTGATAACACTGCAATTTACCCCCCCCCTTTTACAAGTCCCCCCCCCCCCGAACTATATTCTTTATAAATCAGACTCCCTATAACTTCACTTCCTTGTTTTCCTAAGTGCATCCATCATCACTATATAACTCCCTCTTCCCAATAAAAAAAATTCGACACATCTACAAACATAACATCATTTCTCTCACACATTTTTTTTTAATCTCTCATTTATAGAACATGCCTGTGATGTGATGTGATGTATTTGGCTTCTCCTTAAACGAAGTCAAGAATATTTCAGCAATTATGCCCAGATAAACCTGTTAACCTTGTTCCTATGTGGATGGTGGCTCCATCTCATGGTGAACATTGGCTGTACTAGCATCAATTTTTTGCTGCTTAGAAATTAAGCTACATAAAGAAAAAGAAGCAATTTGTGGACTTTAGAAATTTTTTATTATTATTTACTAATTGTATGTGTGAATTCAATAAAGCAATATTAAAATACAGACTATATTTTTATCTTTTGTGACTTTTTTATAAGTTATAGTTAGTAGAAGCATAAACTTGATTAGAATAGCTGAGATTAAAATTCTAACCATTATTTAATTATAAACACTGAATTTGTTTTGATTTATAAAAATCAAGTTTTAATTATAAATAACTGTTTTATTTATTTTAGGCTAGCGGAAATCTGAAGACTATTTTTAATTTTTTTATTATAAAATTCTTTCTACAACTTTATTAAAAATAAATCTGGCAAATTAAAAATATACAATATTTTAAAAAATAAATTGAAAATTCAATATATAAAAATTCTAAAATGAAAACATTATAAAAAGTTAAATGCAATATAGTAGTACATATATTTAAATATCTTACTAAGAATATGTGGAGGGCAAACAATAATCCAATCAAGGGATGAATTTTTCACAATTTCACACTGACGTTCATGATCTTCAGTTATAGAAATATATTGAGGTGGCAGTTTCGATCTTTCCCAAAAAAGAAAAGCTGAAATAAATAATAAAAATACATATCAAACTTTTTTTATTTTATTACTGTTACAAATAAAACAAAAACAAATAATTCCAGATTACACATTAAGTTTTTTGATATAGAATCACAGATACTGAGCAGAAGTAAAGAACTTTGACAAAAGAGAATTTAAGAACTACTTATGATCTATATGAAATTAATCCGTACAAATTATATAGAGATCAAAATTGATATAAATAATTCATAGCATTAATAAGGAAATTTCAGGTAGAAGAAACCTTACTAAATAATAGTGCAGTGATATAATCTTCAACAGTAATGAGCAAATAACATCAAAGAGAAGTAAAGTATTCATAATAGCATGGAAATAATAATTCACAACTCCAGACTGTCAAAAATACACAAAATTTAATTAAATATGACTATATTGCATATTTAAAAATGATTGTTTCTTCTAGTGGTAACTCTCATCTTCCCAAATCTCAGTGAATTCTACACTTGTTAACATAGAATTTAAAAGATCAAAATCAAGAATTGTAAAAAAAAAGTGTTAAAGTCATATAAAGGAAAATAACTGTCAGTCAGAGATAGATTAACATTAAATGTGATTACATGTCATTGTAAACGATATCAATAAATTCCTAACCAGTTTGAATATTGACTAAAATATGGTTGCTTCTTATAGCCAGAAAAATGCACAAAAAAGTGTTAGGAACAAAGGAGTGATTTATGTATTGCTTTCATTGACTTAATCAATGCATTAGAGTCAATTAATATGGCGGATTATCTGGCATTGTTTGAAATTAGTTGGTTGCCAACCAAAGTTCTACAAGATAGAATGAAAAGAAGTGTTATTACAATAGGTGAAAAATCTGAGACATTTGAAATGAAAACTGGCATTAAACAAAGATTTGTATTTGCTTCAACTTTGTTTTCAATTTTTATGGTAATGGTCACTGGAATTGTTTATAGGCAGCTTGATCAGACAGGGGTAAAGATACAATATAGGTTTATGGGTGGAATTTTTAATTTGAATCAGTTAAAAGGAAAAAACAAAAACTACATCTTCTTTGATTCTAGATTTACAGTATGCTGATGATTGTGGTATTTTTACCAGTTCAAAAAATATTTTACAGAATGTTCTTATTGTTTTAGATACATCATGTAAAGATCTCAGTTTATTAATTAATGTTCAAAAACTCAAGTCTTTTATAAAATAGTGATAAAAGAAAATTCCTCAGCAACTTTCAGTTTAGATGGTTGCCAATTTAAGAATATAAACACCTTGGTAATTTGATAAGTAGAAGAGTGTACTTAGATGTTGAGATCCAACACAGACTTCAATGTATGGCTACTGCTTTTAACAAATTAAGAGGTAATTACTGCAACTAAGTTATCTGTATATAAAGCTGTTATTCTATCTAAATTTTCTATAGATGTGAAACTTGGATACTGTATTAGCACAATATAAAGGCATTGAAGAGGTTCATTTAAAAATGCTCTGTAAAATTTTAAAAATGCAATGGGAAGAATATAAAACCAAATAATATGTTTTTTAGATTGCAGGATATGATACAATTGAGACCAATATTGTAAAATCACACCTTCATTGGATTGTGCATGTAAAACAAATGAAGAAATCCTAAAAGAGTGTTTTATGATGAACTTGAACATAGGTTTCATAGGAGAGGCAGACCTCATCTATATCTCAAAGACATTTAAAAGAAGCATAATGTTATTTAGATAAATGCTGGCTTTGGGTTGGTATTTTTAGATTTAGGGTCTGAAGCTACCCTAGCGCCTCTATGAGGAGTGCCAAAGCAAAACCATGGTCAGAGGTTTAAGGGAACTCCTGACAGAGATATTTTAAATGCTTTCTCTGGTATCACAAAGCTCCTTGAGCAATTGGCAATGCTCATTATTTACAATGTTATTTGTTTCCATTAGGGAAATGTGGAGAGCTATAATTAGACATGATATTGAAGTATTTCAGAGAGAAAAGTTCTTCTTGAGAAAATTAAAAGGCATCATCATAACTTAATAAGTAAAGAAAAAATTTAACCAGCGTGTTCTACATGTGAATATATTTGTGGCTCACAGATTGATTTGTAAAGTCATCACAAACATCATTTTTAGAGGTATTTTTCTCTCTTTTTCCTTTTTTTTAAATTTGGAGTTGGATACTAATTTTTGAGTGGGTGTTTATTATTATTATTAATACATTGCACAGGCTAAAACCTGCATTTATATATGCAATATAGGTGGGATTCGAACTCAGACTTTCACATGACCCACTACTCTCAGTGTCATCTCATATTGCTGACCCACCTGATCATACACATGTTGAAAAGATAAATAATCACCAATATACGTATTTCATGCTAAACCAGCAATCATCAGTTGGTCCAGATTACTATCCTCACATATATATATAATCAGTACTCAGCTTTATATTAAGATAGCCAATCCTCATACTTTAATGGACAGGCTTCAGACTATTCCAATTCACAACTCTTCAGCCTTCCATTTCATTGAAAATCTGATGATGGAATATTCAAAGCCCTTGTTAGTAACAAGGTTGTCATCCTACCCATGTTGACATATTAGTCATTCTGACCCCTCATGTACAGGAGAATAATCCATATGTGAGGGATGGGCAGATCTTTTATACACTATTTATATACATTAATACATTGCACAGGCTAAAACCTACATTTATATATGTAATATAGACGGGATTCCAACTCAGACTTTCACATGACCCACTACTCTCAGTGCCATCTCATACTGCTGACCCACCTGATCATGCACATGTTGAAATCATAAATAATCATCAATATACATATTTCATGTTAAACCATAGTGTATAAAAGGTCTGTCCATCCCTCACATATGTATGTATAAATGGATTATTCTCCTGTACATGAGGAGTCAGAATGACTAATATGTCAACATAGGTAGGATGACAACCTTGGCCCTAACAAGGGCTTTGAATATTCCATCATCAGATTTTCAATGAAATGGAAGGCTGAAGAGTTGTGAGTTGGAATAGTTTGAAGCCTGTCCATTAAAGTATGAGGATTGGCTATCTTAATATAAAGCTGAGCACTGATTATATATATATATGTGAGGATAGTAATCTGGACCAACTGATGATTGCTGGTTTAGCATGAAATACGTATATTGGTGATTATTTATCTTTTCAACATGTGTATGATCAGGTGGGTCAGCAATATGAGATGGCACTGAGAGTAGGGGGTCGTGTGAAAGTCTGAGTTCGAATCCTGCCTATTATTATTATTATTATTAGTTTGCATAAAGCACATGCACATACACACACCAATAATATTATCCTTTTCATCCATTATTAATCCACAGCAGAATAAATATCTTCCCAAGATTAACCCAGTTTCTGATCCCTAGCCTTTCTTCTCCACATCATATCAGAAATGTCCTTATTTTATCCATCCATCTCACATATTATATCTTTCTGAGTCTTTAAAAATCACTTGCTATCCAATTTCAAACTTTAAATGTTTATGTGATGCCATCTCTTCTAGCAATATTTCCAGCCCAATTCTGTTTCAGTTTCTTAATTTTTACAATAATATTAGTGATACTTGTTTGTTCTCTCATCTTAATATTTTGCATTCAATTCCTTCTTGTTACCCAAAATATATATAACCCTATATATCACTGGGTAGTTTCTGTATTGCTCTTCTGTTAGGTATTTAAGTCTCAAATCCATAAACAAAAAATATTAAAATGCTTCTATTAAATTTTTTTAAATATATATATATATTGTAACCTAGTGTTATTGACACTTGGTTTATTTAGCATTATATCCACAGGAAAACAATGCAATCCTTTTCTAGGAAATAAAAAGTAAAATAATAATAATATTAAGTGATTAATAAAGTATGCTATTTACTCACTTTAACGTATTTTAAGCAAATAACTAATAAATTTGGTAATCCAATGTCATTTTGAGGAAGAGCATAAATAATTTAATAAAAATATTAACCATAAGAGCAATTTAATATAGTATAAAAGCACATCTCATAAACAGTAATTGATTTTGGATGGGTAGAGGGGAGAGTAGATGAGTGTCTTATCATAAAGCACAATAACTTCTGATAATTTTTTTTAAATTATTTAGATAATAATGTATACAGAATTATACATCACTAATAAGCATTATTAGTTAAAGATATTTATTATTTTTCATTAGTTGTCAAATCATCTTGTAATCCATTTAAATCATACAGAAATATATAACTGTAATAAGTTTTTTTTTTTCCTTTCCTTTGTTTATGTATAATTAAATAATTATTTTTCTGTCAGAGGTCGCTAAAAGAAGACCGCGAAATTTTGTAGAAAATCTAGTCTGACATAAGTTTTACAAGAGGAAGCAGTGCTGAAATTCGGTAACAAATTTTTATATTTTTTATTGCAGAAATAAATATAATTCAAGTAACATTTTAACAAAATCATGTCTAGCTAAAATATTTTGATAAGACATCCATAAGCTTCTATTGCTCTACCTATTTTAAAGCTTTTTATACTCAAAATGTGCTATCTTATGCTAAAGTTTGAAATCACCGTATTGACTACAGCGATCACGGAAAATATCATTATAGTTAAACTAAGCAATATAAGTAATTTCCAAGAAATAATTAATTATTTGTTAACTTTACCTTATTTAATAATCTTTTCATGGTATAAAAGAAAAATTAGAATTAAAAGACATATTATAAAAGCCAAGGAAAGTTAACCAAAAATTTCACGCTCTTTCTAACAGAAATTGTCTGCTTTAGAAAATAATGCAAGTTCCCCACGTTAAAATATGTTTTATTCACTGAAAATTATCTAGAAATAATATAAATAATAAATGATATTTACTTATGCACCTGCATATTTTTTAAAAAGAAATATAAATTTTCTCAAGGCAAATATCGGAAAATTTGTATGTGTGCATTTACGGAGAATTCATTATTAAAGAAAAATTATAATTCCTAGAGTAGGAATAAAAACTACAAACATTAGTGACTTAATTATAACCATAAAATAATATGTTATATTATACATGAATTGGAGTCATTAAAACTTTATATCCACGTAAGTCAGCTGCAGTCAATAAAAATAATATTTTGGAAAAATTCGCGCATTCTTTTATTCATAAGCCAGCTAGCTAAAAATGATACGTATCGCCAATCGTAAAAAGAAAAGAATTGTATATGTGATCGTTTATCGTCAAATATTCGTAATGTTAAAATCTGTATTGTTTTCTTGGATCCCAAAATTATAGCAGTTAATTCAAGGAAGAATTAAAATCCAACGCTGCTATGTTTCTTTTTCTTTGCCTACTATTAAGTGCACCAGAATGAAGGCAACTTTTTATAAATGAAATAATAAAATGTGTTTCTTGTTTAAATTTGCTTCGTGAACTACGAATGAATCAAGTTCTTCATCTGGATAAAGTGCCCAACGGAAAACATTTTTTTTTAGTGATATTATAAGCACTTGTTAAGTAATGTTTTTTTTTTTACTAATTTGTAAAATTATGTGTATTTTTTTTTATATCAGCAGGTTAAAGGCTGGATATTCAAGTAATATTTAAATGACCTTGTAATCATAAAGGTATGTTTTCATGTAATTATTCTAGGTTAAATTTATATTTGACATGAAAAAAAATAATTTTTTTTTTATAAAATGTGTTTACTTATGATATGCAATTATGAGTATAAATTTAGATGTTAGATGCGTGGAAGAGGAAAAATTTAGATACTTAATAGGCAAAATATCTAGTTAAAATTATCAGAAGTAATTAAAGAGAAGTGCTATACAAAATATTACTTATTTAAAGTATGAAACAAATTTATACTATGTTAATTAAGGAACTTATTCCCAATTATTCTTTATTAACGCATTCACTTGGTTTAGTTCAAAATACTATACTTCCTATTATTTGTTGAATGTTTCTTTGGCAAAAGTGAAAATTATTATTGTATTCTGTGATATCCATTGATATCAGACGCTGATCTAAGTATACCCCGGAACATAAATTTAGTGTAATTAGTGTATTTGCTTGTCTTGCCCCGATATAGCATCGGTATAGGCTTAATATGCGCCTAAGTAATAATTGTAATGTATCTATTTTGTGGGATAGAAAATAATCTCCCCAAAAGCTTTATTTTCCATGAGGGGAATAGATAAATCTAGTATTCGGGTATGTTTATAACCCAAGTGATCGCTTCTCAGAGTTAGGACGATCAGTACTTTATATAGTATTTAGTGTATTTCATTAGTTAAAATCCCAGGAGAGGATTATATTTGGTGTGTGTTCCTATTATGCCCAATTAAGAGGCAAGGACCCACCAAACTATTTTAATATAGTAGTTAACTCTACAGCCCTTCGGTGTTATTCCATATTCCTCATGAGAAAATAGAGATAATTCCACCACGGAAGGTGTTGAATATTGTGTTTGTTTAGAAAGTTATGGCAAGATAACGGGTATATTGGAGGTTAATTCCTCAAGCTCCATTTAGTATAAATAGCGTGCTAGTGTATATGATCAATGTCTGAATTGTGCGACGGAATAGTGCTGGTAATCCACACGTAAGTCAATGGAGAGAGTAAGTTTTAAAATTGCGTGATTAAAAATTTTCATTTGCCAATAGAGGGTTCAAATACTAGGTTTAATTCAGGTTAATGATTAAGTAGCACTCACAATATAACTTATACTGAGAAAAACAGTGTGTATAACAACTTCAGTTGTTATTAAGGTAAACATTAAAATAATAAGTGTAACTTCTGATACGTAACCCATAAATTATAATAAGTTATCTAAATAAAAAACTATCATTTAATTAAAGATATGATAATAAAAATCATTTGTACGCATTGCCTAGAATCAGATTATTTTTGTTTTAAAACAGATCGTTAGTCAATAAATTTAAGTAACCGTTCATATAAGATACACTAAACGAATGAGTTGATGTATCGATAATACTATTTATTTTGTTATATTCAATTTGCATAAATGTAAAAAGAAGATGAAGAAGTAGTTCGAATCCAAGTCTAAAAGTATAGACGAATTAATATTAGTTATATTTTGTTTTATCCATATGGGATCGAATAAATTGTATATGTTTGTTTATTATGTTAATCATAAAAGATATTTTTGTTAAACCATAATAAAAAATTAGAATTTTGTTATAAGTTAATAATAAATTATCGTCTTGTTACAAGTTGTTTTGAGTCATTTTTCTTATGTGCTAAATAAAAGTGTATTGGCATAATACTTGCAATACTTTCTTGGGTCCAAAATCATTTATGAAATCTTAAATCCAAAACACCAGATAGACAATTGTAAGCAGATCAAAATATTTCATTATATTATATTTTAATAAGAATTATTTATGGAATTGAAAACTTCAGACCAAGACATTTTATTTTATTTTATATGTGTGTAAAATCACTTTATTCCCAAACTACTATCTTTGGTTGCACATTGTTGAATACACATTTAAGGAAGTGTCTAAGTAATAAATCTTAGTTAAATTATTGTGTTGTCATGGATAATGGAAGGACACAAAAGCACCCT
Source organism: Epiperipatus broadwayi (assembly GCA_028023455.1). Classification (NCBI taxonomy): domain Eukaryota; kingdom Metazoa; phylum Onychophora; class Udeonychophora; order Euonychophora; family Peripatidae; genus Epiperipatus; species Epiperipatus broadwayi. The sequence continues at coordinate 7,982,242 of JAQFVV010006198.1, forward strand.
TGTCTTTTCATCATTCCGACTGAGATTCTGGATTTAAAAGGCTTTATTATTCAAAATTATGCGTTGTTATTGAATATGGTGATCATCTCATTAAATATTATATTAGTTAATATGTGGATGAAGACACCTAGAATTTAAATAAGGTAAATGTTTCCTATAGCCGACCAGAATGTCAGTCATATGCGACAACACAATACTGCCGAGCAATTTTCTTAAATATAACAGAGAACCCTGAGATTAGTGTCATTATTATAAGTGCTCTTAAATTAATAATTGATCAAATTAAGATCAATATTACAAGCGTGGCATGGCTTAAGAGATTGAAACATCTAATTGTATAATAACCAAAAATATTGAGATCATATTGGCAAATTAATGAATATTTTATTTTAGTCAGTAATATTAACAATGACATGAAAAATCATCATCATCATTGTCGAACAGTGCACGTACTTACAGCCCAGAGAATGTGTTTTGGATAGAGAAAGAATGGTAGTTTATTCATAATTTTCTTTTTAAATTTATTTTATTAATTATATTTTTTTTAATTCTATCTCTGTCTGAACTGCATATCGCTGTAGCTGAATTATTATAGAACTAACCTAACGTCGAGCTATTATTATTATTGTTAAGTAGGGTAAAGTTTATTACCCGGCCTATACAAAGTTATAGACGGAAGGGTTGAGGCCTTCCGAATGGATTCCATATTAATTAGGAATCGCTCCTTCTCCTTCTTTATTAGGTTAGAAATGGCCGCCCAACTATAAGGGGCCATCGATGGCTATAGTTAGCCACGATAAATTTGGTAAAATTTTATTGAAATGAATATCAATGTTATTTGCACGTGAATGAATTAATTGTTCATTGATTGAAAATGTTTGCCAATGATAAATTGTTTCTTTAGCCATAAGATATTATATGAATGTCTATTTTATGACATAATCTTTGCCACTGAATAAATAAATTTGTTAGTTTATAATGTTCTGGTCTGTAAGTAATTCCATAAAATATTGTAATGATTTTATCATTTATGATGATCTGCTTGTCTGGTGGTGTGATTAGCACTTATACCATATTACATAATGGTTTGGTGAGATTTCTATGGACCAAGTAGCATATGAGAAAAGAATATTCGGTAGTTAATATTGGGACTTTAGTTATATTAAATATCAGAACATAGTTTTGGTGTAGATTGTTTTTGATAGGAGAGGCATGGAGGCAGGATGTCTTGTCAATAATTTATTATCAATATTATTAATAGTTCATTACTAATTTCAGTACTGTCAGATAACAGAAAGAGTTAAAAAAAATTTTTTAAAGATGAGTGAAAGCCAAGATAGTCAGGATATTTCAGAGGATTTGGGAGAATCCCAAGAGCTCCAATCCCCAGATACCCAAACACCATATTTTCATGTAGAAGTAAGAGAGGAACAAGAATCTTTAGATGAAGTTAGTCCGAAAAAAGCTAAAGTAGATAAAGATCTACCTGGGGATGAGCAAATCCAAATATTTACAATATTACAAAGTTTGTCTACACAGCTACAAAATTTAAATAGTGAATTAAAAAACTCAGAAAGTAAAATAGAAAATCAAATACAAAATTTAAATAGTGAATTAAAAAACTCAGAAAGTAAAATAGAAAATCAAATACAAAATTTAAATAGTGAATTAAAAAGCTCAGAAAGTAAAATAGAAAGTCAAATAAAAAATTCAAATAGTGAATTAGAAAGTAAAATAGAAAGTCAAATAAAAAATTCAAATAGTGAATTAGAAAGTAAAATAGAAAGTCAAATAAAAAATTCAAATAGTGAATTAGAGAGTAGAATAGAAAGTCAAGTACAACAATTAAATAGTAAAATAGAAAGTCAAATAAAAAATTCCAATGTTGAATTAAAAACTGAATTAAAGAATCAAATTCAAAATTTGGACAGTAAAATAGACAATCACGTACAGGAGACCAAAGACCTAAGGGAAAAGTTAACGAACCATATAGAAGAGTCAAAATTGGCCTCCGAAAAACTAGAAATAAAAATTAAGAAAGAAATAGAAATAAAGTCTGAAAGGGCCAAAAATATGATCGAGGCTATTCAGCAGGACTTCATAAGTCAATATGTAGAATTAAACAGTGAAGTTAAGGATAAAATAGAATGTATGAAGGGAGAATTAGATAGTGCTAGGAGTGAGTTTAGAAACTTAAAAGAAGAAGTCCAAAATATAACTCTTGAACCTGACAATTTATCAAAAGGATGTCAGAGCCAGATTACTAGCAGAATAGCTAAGTTAGAAACTCAAGAGGTAACCCAATATGAAATTAATAAAAATATAGAAAGTGATTTAATTCAAGTGATAGGAAAAGTAGAACATTTTAGTGAGATATTAAAGAATAATTCCCAAATATTACATAATGATCTCAAAGAGGAAATAGGTGAATATATGACTCAATGTGAGAATACAGTATATCAAAGGCTAGAAGATAAACTTGAGTTAGAGAAAGATGAAACTATTAACCAGTTAAAGCAACAAATTCAACATTTAAATGTAGGCCTTAAGGACAGTTCTACAAGAATAGACTGTGAATGGCAAAATTATAAATTAGGGTTAGAAAGTCGTATGAAAGCTATGGACCTTAATATGGATAAAGTTGTTCATAGTAAAAATGTAGCTGAAACTCAGGTTAAGGAAATTAATAATGATCATAATAAACCCGTAATCTCTGAGTTACCTACAATGATAAGTCCACTTGAATCAATGTACAATCCATTGAATGAGACCAGACACAAAGTCATGTTAGAGCCCGAAAGTAATAGCTCAATGGCCTTGAAATTCCTCAAAATAAAATTCTTTAAAGGAGAATACCAGGAGAATCCACATGAATATCTCCAAAATTTAGACGAATTGTTCACCTTATGTCATTTGTCTGAGGTAGAGAAGATTGCCATTGCCACAAACCATTTAAGTGCGGCATCTAAAGATTGGTGGCAATCGTTATTTATAAAACCGGAAACATATGGGGACTTTAAATATCTTATGTTAGCCAGTTTTTGGGGGGAAGACCGCCAAGACAACCTCAGATATCAGATATCTCAAGAAAGATATCATATAAATAAGGGCAGTTACACTCAGTTTTTCAGGAGTCAGGCCGTCAAACTGAAAACGTTAACAGCCTATCCTTTGTCCGAGACCCAAATTGTGAGAATAATTCGCCATAATTTACCGAGGCATGTCGAGCAGGTCTTGATTGCTGCTGACCGGCATACGATAGAAGAGGTAGTTGAAATTTTGGATGCGCTAGAAACTAGTGATAGGAATAGTGAAAATAGGAGTAGGGTAAATAGGGATACCCATCCTATGGTAAACAATGTTAATTTCATAGATAGGTCCTATGTGGGAAAGAGGAGGTTAAGTAAAGAAAAGGGATATTATAGGACGAATCCCTATAGTAGACCAAATAGCCACATTAGTAGGCCGACAGTGAGGAAAAAGATTCTAAATGAGAATCAACCTTCTACTAGTGGTATCACAACGATACTAAAAAAAAGATAAAAAGTAGTAAAAGTAGCAGGGTATTAAATTAAATAGGATCTCAACCCCTAATGGAACAAGAGGTACCTATAATGCCCGAAGCTTACTACCATATCCTAAACAAAATTAAATCTGTAAGATTTAATTTATTAACTTCTAAAAGAAGTATAATATAGACCTAACAATACAATAAGAAATATTAATAATGTATGTATTATTTTATTTTTATTTTTTCATAACGGTGGGAGAATTGTAACCTAGTGTTATTGACACTTGGTTTATTTAGCATTATTTCCACAGGAAAACAATGCAATCCTTTTCTAGGAAATAAAAAGTAAAATAATAATAATATTAAGTGATTAATAAAGTATGCTATTTACTCACTTTAACGTGTTTTAAGCAAATAACTAATAAATTTGGTAATCCAATGTCATTTTGAAGAAGAGCATAAATAATTTAGTTAAAATATGTTAACCATAAGAGCAATTTAATATAGTATAAAAGCACATCTCATAAACAGTAATTGATTTTGGATGGGTAGAGGGGAGAGTAGATGAGTGTCTTATCATAAAGCACAATAACTTCTGATAATTTTTTTTAAATTATTTAGATAATAATGTATACAGAATTATACATCACTAATAAGCATTATTAGTTAAAGATATTTATTATTTTTCATTATTTGTCAAATTATCTTGTAATCCATTTAAATCATACAGAAATATATAACTGTAATAAGTTTTTTTTTCCTTTCCTTTGTTTATGTATAATTAAATAATTATTTTTCTGTCAGAGGTCGCTAAAAGAAGACCGCGAAATTTTGTAGAAAATCTAGTCTGACATAAGTTTTACAAGAGGAAGCAGTGCTGAAATTCGGTAACAAATTTTTATATTTTTTTATTGCAGAAATAAATATAATTCAAGTAACATTTTAACAATATCATGTCTAGCTAAAATATTTTGATAAGACATCCATAAGCTTCTGTTGCTCTACCTATTTTAAAGCTTTTTATACTCAAAAATGTGCTATCTTATGCTAAAGTTCGAGATTACCGTATTGACTACAGCGATCACGGAAAATATCATTATAGTTAAACTAAGCAATATAAGTAATTTCCAAGAAATAATTAATTATTTGTTAACTTTACCTTATTTAATAATCTTTTCATGGTATAAAAGAAAAATTAGAATTAAAAGACATATTATAAAAGCCAAGGAAAGTTAACCAAAAATTTCGCGCTCTTTCTAACAGAAATTGTCTGCTTTAGAAAATAATGCAAGTTCCCCACGTTAAAATATGTTTTATTCACTGAAAATTATCTAGAAATAATATAAATAATAAATGATATTTACTTATGCACCTGTATATTTTTTAAAAAGAAATATAAATTTTCTCAAGGCAAATATCGGAAAATTTGTATGTGTGCATTTACGGAGAATTCATTATTAAAGAAAAATTATAATTCCTAGAGTAGGAATAAAAACTACAAACATTAGTGACTTAATTATAACTATAATATAATATGTTATATTATACATCCATTGGAGTCATAAAACTTTATATCCACGTAAGTCAGCTGCAGTCAATAAAAATAATATTTTGGAAAAATTCGCGCATTCTTTTATTCATAAGCCAGCTAGCTAAAAATGATACGTATCGCCAATCGTAAAAGAAAAGAATTGTATATGTGATCGTTTATCGTCAAATATTCGTAATGTTAAAATCTGTATTGTTTTCTTGGATCCCAAAATTATAGCAGTTAATTCAAGGAAGAATTAAAATCCAACGCTGCTATGTTTCTTTTTCTTTGCCTACTATTAAGTGCACCAGAATGAAGGCAACTTTTTATAAATGAAATAATAAAATGTGTTTCTTGTTTAAATTTGCTTCGTGAACTACGAATGAATCAAGTTCTTCATCTGGATAAAGTGCCCAACGGAAAACATTTTTTTTTAGTGATATTATAAGCACTTGTTAAGTAATGATTTTTTTTTTACTAATTTGTAAAATTATGTGTATTTTTTTTTATATCAGCAGGTTAAAGGCTGTATATTCAAGTAATATTTAAATGACCTTGTAATCATAAAGGTATGTTTTCATGTAATTATTCTAGGTTAAATTTATATTTGACATGAAAAAAAATAATTTTTTTTTATAAAATGTGTTTACTTATGATATGCAATTATGAGGATCAATTTAGATGTTAGATGCGTGGAAGAGGAAAAATTTAGATACTTAATAGGTAAAATATCTAGTTAAAATTATCAGAAGTAATTAAAGAGAAGTGCTATACAAAATATTACTTATTTAAAGTATGAAACAAATTTATACTATGTTAATTAAGGAACTTATTCCCAATTATTCTTTATTAACGCATTCACTTGGTTTAGTTCAAAATACTATACTTCCTATTATTTGTTGAATGTTTCTTTGGCAAAAGTGAAAATTATTATTGTATTCTGTGATATCCATTGATATCAGACGCTGATCTAAGTATACCCCGGAACATAAATTTAGTGTAATTAGTGTATTTGCTTGTCTTGCCCCGATATAGCATCGGTATAGGCTTAATATGCGCCTAAGTAATAATTGTAATGTATCTATTTTGTGGGATAGAAAATAATCTCCCCAAAAGCTTTATTTTCCATGAGGGGAATAGATAAATCTAGTATTCGGGTATGTTTATAACCCAAGTGATCGCTTCTCAGAGTTAGGACGATCAGTACTTTATATAGTATTTAGTGTATTTCATTAGTTAAAATCCCAGGAGAGGATTATATTTGGTGTGTGTTCCTATTATGCCCAATTAAGAGGCAAGGACCCACCAAACTATTTTAATATAGTAGTTAACTCTACAGCCCTTCGGTGTTATTCCATATTCCTCATGAGAAAATAGAGATAATTCCACCACGGAAGGTGTTGAATATTGTGTTTGTTTAGAAAGTTATGGCAAGATAATGGGTATATTGGAGGTTAATTCCTCAAGCTCCATTTAGTATAAATAGCGTGCTAGTGTATATGATCAATGTCTGAATTGTGCGACGGAATAGTGCTGGTAATCCACACGTAAGTCAATGGAGAGAGTAAGTTTTAAAATTGCGTGATTAAAAATTTTCATTTGCCAATAGAGGGTTCAAATACTAGGTTTAATTCAGGTTAATGATTAAGTAGCACTCACAATATAACTTATACTGAGAAAAACAGTGTGTATAACAACTTCAGTTGTTATTAAGGTAAACATTAAAATAATAAGTGTAACTTCTGATACGTAACCCATAAATTATAATAAGTTATCTAAATAAAAACTATCATTTAATTAAAGATATGATAATAAAAATCGTTTGTACGCATTGCCTAGAATCAGATTATTTTTGTTTTAAAACAGATCGTTAGTCAATAAATTTAAGTAACCGTTCATATAAGATACACTAAACGAATGAGTTAATGTATCGATAATACTATTTATTTTGTTATATTCAATTTGCATAAATGTAAAAAAAAAAAAAAGATGAAGAAGTAGTTCGAATCCAAGTCTAAAAGTATAGACGAATTAATATTAGTTATATTTTGTTTTATCCATATGGGATCGAATAAATTGTATATGTTTGTTTATTATGTTAATCATAAAAGATATTTTTGTTAAACCATAATAAAAAATTAGAATTTTGTTATAAGTTAATAATAAATTATCGTCTTGTTACAAGTTGTTTTGAGTCATTTTTCTTATGTGCTAAATAAAAGTGTATTGGCATAATACTTGCAATACTTTCTTGGGTCCAAAATCATTTATGAAATCTTAAATCCAAAACACCAGATAGACAATTGTAAGCAGATCAAAATATTTCATTATATTATATTTTAATAAGAATTATTTATGGAATTGAAAACTTCAGACCAAGACATTTTATTTTATTTTATATGTGTGTAAAATCACTTTATTCCCAAACTACTATCTTTGGTTGCACATTGTTGAATACACATTTAAGGAAGTGTCTAAGTAATAAATCTTAGTTAAATTATTGTGTTGTCATGGATAATGGAAGGACACAAAAGCACCCTTGTCTTTTCATCATTCCGACTGAGATTCTGGATAGAAAGGGCTTTATTATTCAAAATTATGCGTTGTTATTGAATATGGTGATCATCTCATTAAATATTATAATAGTTAATATGTGGATGAAGACACCTAGAATTTAAATAAGGTAAATGTTTCCTATAGCCGACCAGAATGTCAGTCATATGCGACAACACAATACTGCCGAGCAATTTTATTAAATATAACAGAGAACCCTGAGATTAGTGTCATTATTATAAGTGCTCTTAAATTAATAATTGATCAAATTCAGATCAATATTACAAGCGTGGCATGGCTTAAGAGATTGAAACATCTAATTGTATAATAACCAAAAATATTGAGATCATATTGGCAAATTAATGAATATTTTGTTTTAGTCAGTAATATTAACAATGACATGAAAAATCATCATCATCATTGTCGAACAGTGCACGTACTTACAGCCCAGAGAATGTGTTTTGGATAGAGAAAGAATGGTAGTTTATTCTAAATTTTCTTTTTAAATTTATTTTATTAATGATATTTTTTTTAATTCTATCTCTGTCTGAACTGCATATCGCTGTAGCTGAATTATTATAGAACTAACCTAACGTAGAGCTATTATTATTATTGAAGGTAAAGTTTATTACCCGGCCTATACGAAGTTAGACGGAAGGGTTGAGGCCTTCCGAATGGATTCCATATTAATTAGGAATCGTTTCTCCTTCTTTATTAGGTTAGA